>OY728166.1:1395322460-1396572460 GCA_963277665.1 Viscum album
TAAATTTTGAACAGCAAACCCTATGAAAGGGAAATAATAAAATGGATATTCAAATTAATATAAATTTAAGTATTATTGTGATAGAATAAATTCATTGGAATTATGTATACCGTACAAAATAAACGGGCGCTAAATATGGAAAAACTGTCGCATAAATAAAAATCAGACTAGAAGTCCACTTATAATTATTATATCATTGATGTGATAATTATAAAATTAATAGATTATGTTTATAATATGTATGTAAAAAACAATACTACAAATAAGATATAATATATTCAAAATACATTTCACACATAATCATATAATTTCACAATCAAAAAAATAGTAGTTTAACCCAATAAATGAAAATTGAGTTATGACTTCCCTTACCTCTTGTTTGGAAATTTATTTTTAACGAATACAAACCATGTATATTAAATATGGAATTATTATATATGTATTACATATCCATAAAATAACCATACATTTTATAAGTTATGTATAACATCTTATCACCCATTCATTAATAGTTTGTTATTAAACTCACTATTCTGGGTGATAGTTTCTTTGTTTTCCAGTATTTTTTGGTTTCAAAAACTTGGTCATCATAACTTGTTATTTGTTCCAATAATTTTGATATTGTTAAAATGGTGTAAAAATTATATATAAAAATTATATACATATTTATTTTCTTTCATATAATGTAGAAATATAAAATGAATTACAATCTTCATGGAGACAGTAGGGCGTACTTATACGTGAACACAACTTTCAATTTTTTATTGATAGAATGAGTATAAGGAAAATAATAGTAAATGGTTTAAATACTATTTATTATATAATATATATTTTATTTATTCATTAATATCATCATAATATAGATTCATAAAATATGTTGATGAAAAATGAATGGTATCGCTACATGGAGACGATAAGTCATACGTACGCATGAGCAATACCTCCACATTTTTTAATGGAATGGAGGGTGTATTATGGTGTCTTTAAAATAAAAATAAATATAACAATAATGGGGATACATAAGTAATTATTTAATTCTAAACATGATATATTTTTAAGATATAATCAAGAGTAGAAAAAGAAACTGATTGCTTAGAGCGATTACCACTTATTCGTAACATCTTATTCTAATCCCCTCTAAATGGATGTAGAGATGGTATTTTTTTGAATACCGTAACCATTATAATATGGATAGGAATGTGTAGAATTTAATTTTTAGTGCTTTTTTGATCTATATTGATCAATGTGATGTATTGAATTAAGAGAAGAGGTGTCCTTTTATAATGGAGGTGAGGGGATGTTTTGGGAAGTCCTCAAATGACTAATTTATAATAAATTTATTTTCTATCCAAATATGGCCAAATGATCATGTGTTTGAATATTATATTATATAATTTTACAATCTCATAAACTAATAAAATCTAGATATGTTTTCGTTCGATTTTATACCATATCTATTTGATTAACCCTTAGTTAATCTATTTTAATTTTAATTATGGGAACACATTAATAAATATTAAAAATTTATAATTTTTACTCATATTGTTTCAATTGTCCATAAATGGAAAATTTATGATTTATTATACCTTATTATAATCACTATGTATTTTTTAAGATATGTTTTTTATTTTAAATTAATTTAATAAAATATTATTATCTTAAAATATAATTAATGTCAATTATAACACATTCTATAACATTGACCTTAAATATTTTTTAAAAAACTATATAGATTTGAAAATAAAATACTTTAATAAACCACTAATATTACATAGTACCCATGAGAATTCGTGTAGCAGCTTAATATTCGTAATATCATATATTAGATTTTTGCATTTGTTGAATAATTACAACATCATCGTTTCGTAAATATTTAAGGTAATCATTGATTCACTAAAAATTATAAATAATTTAAAATGGATTTGATAAATCATTTATATTTCCTCATAACTTTTATATTCATATTTATATTTTGAAAAAATCTATATTAAAAATCTATTAATTTCTAAAATCATAAATGTGACAAATTTGACTTTACTTTTAATAAAATATTATAAATGCCAATGATTTCCATGTATTTCAAAAAAGGTCATTAATTTGATCCTTGTATAATTATATTATGTGTATAATCATCCAATAATATTTGTTTCAATAGTTTGTGTTATTTATTGGTTCTCACTATTTTAATTAAAATCATTTTATTTGTTTTTCTTCTACTTTCCCAAGCTCTACTTTAGTGTTTCATAAGCATTAAAGGTAATTATTTCACAAATAAAAATAAAAATTAAACTAATATAATAAATTTATATAAATTTGGCTCATTATAATCCTACATATTCATTCAAAAACTAAATTTGTTTTATATATGGACACATATAAGATATTTAAGACAAATAACATTTCATTATGTGATTTCCATTCATTTAAATATTATATAAGTAATTTTCATGTAATATTATCCATTGAAAAACAAAATTCTGATCCATATGTATTATGGTTAGAATTACATCATCAAATACAATTTGGAGTGTTAGGGTCTTTTTATCGTCCATATGATTTAAATTTGAGCACCAATTACCAAATTTACCCTTTATCATGGTTACAATGTTTACCTAGGTTACTATTCATATTGAAGAAAACAAAAGAAATTTATTTAACAAATTTTTACCTAAATAATGAAAATATGGTATCCATTTTTTAAAATTCAAATCACAGAAGTTGTAAAATTTAATTTAAAATCAATCCTGCAAAAAGGACAAAACAATGTGTTTTTAAAGTAAAAAAATTTCAACAGTTGGGAATATTTATATTTCCATTTATGTTGTGAAATTTATTACAATAAAAAACATTGAATTTATTAATGCATAATTGAACTATTTATACTTCGGAAACAATTTAAAATATAATATAACTTTATAAATAAATTAGACAAAAAAGTAATTCTCAACTAAAATGCATTATTTTTCATTATTAATTTAAAAAACAAAATTATCATAAAAATATAAAATATTAAACCAATTTCAATTGTAATATTTATATTTAAGAAATATTTTTTATTTTTAAAAATAAATTTTTAAAAAATTTCATATTTTTGTGTTAAAACAAGTGCTCTATATAACCACTTTAAAACTACTTTATAAAAAATGCAGTTTTAAGTATAGAACTTGTTTTATTCTTCTATCATGTGAAAAAAATCATGTTAGATGAATCTTAATCATTATACTAAATATTTTATATATTTATTTCATGAATATAATACAGAAAGTGTGTTTTGATTATTTTTTGGTATAAAAAACACTTCTTATGCATTTAAATAGGTTTTCAGAAAAATATTTCCTTTTAAAAACATGTGATGTAACACTATTAGTGGAGGTATATATGCTCATTATGATACTATGTGGTATCAAATTATATTAATTTGGGACAAAAATGATGAAAATATCAATTATTTTTCATAAATTGAAAAATCCTCTTCATATTTAAAAACAATGAATTAGTAAAAAGTTTATAATCATAAAAAATATATTGATCACAGTGTTGTTGATTCTTATAGAATAATAATTTTACATTTTTATATAGAATCATAAGAGTATACCCATTTATATTCATCTAAAATATTTGTTTTTATAGAAATGGATAAACTAATAAAAACCATTATTGATCATACATAAAGACCTTCTATATTGGTTTAGTTATATTTATGTCGGATTTCATCAACTTAGACACTTTATAATATAGAATATAGTTGTATAATAAGTCCCCAAATAGTTTAATATATACACTAATGCATGGTAATAGTTGAATTTCTATATCCATTGATGATGGATTATAAATTTCCCATCATTAAGGACTTCTAATTTGATCTACCTATTATTTAATATCACTAAAAAATATTATGTGTCTGGGAGGGTGTATTTGGTTATTACCAACATGCATCCAACTTATGGATCCTGTTTCTAACACATTATTTGGGGCACACATCATCTGTAAGGACACACTAATTTTTCCCATACATTTCTTATTTCGAAAGGTGGGTGACATTTATTACATCTTTAGAGATGTTTTCCCAATGATCATAATGGGATGATGGGATATCAGTCCCTCATTTAGTGGATTCCTCCGTAGAACTCGTCGCCTAGTCCAGATATCCCTTAAAGGTTGAGAATTTGTTCGTGAAACTCTTCTCGGTTCCATATCTCTGTGGATTCCAGTTAATTACACTTCTTCTCTTAGGAAATTACCAAGGGGATCAAGTTAAGGAAGAAAACTTTGGTCAAGAGAGTAGTCGGGTTGAGGAATCATTGGCGTGTTTGGATACTGAAACATAAGTACATATTGACTTTACCTTATCAAATGGCTTCTCGAGGGTGTGGAATCTTTAGGAATCCCACGTAGAATGAGGGAATTTATATGCTGGAGGCATGTCTATGAGGTTTTCCTAGGATTACCATGTTTAACACGGGGTATGATGTGAGTTTTTCACCAAGCAGAGATAGATCAAAATGATTTACATAATTATGGGAGTAGATCATATGGGTACATAACTAGGAGGGAGCATCTAGAACGTTTACATGATGGATAGTTCAGAACGCCCAATAAGGATGAACCAAGGATGGTATGCCAAAGGGGAAGGATTCACACCCTGAAGACTGATTTGGGCACCAAAAAGGGAGGATCAGAGAGGAGGATGGTTCCACAAAATGTGTAAAACAAGGTTTAATATTGGTTGGGAGTGAACCTCAATGTGGATTCCTACATACCTTGTTTATAAGGTGGGTATCAAATCCCAGATAGTTCGATTGGGGGATCCTTGGGATCGAGATGTACACAAAGGACAATGAACCAAAAATATGACGAGGAATACACATGGTTAGATTCCCATAATAAAAGAATAATTTTACAAGGATACGGTGGCCCAAGAAAAATCATGATAGATATGGATGGCGTGTAGAAATAGGGAACAAGTGGGGACGAGAAAAACACTACTGTGAAGGTGACATTATTGGGATTGACCCTCAAAAATGTTTCCTAAGTATCCATGTGGTAGTGTATCAAGGTTCTTATTGTTTTAGAATTGGTGTGATGGGTCAGCTGAGGAGGTGGATTATGAGTATGGAGACATGAATGGGGGCCCGAAGGAAATCACATCAACTGGTTAAGGCATAATCTTCCCATGACACAAAGTCTTGAGGAAGACACTAGGATGGGACATGAGATATGGGCTTGAACTGAAGTGCGGCTTCCTATGTACCTAGTTAAAAAAGGGAAAATATAAATGTCTATGTAGTTCATACATAGAGGCATATGATTAGAGCGTACACAAAGGACATCAATAGGAAGAGATGTTGGGGCTTACACATGATTAGTAGCCCATCACATGTTAAGAAATCTTGGTTCGAGGAGTGTGGATTGGGTTTGGGACTTACGCACTGAGACAAACTAGTAACTATTCATACACCACTAAGGAGAGGACTGAGGATATGGGTCCTAACAAAGGGGATGCTTAAGTTTACTAATGTTTTTGTTTGAACCTTATGGAGGGTTCCCATGTACATTTTCTAAGAGACATGAGTCAAAACCCACATAGTTCCAATGTATACATTTTTACATCATCTAGGATGGAAGGGGCATATAGATTAACATCATGTGAGATGAAGCATTAACCAATGTGAAATGGTCAGGATAGAGTGATAATATTCATGGAACTCATAGAAGATTCCTTTGTTCCTTTGTTAGGATGCAAATATCAAATTCCACATTTTTTGATGGTAAAGGTAACGGGGCTTGCATATGTCTAGTTTTCCACAGAGGATGTCATGGCCATTTCTTACTATAAGCCTGCATGAGTCATTCTGAGTGTTTGATATAAGAGGTAGATACAATCCTGACTATCATTTTTTGAAAGATGAAACTTAAGGGATAGAGTAGGGCTTACTCGTGGTTAGTGGCATAGAGGGAGGAAGCTTTCAACATACTTTAAAAGGGAGGCCCAATGAGGGAAGAGGGTGTCTAGATGTAAAAGGAGGATATGACCGTCGTACCAAGACACCATATTAGAGTGTCAGGGATTACACAGAGGCTTCCCACAACACACATGGAGACAAATCAAAACATGAAAGAGAGAGAGTGGTAGGGTGCTAACACTCATCCTTCATTGAATCATCCCTCTATAGCCTCACATGAAATGATATAAATTTAACATTATGTGTTGAGGATGAGGATTCTTAGATGTTTAACTTCATATAGCTTGGACGATGGGGATTCAATTCACACACCTTAGACTTACAAAAATGGTGAGCATTAACCCTTGGTGAAGGGAAGGAACTAGAAATACCATTTATTAAAGGCGTTGTAGCATTATCCACTGGGGGGGTCCACATTTTCATGGATGTGTGAATAAGTAATATCCATTATCTTTCCTATGTGATGAAGCATGATGCATGGAAACACACCATGAAGCACCACTCGAGGGACCATGAAATCACAACGTAAAAGCATAGATGGATGCACTAATGGGGGATTCGTGAAGCAGAAGGCCTCGTAGAGAGTGGATTCAGGAATCTCTAGTGATTCATTAAGTTAAGGGGCTTCAAGAAGAAGGGAACATCCTGAAACATGGTAACCCATCCTAGGATTGGAGTCTATATGTACTTGGAGGGTGCTTCGTTAGGACTATGTACTTTGGGACGTTCATAGTACCCAAATGGGTCTCCTTCCTTCATGAAATAAAACATGATTCTTGAAGGTAATCCCTACCTAAAGCAGAGGTGAAATAGAGAAAAGGGAAAGTGGATTTCAATGCATAAAAACCACTGATTTTTCATTTTCTCAGTGGTTCACAGTGAAAATGGTGATTGATTGATTGAGTGTGTGGAAGGAGAAAGGTTAGGGTGTCGATCCTTTGTAATGGGGGTGGGATGAGTATTTATAGTCCCTTCGAATTGCAATGATATACATAAGTTCTGCAATGAAAATCACTCATCATAATAGGAGTAAGTTCTGTCACATTTCTCAAACTCATAGAGGCTTCTGTTATAACCTTTGCAGTATTTTTAGAGGCTCTGGTCATGTTCCTCGGACTCTTGAAGGCCTCCTTCATGGCCTTTTCAGCATTCACAGTGGTTCCCTTCATGTTCCTCAGACTCAGGAAGGCTTATTTCACTTCTTCTGTGGTTTTCATAGATAGGTCCTTCTTGGTGGTCATAGACAAGCCTTCTGAGCATCTTTGTTGGGGTCACGATGTAGGAGGTATTTGTGAAGGCACTTCATGATGAATGCCCTTTTAGTTTTCATGCCATTTCTCGATTTATTCTAAGGAACATAATTTGGTTCCAACAAATTCCCCTCACACCCTTAGAATGGAAGCCACAAAGAAAACGAATTTCATATTATGAGGGTATGTCTCCAAAATTTAGGAAGATCACGAAGCTGAATCATTGAGGGGGTAGGGAGAGCGTGATTCTAGAATAATGCAAAGCTCACTGCATCCATGTGATCCATGAAGCCCATGATTTTGTCTCTTATAAATTGGATGCGAGGAACCTTATTTTTTCCTATCTATCCCTATGATCATATTATTAAGATCACAAATCACAAATCTCACCACTTCATTAATTCACTTTGAGAATTGGGTTTATGGATCGATGCTCTACAATCAATTTTCAGCGAATTGGTGCACTAAAATCCCCTATTTCTCTATACAGTGCAACAAGTCCATAGTCTCGGTTACCATGCACTCTGAGAATGCTCTTTGTGATCAAGCTCTATTAACAGAAAAAAAACAAACTACCAAAGTCCCCAAAGAAAATGGATATCCAAGAAGCTTCTCAGGAGGTACATGAAGATGCCTCTCGAAGGGAAGAAATTGTAAACAATTTGGGGATCATATAATATGTGAAAATACAATCAGATCACGGGTCCCTATTGGGGATGCTAACATAATGGAAAAAGAACTATCCAATTCAAAAAATACATTAATTGTATGGATTTTGTCTGAGGGAAAAATTCATTAACCCGGGAGAAATTAGGGATGAACCAGCTTACTGGTTCAAGAGCATACCATGTTAATGCTAGTGGATTAGGGGTGGCAACAATCATACAAGGGAATTCCACACACCAGTCATCAAAAACTATCTAAATAATAAAATCAATAATGTTAATGGGAAATCATTGTAGCAAGAGGTATCTCTTCCTCAATACCATGTCATTCTATAGGTAGCATTAGGGAACCTAAATAAGGGTTTGAACAACAATTATGACTTATGCTAGGGTATAAACATCACAGATGACAAGGCCTAGGCTTACTGTGTCTATTCATATTGTGACAAATTAGGGGTAGAGCTAAAGCGGGTAGGATTGTATAATGCTACGTGGGTTCCCAATTCCATATCCACTAGCCGAAACATATCATGCTAATGCTACTGAGCATGAAGTCACTCAGGACCATCACTTTCAATCTTCATCACGGGGAGGTTAAAATCAGCCTATGGGACCTCTATATGATCTCAAGAATTCCCATTGTGGGGGTGATGTACAATGCGTTACTTCTTATAGAGAACACATGGGAGGATTTAGAGTAGATGTCATGATTGGAAATGGGGATGATGGACTTGGTATTAGGTGATGACAAATAGTTAGTCAGGGATTCCCATTTCATGTTGTGGGTAAAGATTTCCTAAACACCCCACTAGAGAATTCCATTGAAGGGAATTAGGTTTATAAAAATCTACCAGAAATGCCTCCAACCTGTCCAAAGGGGTCCCAACATAGCAAAAGAAATTCTTACTAGCGAATCATGGAGGGCAATGAATTGAATCTATGTGTGTACAACATCATTATAGAATAGTATCTGGTTGTTAGGTTGGATTGATTTATCTTTGATCTTATTTTTGAATTGATGATTCCAATCATAGATTTGAACATGGGTGTGTGACCAAGAACATTTATTATGTAACCCTCGCTGGTAGTGGGGATATATGCCATCCTTGGGATCCCAATGCTGGAGAAATTGTACAAGGTGTTGTGGCACATCCACGAGGGTAAGAAACCAAAATGGGTATGTAGAGCACATTACTTTCATTATTTTGTGATTTCAACATAGATGAATGTATACATATATCTAAACCCTATTTCTCCTCATAGGACAGACTTCTGACCTACCATCTTGAATGTAGTTGGGTGCTTTCTGACCAAGACGACTTCACCGCATACACTGAAAAAGGTCTAAAAGGTGGATGAATTCAACAACCATCATTTTTTGCTATCAATAGGGGTTTTCACTAAGGACGATCAGGGATCTGAGGGGCATCAGTATTATATTTTTCTCTTCTGGGGTGGAGTTTTAGTGGCACCCGTGGATATTGATCCTATTGGAGATCTATATTTCCCTAATTTTATAATGATACAATTCCTGTGCATACAGAGATTGACACTAAAAGTATAGCTAGGTGTACATAACAAGGATCATCCATGTGTGATGAGGCAGATTTGGATTTTTTGTGTGCTGATAGTTGTGAAAATTAGGAATGGGTTGCCTCATCCTACCACTGTTTATCAACAGGTTGATTAGTATGCAATGATATGGGATGTAGCCGACCTGGGAGAGATGATGAAGCAAAAAACTATCCGTGTCAGGGGATATGGTGCCTCCTAAACTTGCGGCTTGGGTTGGAAAATGACAAGAAAACATTGCGGCGTTGGGTTTGTGGTAGTTAAAATGAAAATAATTCCAGACCCAGAAATCGACATGTTATGTGAGGAAGCGGTGGACCGGTGATCTCCAATGATAAAATCGGTTAAGAAGGGAAGCCACCAAGGGGGTTCCACATGATATCTACTCATGATCGTAGAAAGAAACTACGCCACATAGAAATTCCTAAGGATTCTATTTTTCAGAAGGCTTTGGACTCCTTGGAAATTAAAAGACAATTTCTACATCCTTCCCTGATGTAAGACCACCTTAAACATCTTGGGATGGATCTTTCATAGATTTTCCATACCAAACCAAATTTCTGGTGTCTCAGGAGGAAGGGATGCAATACATCATCGTGTTGGAGGATTTTTCTCATTCTCCAGGCACCCCACATCCAATGAAGGATTGGGTGAAAGTCATGATTGATTTATAATCCCCACCATAACTATACACTATTGAGATAAGATAACATTTCCCTTTACCTAATGAATCTGAGGGTTCCTCCTAGGGAGAAGGGGATGCTATGGGGATCCCATTAGAGGAAGGTGAGGTTGTGACCTCGGAGCTATAAGAGTTTTTCAAGACTCTGGAGGTAAACTCAAAACCAATTCATTATGGAACTTTTTCAGGTCATTTAGGATTCCTCTACTAACCTTTTTCATGTACTGGATCACCTCAGATGAAAAACGCATTCCATCATGTTCGTGGATGTAACTTCAGGATCCGATCCTTAGACGATTGTGAGCGCATAATCCAACAAGGTTGTGATAACAAGGGTAACCCTTCTGTAAACTTTGAAGCTTCCAACCATATATACGGGACCACTCCTATGTGTTTCGATGATAGCAACATGAGGGAGAGAACACATAATTGATCTCTATAAGACCTCACCCTCACCGAATCCATACTATTGTCCATAAAACTATGCTAAGTGAATTTTTTTTATTTCTATCTAAATATTTGTTTAAATGGTGTGGCCCATACCAGGGATGATGGATAGGGCTCCTGGTGCTCCTCTCTTAAGGGGAGAACCAATTTCTGTGGAATTGTACTCCAATGTAAAACATATCATATAATTTACATCCAAGGGTAGTGTGACTGGCATGATAGAACATGATATTATCGAGATGGAATCTAGGAATGCAGACCAACTGCATGACATGGAACACATCCTATCTAATGAGACGTTAGATATAGAACCTACTAATGAACTTCTGAAGGAAAATTTTAGAATATGAACCTGGTCACCTAGAATACTCAAACAAGACCACTTATAATGAAGAGAATAACAAGGATGTCTACCAACTATCATGGAAACTAATCAAGAGATTCATCAAAGACACCCCATAAGTAGATTGGGTAAACTAGATGGGGAGACTTCGTTCCTAGTTGCATAAACTCTGAATTGGAGGAGTTGATCCCTAACACCCTTATATGCTCATTCAAGAATACATGGTGGAGAAAATAAGGGATTAGGACTAGGGCCTCGGTGTCTAATATAGTGGAGGAATCCTTTCAACACCAAGACAATTCATGAGGATCAACAAGACATCAAATTCTTGAGGGTGTGGGGGAATTAACACTCTAATTTCATCAATGCACAATCAGAATACATATCATGATTGATGTCACAGTTGATAGAGGCCAAGGAGGAAATCAGGCGAGCATCCGGAGAGATGGATAACATATGTGATGATGAATATAGGGCATGGATCAGGGCTAATGAACTTTTTCTCATATCCAATAAAGAATAGAGGGATCATAGAAGTCGACATCAAATCTTGGAGGCCACAAGCCAAACAGTGGTAGTGTTGAGATGCTATATTGAGAGTTCAACCCATATATCTAAGGGGTTAATCAATGGGGGATATAATTCACATGAACTCAAATAAATTATTTAATTATTTTTTGATTATTTTGGTTTCATGCATGAGTCTCATCATCTACTTTAATTACTGTATCTCAATAATAAATGTGAAATAACTAGTGATCAATCCCTAAGATATTGTGTAAAATACTCGACATGAGAAAAAAAGGATGATCACGTAATTATTCAGCTTTCATAAAATATCTCTAACCAATCACTTGATATGCAAGGTTTGAATGACCACTCTATGTTTCTGGGCATAAAGAGGGGGCCAATGTTATAGAATTGAGTTCTAAAAATATCCCAGCATTCCTTTCCCAACATGATCTATCATGTGAGTGGGATAATGCCAGAGGTGGTGGAATAAATCCTAATAGAGGGGAATGGAATGTTCGAATTGTGAGGCCAAAAATTCATAACATAAAGAGGGAAGCATGACGAGGGAGGATAACTGCTGACCATATTCAAAACACAGAAGCTGCATCACATTAGATTGAAATGGGAACAAGAAAATGAAGACCAACCTCTAACTATATTTGAAAACATGGGGATAAAGTCGAGGTGTTGTCTTATTTCCTTTGGAATATTGATCCAGGTTGACAGGTGATCCTTAAGGCCCAGCATCATAACTATTAGGGGGATCCTTCAAATGTGAAAGGGGATGAGGATCTGAAATAGATGGTACTCAAAGTATGGTGATGGAATGATGGTATGTTTGAATAGATTCCAACACTCCTGAAATTATGCCACCATGATGTAAGTACATTGGTTGAGTGTATCGGTCTGAACAAAGATCAAACCAACTCCAAAGTGGACCTCTCTGAAGAGGTCCAAGAATGCATTACTGTTTTACATCTTGAAAATGAGGGTGATGAATGTGTAGTTTACTGTCGTACGGTGAGGAAGATATATGAAATAGTTTAACATCACATTATTAGGATGTTTTATATAGTTTAATTTCATATTTCATAGACATTTGTTAACATTTTAAAGTCATGTTACATGGACTAGGGATTCCTAATTTAGGGTCATATAATTTGGACTGTAATCAGGGGCAAAGATCCTATAGGGTTAATTAACTTATGGATAGGCCCGAGATGAGGTTCCTGGGTGTCTATAAATATTGTAAGGGGACATGAATAAATACGATCATATTCTTGAATAATATCATGGTTAGAAACCAACACTGGTGTGGGTGATCCTCTCTAGAGAGAAAATTGAAGTGTCCTATAACTGTTATGGGGAATCATGAACTTATCTAGGGTTGGCCCATAGTTTAAGGTCATGCAGTGAAGTACACAGGCACCCAAAGGGCGGGATATGTTATGTAGTTCATAAACCTGACATGAATGAGGAAAAAAGAAGTCCACACCACTCTGCACATTCCTGAAAGGGGTATAGGGCCTAGAGGCCATAAAGATGAAAGGGGTTATAGTTGAACCTTAGAATAAAGTCTAGGCATCACTATGTATTTAATGAGAATGAGAATCATTCTACACATAGTTCTTGAGGAAGGTATGGAATATTAACAATACCAAAAAGAACTATATTCTCTCAGATGAGGAAAATTGTTTTGTTTATGCATTTTAATGTCATGTGAACTAGGAAACTGGATGTCTTAGTTTAATGTTCAAAGAGTTCAGACCGCATGGGGTGAAGTGGTGTAATATAAAATCATGAGGAATCATAATTTGAATGAGGAGAAGAGATTTCTACATCAAACTACCCCATTCCACAGACGAATACCTACACCGAGAAGGGGGAAGTAATGTTTTGGACTCTACTACTGGACCCAGAGGTAAATTACTCAGGCACCACTACTTATCTCACTGTGGTGAGAATCAATCCACATGTAATTATTTAATGTGACATGGTATAGGGTGGATGCTTAAGGGGAAATGTCTTCACAAACAAATATTTCCTATAATTGAGGGTTTTATTAGTACACACACCTGATGTAAAATGTTTAGTTTAACATTATATGGTAAGGAAACATGAGATTCTATTTTTATGGTCGTAGAGATTGGACTGTTGGGAAGTGTGGTTCTTCCATGCAGGATAACCTGACACATATCCCTAATCCCATGTGATCCATGATCAGTGAGGGAAACAAGGTTGGAGAGGATATTTACAATTCATGGGAGCATATGGTAAGGAATGATGGTGTGGAGTCAAGGGTGACCCTAGAATGTTGGTTCGCCCTCTAAACAGACAAAATTGAAAGGAGGTATAACACCAATGGTGTCGAAGCATCATTTGAACTTGATGAAATAAGAAGGGATGTGAATCATGAAATCAATATTTAGTGCATAATGGGGTTTGTGTAACGATGGAGGATAATTTCTGACCATATTCTAAGAAAAATATCCATATCATTTGAACTGAGATGGGAACAAACAAGTGAGGGTTGTATGCTCACCATTCTAACAATGTAGGACCTCTCTCAATTTTCATTCATGTTCTTCCAGGATTATGGACCAAAATTGTAGGATATTTATAATGATGAGCATCCATACCGCTCAGGGGTCATTTCAGAGGTGAAAAAATATAGAGTCCCAAAGAAAAGGATGTGTGAAGTGTGGAAATGTTATGAGTGCATGTCCGTACATGATCCATCACTCTAGGATATAATCCACAACACCTCTAAGAATGTTGATGAGGTGGGGTAGAGGATGAAGCACTCAACTAGGGATATAAAAATTGAGGAGACGAGAAGAAGGAAGGGGTAATATGTATTGGTGAACCCTGGACAAGACCCGAGGCGAAATTTCTAGGCATTACTACATATTGCATATAGATTGGAATGAAGCCGCCTATAGTTCTTTAATTCCATACAGTTTAGCATAGTGTGGTAATGACATAGATGAAAGGAATTTCACAAAAGGGGAATGTGTATGGAGTGGAAAATATAGATTGATGTGAATAAGGGAAAATAATCCCACATAACACCATGCAAAGCCAAGAGGAGACATGGGACAAGGGGCTGAAAGAAGGGGATTTTGACAACGTCCCATGTAGTTCAACATCATATAGGACAAATGGGTACTTTCCTTTAAAGATCAATTTAAAAAGAACCAAGATTTTTTTGTTTAATGTTTTCATTTAGTAATGTGAAATTTTTTGTCATGTAGGAAGGGTGAGATCACATTTTATGGTCATAGTAATAAAACTACATGATAGGGACGAAAGGTATGTAAAGGTACAAGAACCTAGGAATGGACACAATGATGAAATTTCTAGGAATTCCTGCATATCCCATATGGATGGGAATCATGCTATATATAGTTCTAGATAATCAATTTAGTTTAACGTCATATATTAAGGACATAGATGATAGGGAAAATCCCATTGGGGGAGTACATGGTGTAGCTATTGTATACTTGGCGTGAATGGTACAAAAGAAGTCCAGATGAAACACCACATAGTCCCATAAGATTCATGGCCATGGGGATGAATGAAAGAGATAATTTTGGGAGCCTTGTATGGCCCTGGGGAGAAAACTTTTGTGTGTTCCAATATATCCTATAAGGGAAGGAATAAAGCTACACATAGTACTTGAAATGTTGTGAAATATAATGTCATGTGGTAAGGATGATTTTAAAAAGGGATTATTCCTAAGGGAGACACATGGTGAAGCTATTGTAAACCTGACATGAATGGGGACTAGAGAATCCCATATCATGCCACAAGCCTTCAAAAGTAATTTTGTGACATAATCCCAAAAATTGGGAACATGGGACCTGACCCTAAGACAAAATGGTTGGGTGTTCCAATGTATCCCATAAGGATAAGAACCAATCCATACATAGTTCTTGAGATTTTGCATAGTTTAATGTCATTTGGTAAGGACATATGTGGGATGGAGAGTGAGGTTCTAAAGGAAATGTGCATGGAATGCTAAATCATACATGATGAGAATGAGGACAAGAGAATTCCATACCACATTGTGCACAATCCTAAGGGGGGACCTCAAGACAAGGGTCCTAAAAAGATCAAGGGACTTGGGATGGACCCAAAGACAAAATGTTTTCGCATTCCTACATATCCCATGTGGATGGGAATAAATCCACACATAGTTATTGAAATTTCATATAGTTTAACATCATGATGTAAGGACACTATAGATCTTATTTTAAGGTTATAGGGATCAGAACGTAGATGTCAATTTTAATGTCGTGTGAGTTGGATAGAAGCGAAGAAAAAAAAATAACCATGCCTGATATTTAGGAGACCATGTGAATGGTGATAATTATTATGCTTAACTACTGTACATGTTCATAAAAAATATCTATTTCATGTAACCTAGAATGGGAACCGAAAATTGATCATTAATCGCTGACATATTCATAATATAGGACCTTTATCTAATTGTTGTTTGAGATCCTCCAAGGAGTTAGCCAAGAATGATAGGTGAGCCAAGGTGGCATGTGACCAGGACAATAAGGGGTCCTTTCAAATGAGAAATTTGATGGGGAACCAAATGAAAGGACACATGAAGCATTCTAGTTCCCATGAAGGTTAACTTATTGTGGTACAGATAAAAGAGATGTTAGTTTAAATTCATAGAGCTCATACCATGAATTGTTTTTACCGCTTGTAGTTTATTTTATTATAATATGAAATTAATATTAGTTTATGGTCGAAGATCTTAGTCTATTTGTGGTATGTTTACTACTTGTAGTTTACCACCATGCAGGAAGATATGGACCACTCATGCGAAGTAATGTGTGAGGAATTTGAAATTGGTGGGAGGAGTAATACGCTCACTATCCAGGGTGAATAGTGAGTATGAACCATTGGGGAAAACCCTGTGAATGATATTGGGCCCCTACTATTTGGGTTCCAACTTTTGTGGTTCCTTTTCGGTTTCATTAGCATCCTCAGGGACAATACCATGTTACCTTGATGGAAATCACATAGGAAAACTATCTTATTGAAATTTATTTCTATATTATTTTGGTGCCTCTCAAGATTGTGCAAGGTGTGAATATTGTTTACATCAAGTGTTTCTTGTTAAGTTAGACCGACTTCTGATACCTTGTCGGACATTTTCTAATCATAAATGGATATGTGGAGTGATGGAAAATGAACTCAAATGGGAATGAATACTTCTGTTACGTACAATAGGGAATATGGGGTCACCTTGGTGGAATTATGAGTCATCATCTCCTAATCCCATATAGCATCTGGAAGATATTTTGGCCAACTCTTCTTGTTCTGACCAACCATATTTGGAAACGTGTTAGAGAGAGTTTTATTGAACACCTCGAACTTCCAATTTTCTTACATTTTATAATGAGAGGTATGATTAAAATGAATAATCTACTTGGTGAACAATATATTCAGATCGCCTTCTTGAATGCATGTTCCATTATTAATGGGGAAGGTGTGAGGGACTCTGAATTGGTGGATGATATTAGATCTCACAAAATCAATGATAGAATGGACCTTGACATATTTGAGTATAATTTCCTCTTCCCACATGGAAAACAAATATAAAGTGGTCATGATGAACCTACACTGGTGAGATGTCACTGGTGGATACAGTCCCATGATATCGATTACCCATACCGCAAAATTCCAAGTGGACATGGTAGTATGAAGGGGCTCTGATGGCCGATTCACAATATTAGTGTGGATCTGGAATATGTGGAACCTATTGGAAAATAGGATGAAGTCATGGGTAATGCTGGGCCCAAAATATCCAAACATTTAGTTCTGATGAGAGAGTTTCGACCCTACCAAATGATCTCTATAGGAACCAGCATGAACTTCTGGCATAACCTGGGGAATTTCATCTCTTTGAATGTAATAGAGGGGAACCCCATAAATCTACGTCTTTAGAGGATATTCTCAAGACTTGGACTACGTTGGAAGGGGAACTGCACTGTGTACCATCAGATTATCTCTTGTTTTTTTTCTATGTATCGAGATACTATCATGATGGAGATACTCGATAAAGTTAGTTTGTGCAATAAAGACTCTCTTATGGAATAATGGTAGGAGGAAATGGATGTCCTGATGTGGAGACTTTTGTGGTAAGGTGGTTTACCTATTGGATATCATCATCATAGTGAGTGACAGGAGTGATGAATCTTCGATGTGCCACATGGGTGATCAAATTATCCTATCTAGGATCTATGGCAGACATGGAATGGCTATCCAAGGCATCAGTTTGTCTGTTCTTTGATTGAGGGACATGAGTAACTTCTAGATGAGAAGCGAACTGGGCCATATTTTGGTGAGTTCCATCTAGTAAGTGTACACATTATAGATTCCTAACAATATTGTATCTATTTATCTATTTTATTCCATCGAGGATTCCCCTTTAACACACAGGTGGGGAACATCAACATCAAGGGCCATCTCGAGACTAGTGATGAGTGGCTGATAGATTTCCTCATTATTTGTGCAACCTTTGGACAATATTATTGAATAGGGCATGATATCTTATGCAGGTGTTGGGAATATGATACTTATTCCCACCTTTCTATGTCTGGGATCATTGAGTCTTCAATCAGTAGGGCTTCACGAAGCACCATCAAAGAGAATCTGGAAAAATGGTACAACACGATCAACCGAAATGATGGCTTTATCAGGGACGTGATGATCTAGAGACCGCACCACAGGGGAAGGATGAGTGGAAATAAATTATTCTAGTTCCTGTCCTATGAAAAATTTCTGCAAAATGAACCTGATGTCAAAAAATTGAGTGATCACTCCCAACGAATCTTGATAACATGTCAAAATGGGGTGGTTCAGAATATACATCAGTAGGTCAAACCGAGACACCACTTGTATCTCTTGGTGCTGTAGGTAATGTCACAATTTTTAGACTATGAATACTAGTTCATGTAATCTCTTCTCCATATAGGAATATCTAGTTTCTATATTTAAGATCATGAAGCTGAGCTACTATAAACTATTCTCTATTCCCTCTTTGTTCTTCTGAACGAGAAGGGGACTAAGGGGCCATTCTAGAGCTATCAAATAATGGACTAACATCTTTCAAGATGTGTGTGGCATCCGAACCAGAGGCTATAGTAGGTATTAGTTGATCTCTTGAAATGATTTCTAACACTCTTTATCCCACTAGTATTCATCACCTTTCCTCATGAGCTGGTAAAATAGATTAAACATTCCAACCATGTTTTAAATAAATCAGCATATGTAGGCTAAGTGGCTTTAAAATCCTTAAAGATCTCAGATGTTTCATGGAGTAGGAATCTCACTGATGGACATGATCATCTCTAGATCTATATTTATGCCTATGTATCTAAATACAATGTTGAGAAACATTCTGATAGTTACCTTGAAGGAACACTTCATGGGGATTATCCTCAAGTGATTGAAGAGGAAGAAGATGAACACTTTCTCAAGATCTCTATGATGGATTTGAAGTTGGTGGGATCTTAACACCAAATCAACCACGTAACATTCCACTAATTTCTTGAGGATCGACATGAAAATGCAGTTCATGGCATGCTGATAGGTGGCACCTGCATTATTTAGAAAGAAAGATATTACTTGGTATCAGAAAGTACATTGCTGTTATATGAAGGTGGTTGTAGAGACCCCAAACTTGATGTAAATGGAAATTACATTACTTTTGAGAAATACTTAATATATAAAAAAACAAACACTCAAGGACCGTAATAGTTTACTGTCTTTGGAAACTCGAAACATAATCTTCAAATCATGGTGAACGATCTTCAACATCTCCCATAAATATCCTCCCCTTTTTTTCTTACCTAAAACCTTTCATTATATCCTGTGGAAAGGAAAACATAAAAAGGGTGAGATCAAATTCTCAGTAAGGGTAAACATAGATAAAATAAAACAATCCATTACCATTTTAATGAAAAAACATGAACATAAAATCTAAACATCAAAATCTGGAGCAAAGACATATATCTTGGAAGTACGTAAGGCATGTATCATAATGGAACATAAATCATGATAAAATAGCATGGGAATAAAACATTTAATTATGGAAAACCATTGATCACATGATATGATTTCCATAGTAGCCAAGGCATTGCTGCCAAAACCATCTTATTAGACAAAGTTCCTTTCTGAATCATGTTCACTCCTCATTCCATTTCTATATCACTGAATTGGATTAACTTACCATTCCAACCATATCTATCTCATGAGATATAAATCTTTACCCAATTCATTGTAGGGAGATATAGGTCCCACCCATATCATAATGAAATCATTCTTTCGTGTGCCACAAAATAAACATACCTCATTCATAATAACCCAATGAATAAAATGGGTTTCATAAACATCATCCCATCTTAACATAATCCATATAAAACAAATGGATATAATTTCATCATAAAAAGAATTAAACCATGTAAATAATAGAGAAATTATACTTTAAACATACACATATGAAATAATTTCATCTTAGATGGAAAATCGTATTGATAAAACATTTGAAATG
Source organism: Viscum album (assembly GCA_963277665.1). NCBI lineage: Eukaryota > Viridiplantae > Streptophyta > Magnoliopsida > Santalales > Viscaceae > Viscum > Viscum album. Next base: position 1,395,342,471 of record OY728166.1, read on the forward strand.
AATTTTGAGGAAAATATCCTTTCTTCTTCAAAATAATTATCTTTTTACAGAATGCCATACAATTTTAAAACAAATGACTTTGTTGAAAACAGTCATGAAATCTTGTATAGTAATCTTCATGAAAAAAAGGCATTATGATATCGTAAAAATCCATTCACGCCGTATTAGTTAAAAAAGCATTCTTCTCTTACTTTTTCCGAAAAAGTCAAAAAGCACCTTATATGGTAAACAAAATAAATATTCCTTCCATAACAAAAAGTAAAATTCAAATAGGGGTAAACATGACTTTAAAAATACATGGAATAATATAAAACACTTTATGAAAAACATTTTTATGGACATGGATAAAAAATATAACCCTAGTAAATACTTACGTATAAGCAATCTCGGATAAAAATGAGATTACAAAATTATCCCTTACCTTAGGTCCGATATACTTTGTACATATATGAACCTCCTGTATAATGATTTAAATAATTTAATTGACTTACTATATAATGATATCATATATGGTTCACTTATGACTTTATATTACCTGTTCTTTTGTAAATTCCATGTAAAAGCAGCGTCTTGGGTAAAATCGTTTCATTTATCGTACGTGTTTGGACTTGTTGTTCCTGATATTATTATTACTTATATCAGGTTTTACCTACTTTAAGAACATAAATAATGATTTATATATCATATATATTCATTATATATATATATATAATAGATATATAAATGAAATGAAATACACCGTTCATGGAGATGGTAGACCGTACGTAAGCATGAATGCTGTGTTCCTTTACTTATTGACTTGAATTGAAGTAGACGAAATATTTATATATATATATGTACATAAATCCAGTAGCTTTATCATGACATATATTTAATTATTATTCATTATATATATATTTTATAATCATTCTTGAATGGTTAACATGGAGAATGAATCTCATCGCGTCGTGGAGATGGTAATCCGTGCGTATGCTTGAGCGATTACATCATTCCCAAAATTATTGAATTGAATTTTATTAGATGATATAATATCTCAGAATTAGTATTATGTTATAATAACTATATATAGTTATTCTTTACACCATTATACCGATCCATGTAAGGTGGTGGTGGAAAAACAGATTACACCACGACGTGGATACGATATTCTGTACGTACGCACACACGGTGATTTCATTTTCTATAGGATGAATAGAAGGTGAAATGGGTTTGTTTAAAATTTATAATAACATATCAGTATATTAGTAAAACTTATTTTATTACTTTATAATGTAAAAACTAATGAAGAAGATGTTGAAGAAGAAAGAAACTTGAATGCATCGGTAGAAGAGATTACCTCTTCTTCAACGAACCTCTTTTAAGATTCCTATTAAGGCACTAGATTTGGTATTTTGAGGAGAAAATAAACTTCATAATGTTTCTACGGATGTTTAGAAGGGAAATGGTCAGGGGTTGGTTGGGCTTGAAGGCTCATAATTGTGTAAGGAGAAGTGGGAGGAGGTGCCCTTTTATAAGGGAGGAGAGGGGCACTTTAAGAAAAAAAACATAGAATATTATTTTATAATAATGTCATATTCAGATTATAATGGCTCCAAAGTGACTTATTTCGAAGATAAAGTAGGTATGGGTCGAAAGAATCTCAAACAATAGGTTTTAGACAAGTTTATGATACTATTTCAACCTTATCATTTAGATTTAACTCTAAGTTAAATAATTTAACTTTTACCATGTATTCTTGTTTTCTTACAATATATGGTTAATAATCATAATATAACAAGCCAAACTAACACCAACTGGTTCATTATTAATTTATATAACATTATCTAAGTCATTTGGATGAAATTTAGATTTTTAGGAACTAAATAACAATTAATAATATAATATTTCTTTCAAAAACTGTTTTATGTCAATTTTGACACTATTTGGTAACTGATTTTTGTGAAAAACATAAAACATGATTAGTTCGGAAACAATTAATTAAATCAATACAAACATGTCATAGTAACCTATAAAATTAGTGTAATTCATAAAAAGGCTCAAATTACATTAATTTGGGTATTTATACCATCAATTATGTTAATATTTCATTAATAAGGTAATTACTACATCATCATTGTGTCATAAATAAATCCAATAATTTAATATCTAAAAATTATAAATAAAATAAAATTATGTAGGAAATAATTTTATCTTTCTAATGAATATTTATATTCGAATTTATCTTTTCTATAACCCTATATTAAAACTGGTTTAGTTAATAAACTTTGAATTTAACACTTTTAAATCTTCCTTAAATTAAATAATAATAAATGTCATAATCTAATCCAAGTGAACCTAAAGGGTCATATTTTATTCCTAAGGTTGTTTTGGGTCTAATTACACTTATCCAATATAATTAGGACATGTGTTAGGGTAATAATTATATCATTTTTACCCTTAATTACCCTATGTACTTTTAACATTGGTAAATAATAGTAAAACGTTACTATTCCCCAAAAATTATTTTTATCTTATTGAACCAATTTTTACTCCTTGATATTAACCGTGTCTCTCAGATTATAGAAACTTCTCTCATAGAAGCGGTAAAATTAAGTTTTATGTAAATTTTCAAATTCTCCTAGGAAGTTGGTAAAAGACGGTGAAAAGTTCAATTTTTTTATATATTTAAAATTATTATAAAATGACTCCAATTAATTATAGTGAACTTATATAGGTATTATGTATTAATTTTTAACTAAAATGAATTTAAATAAAATAAATAATAATTTAAATAGAAAGTCGGATTTTAAATAGTAACCCAGTGTTTTTACTATTCATCAAAAATTGAATGTTTTTAGAAAAATACCAAAAATTCACCGTAGTCTAATTTCTATATTCCAAATCCAAAAATGACGTCCATTTTGAATGATAAAATTTAAAAAATTTCCAAAAGTGGGTGCTACTATTCATAACGGCTAGTTCATAATAATATTATAATAATATCTTGTTTAGTGAAACATGGTATTGCGTACTACACACGCTATAGAAGAAGGTCTTGATTACATGTAATACAAGCCAAGTTAGGGATGCGTGTAGTGAAAGCTCTGTTTGGGGTTGTGTATAACATAATTAAATCTTATTTCATTTATACATTATACAAAATCTATACTTAATGTTGCGTAAAATAATTTCCACAAAAAGAACTTGAAATTGTGTGTAACACGAGCCAAGAATGGTGTTTCTTATACTTCAAGATAATAAGGTGTTGCATATAGTACAATATAATCATTGTGTTGTGTATAATAGAAGACATCAAAGAAATTAAAAATAATATATCTCATAAAATCTCGGGGTGTTACAGTGGTATACTCCTTTTAATTGGGAGCCATTATGATTTGATTATATATAGAATACCTATCTATGATAGATAGATCTAGGAATCTAGTGGTAGTATCAATCAACAGATATTTCATAGGAAGGGGAAATCAACCTCAATAAAGTGATGGTTGAGATCCTAGAAGCCGATGTAGACTATGATCTGTCCTTTATTCTTTGATAAGGGAAAAATGTTTGGTAGCCATTTTCAGTACTAGGCTTCCTTGAAAAAGTTGTATTTAATGATTTTATGAACATCAGCTTCACCCATGCCACTGCGAGAAGGGTGCATATTTTAGGGAGGCTTTTTTAATCAGCGTTGGTTCTTCAGGACACCAAGGCGGTGGACAACAACCCGAGGATCTAGCCATGTTATCTCCCAATAGATCCAAATGAATACATCTTGATATTGTTTTAGGAAATGTACATATTGTTACTTCTCCTATACAGATATTCCTGAGCTAACTGGTATTGGATTGAGATCTACCTCGATTCCAAGGTTTACTATTACTAACTCAAAAATTATGGTGGATACACCTTTCCCAAACACAGGGTGTAATCCTCCGAATTCTCTTCATTTTCCATAGAGAGAGAGTCATCAGAAGGGGCAAATCTTCAAAGTTGTCTGACCCCAATGGGGTACTAATGCTAACCTGATTGGCACATGTCTCTTTACTAAATTTATCTCACACTACTAAAACCATGGATATGAAAGCTGTCAATTAGATTTTTTAGATCACTGAACCAATTGGCCACTCTTGATAATATCAAAGTAGTAGTTTCCTATCCTCTTGATTTGGTTCAAACCAGCCTAGTGAAACGAGCATGTATGATGTATTGTTGTTTCCATAGGGGAATATCATGATACCTTACAGGGATAAGGGGTTCTGGGATCACTCTAACCAATTTTTTTATGATTACAATGTGATATTCTTGTTTTCATTGCCCTAGAAAATGAGCTTCAACATTGTCCCAGAGATGATAAAGTAGTGTCCCATGTCTGAGGCTGTGGCCTCCAATCAGTATATTCGAAAAATGTAGGCATCATCAGGTTCTTCCCATGGCCCAACCACAATAGTAGTCTGCTCATCCTCATTGGTCTGAACCTACATGTCTTTTCTCTTGTAGTAGTTGGAATCTAGTTAATGATATTCCCAAAAGGAAAAGGGAAAGAATCACCTTGGATCATTCCCACTCAACCATTAAGGGAGTACATGAGAAATTGTTGATATGAGGAGGGCATTACCACTTACAGATGGACACAGTGTTTACCCATAAGTGCATTGTAGTAAGTGTCCTGGAAGACAACCATGAATAATGTGTTGGGAATCAGGAGACTAAATTGGGTATTCAAGTGGATTTTGAAAACATGCGTCTTCTCTATCATATCAAAAACCTGAATCTTTAGGTTAGAGGGATCCGGATCTATTTCAAACATCCCTATATTATGGAGCATCTAGGATGGGATGAGATTGATCCTAGAACCCATGTTGATGAGACAACGACAGAATTCTAGGTTGGTGAACTGACTAGTGATATATAGTGGTATAATGTTCCCATATATGGGATAACATTTATCTTTTACTAAGAATGAAATGATGGCTTGAAAATAATCATTCTCGACTTCCTTAGCTTGGAAGGATTTTATAGCTGCTACCTCTTTTCCAAACTATAGGGGGCTTCTTAAAGACTATACGAGGGAATCACCCATGTATAAATATAGGTAGATAAACTCAAGGATCGAGAGCCTTGTAGGAAATATGGTAAGGTTCTTCAGTATATCATACTTTGTTGTGAGGCTCAGACTTCTGTAGATATGAGGTTTCTCTGTGGAAGGAGGTATTACGATCACTCCTGGTTGATATGGAGGATTTTTGTTGGTGATAGGGATACCCTGATGCTCTACTATTGAACCATGGAGATTGACTAAAAGATAATGGATATATGGTTGTGGTCTGTACAGAAGTAAATTTGGATGATCATAGTGTGGTCTTAGGGGATTTGCCTGATCAAGCAATACGAACGACAGTGGGGGTGAATATAATGAAATGGGATGAGAATGGTGTTCTTGTTATTCTCTATGTTGGGCCTTCTATATAGTATTGGTGGCATGAATGACTTGTCTAGTTGCATTTTACTCTACATTATTGTGATTTGCATACCCATGGTTCCATCTACGTTGGTGCCAACTGAGGACATTGGGAGGGTCTGGATGGAAATCCTTTTCTTCAGGAACCATGTAAGGGTCTACCAATTTGACATTATTTACCAAGGTGTACTCATGATAATAACTCTAAGAGTCATCCATTACTAGGAGGATTGGGGGGGGGGGGGGGGTCAATGACCATCCTTATGGGCATGAAATATCTGAAAGTATTAGAATGATTTAGAAGAGGTGAAGGAATTCGATCTCCCTAGCGTCGTCTGTACCAACTCTCCCAAGATGGAGAAAGATGAAATGTCAATGCAGAGGTACTAGATGGTAGTATTAGAGAAACCTTGGATGACTCAGTTAGATTCAGACAGGCATGGATAATACCATAGGACTAAGAAACTACCTTGCGTGCTATCTGGACATCATATTTTTGATACCCATAGTGAGAGACCTTATGTTATTCACCCTTGTTGTCACTATCAAGCTTTATAGACACACATGCCACCTTTGCTGGGGTTGGACCCAATATGACTATATTGTCATCAAAATAGTCTTGGATCCAGTCTTTTAACACATAGCACTTATTGAGAGTGTTTCCAACAAACTGCTGAGAGGGATTATAATTGGGTCGATCAGTGAGAACTGAATCTTCGTACCTCTGGAATTCTAGAAATTGCAGTATTCCCTAGTCCAATGCACTCCTGAAATATCTGGGGACCTGAGCCTCCTTGAATGAGTAGGTACGGTTTCACTAATCCAGGAAAGGGGATCTTGGATCCTGACCCTGATGAAGGGATAAATCCGTGTGAGGTGGTGGAACCCAGTTGTCTCACCTTGGATGTGGTGGTGCGTTTTGTGGTGGTTCCTATTGATTTTGAGGTGGGATACTCTAAGATGGAAGAGGAGACAATGGTAGTAGACCTTGGCGTGGCTATGGAAGTGGATCTACCATTAAAACTTCCAACTAGAAAGGGGCCTCTATCTGTGAAACAACATTGGTCTCATACTTGGTGACTCTTCTTGAGGGAGCTGATGAAGGAAATATAAGTTCCTTCATGGATTGATTCAAGGCTTTTTCTAGATGCTGAGATTTGTATAATAAATCCCAAAATCCATCTGGGAGGTTCTGAGTGATGGTATAAGGGACCACTTCAATATTAAAATTTCTTACACACATCATTAGCATCTATTCCTAAGTTAGCGTCATGTTGAGTGAATATGTGAGGCCCTTCCAACTGGACATAATGTATGTGACTTACTTATCCAGCCTTTTCCTTCACTTGAAGAGGTTGATAATAATAGTCTTGTTAGTGGTGGAACTGAACTGATATGGAAACTTCATATAGAGATCATCCCAAATAGACATGGACCCAATGCGTAAGTAGATGTACTGGACAAATGTGGGCCCATCCAATGTCAGTATGAAACACTGGATCTTAGTGGCATCCTGCTATACAAGATTGTGCAGCATGGGTCAAAATCATGAAATGAAGTGGACCGAATGTTGTAGTGGGTCATCTATACCAATAAAAGGGGATAAGATGAGATTTCCAAAGCCTGGGGTGGTAGTATATCATCTACCCACGTTAGATGTTGTTTTCCATTTGGTGTGATCACCACCAGGTGAATTTAAAGTTCCATGAGTTAGTCGATGAAGGAAGCCGTAAGAAAATCTTGACGATGATTCATATATTGAAGGGGATTCCAAACTACGATAGTGTTGACAGGTTCATCAATGTGGTAGTCTAGATAAGTGGATCATAGAGCGGCTGGTGGAATTCTCCAAGGGTTTACATGGGGAACCTGTAAAGTGGCTAGTCAAACATAGAGAGCAGCTAATGGGACATGATATAGGTCTTGAAGAAGGTTTTCACGTAGCTCGGGTGAATTTGGTGATTCATACATGTCTTGATTCCCATAAACACTAGGCTCTACCCTATCTAGATGGGTAGTTTTATCTAGATCACCTAGGGTTAATTTGCCTGGAGGAGTTGTACATGCCCTTAATACCCCGATAGAGGTTCATTGGGATGATACCAGGGATCTCCAAAATCTAACCATCGTTCTGCAGTGTGCTTAGCGAGGAGCTGGTCGATGATTCTTCTCAGTTCTATGATCTGTTGACATAGAACAACATTTTGAGGATCCTCTTCCATCTTCCACACTAAATCAATTAGGATAGAGGGCTTGTCAAACCTAGCATTTGATTTTCCCTTGATAGGATCTCAAATGAAATGAAATGACTTGAAAGGTTCAAGAAGGCCATGCATCTGTTTTTGATGGCAACTGTAGACACATGCAGGGTCTTCCAGGATATCTTCTACCCTAATGGAATGTTCTTAATCTCTAGTCCTTATATCAATTCCATGTTCTAGGTATATATCAGGAACATACTTGTTTACAGTGACAATGCTAGAAGGAATATCCTTGACATCACCAGGCGGACCAGTTTGGCGCAGGAGAGGAATGAAATGCATGGAAGCATAATGTCCCTAGCCATGAACCTGGAAAAGTGGGGAACCCGACTTAATAACTCTATAGAGCACAATAAATCTCTGAAAACATCATTTTTAGAGCATATTATGATAACCAAGAAACACAGGGTGTTGTAAAATATGGAGTGTGGCCAACTCAACCTGGAAGCACTGCTATCCAATATCATCTATGTTTTCTTGCTCTTTGGGTAAGCTGAACATTAATGATGGAGAGAGAAATGTGTTGTCCCTAATGTCCCAAAAAAGTACATAACATCGTCCTGGGTGAAGGGTCTCTGGTATACTAATGATTTTAGTTACAATTATCTAGAACATCTTAGGGATATGGTCTGCTATGACAATGTCCCACATACATCTCGACTCAGACTCAGGATCTAGCCCTTGGCTACCCCATTAATTGAATGGTTGTGGTTTTGGTTCGATTAATGGAATTGATGCAGACTGTTATATCGGCCGACTAGTCAGTGGTGAGTATGGTGCATGTCCTGAAAAACCACTACATATTGGGATGTCTTTTGGATATTTCACTGATTGTACTACCAAATACCTATAATATAGACTTCTGACCACTATTTCTCACATGGGGGTGGAAGTTGTCAGTGGTGGATCATGCTACTTCTTATCATCAGTGGGTCCAAAAAACAATTCTCTATGATCTACTATTGAGTTAGATAACGATATTAGTGATAACAGATATGATTGCTTGTACATACACTTTAAAGGTTCGAAATATTCATACTCTTCTATGTATATGTGGAGAGATTTAAGGATATGGTGTATCTCATATTAGATGTGGATGAGGCTGGTACACCGAGTTCCTACCCCAGACTCCGATATAGAGGATCTGGGTGAGAGTTCCATCATTAATTCGCACTCCACATTAGAGTCTGAAAAGAAGACTTGTTTGACTATGATCAAAGGTTTCTCAAGGATCTTCATTTTGTAGAAATGACACTCCCTCCTTCCCTGAGATGGGTTTTTTCAGGGCAGGGTAGTGTTCTGTCATAGGGAAAACCTCTATCTGGGTTTGTATTGGAGTGGGAAGTACCGCTTATTGGATGAGATGGGGTGTAGGGGGACCCTGGAAAAATGTCGAAAGGAGCACAGGGAGGACTTGCATACTGATGGGTGATAGGGTAAGGAGGGATTTCTCTATGGTTAGTGCCACCATGGGGATGGTCCCCACATGAGCTGATGATTATGCGAGGAGGACCTTCATATTTGTGACTAGAAATATGGGGGTAACTTCCATACCTGGAATCATGATCTTGGGGAGGACCTCTATTGTGACTGGTAATGGTGGCATGGGGAGGATCTCCATTCTGAATGTCGGAGAAGGGAGGACCTTAACTCTTGGTAATGATTTTATAGGGAGGACCTCCATACAAAATCTAATTATCATGGGATGAACCATATGTTTTTTCTTACATTGATGACTAGGAGAGTTATCTGAGAATGCTAGTGGGGTGGCTAAGGTCTCAATCCCAATTTGGTGTAGAGGTGCCCCTGCACTATAGTAATAGGAAGGTGATAGCACATGTCGATAGTGGACCATGCCACTAATGCTGTAGAAGATGATTCCCCCCTGGAAGGAATCTTCTTGAACATGTGCCCGACATTTATGTCGAGTCAAACGAGATAGTATGGGATATTCATTGGTATGGACTACGTACTCCTCAGCATGTGGGACCGATATATGGTGCTGACATGGACTACTGGGAGCCCTTCATGGAGTCTCCCCAGTTGAAGTCATAGCCAGGATTACTCGTACATCTCATACTTCTTTGGCATAATTTAGTGAGTCATAAGAGTATTTTGGGGAGAGGATATCAAAATGATTAAAGAACGGAGTGGGGAGAAGCTATTCCTTGCACGACCCTTGTTGGCAGCATCGTCGGTGGGGCAAAGTAGAATCTAAATATTGATGGTCCATATCCATCATTGGGATGACCCCATCCTATTTGTATCATTAAACCAGAGAATTGATCAAACTCCTTTGATTAAATTTGGTGTGTATGATTGAGTGTGGGAACCCAGTATCTGTGGATGTGGGAGCTATCATAGAAGAGGTGAAGCCATGCGGGATGGCTGCTTTTTTATCACCCCTTCCTCTGCATCTATGAGCAGGAGGTGATTAGATTCCTATAGTTGTATCTTGGGTCCTATAAAATAGGAAGATTGATCCATCAATATAGGTTGTAGGAAAGATATTCCTAGTTCCCCAGTTCAATTTAGTCATCCAAGTATTAATATAAAGATCCATGCTGACAATGTCACAGATCGAGATGCCCAATGGTAAACTACCCCCAATCCTAGTGAGTTCCACGCCATGACTTCCATTTTCATTGTAGAACCTTGCATCGTGTAGCAAGATCTAGTGACACACTCATCTGGTGATGCCTTGAATTATATTAAACCCATATCAAGGATAATAATTTTACATCAGGTTCACTATTTATGTGTTAGATGTTTTCCCCAAGGAATGCATCATCTATAAGGACACACTAATTGTTTACCCACATTCCCACTTTCCAAAGGTGGGTATCACTCCCCACTTCATTAGATATTTTTTCCCCTTGATCAAAATGGGATGATGGGATGTTGGTCTCTCCTTCCATAGATTCCCCCTCATGACTCGTTGCTTAGTCCATGTCTCCCTTAAGGATTAAGAAGCTGTTCCTAAAACTATTCTATGTTCCACATCATTTTGCATTCTAGTTAATTAAACTACTTCATTACTGACATTCTCAAGGGGTCTAGGTTAGGGAATCAATTTTGGTTAGGAGAGTAGTCACATTGAAGCATCATTGGAGTGTATGGATGCTAAAACACCGGTACACATGAATTTTACCTTACTATAGGGATAATTGAAGGTTCAGAAGCCTGAGGAATCCCATGTTGAATTAGGGGAATTATATGATGGTAGAATGTCACTGAGATTTTCCCCAACTTCCCATATTTTACACAATGTTTTCCACAACATTAATGTCTATCATATATGTATCAGAATAATTATAACACTGATGGGAGTGGATTAGATGGGTAAATCCCTAAGAGGGAGCACATATAAATTTTACTGGGTGGATGGGTCAGAACACCCAATAAGAACAGACCCTGGATGGTGTGTCCCACAGTGTGGATTTTTTCACACCTTGAAGACTAATTTGGACACCACAAATGGAGGATCATAGAGGATGATGGGTCCACACAAATGTGACACCAAGGTCTACTATTGTCTGGGATTGAACTTCGAAGAGGCTTCCTACATACGCTATTTAGAAGTCAGGGATCAAAACCCATGTAGTATGAATAGTTGATTCATGGGATCATGGTTTACCCAAAGGATAATGACCCATATATATGTTGGGTCTTACACATGGTTAGCTTACCATACTAATGGAATTATTTTACTTGGATGTGGTGGCCAAGGTAAAATTATGATGGATAGGGAAAAAGTGTTGATGGAGGGAATGAATGGGGATTGGAATAAAAACTGGGGGGAAGGTGATGGTAGTATAATTGAACCTAAAAGTGGTTTCTTACAAATACCTATGGTAGGGGATCAATGTCTACATAGTCCTAGACTTTTGGTGATGAGTCACATGAGGAAGTGGCTCATCGGAATGGATGCATGGATGGGGCCTGAATGAAATGAAACCGACATGTTAATTAATTATTTTCTCAAGACATAAAGGATTGAGGGAGAGACCAGGATGGGACATGAGAGATGGACTTGAACCTCAGGGAGGCTTCCTAAGTACCTTGCTCAAAAAGGGAAATGATCAATGTCAACGTAGTTTAGATAGAGGGGAATAGGATAAGAGTTTATAAAAATGGAATCAATCTATAGACATTATGTGTATTATTTATGGTTAGCTTGCCATCAAAAGAGGGGAACTCTTGGGTGGAGATGTTTGGATTGGTTATGGGACATACACACTAAGACAAACAAGGAACTGGTTAGACACCACTATGTGGAAGACCAATGATGTGAGTCCCAACAAAGGGGATGATGAAGTTTACAGGTGTTTGGGGTTGAAACTCAGGGAAGATTCTTATATATACTATCTTAGAGATAGGGATCAAACCCCAAATAGTTCAAATTAATATAGCTTAACATCATGTGGGATGGAAGGGTCATAAAATATAATGAAATTTGGGATGATGTGTGAAATTATGTGAAATGGCAGGAATAGTGGGATAATTTGCTTAGACCACATAGTGGCTTCCAAGGTAACCTAATTAGAAGGCAGAGATAAAAGTCCAGGAATTTCGGTTGTAATGGGATTAGGGCTTACACATGGATATCATTCAAAATAGGAAATCATGGTCAATGCTTAATCTAATCTCACAAAGGGCAGGCTTGGTGTGAGAAACAAGAGGTAGAAACATTCTTGATGATCTTGTCGTTAATGATGTGACTCGGGGGATGGTGTAGGGATTAAACATGGTTAGCATACCATGGAGTGAAAGATTTGTACTTACTCCTTGATGGAGGCTCAAAGAGATAGGAGGGCATCTAGATGTATGAGGAAGATATGGAAATCATACCTTGCACATCCCATCAGTTATTTTAGGGGCATATGCAGAGGCATCCCACAATTCTTCTAGTGAAAGAGCACAATGAGAGAGAGTGTGAGTGAGAGGGCACTGATGCTCATCCTTCATAGGCTCATTTATGGTTAGTTTCACATGTGGGGATCACAAATTAACATCATGTTTTGAGAATGAGGATTCTTAGATGTTTAATTTCTTTTAGCTCAGATGATGAGGATTCTATCCTCACCCCTAGGACACTCATAACTGGTGAACTTTAACCCTTAGTGAAGGGAATACAACAACAATGGAGTTCATTAACGGAGTTGTGGAGTGATCCATAAGGGGGTCCATGTTTTTCATGGATGTGTGAAGAAGCATTAGCTGTTATGAAGCCTATGTGAAGAAGAATGACACATGGAAACGCAACATGAGGCACCACTTGGGGGACCATGAAATCACTATATACAGGCATGGAGGGATACAAAAAAGGGGGTTATCGAAGCATAATGCCTCAAAAATAATGGATTATTGAAGATATAGTGCTTAACCAAGTGAAAGAGATTTGTGAAGGAGGGTATTTCATGAAGAATAGTGACCCATCCCAAGCATGATGTCTACATGTTCTTGGAGGGTTCTTTGTGAAGACCAAGTACTTTGCAATGTTCTGAGTATCCAAAGGGTTTCCTTCCTTCCCTATGAAAAAAGGCTATGTTAAGGGAATCCCTACTTAAATCATAAGTAAAATGGAGGAAAGGGAATGTGTGTCCGCGTTGCTCAAATACCGTGGATGGCTTATTTTAGTGACGGTTCGTAGAGAAAAGGGTGCTTCGTGAATTGAGAGTGAAAATGGTGAAAGGATAGGATGTCAATCCTTTGGAGTGGGGGTGGGCTGAGTATTTATAGGCACTAGGCACCCCATCGATATGTAGATGTGCTATGAGGGAATTCATACTTCATAGAGAGAGGCTAATTTGTCATTTTTCTCAGTGTTATGAAGGCTTCTGTCACCACCTTTGTGGCATTTGTAAAGGTTTCGTTCATGTTACTTGGACTGAAGAAGACTCCATCACTGCCTTTATTGAATTTATGGAGTATTGGGTCAAGTTCCTCAGACTCTCGGATGCTTATGCGAATAATTTCACATTAATCACATAGAAGTCCTTTTTGGTGGTCATGGAGAAGCATTCCATTAATCTTTGCGAGGGTCACGAAGAAGGAGGTCATTGGGAAAGTTCTTTGCAATGCCGACGCTTTTAATTTTTGTTCCCTTTTCCAATTTACTCCATGGCATGGAATTTTGAAACCAACATATACCTGAATATTTCCCTTAATAAAATCCATAAAACCTATTTGGAGTATCAAAATACATCTAAAATATCCACATGCTCTGTCAATTTTGTAGGTTTTTCATCACTATCTATCATCTCAACCACAATGTGACCCTTAAATTACTAGTCATCATTATTATTTGGTGAACCATTCAAAAATATAAATTTACTTGATTAATGTGTCTTCCATCACCTTTGATGGTTTTTGTGAACTCCAGTAGTTGAAAAATATAGTCATTATCTTTGACATGGTCATCGAAGAATTCACTACATTTTGATTTTTTATACCATTAAACTTATTTGTATTATTATATTTTGAGCTCAAACCCAAGATATTAATTACAATATATGTTATATAATGAATCTTAGAACCCCGATTTTGTAATATATTATTAATTCAATAAAATGTTCGATATACATGTCAAAATACTAGTTTTTTTACATTATTATGTGTTTCAAACTCATCCCATAGGGATTCTCATATAACTAATGAATCTATGTTAGAATATATATTAGAGTGTAAATCGTGATCCTATTCATTAAGTTGGGCCTCTCGATCAATAATGGGTTCTAGTGTTCCATAAAAAGTCTCTTAACATTGAGTTCTTAGTCAGTAGATTCCATTTAATTGGTAAAAAGGAATTATATAGAACCTCTCCACTACAACACTGGTCTTGGTTCTACTATGTAACCAAAATAATTTATCATGTAAACACTCTAAGAGTTGATAATTTTGGTAAATAAATTATTTTTTAATTATAGAAAATTATTACATAATATATAATGAAGTTGTTTTCACCATCAATAGATGGTGATTTGATTTCAACCCCTATTTATTTTTATAAAAAAATTTACTATAACATGTTTTTTAACAAAGATTTTTACTCCCTACATAAATCATACTAGGGAAATAGGATTGTTCATATTGTCACCATACTAATAATGAATTTCTACATTGTTTATTAAGGTTTATAAATTAATTCCCCCATGATTCATTCTACCAACCCCCAATCATTGTATTTCCTTAAATAAAAGTGATTCATTAAAAACCCCTATCCCTTTTTCTATACACTTTATTAGTGTTTTAGAAGTCTTTCTTAATAAATGGTATTCAAATATATTAATGATAATTTTTTATTCCTTGGTTATAGGTATCAATTGACCACTAATTGTGTTAAAAAAAATATTGATTATGAGTCGTAAAATTTCATTTTATCAAAGAATTCACATAATAAAACAATGTAATAACCCCAAAATAATATAATGAAAACTAGGTGCATAATATTTGGAACATATCAAAATGAAAAATGTTTCCAAAGATGTGATAAATATTTTCTGTGATTTTAAATTTAAGGTTGATTTGTTTTTTTTTAAAATAGAGAAACAATATTAACAACACATTGATGTATGCCTGTATAGTAGTCTTCAACAGAAAACTGTAATCTATTCTAATCTTTTTTGACATAAATATTTTCAATTAATATCTTAAATGTGATTTTCCATTATATGATGACCCCTTATAGTATACTATATTTCTTTTCAAATTATCTAATACACAATTTCTATCATGCAAGTGGAGTAATTCCAAAAAAACATGGAATTTATAAATTCATCTCATCCAATAAGATTATAGTAAAATATATAACACCCATCCATACATGTAATATCTTTCAATAAATAAATATAAAAATATAATGAATTCATAGAATTTACTATCACATCCAAATCAAATAAGGGTCTTAGTTTCCAACCATATTAGATGTTACATGAATGTAATTATTAATAATATATATAACATATAAATGGAAGTACTTCTAATAAATATATATATAATATGTAAATGAATACATTACCTAAATATTAATTGATTCATTAATCATGGTATACTAATGACTACTGATCTATCATACCAAGACTGAGTGATGTAAAATGGAAAATAATGAATTGATACATCCTTATATAATACACCCGTACTATGGTTTTATATGAATTTAATAAAATACTTGTTTTACCAAAAGTCATCGTAAGATTCCATTAAAATTTATCTTTATAATATATGCTTAAAAATTTAGTCAAACCGTTAATATAGTTGGTGATAAGGGTGTTTGAAATGGTATTTTAGTTCAGTGTTTATAAATATGGGCTCTGGTTTTCTAAATAATTTTTTCTTCTGTAGTACCCAAATATATAGCTCTGATGATTATTTACATCATGGGTAATGTTTCTACTATATTGGATGTTAAATTGATGATACATTAAGGAATAACTTAACTCGAATATCTCTATATTTCATCATTGGATTTTAACTGTGGTTTTATACAACAATAATATTTTATACATTAAGAGTCTTATAGAGTGATAATAATTCAAATTTTCTTCACAAAGGATGTTTTATGACCTATTATTTTGGAAAACTATAGAAAGGATAATTATATAAATCATTTTGGTTCCCTTGAAACTCATATATCAATTGATATTCAGAAGTAATTTTTATAAGTAATAATAACCATATATTTTAGTATAGAATTAAAAAATGGGAAAAAAGATTCCAAAAAATAATGAATTTGGGAAAATATAATAGTTTATATGGGTATATAAAAATCAGAATGAATATATGAAATTATAAAATTATTTAAGAATTTTATTTTTATATAATATGTGTTACTAACTCTTAGGTGAAAATAAGTAAAATGAATTTTGGGATCATATATAAGAATTAAATTTAAAAAAGAAACCACAATTTCAAGGAAATAACCATATAGAGTAAGATTGAACTATAAGATACATAAAACTGAGGTTGACCATGTTAAAGGTGTAAAATCCCTTATATCAAAGTATAAAATAGACCTTGTATCATCCCTTGATAGCTGAACATATAAATTACACACATTTATCTATAATTTGAATAAATTTCATGAGGAATGTAGAAAATTACATGGGAGATAAAATATTTTAAAATACAAAAACATTAGTTTGATAAAATTAAATTTCCATGAAAAAATATAACTTTTTTAGGTCAAAATAAAAAAAACATTCACACTCTTACATCTAGACTTCCATGCTTGTTAATTTTCTTTTAATTCCTTAGAGAATAGGGTACCATGAAATTGTTTCGCATTAATAGTAGCTTCATAAATTTTTCAAATCGATCGTTGATAAGAAACATATATAACAATAAATATTTAACACATTAAATTTGAATTAAATTAGAGAAAGGAATTACAAAACCCTATCTCTATGAAATTATTTATAGCTATCATAGAAATAGTTAGAATTCAATTTAAATACACCATGTAGTAATATAGATGGCCACACCCATAAATTTATAAATGTATAAAACAATTCACACCAAGAAAACATTTACTATGAATTTGAAAGAAAACACATATTTGAAATGTTTTAGTGATTATACATCAATATTACTAAGAAAAAAATTTCATTATATCTCAAACACTATAGTTCTCAAGATAGGATTCCAAGGAAGCCTCTTAGCACAACCAAAATGAGTTACCTGATTAAGAGGTAACATCTTCTCTCAAACTGCTTTAGATTATTTTCATTCTCCACCCATACCCTCTAATTATTCCATGTGTGCATAAAAACACAAGTATCTTCAATGTAATATGATTTTATTAATCTAAGTGTTATACCTATACTTACACACACATACATTTAATTGGGAAAGAACATAGTATTTATGTGTACGGTGAACTAACGCCTCACAAAACATTGATTCTTCACTTTTCCTTTACCTCCTCTCATGGTGGAAATTATGATGTAAAATATATTTATACATTTCATATATTATATTTATTATTTCTTTAAGCATCTTTATTCCTTTTACAACACATATCTTTTAACTTTACATTTCGTGAAAATATGATAATTTCATTTGAGGAAGTGTGGACTGTCGCCCTTCAATGTGATGTGATTGATTCACACCCAACATAGAATGTACTACAGATGTGTTTAGTTAAATTATATGATATATATGGTGAAGTAATTATACTTTAGTAATTATATATATATATATATATATATTACATTCATTCTTTCATTATGATAATAAAAAAAACAACGTTCATGCGTACATTCGACTTACCCCCTCCAAGAACAGTGGATTCCATTTCATACATATATATTAAATAGATTATAATAATAAAAATGTAAATAATATAAATGATATTTATGTCATGGATTAAATTCTGTAATCATGACATGAGTATAAGAACCAAATATATAACAAATTAATACACCCGCGATGAACAAATCAGATATTATCCAAAGTGAAACCTTAAAATATTATTAAGGTCATAAAAGAACCATATATGGTATTAGATATACTAATTTGGTTCAATAAAATATTTATAATTAGTTCATATTTATTATATAGTTTCTTTCAATATATACGATGTGATTCAAGACACAAGGTAAGGGGATTTCATCTCACTTCTAATTTTCATGAGATACATGACTTATTCACCATACATTCATCTTTTATGGTGTGTACAAATAAAATGGATTTATTTTATGAATATTATACCTAAATTTATGGGTATATAAATTTCCATTCTGTTATATTTAGTTCATGGGGTTATTGATTCAAAAGCTACAGAATTGGTAAGACAGTTTGTCTTAATTCTCCTTCTTTGAGACACATGTTTTTGGTACGCACCTAAAATATGTTTTCAAGGTGTATATACATTAATTGGACATGCTATATTATGAATCTATTTCCCTTAATTATATTTTTAATCTTAATGCAATTAACTTTTATTACATTGATAGTATGCTTCCATGTAACCAATTGGTAAGAGTTTACAGAAACAATCTCATTGCATTTTGATTTTGTTAATCAATATCCTTACTTTAATGAAATCTTATGATCCATAAGACATGAAATATCATATTTTTACTTAACCACTTTTTATTCAAGATATATTTATTTATTATTACCATTTTACACTCTTTTTTAATTAATAAAACAAGTAATAAAATTAATAAAATTCTAATTACATTTCTCTTTTTGGTTATAAATATGTTTTATTTTAAAAATGTTTTTTTCAAAATTGTTACAAAACATGTTTTCAAATGATATATGAAAATAATTTTAAGGGAAAAATGATTTTAAAAAATTACTATGGTTTCAAAATATTTATTTATATGTTTTCATTGTTGTTTTCAATGAAATGGGTTTTAAAACATTTTCATGCCTTATTCATATGTTTTAATTATATCTTTAATGAAATGGATTTGAAAACATATTCAATCATGATTTATATGTTTTCAATGTTTTTTCAAAGAAAAATTGTTTCTAAATAGTTTTGAAAATTATTTTATATTTTTTAAAGGAGAAATGTTTTTAAAATGATTTCATGTATTCTTTATATGTTATCATGATATTTTCTAAAAAAATGATTTTCCAATGGTTTTATATATTAAAACTAAAATTTTAAATAATAATGGATATTTTATGTGAGAAAAATTCTTGAAAGATATTTCAAAATTATGTTTCATATAATGTGGCATCAATTAATGTTACTCATGCCTTTCTATGAAATTATCTAATGGTTTATTTCATATTAGTTCTTTACTATTTTATGTCTTGATGGAATGTCTCTTATGTCACACATTTCTCTTCCATGGGTTATTTGATTTTGGATCCAATTAATTTTCACAGGTTTTTATTAAATTAAATTATTATAAAACCTATATATTATCCATATGATATGATGTGATAAAATGTTAATGATACCCATTTAATTTGATGAGTTATGATTGTTGTCTATGAAAACCATCCCTTTTTATGGGTTAGGATATAAAGCTTGTTTTACTATACTATGTCACATGCACGTAAAATTTTGTTTTGTATCAGTGAGACCACTATCTCCCTCCAATTCATTCTGTAATGATAAATATTTTTTGAGATAAAATGGTACGTGATAGGGCATACCTAGGAAGAAAAAATAGGGTACACAGAAGGGATTACCAAGTATGGAACAAGAGGGTATACAAAATGAAATCCCATGCCTGAAACATAATGGTACACGAGAGGACAGCCCAAGCCTGAAAAAAGAGGGTACGCATGAGTACATCCCAATTGGAAAATTGGAGGGTACATGGGTGGACATCCTAATCCCAATATAAGAGGGTACATAAAAATACATCCCAAGCCCAAAACTAGAGGGTACTCGAGAGAGAATCCCATTCCCAAAGCAAGTACATGGGTGATTAACCCAATCCTATCATGCTACAAAGGCCTTCATAGGCCAGCTTGATAGAGGGTTTTTATATACTTATGTGTTTACCATAAATCACTATCTATTATTTTATTATGCCTTCATAGCATATGTTCTTTATTTATTTATGAATCATAAATTTTGAACTACTAATAGTTATTCCATGAATTATGTCGATCATTTCAAATATTAAGAGTTTGTTATTATAATGATCATGATCATGTAAACATACCCTTTTGTTCATGTAATGATTACACATTTCCTTTATTTACCCTTAATGATCATTTTATCTGACCTCTTTATTTTGTTTCCCTTCCCCAGATTATGATGAAAAGTTTTATGTTGAAATACTAAAGGAGATGATAATTATGGGAAATGATGAATAGGATTCTGGATGATAGAATTTGTTTTCCATGTTTCCAATGAAACTAAATTATTATGATCGGCAGGAAGTATTTTGTTATTCACAAAGTATTAATATAAAGTGATGTAATTTTATTTTATATCAAGACTGAGTTTCTATAGTTGGTATCAAAGGGAGGTTTGGTCAACATTTTGGAGACTATAATGAGAAAACTTTAGTGATATACCTATGTATATTTCTAAGGATATGTCTAGGTATGTTTATAAGGATAAGTATAATGATGTGTTAATGTTTAAGAAGGTGTCTACGAATTTTGGTAAATGGTAGAGTGAGTGGTTTCCTAAAAATACATACCTATCTGGGCACTAAAAGTGGACGTGTCTTTGGAACAAATGTAACTAGGGGTAAAAACTCTGACCAGCTATTTTGGGCCTAACTCGGGGTAATCAAGAACACAATAACGATACCTTATGCACACTTAGTTCAGTACTCCTAGGGGATATGAATTGGGAATTCACAAACATCACAAACCATAACGAATGATTTCAATATATGTTGGCAATGAATGACTTATAATGAACCTAAGGTGTCATATATTAAGGAATGTATCATGATTTAGAAGTCCTACAAGTAATTTTATTCATTACTATGTTCATTTCTTCTATGATAAGTAATTATCAAACTATGATTCTATTATTAGTTAATGGTGGGAACTGAAAGGAACTGGATTAACATTTAATGTGATGGATAATTGTTTGATAACAAGTCAAGGGTGATGAAAATTGGAGTTAAATATGTTATGATCTTGTCTTATATGATTTTTATAAACACGATTAACAATGTGTACCTTAACCAACTCTCAAACTCCCTAAGGAAGAGAAAGAAAGAGTTTTCTTAGAGTTCATGCAATTGAGACCCTTATGGAAGGAATATTTAGTTTCTATTTTTTCATGAATGTTGAAAGAATCACATAACTGAATGTGTTAGAGGAACAATAAGATGATTTGACTTTAGAGAAGGACATAAATCAAGTAACTGTATGGGAAAAATGAAGAGTTTTTTTAACATAATGGATGATAATGTTGGCCTCCCTAAGGTATTATCAATTAATAACTTTTTTAAATGTGTAAATTATGTGAATTATGAAAATCGATTACCTATGGGTATGGCACATGAGGAGAAACGATATGGTTGTGTAGGTAATGGTTTTTCCAGTAACTATGAAGAGAGCGCAAACTATGTGTGAAAGGTATTTGATGTTCTCCTAGTGTTGTTTACATTAAACATAAAAATATAGATTATATTGTCATTTAGGAACTATAATACATGATTAAAATTTCATATTCTATTAAATAAGTATTAATGAATAATTATTTGAAGCCTCACTAATGGAATAAGAATAAGGTTGGATTAATGTGTATTTTACTTTCGAATTTATAGATTATGTTATAAGAATCATGATATGTCTATGTAATTTTAGTGTTAGTTTTCATTAATTACCGAAAATGACATTTTCATTGGTGATTAAGGCATAGATATGTTATTTCATATAATGGTGATGTTTTTTAAGGGATGGTAACCTTTAATTAATGCTTGAAATCTAGATACTAATATATGGATAGAGATCTGTTGGATATAAATAATTAAATTGGATAGTATTTGTTACACAAGGACTGATTGTTGAAAAAAAAGATATATTCCATCACGGATAAAGTTTATAACTTCTTGGAATTAAATAATATATTCTGTAATCAGTGGACTTTGGAAGCATTCATGTTTTTGAAATGGATTTTTGGTAATTAAGGTAATTAACACGTTTCATGATAATATTATATAAGGTTATTCATATGTCTAGAATGTGAAAACCAAGTTGTACATTGTGATATATTTGAAATCAATGTTATGCTGATTCCATGAGTTTATTCCAGAAGCATGGAATTTTCATCTTTATGAAGGCTTATAAAGTTAATAATTTATGGAAATATTAGGTTAATCTTTAGATGAAGTTAGTAAGATTAATGTGTTATCTCTACATATGAGGATTTCTGCATATAGTATATCATGTTCAAACTACCTTGCATCAATGGTAAATAAAGACACATGGGATGGAATATCATGGGTCTTGTGATCTATTAGTACTCAGTACTGGAAAATTCACATTCCTTTTGAGAGAAAGAGGTGTGGTGGATCAATGGAAAATAAACGATGATGTTTAATTGAACTCATCCAATTATATCTTTTCATAAAAAATCACCAACATTTGGGAAAAGTGTCTCGAAGCCAAAAATGTTGTCATAATACCTTCATTTTAGATGAATCTTAAGGTCCCATAGGCAATCACCGATTTATGGATTTGTGGTTGTTAACATTCACCTGGCCAAGTTCTCTATGACAGAACACTATGAAATGAATGTTAAATTTCTCTTCCATGTCCATGTTTCAACTTTACACTTATATGCTTTTACTTGGAATCCTGGTAATATTTTACTTTGGGTAACCATTATGGTTACAACTTTCTATTTTAAATAAGTTTTAGTATTCATTTTTATGATATGGGTTTCTATGAAATGAACCCTCATGTACTATTCATTTGATAAAAAAGATTAATTTTGATGGGGAAATTGATTTTTTTGGGGGTAGAATGTAACAACCTAATATTTTGTAAAGTATGTTTTTATAATTAATTTAACATTCTAATATTTTTCATTTCATCAATCACTGAAAATAGTTTTCCACTAAGTCAAAAACTCCATTCACATGGAACTGGATTGGCATGTGTTACATGAAACAACGACATGGCATGTGTTACATGCAACACTGAAATTTCATATGTTACACCCAACATTGACTTGGTCTACATTACACTCAACACTGAGATTCTATGAAAAAAGATTTTTTTATGAAACATTATTAAAAATAAAATTATTATAACATAGCGGTTAAATAGAGTAATATGAATAATAATAAATTATTTTAAAATATTTTTTATAATGTTTTTATATTAATGGAACACATTGATAATGAAAGATATTGTTTGTGGTACACTCCTTATATGTTTTAAAATATTATTTTTTTAATGTACTGGTTTTAATGTCTTAATGTGGAAAATAATGAAATTAATTTTATTTAAATATATAAAATTAATTTGTCAAAATAAAAATAATAGTTTAATTTAGAGTTTCTAAATTATTTTAAGTTTAATTTATGGGATGTTACTGAAAAACATCATTTTTGGATGAATAGTCAAAATACCATATTATAATTCAAACCTTATTTTCATATAATTTATTTAATGGATATATTTTATTTTAATTTTGTTCAAATTTTTAATAAGATCATATTTTTATCCATAAAAACAATTTGAGTCGTTATATCCAATTTCACATTGAAATTGGATATAATAACACATCATACACTTGAATGTTTTTACATTAAAAACCTGTATTGTCGACCCGATTGCATGATTAAACTTAAAATTAACTAATTCCAACTCTATGAATATAATTTTAAAAAATAGATTCCATATTTTTAATCATCATAATTTATAATTTCTAATAATTTCAACTCACCTTTTTTACTAAAAATATTAGTGAAAGTAATTACAATTAATTATGATTAAGTAAAAATTAAGTTTAACTAAGGAATAAACCTTACATTTAAGACACAAAACGATTTACAACCTTATTCAAAACCCCTTTTATGGCCATTATTCATCTAGTAATAATAATATATTTAGTTTGGTCAGTTTTTTGTGACTTTTTTTATATAAAAATATGGGTACACAAAACATGTTTTCAAAAATGCAATGTATGTCATTTCCCATCTCTATAATAGGCCACGACTTCTCCCTATTCATAACACCCAAACAAGACAAGGATCAGAAAATATATTCAAAAAGTAGTCTCCAAAAATCCATCCCTTCTTCTTATAAGCCTCCTATTGTCCAGAAATCAATCAAAGGAAGCCTTTTGGCACAAACCAAAATGAGTTACCTAATTATGAGGTTACATCTTCTCTCAAGCACTTTTCATTTATTTTATTTCTCCCCATACACAGTATTTATTAAATGATTTTACAAAAAAGATAATATATTAAATGTACTAGGAATTTTTTATTATATGGTTTCCACCAACACTTACACACACCTCCATCTAATGGGAGAAAGGCATAATGTTTATGTGTACGACGAACTACCACCTCACCAAACCATGATTGTTCACTTTTCCATTACCACCTAACATTGTGGAAATTATAATGTAAAATTTTTTATATATGTAATATATTATATTTATTATGTATTAAGTCTTATTTATTAAATTTATAACACATATATTTTTTAATTTCAATTTTTTGTAAATATGAAAATTTAATGTGAGGACGTTTGGACTACCGCTAATCAATGAAATGTGATTAGTTACACAATACAAGGACTATTTTAATGTTTAGATTAGTGGAATTATATTATATATATTATAAAATAATCATACTTGAATAATTATATATAATCATATATTTATTTTATATTATTTCATTTTTTATTTCAATAAAAAATTGAAACAATGTTCATGCGTACGTACGGGTTTCCATATCCATGAACGTTGTATTAAATTTGATACATATATATTATAGAAAATATTATAATACATGTATAATGAATAAAAAAGACATTTGAATCATTTTATACATTTTTATACCATGATATATGTATAAGGACAAAAAATATTACTAATTAATACACATGGAAAGAACAAAGCAGATATAATCCAACATGAATTCTTAACCCATGATTGTTTACAACAGGGTAATATAAGGTCATAATCAAACAATATATGGTATTAGATATAATAACATGGTCTTTTAGAATATTTATAATTGATATATATATTTAATATAGGTGGTTTGAAATGTATGGTGAGAGTCAAGATACAAGGTAAGGGCATTTCATCTCACTATTTATTTATGCGAGATATATGATTTATTCACAACCCATTACTTTTATGTTGTATGTATAAAACCCATTTATTAATTAAATTATTCAGGTAATTAAATTTATCTTTATTTATATATCCATTATATTATATCGATTTCATGGGTTTAAAGTTTGAAAAGCTACCAAATCGGTAATACAGTTTTGTGTCAATTTTATTTCTTTGAGACACTTGTTTTGTTACGCACCTACAATATTTTTTTGAATTTGTATATACACCCATTTGATATGTTATATAATGAATATATTTCACTTCATGATATTTTAAATAATCCATTAATTACATTTTTATTACATGGATTGTATGACTCCAAGTAACCAAGTGGTAAGATTTTACTGAAACAATTTCATTGCATTTTGAGATTGTTAGTGTTTATAATTCCTTGTATGAAATATTATGATCCATATATAAATAATATACAATATTTTGTTTACAATATATTTATTCTATATATATTTTTGTATTATTACCATATTTAACCTCTTTGGTAACTAATATAATTGAGAAATTGTTTTTAAGAAAATTATTACCCTATTTCTCTCTTTAGTCAAAAATATGTTTTATTTTAAAATCCATGTTTTCCAAAAGTTTACACAAATTTGTTTACAAATGATATTCAGAGATATTTTTAAAAAAAAAATGATTTAAAAAATTAATTATGGGTCTAAAATATTTATATATATGGATTCAATGTTATTTTCTAATAAATGGGTTTTAAAATGTTTATAATCTTTATTTATAAGTTTTAAAAGTATCATCTATGAAATGGTTTTCAAGAAATTTCCAATCAGTCATTATAAATTTCCAATTTTTTTTTCAAATAAAAAGTTTTTTAATGTTTTTTTAATATTATTTTATATGTTATCAGTGTAAAATGATTTAAAAAATGATTTCAAGTAATATTTATAAGTATTCAAGTTATATTAATGGAAAATTATTTTCAAATGGTTTTATATATGATAAATCTTTTTTAAAGAATAATTAATATTTCATAAATAAATGTTCTTGAATGATATTTCAATTTTTTTTATGTAATATGAACTACATTGATGTTACTCTTGCCTTTATAGGAAGTGATCGATGTTTTATATTTTTATTATCTCTGGAATGATTCATGTTTTGATGGAATGATTCTTAGGAAACCTGTTTCTCATCAAAATGTATTTTTCTTTTGAATCCTACATCATTTCATAGGGTATTCTTTAATGAAAGGAATTGGAAACCTATCTATTTTCCATAGGTTATGAGGTGATTAAATGTAAGTGTTACCCATTTCGTTACATGGTTTATGATTGTTTCCTATGATGCTCAAATATTTTAATGGGGATGATATGATTGATGTTGTACTATGCAGTGGTACATGAATATATGATTTTGTTATGTGAAGGGTGGGACATAGATCTCCATGAAATTAATAGGGTATTAGTAAATATTTTATGAGATCAAAGGGCACACAAAAGGAAATCCCCAAACCAAAAAATAGGGTACACAAGAGGACATCTCTGGCCTAAAACAAGAGGGTACATGGGAGTAAATATGTATCCCAAAAAAAGGGGGTACACGATAAGAAATTTCATGCTCAGAAAAAGAGGGTGAACAAGAGGACTTCCTAAGAAAGAAAAAGACGGTACATGGGAGGATATCCTGAGCTTGAAACAATAGGGTACATGAGAGGAAATCCTAATCCCAAAGTAAGTGGGTACATGAGAGGGAATCCCATGATCGTATCAATTACACAAGTTATTATCCCAAGCCTAACATGTTATAGAGGCCTTTATAGGAAGCCTCAATATATGGTTTTTATATGCTTATGTGTCTACCAAAAATCCCAATCACATTTTTATATTATTCTTTCATTAATCATGTTCTTTATTTCTTTATGAATCATGTATTATGAACAACTAATATTTATTACAAGAATCACGAATATGATTTTTTATATATAGTGTACTATCTAATAATGATCATGATCACATCCTCATACCCTCATGCTCAAGATATACTTAAGCAGTTCCTTTATCTACAGTTACTGAGTATTTGAGATCACCCATTTCTTGTGTGTCCCTTCCCCAAGTAATAAATAATGGTTTTAGATAGATGTACTAATGGAGGAGATCATTATGAGAGATGTTGAATATCTTTCACCAGGATAGAATATATTTTTCCATGTTTCCAAAGACATTAAGTTATTATGGTCCTCATGTATGTATTTTTGTAACATACTAAATATTAATATATATAGATGTAATATGCATATATCTTAAGAATGGGTTTCTATATATAGATTCATGTCTGATGAAACAAAAAACATAAAATAATTTTTATATTATAATAGATATCCATACGATTTCTCCTAGGGGTGAGACAATGTAAAACAAGAATGACAATTAAAAAATGCTCAAATTATTAATCCTCTCAAACAATACACAATCAAAATGAAACATTATACCACACTCATCATAATGATGTTAAAATTAAAAATATTCTATTAATGATATAGAGAGATAATATAGAGATATGGGTCATTTTGTGTATCATGGAATTGTATATATAGTCATGGGTTGGTAAGAAAAAATTGAGGATGTCTACACAAGTTATATTCACAAATAATAAAACTTCACATTACTAAGAATCCATACAAAGTGTTTATTTTAAAATAGATTTCTTAGAGTCCCTTGGATTCCACATTCAATAAATCCCTCCTTACCCAAAATTATATATTGTATCTCTTATATTTTGTGTAGAAGAAACTCAACCACAAAAATTTCTTGAGTCGGAAACCCTGAGAAATATTTTCTTGAATGTTAGTCATGATTTCCATAATGTTTTCATGAATAATTCCTTATTAGCAATAATATTTTTACAATTTAGGATATCTATCTAAATTAAAATTAAATTAAATTAATGTATCCTAGAGGTAGAGTTTATAAATTTTTTGAACAATATTATGACTGCTTTAAGAGAAATAATAACAAATGAAACAAGAAAATATATCCATGAATGTAAACTACTGGTGAGATTAATCTTATATCTAAAATATATTTCCCAACTATTATAGTTGTATATACACCAGATCATTTTATCAACCAAGAAATAAAACATATTAATCTGAATTTGATCCCTGGAAATATGTTTTCATAAGTTTTTTAATGAAATATTTCTATTAGATTAGATAATATATAAATCAATAATAAGGGATTGTTTGAAAAAAAAAATTTATTTTAAAACATTAAATTTTTTAGAGTTGATCATCGACCCATTCAACATTCCATATTTAATACCCCAAACTAAATCACTGAGTCTGAGAGGGTGTGCCACATGACTTCATGTTTTCCACTTTGTACATAAGAGGTTTCCAATGATTGGAAAGGGCCTCACTAGATCTGTTTGGAAATAGTTACCCTAGTAAAAAACTCATATAGATCAGAAAAATTGTAGATCATGAATAAAAATCCACATAACTTCACATTAGAAATTAAATTAGTATGTCCATATAGTAGAAAGTGGCATACAAGACATACCAGGTAAACCAAAAGATATAAAATATTGTAGGAAAACAAATTTAAGAAGATAGATGGAAATAAAATTGATACACTACTATAATAGCCTGTAGGTCATCTTGACATTTCCATTATCATCCAAGAATCAACTGCACACATGGATGACATATGACCCTTACCCTTAGCTGTGTCAGGTACCATAAAATTTTTATTTGCATCAAGATACCCATGAAATATCTGAGTTTAAACTTAGAGTAACATAAAACAATCTACTATAACATGATTGAGGAAATATAAATTTTTTTATTCCAAAATAAATATGTAACTATGAAGGAATAATTGAGTGTTGAGTCACCATTCACTACCTTGATTCCACAAACCCCACCTCTTTTTGCTTCATCACCATACCATATGGAAATCTATAAATATTTGTTGAATGGACCAGATCATCCCATACAGTCCACACATCATCAATATGTATTCATACAACTACGTAATATCTATGTTCTAGGTTTACATAATATCTCAATACTTGAATTTATGTCCATGTTGTGATGTCTAAAAGTTATACCATTTAAATGATCTTGGGCGAGCCGACCATGAACTTTTCAAACCAATATTTGGCTCTTGGGTAATCCAAATCCCATGTTTCTTCAAAATATTCAACTCCAGTGTAATACTAACCACCTCATGTCATCCATTAATTTGAAATCATAGCCTCCCAACCATAATAGAGTCAATCCCCATCTTAGGGGTCACCTATTCATGCATTATCAACTTGTCACCTTGAATATCGTTAGGGAAAAATCTACATTTATCTATAATCAAACCATAATAATAAAATTAATAAGGATTACTCACCAAGAATAGTGTCATGGGCTATGCTCACCCTTATATTTGAATCATATCAATAAAGGGTATCATGGGGGATGCCCACATCCACATGTGAATCATATCAAAGAAGGGTCTCGGGAGATATACACACCCACATGAGAAAACATATCAAGAATGGGTATCACTGGGTATGACCACACCTAAATTTATACCATACCATACAACTATTTATAATGTATAGAAATGGAATTGAATACCTAGTTTAAGCTTATCAAAACCTAGCATCATTTCCAAGAATTTTATTCAAGTCCACACTAATGACTCAATATAACTATCCCAAATTAATCACTTAAGTTATTATAGAAAAATAATTATACTATATGATCTAAAAAATGGTGGGAAATTTTTTGGATTATATAATGCGAACCACCTTCACCAATAGATCTATATCTGACTAAGAAAGAATTAATTTACTTGATTGATCTAGTCTTTGATCCTTCAATAATCCAATCATTCTATACTATAGCACATAGGAATTCATTTATAATTCCATAACAACCAAGATATATGGGTCATCCAAATAGAGAGATGGGTCTTGGGAAAGATCATATTAGGCATGCTGTATAGAAGTCCCTAGTCCTATTAGATCATCAAGCAGAAATGGGATGAGGAGAAGAGTCCTCAATTATCCTTAAGATATACGATTCACTAATTCTAATCATATGTGGGTCAAGATATTTTAGGTCTATTTTTTAAACATATTTTGAGTAATTAAGATGGGATATGACCAAATTAGACATCATTTTAGATCTCACCGGTTGTATGGTGGAGCATGTGTATCAGGTTAGTAGATTATGCTAGAAACCATGTCTACTACCAAAGAAAATTTCGTTCAATTCTATAAATATGTCAAATTTTCGTAAATAATTAATATTTCCTTATAGATAAATACTTAACACATTTCACAAATACTCTCATGTAGAATATATAGGTTTAGTGTCATTAGATACTAGATAAAAAATCACATTGTAAAATATCAGTAATATTTCCCATAAATATTGGTCCATGTATTCTTATTCTAATAAATATTCAAGTTAATACATTTATTATAAATAAGGAAAATGAATTATTTGAAATTATGTTATAAGATTCTTAGTATGGGTAAAAATGAGAGATATAAATTAATGATCACATGGAAGTATAATAATGTAATAGGTGTATGATATCAAGAGAATAATATAAAAAGTTCAAAACCAATTCACAATATATCATACCATTACTCATTTCATAAAACCCCATCATTTCAAAATACATTTATC
This sequence comes from Viscum album, assembly GCA_963277665.1. NCBI lineage: Eukaryota > Viridiplantae > Streptophyta > Magnoliopsida > Santalales > Viscaceae > Viscum > Viscum album. Next base: position 1,395,373,586 of record OY728166.1, read on the forward strand.
ATAAGACTGATAAATTAACATCAATTATTACCCTTAAGATCATATAATATATGTATGGAACAAAATAGGTATATGAACTATTTTATATGTGAAGTATAACTATTTATTCAATCAAATTATAATAGATCATGCCGTAACACTTACTTCTCATAGTTGATCAATCAAACAGACTTTTTTTATAATGGACTATATACATTGACCTGCATTCGGTAATGGACCACACACGATGACTTCATTCCCATAGAAATGTCTTGACATATAAAAAATTATACAATTTATTGTAGGGATATATAATTTTATTTCAACTAATAAAATAATTAAAACCATGGATATTTGTTCCACAAGATCATAGTACCATCCATCCTATCATTACATAATAACTCATACAAAGAAAAAAGATTTCATAAAATTTTATCAATCAAACCTAAAATAACCCCTAAATATAAAAGGTTTTCATAAAACTCTCATAATCATTTTCATAAACCATCTATTTAATAGGAAATAGTTTTCCATTTTATTACATCCCCATTTTAACAAATTTAACATCAACGGGTACTATCATAGATAAAAATTCATTTAAAAGAATAAATGGATTATTTCATACAGAAAAAACGATTTTCATTTTAAGAAAACCTTTTTAAAACATAAATATTTAACAAATATAGAATAAAATATTTTATTTGAAAATTTTATTTAAATCTTAAAATCATTGATCATATATGAAGGAAGAAAATTCCATTAATGTTGTATACATTAAATTAATCCATTCCTTTAACACAATTTTATAATATTATAAGAATTACCTTGTTAAAAAAATGATTTTATTAATTTTAACTATTTTTTTTAAATAGATAAAAAAGGATAAAAATGAATTTAATGAATAAATTATTAATATTAAAAACATTCTTGAAAACATATATATAAATCATTGAAATAGAAGAGAAATATTTTTTGACTAGGAGGGAAATTAATTCAATTTTTCTTAAAAACATTCATTTAGTATTAGTGAGTAATTAAAGATAGGAATATGAAAGGAAAAATATTTTATAAAGAAATAAAATTTTTATAAGGTAATTCATTTGATTCTTTAGGGATATTTCATTAAATTTCATCATAAAAAACATAATCATAAACAATCATTATTTACAATGACATTGTAACATAAAACCTTTACCCATTTGGAAAAATTTCAATCATAAATAGCACAAAATATAAAACCGTATATGTATATTTAAATACGCATAAAAACAATATAAATCAATATAAAAAAATTTAATGGATAGTATATACACCACATTAAATAAACACGTGGTGATAATGGAATATGTCTCATATAAATAAAAGCGATATGAAATCCCTTTCCTTAACTCTGGTATTTACTCATACACATTCAAAACTCCAATAGAAAATAAATATTTATTGAGTAGATTTTAAAAAATTATAATAATATATATCATAACACATTTTAATTAATTATAAACGTTTATCACCCCTTTATTAATAATTCTTTACTAAAATCTCCCTTTTAGGTGATAACTACATAATTTTTTATTGTGTGTCTTGGTTCAGAGTTTTCCCATGTTATTTGATCATGGATCCATTAGATCCATAATTTTACTAATTATATAATTATAATTTTTATTGACTATATATATATATATTTACATTCATCCATAATGTTTAAATATATATAAATAAATTAAAACGTTAATGGAGATGACATGTCAAACATAAGCCTAAATACTATTTTCACTTTTTGATGGATGAAATGAAAGAATGGTATATAATAATTCACTTTTATAGAGTAATTATTATTTCATATAAATCATATATAATCTTCAAGTCCATATTCATTCCCATCCATGCAAATAGGATATTAAAAATGAATCACATCACTTAATGGATGTGGTAATCCACATATACTCCCGAGCGACGTTATTATTTTCCAATGGTTTGGAAGGAAATAACTTTGATAATATATTATCATCACAAAATAATAATTATGTATTAAATATCATTAATAAACATTAATCCCATAACACTAAAAATCCACCAATGATGGTGATAATAGATGAATTGTATCTCTACGTAGAGATAATAAGCCATATGTATACACCAGTGATACATTCACATCCCATTTGATGTCAAAGTAGTTAGCTATTTGTTGTTTCATAATCTCAATAAATTTCATTATATTTATGATATGTAAGTTATTATGTGACCAAAAATATCATTTATTATGTGGAGGTAGAAGAATAATTATAAAGAAACTGATTGGTTATGATGATTACATCATCATTGAACCTACTCTAGATAATCTCTTAATGACCCTATTTTTTTTTATTTTTAGAAGAAAACTATCTCAATAATGTTTATAAGGGAGTGAAAAATTTAATTTTTTAGGTTTTTGTTGACATCTAAGGGTCATAATGGTCTTAATAAGATAAAGGATGCATGACCATTTTAAATTGAAGAGATGGATACTTTTATAATTTCTAAAAAGATAAAATTTTAATAACGTATTTGAAAATAAAAAACATTGAAATTTCCATTTATTAAAAAATTAGATAGTATTTTGATTTAATACTATAATACATAAAATATTAGACTATTGTTTATGTCATTTTAAACCATATCTTCTTTATTAAAAACATAATTAAACAATTTTAACCCAAACCATAGTAACATTTTTATACATAAATTGTTATAATCATACTTACAAGGAACTAATTTAATAATAAAATTAAAATGGATAATTTTTTTGATGAAAATGTAACCATGTTTCCCTCTTTTAATTTTTTTATTTTTTAATAATTCGATAAAATAAAATTTTGGTGAAATATTGTAAATGTAAATTTTCCCATTATTCATTTAGTTTTTCCAAAAATAGATAAATACAAAGTTAGAATTCAATAATAGTCTCTTTTTATATAATTAATATGTTATTTTTAGAAATGAAATTATTTTAATATTAGATCTCACTAAAATATTAAGAATTTGCATATTTTTTAAATATTTTATTTTAAAAAATAAATAATATATTATGGTTGCACGTTAATTAAGGGTAATTATTTTACCAATATAAATTATAAATAAATTTCAATAATGAATATAAATTAATTATTCACATAATCATCATTTATAATCATTTATAACATGTTTTCACATATGTGAAGACATAATGGATATTTCAAATTAAGAATGTGACATTTGGTAACATTTTATTCATTAAATATTTTATATGTAATTTTAAAGTAATATTTTAAATTAAAAAAATATATTCAAAGTATAATGCAGTAAGGTTTCAATAAAATTCAACCAATTAATATTATGATGAAAAGTTATGGTGTTATCAATTAGTTATAACCAATATTTAAAATATGTACCCTTTACCCTGGTGATAAATTTTATTAAGATTACTATACTAATTTATCAAATATAAAAGAATCCAATTGACCACAACTGAACCTATTTATTAAAAATATGTATTCCATATCATCAAATACAATTTTAATAAGTTTCATAAATTAATGTTAAGATAAATACTCAAAATGAGACGACGACCACTTTTTATAAAAATAAAATTTCAAACATAAAACAGAATTTATTCTAATCTCATACATAGAGAAAATATTATATGAATGTACTAACTGATAGAATATATTTTATTTCAATTCCATTAAAACCATTCTGTAATAATGATTTACTAAATTTATTAAAATAAAAATTAATTATTTAAATAAAAATATGTTGTGAAAAACTTACCCTTTTAAGTCTAAAAATATATTTATACAAAAAATTTCTAGAAAATAGATTCAAATTTACATAATTGTATAAATCATAATATAATCCATCTAATTTTGTATTTAAATCATTTTAAATAAAACACAACCTTTTGATTTATTTAAACAAAATTTTAGTTTTCATTGAAAATTACTATTTTATACTTTTAACTGAAAAATAATTATATTTATAAAAAATCCAAATAATTCACTCTAAACTAATTATGAAATGATTATTTCAAAAAATAAGTATATTTTATCTAATAAATATTATAAAATTTCAGAAAAGTCTTACAATAATCTCTCACATAAATAAATAAATATCATTTTGAAGAAATTGTATTTTCAATGCATAAAATAACATTAGAAAAAATTGAGTTCTTATTTCAGAATAATTAATCAATAAAATTTAATCACTTATGACCTTTATATATGTTTCATACAATGGTTCATCTTATTCATATTTGTTAATTTTATGGATAGGTTATTTCGGTCATATCTATATAATAATATTCTGCTGCCCTTTTAAACATTGTTATGAGTGTCTTGTACGCTATCAAACATAACCCTATTTGAAAATATCATGGAGTTATATTCTCCAAACCCCATGAAAAAAAGTCCTCAAAATTCGTAATTATTATCAGTAATAAAGGGTTTATATATGAATATTATTTTTTTTGAAAAACTACATTTTATAATGGGTTATTAAAACACCCTCATGAAAAGAGGTAAATTAAAATATGACGGTATTCAAGAAAAACATATAAACTAGTTTTAATAAAATGTAAAATTAGTTGGAAGTAAAAAAGATTTATATGGAATAAAGAAATGTCCTGTGATCATTGATCAAGATATGTGAATGATCACGATAGTGATTATGGCCACAAAATCGTAAATTAATGATGTGAAAAATGACAACGAATTCATGAAACATAAAGGTAATAGGACTAAATTGTTGTCTCAATATCAGTTTACTATATATGAGATATTTATTTACAATGAATATTGATAAAATGAGAATTTTATTTGTTTATATTAATTTAATAAAAATAATATAATACTTTAGGTGTTTATCAATTAATTTCTCCTTCATGTCTTACTCTGAGAAATTAAAATTATTTTTAGTACCCAAAGAACTAAAATTAATTTCAAGAAGATCTAAAGACCCATAAATAATTATAATTCCTTCCTTTTATCATTAAATATAATTAAAACTCAAATAGTTAGAACAGGTTATCCAATGTGGATAAATCATCATATTATAAAATAATACATTAATATCTAATGAATCATTAAATTTTTAACAAAATATATTCCAAAAATTGATAACCATAATACCCTTAAAAAATTTAAATATATTATAAATAATTTCACTACATTTAAATAAAAAACCTAATATTAGTCCCCCAAATATCATAATTTATATTTTAATTTTCACACGAAAAATTTGTGAATACAATGGTAATGTATTCTATTAAAACATTGTAATAACTAGAATTACAATAAAACATAAATGAAAAGATATATGCTTCCAAAAATTCATAACATCCTCATTCCCTAAATAAAATCACTTATTATTGAATATATTATGAAAATCAAAAAATGATTTAAACTATATCAAAGTTAACATAAAACACTTTTTTCAGAAAATCACTAATCAATTAAAAATTCATCAATAATATTCCCTTTACTCTATCACAATCGAACATCCATTTATATCATTAGTACCTCAAAAGCTTCCACATATCAAGGGTTATATTTCCCTTAATTTTGTATTCTTCAAAAATATCTCTTTGACACAATATCACTTCCATGAGTCATCAGTCACATTCAACACATTCCAGAAAATCCATTAATAAAATATGTATATAATGATCCTTAGATGTTTCATGGAATTATAACTATGATATCATTAAAAAAATATTTTATCAACATATTACTATAATTACAGTACATAAATACTTATATCACTCCAATTAATTGATCATAATAACATGGGACCCACCTTAGTGTAAAGGTTATCTATTTTATTATGGAATTAACTCAGACAATTCACATGTTCCTCATATATAATACATTGAAAAATAACTTTTTTCAATAAGATGAAAACCATATACCCCCACCAAAATCATTATTTTTACATGGGAATTACATTTTATATTCCCTTCTTCTCCATATATAATATATCTTCTATTCACATTGAGACGTTCTTGTTAGCTCTTTCCCCAAATCAATCACTTATAAAATAATCAATCTTATATCCTCTATCATATCTGCTACCAGATCACTTAGAGAACTCTATACATCACATCATATTTGAGTCTAAGTGTTGGTTTCCATTTATTATAGTAATCATATATCCTAATAACTAATAATGAAAACTAAAAATATTATTCACTCCAGTCATCATCCTCTTTTTGTTTTTATAAAAATATTTTAAAATAAATTTTAATACATTTACTTATTGTTCCCTATATTTAATAATAAATAAAATCACAGTGAGAGAAAAAAATGAAAACAAATATAATCATGAATACTAATTAATCATGTTTCCAAAAACTGAGACCTTCTTTCCACTCTATTAAAATTATGTCTAAACAATTTTATCCATATTTATCATCTATTAAAATCATTTATAATGGTTTATAATAGAGATGTGATTTAGTACAAACATATCCCATGAGTGTGTCAGACTAGGAGCATTGTAAGGGAATACCCATCATTCACCAGAGTAATGGATGTGATATACTCAACAACAATTTTTTAGGGGTATTGTCCCTAATTGATTTCGCGCCATAACTTTGTTCACAAGGATGCATTTTAATAATATCTCATAATCTATTCCTTAAAAAATAGGATATTATCCTATTCTTATACTTATCCCTATGGTTTTCACTAAAGATTCCAAATATAAATATATAATGGATGACTAAATGTTTTCCTACGATACCTATAATACTAATACTAAATTATTATATATAAATATTAATTCATTAAAGTTTAATATTCAATACATTTGAAAAATGATCTCTAATGGACCATATAGTTTCAGTATCAGTGGTGATAATATACAAAATAATTTTATGAAGGATCATCAAAATCTCACAAAAATATCTCCCCATTTTTTATTCTTCATAGAAATTCACTAATTTTACATTTCAACATATCACGGGGAATAGAAATATAAGAAATGGTTATCATGGAATATTAGAAAGTGTAAAAATAAGATTTGATTATCATATAGAAGAATAAGACAAGAATAAGGGGTTAATTTTTCTTTATCAGATGAGTGTAGACACCTGTATGGGGATCTATCGGGTATTATGCTTCCCTTGGGGTTAGGTTTTCCTTGTCAAACCCCACGCCAATGTCCTACTTTTTGTGTAACTTAGGAAAACCCATGTTCACTCTAAATATAACCAGAGGAAAATCCTCAATATCAATGAGTATGTTAGAATTTTTCTAGATAGGGATAAAGGGAATCAAAATGAATTATCCACCACCAATAATCTTCAAATATGTGTATTATTGTTCTAGGATTATGCATAGCACCATGAGTATATTAACACATATCTATGGGAGGTTCTGATGGTAGTTGGGTGATAAGGGATTTGGAGCCATTGAGAGTGATTCCAAACCAACCTTCTAGAACTATCGATCAATGTCTTCAATGATCTCCAGGCCTCCTGGGTATACCCAATGTTGATCATGGAGGCAATGAAGCATATCCTTGTCAGTCTTGAGGATGTACACAACATGCACCTAAATGAGGGACTATTGTATATCAATGTTGGAAGTTTTGATTGGATAGAATACCACTGACAACTCATTATCAACCATTTTCTCTCATAGTATTTCTTGTAATAATGGGGGTACCATCTTATGGTCATCCCATGCTTCGATCAAAGATGGAATAATGATAAGTAGTGGAAGAGATGTAGATTATTGTATTGTCTATTTGGACAGTAAAGGATACAAAACATGAGTTACATATTCTCTATACTGTAGGTACTATCTATTGGGCAATGCGAACTGCATCATCACATCCCTATAGGATGGCGTGTTTCCCACAACTTCATGTGAAAGGGTGGTGGTGCCCATTGGAGGATCTTATGGTAGTTCACTATATGAAGGTACCATAGTAGACTAGAACATCTCTCCTGATCATGGGTATTGGTGGAGATGGAAACTCAGGATGACGGGAATGGTCATACCATGAGCTCCTCAAAGAGGGCCTGAACATCCTCTACATGTTTGAATACATGAAGTGATTTTGGGATTATGATGATCTCACCTTTCGGGTAGACAAAATTCACATGTAAAGCCCCTTCACTAGACTCTAATTATAATGAATGGGTGAAGTCTCCATTACTTTGTCTCATTCCCCCTCATTATTTGAGAGGTTTATGGGGTCGAAGGTGACCTTACACTTCATAGAATTTCCCCCCCATCAGTAGTGGTTTTTTATTCTACCTTGGGATTGTTAATTATAGTTTGGTAGTTCTTTAGCATGGGAAAGACATCTATTATAAATTGTGGTAGAGTTTGGAGGACCTAAAAGTTGATTTTTTGGATATGGGGATGGAATATGTATATGTTTTTGTCTATGTGGGGTGGACCTCTAATATTTCTATTGAAAAAGTGGGGAGAAACCTTGATTTGGTCCGCATTAACATGGGGTTGAATTTCATATGGACTAGTTTTAAGAGAATATGGATGATCTCCATGATGTAGGGTTGATGTGAGGGGAGTATGTTCGTACTAATCTAAATGGGAATGGGTATTACCTCCATGTTGAGGAGTGTGAATACAGAGAAGAACTCTATAATGACTGCTTAAAGTGGAGGAATAAACTCCTCTTTGGATGGTGGAAACACGGGGAGGGCCACAAAGTTGATTGTTGATGGAGTGGAGAGGACCTCCAATATGGTTGTTTATGACATGGGGAGGACCTTTGTGTTGGATGATGGTGATTGTATGGGGATGACCTCTATACTGGTCAGTGATTAGGAATGGAGGACCTCAACATTGATTGGTGCTAGGAACAGAGAGAGGACCTCCATGTTGATTTTCTATGAAAAGTTTGGACCTTTTATTTGATCAATGTTAGAGCTGGGAGGACCTCCTCTTGAGTTTGGAATGATGTGAGGAGGACCGTCACACTAATTATGAGAGCATGGAGGATCTCTTCCTGGATTTATGATGGTGTGGGGATAACCACTTCACAAAAAATCATTATCACATGCCAGACCAGAAAGACTTTCAAGGATGCTAGTGATTGAAAGGGTCAACCTAGCCTACCTGAGAGGATGATGAGGTTTTGTTCCCAACAATGAGAAGATGGATCCCTGGTCATATATTATTGGGATCCAAAAGAATTTACTGGTGGTGGAAATATACAATTCATTTGTAGAAGATGATAGACCTTCATGGAATTTCTCCTAAACATTCACCTGATGTTAGTGTCATGTCGTTAATACATGGGGTGGAAAAGTATTTTTCAAGTAGACATTTTATTTGGTTTTAAGGACTAGTTTTTTCTAGGGATGATGGGGCCTCGTGGAAACCCACCATAGAAGATCCCAGATGATACTTTTGGTCAAGATGAATTAGGAATCCCTTACCTCCTCAATTTAAAGGAGAAAATCATAGGGATATTCTAGGGATGCAATCTGGAAGAGATTAATATTTAGATTGGGTAGTGGTTAGTCATTGTGCGGCCCTTGGGTGTAGTAGTGTCTGTGAGGTGATGATGCCTCCAAGACATAGGAAGACTTTCCTATTAGAATAATGAACCATGACTACTCATATTGAAATATTAGGGTGTCCATCACCCTATATTTGAAAATCTCCAAGGGTGTGATTGGGCATGGTTGTCTGATACCCACAGGAACAGTGGAAAGTGTCCTAGCAGTACAATAATGAATGGTTACTGCATTAACATTTATCATACCACTACATCTTCAGGTGTTGGGTGGTTGATTTTATATGGTTGGAATCCTATAATGTAAGTGTATTTAGACTTCATTATATGTGTAATGAAATTAATTTCCAATTCCCAATTGACTTCCAATATTCTAAAGGTGGAGAGGGATCAATGCTGAAAATGCCACATATCGATAATTCCAAATATTTACTCCCTAATTTCTGGTGAGTTCCTTTCTAAGACCATATTATTCATGGTAGAACCTCACACTGGATATTTAGATCTGGTGACATGATAATCTTTTGATCTCTCAAAGGATACTAATCCCCATGCTAATGAATGATATTTCATGTCAGGTTAACCATTTTTTTTGAAATATTCTCATAGGCCACTACCTACATGTTAATATGAATTGGAATGGATATTTCCATGAATTTACACTTTCTAAAGGCCATTTTCTTTCATCACTTTCAATAGTGGAGTTTCCAACTTGATCTAAATAGGATGATGGGATTTATGTCTTACTTCAATGGACTACTCCTTGGAAATTTTTCCGTTGACTGGGTCTCCCTCATGGATTTTTTTCATGTTCATGGAACTCATTCCGAGTTATTTTTGGATGCCGGTAAATTTCAATTATTCTCTCTATACATCCTAATTTTGTCTTGGTATGGACGAAACATTTGGTTTGGAGAGTAGTTATGTTGGGTATCGCAGACAGATCTGGATGCTAGGAACATTGGTCACATGTATTCTTCCTCATTGTAAGGAATCTCATGGAGGATTCTTAGGTGTGGAAACCAAGGAATGTTATGTCAATCATGAGGTATCAAACACAAAAGGTGTATATCTTCCAACTCATTCACCTCAGGCATATTATGTTTAGTATGATGTATCATATGACGTGGGAACAAATTTCCCAAGGTTTTTATCTTATGAATACCATGTTTAACAAGATTTATATGACATTGTGGGAACGTATCATCCAATTATTTCACCACATATATCTCATGTTTAGTATGAGGAAGGTATTTGGGACCAATTCACGAGTTTAACATCTTGTGGAAATGGATCATGGTGTCTGGTTGATATGGATTTCGGAACAATAAAAACATCTTATGAGGATGGAGTTGATTGATCAAAACTCCCCATAGATGCAAATAAAGGAGTTTATCCCCTAGTATGAAATATGTCAAACCTGGATGTTCACTAGTGGATTGATCTTGATTCCCTAAGGTGTATGATCCAATAGGTGTGCATTAAAATGGGAAAATATCACCCAATGAAGGGTAACACAAATACTCATCTAGGTGGGTCAATCTGGTACATCCCCATAAGATATAGCCTAAAAGTATTATCGATTTATTGGTCAGAACACACTATAGAGGTAGATATGGGTGGTGTGTCCCATAAATTAAAGATGTAGAACAATGATGTTTGATCGAAACACCCATATTTTTGGATCAATGAGGTGCATCCCAATGAGGGATAACCTGAATGTATTAATGAATAATGGATCAAAATTCCCTATAGAGGCGGACATGGGAGGTGTGTCTTATAAAGGGATTCTATCACACCATGAAGGATGATCAAAACACCCCTAGAGGTGGATCTGGGAAGTACATATCAAGGGGAGAGAACAAAATTTTACCATAGGATGGGATTTACCCTAAAGGATTCATCCTATGAACCCTTCAGAGAGTAGAGGGATCAAAACCCGCATTGTTTGATGTCCCTATTGAAGGTAGTGGGACATGGTCAGTCCATTCATTTTAATATTATGCAGTAAGGATGCTCACATCAAGAAGAGAGAATTGACTAGGGATGGTGTGTGGTTAAAAAAATGATAGATTCCATTCTCAAGTGGTTTCTCTTGGTTGGAGTTGTTTAGGGCCTTACACAATTAGCTACTCGATGGAATTTGAGGAGATGTGGTCTCCCAGGTGAGAGGAATGATCTTACTAGTATGTGGCCTAGAGAATATGGGGGTAAATTTGGGTGTTGGGTTTAGACTATAGGGAGGCTTCCAACATTTCCTAATTAGTCATGAATTAAATCCAACATAGATTATAATTTATGGGGCTTATTTATAAGGATGAGGTCTATTGGTGAGTACGATTAGAGATTATGCATAGAAGAGACCTATGAAGGTGGATACTAGGGTTTATACCCCATTTGAGGCCCCTATAGAGTACATGATTTTTTGACAACTACTTTCGTTTAAACCCATGTGAGTAATGCTCGGTGTGAGAAATAAGTGGTAGATGTAGACCTGACCCACATGTCACAAAATAAGAAAAAACGAGAGATGGTATAGGGCAAAGACATGGAATCTACCTTTGGTGGATATCATTCCATGTTAGTGAGGATTACACATTGAATATGAAAGATGAAGTAGTACCACTCTAGGATGATGAAGAATGTGGAATCCCATGATGATTGTACATAAGGAATCTATTGTTGGTCACACAGGGTAGACCCATAGTTTAAAATCATGGGTTGAGGATAGTGAGGATATGACAATTTACTTCCTACATCTCATACATGGGGGAATCACTCCCTAAACCACTGGTTTATGTGACATCATTTCATGGAACCCCGGGTGGGGAATGTCTTTGGAACATCAATGTTTTAACGATGGGGAGTAGTGGTCAATCATTTGGTCCACATTACCGTGTTTATTATGAGAATAAATAGGCGTTATCATACAGATTATAAAATAAATAATGGTCGTTTGGATTCTTTCTCTTCAATTTAAGTGGTGTGGGATATAGGAATATGTGAAACATATCACATAGGAACTCGAGGATTAGTTTGAATTGTCTTGAATGATTTTGGGGGATCTGGGTACTCAAACATCACGAAGAGGTGTCCAAATAAGGGATACATCATTGAAATGATCTAAATAGATGATCCATAAATCATAGTTCCTTATAGAGAGTTGATTCTCGAGACCAAGTGCATCGCAATTTTCATGGGTTGGACAAAGGGGTAAGCTTCACAAAACATGGTGACACTACCATGAGATGAAATCCTAACTCTGGAAAGGGGTTATTCAGGATTTTTTAATGCTCCACAAAGCCTCAAGATCCCCATAGGGCCTTCTTACATCACAAAGGGCATATTATTCCTAATATGAATCTCCACATGTGGTATAGGCTTTCAAGAGAACATGGAAACGGATTTTTCAAAGCCTATCTACCTTGGATGATCAGTTTTTAGTCTGTTTCATGATGATATCGAGGATCGTGAATTAGGAGAAATTAGGAAGCCCAAGGGTTGGGTAACCATCCCTAAAATATCGAAATGAGGGTGATATTTGTTGGCAAGGGGTCTCACAAATATGGAATGTAGTTCGTGAAGGAGATGAGGTCATCACAAATGGGTGTGACTCTATTGGACACATGAAGACACTATCAGCCATTCATGAAATCATGAAGCACTATTGGACTAGAAGAGAAAAAATATCTTTGGTCTTCTTATTTGTGAAGGTTACTTCTTATCCAAAAGAAATGTGAGCTATGGATATTTGTGTAGAGGAATGAATTTTTGAGGAAGACCCGTAAAACGGGTTTTAGGCAATTTTTAGAATAATTTTCTCCATTTCATCCATGTCCTCCTTAAAAATTCCTATGGGATTTATTTCATTTAAAAAAGAAAATATATATTTTTTGTGTCAAAGAAGAGTGAAAAATAATGTGATCAATTAAGGTGATTACCTCTTATTTGAAGCAACACCTCTAGATATTCTACTAAGGACCCAAGGATTGGAATTCTGAGAAGATCAAAACCTCTAGAATGTATATATTTGAGAATATAAGAAGAAAATTTTGGTTTTTGTTAATATATATGTCTTTAAATGGTGTGTTGATGATACATAAGGGGTTCCCTTTTATAATTAAGGGGATTTTATCTTATTTTGGAATTTAATAAAATATTAAATTACAATTAATTCATTCTCAAGAAAAATTATTCTATATGGAAATATATATAAATATAAGATTGTATTTAGTTCGAAAACCATAATACAATAGTAAATCATTAGTTTTTGTGTCATTTTAATCCTTATCATGTTATGAAACCATGTTGTTAAGAAATTTAAAAATTAACTCAGTAATGTATTTTTTAAATCGTATTGGGTTGTAATTTTATTTATAATGTGATAATTTGGCAAATTAACAAGGGATGATATTTAAAATATATATTATCCACCACTTCCCATTTGATAATTGTTAAGATTATAAAATAATTTAGTATTGTTTATCTTATAAAATACCATCAAAGTCAATTTTGACACTATTCATTTATATGGACTTAAAAGACATAAAAATGGTTTGAATGAAAATACAATCCATTTAAACATATCAATTTTGTTTTATTTATTTTAAAAAACATTGATGCAATATAAATTACACAAATTATGTTAATTTTAATTTTTCTTAATTCGTAAATTTTATGTTTTTTAATAATTTAATAAATATTGTCTTAGAATTACAGATGAATATAAGGTTATTATTAATCCACTAAAGAAAATAAAAAATACATCATAATGATGATAATTCAATTATAACTAAATAAACATTTATATGCATTCATAACTAGTATTTTTATAAATGAGAACACATAGTATAATTTTTAATCATAGAGTGTGAAATTTTGTAAAATTCATGACGGAAAATATTATATTTTTCATTTCTCAAGACATGTGTCCATTAAAAAATAAATTTCGTGACAGACGTGACGAGGGTCGAATAAAATTCCATTAATAAGTATTACGATGAAACATTAAAGCCTTATCAATTAGTTTTATAATTGATTAAGACTATTTACCCTTTTTTATGTGATAAAATTTAATAAGATTATATTCATATTGATAAAAAATAAAAGGTACTGATTAAACAAATTTTATCATCATGATTGTAAATATGGAATATATTTTATCAAATTAAGTTTCTAAAAGTGTAAAAAATTAATTTTAAGATATGCACATAAAATGAAATGATAACCACTTTTTAGAAAGTACATTTTATCATGAAACAAGATTTATTCGTATCCCATGCCTATAAAAAGTGTTATATGGATGTGTTTTTTTGATCAAATATATAACATATACATTTAATAGCATAATTCAAAAATAAAAAAATATTTTAAATATTAAAATAAAATTATATTTGGTGTATAAGTTTTTTTTTCAGAAAAATTCCTTTTTTAAGAATAACAAAATTTATACGAAATATAACTATAATTTATATTCTAATGAAATTTATTATATTATTCATAATATATTTTGATTTTTTTTACATTGAATCAATTTAAAAAAATAAAACTATTTGGAAGCATGAAACAAAAAACAATTTTCAATGGAAAGAAGTACTTTTTTCCTTCTATATGAAAATAAATATATATAAAAAATTCAAAAATTTCAAATTAATATAATTTTGACATTATGATTACAACAATAAATATATAATTGTAAAATAAATATTCTAAAAGTTCGCAAAATTATTTTTAATATTTGTTCACAAAAACAAATGAATATTATTTTATCAAGAAAATGTATTTTTTTAAGTATAACAACACATATCTAAAATTTTACTACTTAATTTCATAAAATTAATCAATAAAATATAATTTATTATGACATATATATATATTTCAAAATATGGTTGATCCTATTCATACCCACTAATTTAATGCTGAGGTTAAAATGGTAAAATTTAAATATTATTTTTCAATTAAGATTAATGTAAAATTTATTGTATGCTATCGAATATATCCATATTTAAACAAAATCTTGGTGTAATATTTTTTATTAAATAATATTTCTGGTCAAAACTAATTTCTTTTGGTCCAATACACCCTCAATTAGTAGATTGTGATATTGAAATGAAACACCAGGGGGAAGCCAAAATATTTAAAGTCATAGGCTAGTTCCCACATTTACATAAACAAATAACCTCTATTCCTCAAAGGCCTCTAATATCTCTAAAAAATAAATAGAATAATAAGATATTGAAGATAACATTTTGTGTATGAGTTTTATTTTTTCTCTATTATTTTCATTGTTTTTAAATTTTTATCAATTTTATAAATATATATCATTGATTTCAATATGATGAAGTAGTTACTATGTTAATAAACATTGGATAAAGTGATAATATTTTATAAATTGAATAAAAAATAAAGATTATGAATAAATATTGATTACATGGTGATTCCTTGAGATTTTTACAGGTTCATTTGATGATTTTTTATGTCATTATGGAATAATTATCTTAGAAACTATTATGATTTTTTAAGTTGGTTAATGTTCAAAATACATGTGTCAATGGTCACACATTGTCGGTTGCAAATAATAAGGAAGTTTTTGAGTATAAATAGTTCGTTGGCATGTATATTAAAAAACCAATATAAGAAGAGTGAAATATGGGCATGAAATAATTCTCTATTTCATGAAAACCATGAAAGAGAAAACTTAAAGAACATTTAGATTATGATTATTGTGGAGAAGAATATAAATATTACAATGAGAAATAAGCTTGTTTGTGGAGAAGATCCATGAGATATATTAATTATTTGATGTTGTGTTTAATTTTGAGAATAGATATATCTTGGTGAATAATATAATTAATAATTAACATTGTTTATATAGGAAGAGAGAGGCCTTATATAAAATGTAATTCCAATTCACAAGCTTCCTAAGACACGTAACCCAAGAAACATGTTGGACCTGTGAGGGTGAACCATGACCAAGGATGAATCCATAGAAAAGTGCTGGGAATCAGAGGGAATAATTCCTACAAGTGTTAATGCCATGCATAAGTCTCATAGAGAACATATCCAATGGCACACATAGGTTGGGCTAGAATACCTCAGTGAAGTCATGGAAATATTTTGTTATGGCCCATGTGGGTGTGTTATGCAATGAATCTAAGGCCCAACCCCTATGCTGGATTAAAGAACACTGGTCTCACTTTGGATTATAATGTAAAGGGTGCCACAAACAATGTATTATGTGGGATTTTATCACCATCTTACTTTTCATTCTCTAAAAAAGGGAAAAACAAATCATGATCCATCTCATCAGATTAATCAATGATATATATTACCTGTTCCTTTGAAATTTTAAATTTGAAATTCATTTTCAATTGAACATAATATTCTACCTTTTGAAGTATAAAATTATGTTCATTGGAGAATAAGTCTATGTCATCATCAATCAATGAGTATGTATCCATGATCATTATGAGGTTGAAATGTCCATATGAACACGATCAAAAGAGTCGTGAAACATCATTTGCATGATTATGAGGAATATTCTCTAGTAAAACATAACACATAGTTTTTGGAGGCCATTAAAACATATGATAATCATGGATGAGTTCTAGGCCTGAAAAGGCAGGGATATTTTGATTTTAGGCACGTGAAACACTCATCATAAAGGATAATACCATAATAATGAAAATATACATCCATTTTAAACATTAAGTGTCCCATATTTGAATAATTAAATGTAGAGTAATTCAGGCAATGGAGGAGATTATATACATGACCTAGTCACTAATAATTAAATATTTTTATTTCAATCCCTTTTAAGGAAATCTGGGTATCCAAAAAAAATTACAATAGAAAAGGCACTTATATTGGGACCAAGTTAGCTTGAAAAGGAGTTTTCCTTTGTAGTAAAAAAAAATCAATTCACTTTGTAAATGGTCTTGGAAACTATGATGATTATTTGAGGATTTTTATTTCAAAAATATCATAAGTTTGCAGAAATTTTGATGCATACCTTATGAATGATAAAGGGAGTAAAGAAGTGTTTTTGGAAAAGGAAAAAATTAGAGCACAACTCAAAAGTGGCATGCAAGTTGAAAAGTTGTGCACAAATATAAGCGGCGCATAAGTGTATATTGAATGGAATTCATGTTTAACATCATCATATCAATATATGAAAAATTAAAGAAAGTTGTGTGCAATTGATGAAGCAATGTATAGGTGATGATGCGTCACATAAGTGATGGAGCGACATGCAAGTGATGGACCAACACACAAGTTATGAAATGGTGTGCAAGCTAAGGTGCATACCTCACACACAGTGTCACCAAATTGACTAGAAATATATGGATACCCTCTTCATTTTAAAATTCTCATCACTTGAGAGAAAATTTGGGCCCTGATCGCATAAGTTGTAGAAAGTGGTGCACAAGATGAAGTGTCATGCAAGTTGTGTGTTATTCCCAAAACTATTGTGAATGTATAAGTGGCATGCAGGTTGTATGTTACACACAATCAAGAAGTTGGATGCAAGAGGAGTTTATTTTTTAAGACCTAAGTGGAGTGAAAATTTTGATCTGTGAACAATTTTGGAAAAGAAGTATTTTGTGGTACGCAACCAGGGAGGCATACAAGTGGAGTGGCATGCAAGTAGAGTGGCATGAAAGCTGGTAGGATCACAAGAAGGGAGGTGCACAAGCCGGGTGTGGCGTGAATGTTGTTTTTACCAGGAGGATCTTACCATCTTCTAGGTATGAAATAACAGTTTTTTAAAAGATTTGATTTGTGAAAGTTTATTAAGAATCATAAAAACATTATATTTCCTTATTTATGCTCAGAGGGAGCACACACACAATTGGAATGTTTTCAAAGTGCTACAAGTGTGTAAGGGAATATCATATTCATTGTATTCCACATTAAAGGATTGTTTTCTTATGGATTTTGTGTCATTGTATTGTTTTTTACCATACCTAGGACGTAGCTACTCTTATTTAGTAGGGAACCTTGTAAATCTTGTGTTTCTATGGTTATGTGTGTTCCGAAGGGAAATAATTCTTTAACATGAGGTGAAGGTAGTTTCATAAAGAAGGAAACCTAAAATGAAACAACTATCACTAATTCACCCCTCCCCCTCTCAATGATAGTTGGATC
Organism: Viscum album; assembly: GCA_963277665.1. Classification (NCBI taxonomy): domain Eukaryota; kingdom Viridiplantae; phylum Streptophyta; class Magnoliopsida; order Santalales; family Viscaceae; genus Viscum; species Viscum album. Next base: position 1,395,392,219 of record OY728166.1, read on the forward strand.
CTGACTGGTAACATCAATTAGTATCAGAACAAGGTTTCATTCGTTTGTTCATTGTTAAAGTTGTGATTGATAATCTGAACTATGTGAACAGTAAGGGGATTCCAATATTTCATGGAAAGAACTATCATATATGTAAAGATAGAATGATGTATTATCTTATCTATCTTGGGTTTGATGTTCCTGAGACAACAAATTATGGATTTCCTCCATTTGATGAAAAGGATCATATTTCTCCTTTAGATAAGTAGAATTTTGAGAATGAGGGAAGAGCTAAAAATTATTTACTGTAATCTCTTTTTGAGAGTGTGTTTTGAGAATTAAAGGTGTCGATATAGCTAAAGGCTCATGGGATATGTTGAAGAACATCAATGAAGGAAATACAGAAGTGAAGAAAGAAAAGGTACAAATCTTGGGGATGATGTATGAAAACATGTAAATTGGAGAATTTGAATCTATTGGGGACTTCTATACCATGGTAAATTACATTTTCAGTACATTCATACGTCTTGGTGAAAAGTTGTAGGATTCTAAAGTTGTTGAAAAGATCTGGATAATTATTACTGACATGTTTGATTCTATGGTTTCTTCATAAGAAGATAGAGACCCTTAACCATTATCTCTTGATTATTTCTATATCACTCTCATTACATATGAAATCAAAAGAGAGAAGACTATAAATGGGAAAACAAAATGTGATAGAGAAATGTCATTCAAGGCTACAAAGAGAGAGAAATATGAGAATACTTTTATTAAATATGACGATGGTTAATCAGATTCTGCAGATGACGTATGAAAAAAACATGATGAAAAATTTTCATTGTTTTTTAAAAATGTAAAAATAGGTACATGGAAATAAAAGGATAAATATCACTTGATATGTTTTTAATATGGATCCACCAGTCACTTTGCAGATAACTGTCCTCAAGACAAGGAAAATAAGGCAGTGATGATGATGAAAAAAGGCCAAGAAAGTTGTGGAAGAAACAAGCTGACAAATATAAGAATTTTTCAAAGGGAATGATCAAAATATCCTCAAATGATGAGGAAGAAATTTTTTATCTAAAGATGACGATGATAAATATAGTGAAACTAAATATTAGATAATTTTTCTGAGAAATCAATAGAGAATAGCATTATTAAAGTAGTGAATAGTGAATATTATTTGAGCACCTATTCTAGAGATTACGAAAATCAACTCTTATATCATCTGAATGGAGAGTTTAAGGAATTTTTTAGAAAGATGAGAAGGCATGAGAAGGAAAACAAGAAGTTGATAAATAAAAATTACAAAGTGAACAAACAAGAATTTTTTCCAAATGAGAATATCAACATGGAAAAGGAGATTGATGATCTGAAGAATTATTTTGAGAATGCAATGAATCTTAATGATCATCATGAAGTAAAGCTGAAGGAAAAAAGAAAAATAGTTGGAACTTATCCAAAAAAATATTTCAAAATATGATGAAAGGAATATCAATTTCAAACATTCTATCTCTAAAGTTGGTGAATGTTCTAGTAATAATGATCAAATATAGGATGAACTAATTTTACCTTCAATGGTTGAGAATAAATATGGAAGTGGTTATAATAAGAATAATGCATGGAAGATTATGCATGTGGAAAAAGTTAGTAATGCTGAAAAATAAAAAGTATATAAAAATCCGGAGTCTAGAAATATTTCTACTACTTCTAGTTCTGATAAGTCTGAATAGAAATATGAGCTAAAGAAGAATGTTATGATTCAGAATAGGAAGGCTGATGGTCAGTATAGTTCGGTTAATAAGATTTTTGTTAATTATGTTCAGAACTCCAGTCAGTATGGATGTTTCAGAGGAAATTATTCATTCTATGGATTCTTCTGGTATTGTGGTGGATTCAGACACATGAAAATGATGTGACGGTTTAACTAGAAAAATAGACACTATTCCAAAAGTTATGGAAGACCAGGTTTGAGGGGGATATAATCCTCTCAAATGAAGAAGTACTAGAAGGAAGCATAGAAGAAATATGAGAAGGCTAGTGTGATAGTTGGAAATAGGTTCCAACTATTGTAAACATTTGGTGAATGATGTGAATAGCCTGAAAGTTTTTCTAATGTATTTTTTTTGTTTTATTACAAGCACAAAATAGGTTCTTAAGAAATCTCAGAAGTAAGAGGTGAATAATGAAATAAAATAACAAAAATATCTTATTTTTTAAACCAATTTGAATGATTCCAAAATGAGAACACACATGGATTCAGGATTGTGGGTGTTCTTATAATATGAAAGTAGACTTAAAGATGTTGAAGAATGTGAAATACTTAAAAGAAGAAACATTTACAAGTCAAAATGATGAATCTACGAGGGTCAAAGTTGTTGGATCGACCATCATCGAGAAATAGAAAATAAAATCTACGAAAAATTTATATGTTGATGGGCTGAAAAATAATCTTATGAGTGTTTCATAACACTGTGATGAGGGAAACAAAGTTATCTTTAGAAAAGAGGGGTTTCTTGTGAAAAGTGAAAATGATGGAAAGGTAGTTATAAGAGGCCAACATACAAAAGATAACTTGTTCCATGTTGGCGAAGTACATAATTCTTGTTACATGGGAATGGAGATTGAAATTCTGTTATGGAATAAAAGGCTGGGACATATGTGTCAGATAAACATGCTCATTTTATCAATAAGAGATAGTGTCCGTAATATGCTTGGTTTATCAAGAAAAAGAGATTGGAATTTCACTATTTTTGAAAAAGGGAATATTACAAACGCTATGTATAATGGAGTTTACATTCCTTCAAAACAACCCTTGAAACTTATACATTCTGATATATATCGAATAATGTGAAAGAGATTAAAAAATGGAGATAGGTACTTTATTATTTTCATTGATGACATTACTCGCATTACATGTGTTATGCACATGAGACATAAGTCAGATTCTATGAAAATGTTGAAGAATTTCAAGAGGAAAGTAGAAAAAGAATGTGATTATTCAGTAAAGAAGTTGAGAACAGATAATGTAAGAGAGTATAAGAACGAAGAGTTTGAAAGTTATTGTGAGAGGTATAGAAATCTGACTTAGATCATTTCACCATACACACCTAAACAAAATGTGGTCACTGAATGAAAGAATAGAATTTTGGTGGAAATAGGGAGAACTGTGTAACTTGAACATAGTCATTCACATTATTATTGGAGGAAATCCATGGTATGATTGAAGAAAGAGGAGATGATAGAATTTTTATCGGCTATTCTCCATAAATAAGAGGATATATATGTTTCAAAAATGGAATAGAGAAATTATTTATTCTACTGATGTGAAAGTTACTAAAAACACTGAGAATGAAAAGATGGATTATAATGATGTGGAAGAGGAGAAGAATATAGAATATTTTTTTAAAAAAAATTATAAAAATGTTGCAAATAGTGGTAATCCTAGTGAAGAAGAAGAAACAGAAACAATAATTTCAAGTGATGAAGATGAAGTTCTAATAACTCATCCTAGTTGGAGGAATCATGTAGAATCTCAAAAAATTATTGGTGATCAAAATTAGATGGTTCAGACATGAAGAATGTCAAAAAATTGTGACACACATTGAATTGTAATCAAAAGTCAATGAAAATGATGTGAATAAAACTTTTTTACCATCATGAATTGGTTCAGGATGTGAATGAAGGGATTGACCAGATAGAAAATAATGATACATGGGAACTTATACCAATGCCAGACCATAAGAACATCATTTGAAAAAAGTGGGGTTTTTCAGAAAAAGACGAATGAGGAAGGTGAAGTGATAAGAAATAAAGAAATATTGGTTTGAAAAGGATATTCAAAAATTGAAGGCATTGATTTTGATAAAACCTTTTCTCTGGTGGAAAGGTTAAAAACAATTATAATCTTTCTTCCAATTTTTGCACAATGAGGTTACAAAATCATTCAAATAGATTAGATATATACATTCTTGAATGGTGATCTTGAAGTAGAAGTTTAAATTGATCTAACATGTGGATTTTTTATTAGGAAGGATGAATTTCATGTGTTCAGGATAAAGATGGATTTGTACGGGCTAAAACAGGCTTTGAGGGCATGGTATTATAAATTAGATTCATTCTTAAGGAAGATGAATTTCCATAAGGGTAGAGTTGACAGCAAACTTTATGTCACGAAATGTGAGGATTTTTTTATAATAGTAATTGTTTATGTCGATGAAATTATCATTGATGAAAATGATGAAAGATCATGTGAATGAGTTGCTAATGAGATAAAGAAGTCAATTGAGATTTCCTTGTTCAGAGAAATGAAATACATTCTGGGGTTAAAAATTTTATAGAAGAGGAAGCACTTTTATCTTTCTCAAGAAAATTATTCTATGGAACATATAATGAAGTTTTGAATGGAAAATTAAAAACCAGTTTCACACCGATCATAGAAGAAACCAAGTTGTCTAAATATGGAGAAGGGGAAGAAGTTGATCCGAGAGAGTTTCAAAACTTGATTGGAGGTTTATTTTATTTCACTGCCTCATGACCCAACATTTTTTTTGTTGTTACCTCAAATTCATGGTTTCAATGTACTCCTAAATAATCACATTTAATTATAGGAACAAGGATTCTCAGATATATCAATGGCATACTTGTTTTTTGGAATCATGCATAATGGTTTAAAAATATTGATTTGTTCAGGTATTCAGATGATGATTGGGAAGGAATGGTTGATGATAGAAGATCCACATATGGTGTATTTTTATTTCCCTAGAAACGTTTTGTTAGTTGGAATACCAAGAAAAAGAATTCAGTTACTCTTTTCCTGACTGAAGCTAAGTATGATTCTTCAACTCAAGATGCTACCCAACTTATATGGATGAAGACTGAGTTGGAAGTTCTACTTCTTGAAGTTAATCTACTATTACTCTTGGAATGTGATAGTTAGAGTGAAATAAACATTACAAGGAATCAGGTATATCATTCCCATTCAAAACACTCTGACATAAAGTTCCAATTCATCAAGGAGAAGGTGGAGAAGAATGAATTGAAGCTAGAGTACATTCCTACATCAGAAGAAGATGATGATATATTGATAAAAACCTTTACTGAAGGAACCATTTTCTAAATTGAGGTTGAACATGGGTGTTGAACCTCATTCTCATCAAATATGAGGTACGTTTGTCTGTCCCCACTCTCATATTACCTTTGGATATTATTTTCAAGGGGGATAATTGTTTCATAAATCCATCCTTATGGAAGCATGCATAAAGTGGGATTTGTGGGTATGCTGTAAATCCATCATGTATGTGTGTGATCTATTCTATATTTTTGTTGGAGTGGTAGTAGGAAACATTTTTTTATTATGGTTAATTTGAAGTAGTGGGGAATGTAGAGAATGAATGTTTAGGTAGAAGGCTACAGACAGAAGATATTTTTATTATGGGAAATGTTGAAGGCCATGAATGAAAAGCTCAAGAGGTTTCATGAAGTAGCGGCGGAAGATTAGAATAGATTTTAAGGCAGAAGGATACAAATATACGTTTTTTATATTCATGGGAAGGTTGAAGGCCATGAAAAAGAAGCTCAAGAGGTTTTATAGTCACTACTTATAGATAACATGGCTTTTCTATAAATAATTCTTGTTTCCTGCAATGAGTTAGGTCATGTTGGATTAGAATTTTTGAAAAGTGATTCATTACTTGTGATTACCGAGTTCAGTGATTTATGAATCTTGGTTGAAAACAAAATCTAAAGAGGGGATATTTGGGACCAAGTTGTCTTCAAAAGGTGTTGTATTTTGTTGTCAAAATAGATAAGAAAATTTACATTGTAAACGGTCATGGAAATAATGATTATGCTCTACTGATTTGTATTTCACATATATAAAAACTTTGAATAATTGTTATGTGAACCATATGATTGATAGGGGGAGTAAAGAAGTGTTTTTGGGAAAGGAAATAAAGTGGTGCACAAGTCAAAAGTGGTGTTCAATTCAAAATGTGGCGTACAAGTATAAGTGACACACAAGTGAATGTTTCCCGAAAGTCATATTTCAACATCATCAAATAAAAATATAATAAGGGAAAGAATTTGGTGCACAAGTGATGAAGAAACACGCAAGTGATGGAGTGGTGCACATGTGATGGAGCGGTGCACAAGTTAAAAAATGGTGTGCAAGTTGAGGTGAACATCTCACGTGCAGGGTTTCCAAAATACCTATAAATAGATGGCTACCCCCTTCATTTTAAAATGATCAACACTTAAGATAAAATTTGATATCTGATCGTGCATGTAGTAGAATGTGGTGCACAAGTTGATGTGTCACACAAATTTGTGAGTTATGTACAAAAGTGTTGCACAGTAAGAAGTGGCGCACAAGTTGTGAGTTGCATGAAAGAAGGAAGTTGGGTTTATGAAGTGTTTTGTTTATAAGCATGAAGCGGCTTGCAAATTGTGAGTTGTGAACAATTTTGGAATGCTAGTAGTTTTTGGCGCACAATCCGGGATGCACGCAAGTAGATTGGCACACATGTGGAGTGTCACACAGATAGGTAGGCACGCAAGTAGGGAGGCATGCAAGCAAGGAGTGACGCAAAATCTGTTTGCTCCAGGAGGTTCTTACGAGATTCTGGGTAGGATAGTGACAAACTATTTTGAATGATTTTATTTTTTAAAGTTGATTAAGAAGCACATAAATATTACATTATACTATTTATCTATGAGGGATCACACACACTATTGTATTTTATTCAATGTTCTACACGAGTGTAAGGGCATACCCTACTTATTGTATTCCATATCAAAGGATTGTTTTCTTGTGGAATGTGTGGTACCAGATTGTTTTCATACCAAACCAAGGATGTAGCTACTCTTATTGAGTAGTGAACCTTATAACTCTTATGTTTTTGTGGTTCGGTGTCTTCAGTAGGGAAGGAAAATTTTAACAAAAGTTTAAGGCTGTTTAAAAAATGAGGAAATAAAAAATGAGAATGATATAACTGATTCACCACCTCCCCCTCTCAATGATTCTTGGTCCCTGATAGGTATCAGAGCCAGGTTATGTTCGTTTGTTCATTGATGAATTTTTTATGGAGAATCTAAATTGTGTGAACTATAAAGGGATTTTTATATTTTATGGAATGAACTATCACATCTAGAAAGATAAAATGATGCCTTATCTTATGTATCTTGGGGTTGATGTTCTTGAAACTAAAATTCTTGGATTTCCTCCAATTGATGGCAAGGTTCCTCTTACAATTACTGATAAGAAGAATCTTGATAATGATGGAAGTGATAAAAATTATTTACACCCATCTCTATTTGAGAGAGTGTTTTTAAGAGTTAAAGATGTCATTACAGATAAAGGAATCTAGGATAAGTTAAAGAAAATATATGATGGAAATAAAAATGTGATGAAGGCTATAATAAAAATATGGCGTATAAAGTATGAAGTCTTGGAAATGAGAGAATTTGATTTTGTTGGGGAATTCTTTACCAGGGTAAGTGACATTGTCAGTACAATCAGATGTCTTAGTGAAATGTTGTAGGATTATATAGTTGTTGAAATGATCTGGATAAATTTTCTTGACATGTTTTAAGCTAATTTTTCCTCATATGAAGATAGAGACCCTGAAAAAATATCTCTAGATGATTTTCCTTGCACTCTCATAGCTTACTAAATGAGAATAGATAAGACTATAAAGATAAAAAAGCATATAGAGAACATTCATTTATGGCTGTAAAAAGAGAGAAGTCAAAGAAGGCTTTTATTAAAGATGATGCTGGTGAATCTGATTCTAAATATACAGTATGTATAAATTTTGATGAAATATTAATATTTTTTTGTAAGATTTTGATAATAATTATAAGGAAATATAAGGGGAAGCATCCCTTGAAATGTTTTGAATGTGGAACTGTTGGTCACATTGTGGCTAACTGTCCTCAAAAGAAGAAAGAATAATATAGTGATGATGATTCCAAAAGACCAATAATTTCATGGAGGAAATAAACTGACAAAGAAAAAAAATTTTCAAATGGAAAGCATACAAATTTCGTCAAATCAAAAGGAAAAAACTTTTTATCAAAATATAATGAAGAAGAAGAAGATAATGAATCTAAATCCGATAAATTTTTTTTCTGATAAATCTAGAAAGAATACCTTTATTAAAACTGTGAATAATGAAGATTATGGGATCAACAATTCTATAGAATAAGAAACTCAACTTAAATATTATCTAAAAGAAGCATTGGAATTTTTTTTGTTGAAGATCAGAAGGATTGAAAAAGAAAACATGAAGTTGATAAATGAAAATTCTAAATTAAACAATAAATAAGGTTATCCTTATGAGTATGTCAAGTTGGAAAAGATGATTTATGTTCTGAATAATTCTCTTGATATTGAAAATAATCCTATTGAACATCTTGAAGTAAAGCTAAATAAAAAAAGAAGAAGAGTTGGAACATGTCCAACATAAACTTTCTAAAGATAGCGAAACAAATATTAGTCTCCAATAATATATCTCATAATTTTTCTAAAGATATAGAAATAATGAACCATAGTAGGATTAACAAAAGTTTCCTTCAAAGGAAGAGAATAAATATTGAACTTGATCTAATAATAAAAAATATGGAAAGACTATGTAATTTAAAAAAGTTAGAAATGCTAAAAAATAAAAAGTATATAAAAATAACCAGTTCAGAATAATTTCAACTACTTATCTTTCTAATAAGTCTGAAAAAATATGACATATAGATGAATGCTACAATTGGAAAGAGGAAGGCTAATAATTAGCAACGTTATGTCAAGAATAGTGTTGAGAAGCAGGTTCACAACTCCAGTCAATATGAATGTTTCAGAGGGAAATATTCATTCAAGGGCTACTGTTGGTATTGTGGTAGATTCAAACCCATGGAAAATATGTGTTGGTTCAACCTAAAACATTACTGTAATTCCAAAAGTTATGGAAGACCAGGTTTGAGGGGGATTCAATACTCTCAAAAGAATAATTACAAGAAGAAGGTTTTTTTATAAATCTGAGAAGGCATGTGTGAAATTTGAGAATTGGTTCCAACCATTGGAACTATTTGTGATAGACATGAATATCCTGAAAATGTTTCTATGGTATTTCTTGTTTTATTTCTAGCACAACAAAAGGTTCTTAACAATTCTTAGAATTTTTCGGTGAATAATGAAATGGAAAAACAAAAATATCTTGTTGTCCAATCCATTATGAAATCAACACAAGGTGATTGTTCATGGATTCTTGATAGTGGGTGTTCTTATCATATGACATGATACTTAATGTTGTTGATGAATGTAAATGTATTCAAAAAAGGAACAATTACAATTGGTATCGATTAATCTCTGAGGATAAAAAGTGTTAGATCATCCATCATCAGGAAATAAAAAATGAAATATTGGAATAAATTATATGTTGATGGGCTAAAACAGAATATGTTGTGTGTTTCACACCATTGTTATGAGGGAAAAAAATTTATCTTTATAAAAGATGGGTTTTTTTGTGAAAAGAGAATATGATGGAAAGTTAGTTACAAAATTCCAACATACAAAAGTGATCTTCTTCCAAGTTGGTGAAGTACAAAACTCTTGTTACATTGGCATGTTGTATGAAAATCAATTATAGAATAAAAGGATGGGAATTTTGTGTTAGAGAAACATGTGAAAGTTATAGACATGAGATAATGTTTGAGATATTCCAAATTTTTCAATAAGAATAGATTGTTGTTGCGTTATTTGTTACAAAGGGAAGATTAGAAATTCTATGTATAAGAGAGTTGATATTCGTTCAAAATAACCCATGGAACTTATACATTATTTTATATGTGGACCAATGAGAACGATATAAAAAAATGAATATAATTACTTCATTACATTCATTAATGCATTTACTCAAATTACTTATGTTATGTACATTTGACATAAGTCAGATGCTTGAAAAATGTTTATGTCTTTCAGAAGGAAATAAGAGAAGTAATGCGAGTATTCAGTGAAAAAGTTGAGAACAAATAATATAGAAAAGTATAAGAATGAATATTTTTAATTTTATCTTGAGAAGCATATAATTAATCATTAGTTTAGTTCACCATACAGACCTAAAAATAATGGGATTACTAATGGAAATAATATATTTCTAGTGGAAATGGAGATAATAATGATACTTGAACATAGTAATTCTCATTATTATTGGAGGCAGGCCATGAGAACTGCTATATATATTTTGAACAGTTTTTTTATTGGCCAAATTTAGATATGACTTCATACAAAGTGTTCTATGGAAAAAAATCCAAGTCTAAAACACTTAAGAGATTTTGGAAGTCAATGCATTATAAAAAGGAAAGTTTGAAACATTGTTAAGTTTGAGAAAAGAGGAGATAATGGAATTTTTCTTGGCTATTCTCTAGTAGAGAGAGGATGTAGATGTTTCAAAAATGAAACCCAGATAATTATGGATTATTTTGATGTGAATGTTGCTAAAAATTTGAGAATGAAAATAATTCTCATGATGATGTGAAATATGATAAGGAAAAATAAAGTTTTTTTACAATTCTAACAATGCTACAAATATTTGTAATCATACTGAAGAAGAAGAAACAGTCTCAGCAAATTCAAGTGATGATGAATAACTTCCAATAAATCATCCAAATATGAGGAATAAAATGGAATTTTAGGAAATTATTTGCGGTCAACATCATAATGTTCAAACAAGAATAACGTCAAAAATTGTGACATACACTTCTTTATATTCAAAAGTTAATCCAAATGGTGTGAATGAAGACTTTGAGAATCATGAATGGGTTTAGGATATTATTGAAGACCTTGAGAAGATTGAAAAGAATGATACTTGGGAACTTGTACCCAATTCGGAAAATAAGAACATTCAAGGTAAAAAGTGGTTTCTTCGGAACAAACTAAATGAAGAAGGTGAAGTGAAAAGAAACAAAGCAAGATTGGATTGCAAATGGTAATCACAAATTGAATGCACTGATTCTGATGAATCATTTTCTCTGATGACAAGGATAGAAAAATAATAATCTCTATTTCTATTGCTGCACAACAAGGATAAAAAATCAATAAAATGGATGTAAAACCTACATTCTTGAATTGTGATTTGAAGAGGATGTTTACATTGATCAACGTTTTGGATTTGTTATTGGGAAGGATGAAAGTTATCTATACAGGTAGAAGAAGGATTTGTATGGGCTAAAATAGGCTCCAAGGGCATGGTCTTCTAAATTAGATACATTCTTGAGGAAGATGAATTTTAGGAAGGGTAGAGTTGACAACAACTTTTACTTCAAGGAATGTGAGGATTGTTCTATAATTATTGTTGCTTATGTAGATAAGATTATACTTAATGGAAATGATTAATGATCATTTGAATGATCTGCTGAGGAGATGAAGAAGTCATTTGAGATGTAAATTATTGTAGAAATTAAATATTTTCTTAGGATACAAATTTTACAGAAGTGGAACAACATTTTTCTTTCCTAAGAAAATTATTCTATGGAACCTATAAAGAAGTTTGGTATGAAAAATTCAAAACTAGCTTCCACACTGATATCAATGGGAACCAAGTTGTATAAATTTAGGTAAGGAAAAGAAGTTGAACCTAGTGAGTTTCAAGAGATGATTGGAAGTTTATTATATTTTACTGACTCAAGGCCTAGAATTGTGCATGCTTTTACCATATGTGAATGATTTCAGAGTGATCCTAAAGAATAAAATTTAATTGTTTGAGAAAGGATTCCCATATATATCAAAGGAAAAAAATTTGGAATTAGGTATGATGGTGTAGAAAATATTGATTTTTTGGGGTATTCAGATACTGAATGGGATGGAAATGATGATGATATAAGATCCACATATGGTGGAGTTTTCGTTCTAGGAAAATGTTTTGTTATTTGGCATAAAAATAAATATAATCCATTACTCTTAGCACGGATGAAGTTGAGTATGTTCCTACTACTCAAGCTGTTACAAAACTTATGTGGGTGAAGACTCTATTGGAAAATCTACTTGTTGAAGTAATTCTACCGTTACTCTTGGGATGTGATAATTAGAGTGAAATAAATCAGACAAAGAACATGGTAAACCATTATTGTTAAAAACACATTGACATAAAGTACCACTTCATCAATGTTTAGGTGGAGAAGAATGAATTGAAGCTGTAGTATGTTCCTATATCGGAACAAGTAGGTGACATATTCACAACACCATTACTGAAGGAACCATTTTCTAAATTGAGGATGGACATGGGTGTCCGACCTCATTCTCATCAAGGATAAGGTATATGTGTCTACCCACACTTTCATTTTACCTTTGGATATTGTTTTCAAGGGAGGGAATTGATTCATAAATATGTTCTAATGGAAGAATGCATAAAGGGGAGTTGTGTTTCTGTTTTGAATCTAGCATTTATGTATGTGACCTATACTAACTGTTTGTTAAGGTGGTTGTAGGAATCAATTTTTTTTTTATTCCCAAAATGTTGAAGTAGTGGAGAATGTGGAGAAAGAATACTAAGGTAGACTCTACAAACATGAGATGTTTATATTACAGGGATGGTATAAGGCCAATAAAGAAAATCTAAAGAGGATTCATGAATTAGTGGAGAATGTTGAGAAAGAATGCTGAGGGATAAGGTTACATACATAAGATTTTTATATTATGGGGAAGGATGAAGGCTAGGAACGAAAATCTCAAGAGGTTTCATAGTCACTACATTTAGATAGCATGGGACTGATATCAATAATTCTTGTTTCCTTTAACGATTTATCTAACATATGATTTGAAATATGGATAAATAATTAAATACTTACGATTACAAAGTTCAGTGATTTATGAATCTAGACTGACAAAAAAAATCCAAAGGGGGGATTGTTGGGACCAAGTTGTCTTGATAAGGTGTTGTCTTTTGTTGTCAAAATAGAAAAATAAATTATATTCATAAAAGTTCTTGGAAATTATTTAAATGTTTTATAATATTTATTTCACAAATATCCAAAGTTTGGAGAACCTATTGTGAATCCCTAATGATGGATAAGGGGAGTAAAGCATTGTTTTTTTAAAAGGAAATAAAGTGGAGAAAAATTCAAATGTGGTGCACATGCCCAAAAGTGGTGCACAAGTATAAGAGGCACACAAGTGTATGTTACGATCAAGCCATATTTTAAAATAATCAAATTAAAATATAACAGTGGAAGGAAAGTGGCACGTAAGTGATAAAGTGATGCACAAGTGATGGAGTAGTGCACATGTGATGGAGCAGTGCACAATTTATGAAATGGCGTGCAAGCTGAGGTGCATTCCTCACACGCAGGGTCACCAAAAATATTTATAAATAGAAAGATAGCCTCCTCATTTTAAAATTATCTACACTTATGGGAAAATATGAGCTCTAAAAAAGAAAGTAGTTGAATGTGGCATGCAAGCTGATTTGTTGCGCAAGGTGTGTGTTATGCACAAAAGTGATGCGCCTGTTGAAGTGGTACCCAAGTTGAATGTATCATGCAAGGTGACATTTGGGTATAAGAAGAGTTTTATTTATACGCCTGATGTGGCGTGCAATTTTTGAGTTGTGAAAAATTGTTGCATGAAAGTAGTTTTTGGAACATAAGTAGGGAGGCGTGCAAGCATAGTGGCCCGCAAATAGAGTGGGGTGCAATCAGAGTGGTGTGCAAGAATGTAAGTGCACAAGAAGGGAGGCGTACAAGCAGTGAGTAGCGTGCAAGCTATTTCCACAAAGAGGTTCTTACCATATTCTAGATTGTAAAGTAAAGAGATGTTTTGAAAGATATGATTTGTGAAATTTCATTAAGATGCACAGAAACATTACCTTACCTTATTTGTGATAATAGGTAGCCCACACACTATTAGATTGTTTTCAATGTGTTGCATGAGTGTAAGGGAATATCCTACTCATTATATTTAACATTGAAGGATTTTTTCCTAGTGTATTGTGTGGTACTGGATTGTTTCCATACCACACCAAAGACGTAGCTACTCTTATGGGGTTGTAAACCTTGTAAATATTATGTTCATGTGGTTGTGTGTGTTCATTAGGGAATGAACTATTTAACAAGAGGCAATGTTTATTTCAAAAATAAGGAAACATAAAAATAAAACAATATCACTGATTAACCCACTCTCCTTCTTAGTCATACTTGGATCCCGGCTGAGAAAAATAACTTAAAACTGTATCCCATATAATGAGATTGTTCAAGAAAAAGTTATAGTTGATAAAAATCCTTATCATGTATATATGTCATTTGAAAGATCCATCCTTCAATTCTATATTTTCATTGATGAGGTTCTAGATGTGGTATTCCTTTTTCCCCAGTTTTATACATGTTCCTCAAATCATGTGTTCCCCTCATTGAATCCAAAAATCAAAAATAGATTCTTTTTGTCATTTGAATTATCATTTTATTCTTTCAAATCCACTCATATCAGTTTTAATAATCTACCTATAAATACTGAATCCTTGATATCATGAAGAGTTCATCTTCTCACATATTCCTTGATATATTTATTTTTTTCTGAATGAAATAGAATCACAAGAAATCTTGTTTCAAGAAAGAATAGAGTCCCGTGAGCCTTCATTTATTCTTGAAGAAGTAGTTCCCCATGAAAAATCTGTTTACTATGAGAGAAGAACAATTTATCATTCTTGTTACCTGAAGTATAAAACCTCTTGTAATATTCTATCATTATGGACAAGGTTATGTGGGCGTGTAATAGGTTTTCGCACACTCATGTTCTACATTACGATGAAAAATATATCATGATCAACTACTGAGCTATACTATCCACCCAAGTTATCAGAGGAATAAATAATAATTCATCTTTTTATACACATGAATCCAATATTATCAGATGTTCCATGTGGTTACACAAATAATGAACCATGTGGTACTGTATTGGGAAGTTTTTATTAAGGTAATTTGTGCAAAAATTTAATTTAATAGGGCCATCTATTTTAAAATAAGATAAAAAAATGAAATAAAGGAAATATGATATAAGTTTAATTTCACAAATATTGAAAAAAGTGGATTTCACATGAGGGTGTGAACAAAAAAATTAGGTTACTGAATATATTATTATATGAGGAAATAAACAAGGACACCTTGAACATTTCATGCATGCTCGCATGCACATGTCAATGCTCTTTCTCAAGTAAATGGTTAGGCATTTAAGATTCATAAAACATACTTGAATATTTCAAAGAAAAATCGAATTAAAAATAAATCATGATGTACATGTTATCTAAACAAGCAATAATTAAAATGTAAATTATATGATTAGTTTCTAGATTATTATTTCCTGATATAAAATTAAAAGTGAAATGTAATCATGTTGAAAAAATATCTATAGAACAAAGAATAATATACAAGATCTGATACAAAACATGTGTTTATATTATTTAACTGTGTGGAAACATTATTGTGATGATGCTAAGCTGTGATGAGCATTAAGTTTTTCTGTAATCAGAAATGAATTTTGTGATTCTAGAAAGAAGAATAAGATGTTTTAGAGCATTTAATTTCCTCTACTGTAGAAATAGTTCAATATAATACTACTCAATTTATTATTTTATTTTTTCCATTGTTATAAAAATAAAAAATAGATATGGGACAATATATAATCATTTTATTATCACTTGGGTCATGGATAATTCGACTAATAAGTCCACAACTTATTCTTATTATTGTGACAGAATTCAGGATCGGATTTAGAGCTTTATTTTTATTGTTTTGAATAAGAAGAATGGTTTCTTGCCTACTATTACGAAGGTAACAAAGTGAATAAGATGTTTAGGAAGATAAGTAAATAACCGTGACATCTAAAATTTATATCAACATGTGGAGATAGTATTTGGTTTTATAAATAAACATATAAATATAGTGGACACTATCATAAAATAAGTATAACAATCTATAAAAGTACTATAAAACATGCACTCTCAATTGATTAGAGTTAAATACAATTAAAAGGGTATTTCATACAATATGTAAACATATTCATGAGGTCAAATTCTAGTGGTTGTGTGGTTTGATAATTTTCATGTCGTGCCAAGGACTGTCTACTCTTATTGAATACTAAATCATATAAAAATATCATGTATTATCTTTTAGTGAGTTCATATACATCAATGAAACTAAAAATTAGATTAATAGAATCATCATCCTAGCAATTAAAATTACTGATGTGATACATTTTTTGGATTACATTAAAAATTCTTCAACAATGCTTCAACATCTTATCAGTGTTCTGCATATCCCAAACTAGTCATTTCAAGTTGTATTAGTTCTTAAATCTACTATATTGTACTATTCACATTTAATTCACTCTCTTATTAAGATTAGAGCTTATTTCCTAAATCCAAAATTAATTTTTATTTTTGGTGATGATTTAATTATCTCTAATAAGAGTTATATATCTTCTAAAAAATTATAGAAAATAAAAATAAAGAGAGGTGAAGGATGAATAATAAGCCCCTTTTATCTAAAGAATAGGTAGTATATACTTCCTTACGAAATGTTTACAATGAATATATATCAAGATTTAATTTAAATAGAATGTGGCACACATTTATATTATTGAAAAGGACAACCATTCAACCACATGTGATTCACAGGTTTGTGTTAGTACATTTGAAATTTTTCTTAATAATGATTTGAGCACAAGTGGTGAAAATAAATAAATTTATTCTCATGTTATATCATTCATTATAGTAATAGATAGTTTTCATATTGTTCCTATCGGGAAATTATCCTTTTTATGTAGTCTTTCAATTTATACAAGAATAAATCACCTAGAAAAATGAACAAGTAGTTACTATGGAGAAATGATTGTAAGAAAATTTCTCAAAATGTTTCGACCTATCTATACATGACATATCCTCTCATAATTTAAAGATAGAAACATATGAAAGTGCATAAAAATTTGTAAATGATATATCTAATAGATATGATTTGGAAGGAAAGAACCATGCACTGGAAGAGAAATTGAAAAATAAAATTGATTTCAAGAAATAAAAATTATAAGAAAATTTCAAGAATATCAAGATCTTGTCTCTTTGAGTTAGAAGATTGATAATATTCATTAAGAGGAAATTTTATGAATGAAGATGATTTTTATAGACAATAATATTATGATTGATGCTCATAATGTTATCCCTAATAAGAAATTTCTATATTTGGATGCTCTATTAGCCAATCTTAAGAAGACACAGATTGAAACTTCCCAAAATGGAAATATTGGTTTTTACTACAAAATGATTACTATAGTATTATAAGGATTAAATAACTCCAATATGTGATAAGATGATCATGAAATATTTTTATGTTCTATCACAAGATGCCAATAAGAAATAGGTACCATCCATACCAACTTATATTAATTCCTCTAAAGAGTTTATCATTAAATGTGTGGGTTGTAAAAAAAACTTCTGAACAAATATGGATGATTATAGCTGAAAATAAACCTAGAAAAAAAACTGGGGTGAATCCAAAACAAATTAAGCAATCTGGTTCCCCAAAAATAGAACCACAAGTCATGAACAATATGAAACAACCATATACAGATGAAATTAGAATATCATGATTAATGGTTCAATGATGTTTATATAAAATATTTAGTAATTGTATATTATATTTTTGGTATAATCCTAAAAATTAAAAATCACAAAGGAATCTTTTTTCAATGGTGATAAATATATACATGATGAAGAAACAACAACATGTATATTGGAATTTTTATACATCAAATAGATTTTAAATGATTGATAACATCTGTGATGTATGAAATGGAAGTGGACACATAGTTGTTACATTCTCATCTAAATTTTTTTCCAAGGTTTGATAATAAAAGAAGACCAAAGAAGATCGATAAGAAATAAGGGCCTTCAATTGGAAGAAATTAGTAGAATATTGTGAATAAATTTTATCCAAAACATTTTCTAAGAATAAAACTTGAGAAGACCATGGATTTCAAATCCAATAAGTTTAAATGAAGTGAATATAAAAGAAATAATATAAATAATGACACATAAAAGAATCATTACTGGACATCCAAACATGATCCATATTTCATGATGAATTCATAGTTATCTAGGTATATTAATTGGAAGGAATGAAGAAAATAGAATATTTACAAGCGTTGGATACTGAAAAATGGAAATAAAATAGTCCAAATGATTGTAAAGAATTTTTTTGTGCGAGTTGAATCACAGTTGGACATAATGTAAGAATTTGTTTTTCAATTATTTAATCACATGAATTATTCATTAAGAATGGGAAATTATTACTTGTTGATAAAATACCATTAAAAAATATTTATGAAATAATTATCACACAAAAAAACAATAATGAAGTGATAAAATCCACATGGAATCAATCAGAATTGAAATTTTGATGTGAAATTATAATGATTACAAGAAATGGAGTAACAATGTTTGGAAAATCATCTCAACCTTCTTGTTCACATTGATGATTCAAGGATGATATACCATATTCCCTAAAATTCTATGTGTACTATATTTGTGATCATATTGCATGTAATTGATGTTTAGGCACTTTCTTAGGGGGAAAACTGGATAAATAGTCAGTGTTGTCAATAATTGATATAAATGTAAAAGTAGTCAATATCCTTTAATGATTCCACCATTGGGTATTCAAAATAAAAAATTGATAGAGCATCATCATAGATGAAGTTGGATAATGTGATGTAATATTTTGTAAAAACTGTATAAAGAAGATACCATATTGGACTAATAATTCTTTTATTATTCTAAAGAACATGTATTCAAAAAGGTCATCCTAGGTGATGATGTGAAAATTTTCTATATAGATAGTCATATTTTCAACATAAAGTTTGGAGTATTCTCCATATAAAACATCAGGAAATTATTTATTTAAGAGATAATCAATTCTGAATATGCTGAGAATTAATTCCCTTGAGGGAGGGACAAGTGAATAATTATGAATATTCATCCAAAAATCATTAATTTAATTCATATCATATCTAATTATTTTATAATGTTATTAAAGATCATATCATTTTAAATGTTATTCCATTTCTTAATCACTAATTGTAGGTTAGTCAAAATAAAGATATTTTTAAAATGGGTGATTAATTTAATTAATCAACAAATAAAAAAATGGATGTTTCCAAAAAAACATATCCTTCTTGTTGAACATTAATGATTATGAACTATTTTTTGAAGTGAGAGAAGGATTTTCAAGTTTATTATTATTAAAAATTTTAATATTAAATTTAATATCATCAATTAAGAATGAATGTGAATAACCCTAGAAGAAATGTATATTAGTTCTTAGTAGCAACCAAATTTACCCAAGTTATATGGTGTAAGAGGTCTCTTGTAGTACATATCAGGTTATTGAATCCACAGGGAACGAAGAATATACCGTGAGACACTCAGATTTGTTGATTGATTGGATATGGAGAGGAAAACTATTTTGATTTATTTATTTGGATGACTGATGATTTAATTTAATGACAAAAAAACACACAGATAATTACATGATCTAAAACAATTACCAAGGATGTGTCGATACTAGGTTCTCTATTGGGGTGGACTAGATGAATTTATTTATTAGAATGTTTGAGATCACTAATTCAAGATGAATCCAAAAATGAGATAATTACCCAACCTCATTCACTAATTTAATTCTAAAACAATTACATGGTTAATAACCAATGCACTTAGAGGATCACATTCATGATCACCCCATGGAATTGGATCAATCTAGCACTCAAAATGTTTTGTCGTTAAACTTGGCGAATACGAAGAAGAAAAAAAATCATCGAATGGAAGTCATAAAATAAAGAATGTATTCAAATATTAAATCATAACATATAAAATACAACCCATACCCTTTCTTCTCCCTTGTATCAACCCATGAGAGGGTTATCCCTCTATTGATTCTATTTTATCAATGGAAGCAGGAAGCAGACTTATGAAGGTGGAATTGAAACAAATATATTAAGAATAATGAAAACTCTAATATTATGTGATTAATTCACAAGTATTGTGTCAATAAATTTACACCATAATTTAAAGGTATCAATTTTTAAATAAAAGTAAAATAAAAAGTGATGAAAAAGAATAACATTAATTCAGAAACTGAACATGAAAGAAAAACTTACATTAATGAAATTGATGATGATATTTTCAAACAAAAGTAGGAAATTACAATTGATAAAAATACAATATATGAAACAAAAACACAGATCCTCAATTCCCTCCACCACCTCATTCATATATAGGAATATTCGGGGCCTTAGAGACTCCTACGATAATAATTTCCTTTCCCATTAATTGGGAGAGTCAAAAGAGTGTGATAAAATAAAGGGAATTATGATGTTTCAATGTTTACCAAAAACTTCGTCCAGATTCGCCCCCTTGTTGATGTGTGAATTTGAAACTTAAGGTTTTCAAATATGAAGTTGTTGTATAAGGAAAAAATATTTTTCCATGTGTCCTCTAATAGATTTAAAACATTTAGTTCGTTTGGTTTATCTTTATAGATGTTAAGGTTGAAATGGTGGACATACGTTATGGATGTTCAGATCAGGCCCACCATTAAAAAATCAATTTCAGGTCCCCTTATCTCTGCAAAAAAAATTAGAATTAGCTCTATCAACATTGGAATTAAATAATCCCAATATTTTTATCTTTCAACAGTTAAAATTTCAGCTTCATTGGACTAGGATTCTGGGCCCCATCTTTGTTTGATGTGTCTAAGGCCCATTATATATTGTCTAGAAAATTTCGTTATTCATTATAAAATATCTACATCTTCTCTTACGAATAATTCATCGATCCAAAAAACTAAAATTCTCCAAAAAAAGTGATAAATCATATCCCAAAATATCAAATTAAAAAAATTATAATATTGTTCTAATAAATATATATGATTTATTGGGCCCAAATTTTCATTTTAAACATGAATGGCATTTGATATGACAAAAAACGATCAATTTATTTCACTAAAAATGAGGTTTATCAACTTTTGAACACATGAATATTAATATATTAACAATGAATATTATGCACTTTAAATTGATAATCACACCCCCAACTTGAGTTTTTCTAATCTGGAGAAAACATTATCTAAAAAAGATGAAATTGAATTCCATTTTTCAAAAAAAAATTTAACAAACATTACTCATAAAAAACATAATTCCAAACAATCATAAAACCATTAAAAATTATTTCATAGAAGATAGATCCACATGTATATCCCAATCCCAAGATTATTCCTTTTTTAAAATTAATCAAAACATTTCATCCAATTTTAATTAATAATGATGATGTGTTGTGAATCACAAAATAAATGGGGACCATTTTCTTGTTCAAGGGGGAATATAGAAGCTCTAGCTGGCAATTAGATTAAACCTTAAGATGAGTATCCTTTTTTTATTTGTTTTGATTTTCCTAAATTTTTTAACCACAATAGATATGAAAGGACTAACTCTGGACAATACAACTATGGAGTCACAATACCCAAGTGTCGAATGCCACACAAATAGTCAATTCAATGATCTAAAATATAGATATAAATCCTAACTCTCGGAAAGACAACCATGGAGTCATGATCTCCAGGTGTCGAATTCCTCATAGTTCGAAAAAACATTCTTCTATGTGGTCATTTTATTTTGATTTTTTGGATACTCAACTTAAAATAAATGTATCCCCAAACCCTATGCTATGACAAAGGGGACACAAGAAATTATATTTACACCCAATAACCAATAGATGTTATTTTAGGGATTTTGATTAAGAGGATGAAAATTTAAAATATGAAAAATCAAATCGGACAATGAAACTTTCCATAAAATATGCTCATGAACATAAACATTCTTTAATATCATAATCAAGACCATAATAATAATTCAAGATTCGGTTTTCATGTTTAAAAATATAAATTAATGCATCAAAATATAATGAATTGAATATATTGTTTTAATTTATTTTTTTATCAAAAAATCACTATTTTTTCTTTCTGGAATTCAATATTTTCATCCCCCAACTTAGAATGAAACTACCAACAATTTTGAAAGAGAAGAGAAGAGAGAATACATAATTTTGAAGAAAGAGTGGAGATGTGATTTAAAATTAAAAAATGGAATAAAACAATATTATTTGGAGTTGATGACCCATCAATGAGAAATTTATCAAACTGTCATTACGGAATTATTAAACACTTTATGGTGATTGAAGGTTGGGTTTGAAATCTAGATGTAATGGTATTTATTTTAAATGATAAAAATTCAGAAAATATTCAACCTCATAAAAAAATTATTAAATCACATTGGAATCCCCAAGGGGTTCCCTTAACAAAAAACACATAAAAACAAAAACATAAAATGAAAAACAATTCAAAATCTGGGATACCACTCCCAAAGTGCTTAATTTAAGGTAATTAGCTTGACTAGGACCCATTATATTATCCAATACCAAATTTCAACATTTTAATTACCATATTATATTCCACTTCAACATGACTGAGATTGATTATTGTTTTAGAATTTGTTTCATTTGAAAACCCATGTTCAATAATGAGTGTAAATGTCCGTGGAATTTCGGTAATGGTTGATTGAGTTTCATTTGGAGTATTTCTTAATATTTCAAGGGTCATTAGTCTTTTTCTGGGATTCTTGATGATAACAGTTGATGATTGAATGGTCATGGTTATCATAAATTGGGTGATTTTTGATTGGGGAAGGAAGGATCATATCTTTGAGTTTAGTTTGACAGAATTTTACCAATGAAGAATGGAAATTTGAATAAAGAAGTTTTTCTTATCAAAAATTATTTTAATGAAATGGTTCCTTTTGAAAATATTATTTATCCCCAAAATTATCAATTTCTATGTTTCGAGTGGATATGGACTCAACATTTTTTGTCTCTCTTAATGGTTTAATGATCAGTGATTCCAACAAATTATTAGTGTTGAAATATTCCAAACACTCAATCCAATAAGAATTTTTTTCCCATTGTGAATACAAAAAATTAATTTTCAATTGATTTAAATAACCTTTTAAAGTTTAATTTAATTTATGTATTTTTCCCATATCCAATGGTTAGTTCTTTTTTAAATTCATGAGAGGTTTTTAGGTGAAAATATTCTTCTATCTGTGATGAGGAAAGGACATCCTATGTTGGAATGGGTCCTAAAAAGTCTTAATTATTTTTTACTTATAATCTCAATGTTGAAAATTATGAATGCATTTTATCATTTTTTTCACAAAAATTTTAAAGGAGTTATTTAGTATTATGCTGAATAAGAGTTGGTTTATCATGATCTTATTTATGTTTTATCTCTTCAATCATCCTCGTGAGGGTTGGAAATTGATCCTTTAAACAATCATTATCCCTTTTATTGTACATCACATCTGCTGTGGTGTATTCAATCAAGGTTAGGTCAATGAAATTATTTATTTTAGGTTCTTCCTAATATTTATTCCCAATTTGATTAATGTATTAGTTTATTAATGGTTATTTTGGAAGATAATCCATTATAGTTGATTGAAATATGGATTTGATATTTTCAGGACACACAGTAACATAAAGGTGAATAGAGAAGTGAAATTAGAGTGAGGGAAGAAGATGAATGTATAAGGAACATACATGGGTCCCTGGAAATTGTAGAAAAATCTAGATGTACCCAAATTTAACTAAGTTATAGGGTGTAAGAAGTCACTTTTAGTATAACTAGGGTTATAGAATCCATAGGGACCGAAGAAGAAACCTTGAGAGACTCAAAATTTTCAGTTGATTGGGTATGGAGTGACTAACTATTTGGATTGAATTTATTTGAGAACTAATGATATAATTTAATGAACAAAAAAACAGACACAATTAATTGATCTAAAATACTTAATTATGATGATATGATCTTAGGTTTCCTCTTGTAGTGGATTGGATGCATTTGTTTCTTAGAAATCATGAGAACACATATTCAAGATGAACCCACAAAATGAGATAAATCCATAACATAATTCAGAAAATTAATTCTTACATAATTTCATTTCTAATTACTAGTTCAAATAGAGGATAACATTCATGATCACTCTAAGGAATTTTATTGTACTAGCACTCAAAATATGCCTTCTTTAAACATGGATAAGATGAAGATGAAAATAAATCATCGAATGTAAATCACAAAATAATGAACACATTAAAATATTAAATCATAAAAAATAATATCCAACCCATACCCTTACTACTACCTTGGATCAACCCATGAAAAATTTACACCTCCATTGATCCTATTTTTTCAATGGAAGTAGGAATCATACTTATGAGGGTGGAATCGAAGAAGATAAACTGTTAGAAAAATGAACACTCCACCATTGTGTGATGAATTGACGAATGCTGGTGTGAATAAAATAACACCTTGATTTAGTTGTATCAATGTGTAAAAAACTATAAAAGAAAAAGTGAATAAAAAATAAGAACTTTTATTAAGATACTAAACATGGAAGAAAAACATACATTAGAGAAATTGATAATGTGATTGGAAATAGAAATATGGAAATTACAATTGAAAGAAATAAAATAGATGAACGAAAATCATTGATCCTAAATTCTCTTTACATGAACCTCCTTATATAGGAACATTATGGGCCTTAGATACACCCCAACAATAAATTCCATCCCCATTAATTGGTATAGTTAAAAGTTTGTGAGTAAATCAAGGGAATTTAGACGTTTCAAAGATGACTCGAAATTTTTCCAGATTCATCCACCTTGTTTATGTGTTCATTTGAAAGTGATGGAGGCCAAATACGAAGGGTTCTTATAAGTAATATATCTTTTCTCTATATTCCCTCTAAAAAAATTCAGAATTTCAGGTCATTTATTTTGGTCATTTGGATGTTATGGTCAAAATGGTGGGAAGATTTTATGCACATTCAGATCATTCCAACCATTTAAATATCAACCGTGGATCCCTTTATCTCCATGAAAAAATTAGAATTAGATCTATCCACATAGAATGAAATGATCCTAAAATATTTTTATATCTACAGTTAAAATTTGAGCTTCATTGGACTTGGATTGTGGACCCCACATTTTTTTGATGGGCCTTAGTCCCATTATTCTTTGTCTAGACAATTTCTTCATTCAAGATGAAATATTTACATCTTCTCTTAGGATTAATCCACTGATCTTAAAATAAAAAATTTACCAAAAAATGTTATAAATCATATTCCAAAATATCAAATACAAAAAATGAATATAATTTTCTCTATAAATAGATGATTGATTGGGATCATATTTTCATTTTAAACATAAATTTCATTTGAGATGAAAAATAATGTTCAATTTCAGTATTGTACTAAAAATGATGTTTATGGATCTTGTAACACATGAATATTAAGATATTTAAAATGAATACTATACAATTAAAATGGATAATCACACCCCAACATGATTTTTACTAGTCCCGAGAAAAACATATCACAAAAATATGAAATAGAATTCCCTTTTTAAAGAACATTTTAACAAACGTTGATCATAAAAACATCATTACAAACAATAAACGAACCATTAAAAATTATTTCATACATGATAGGTCCACAAGAATATCCCAATTCCAAGATCATTCCTTTATTAAATTTCGATGTCACATCTTATCCAATTTCAATTAAGCATGATGATGTGTTGTGCATCACAATAGTAATGGGGCCCATTTTCTTGTCCAATGGGAAAAATTGATGTGGTATTTAGGAATCACATAAACACTTAAGACTAGTATCCTATATTTTTCTGATTTTTTTTGATTTTTTCCTTTTTTGATTTTATTGTAGTTTTTTTAAACACAATATATATGAAAATAATATCTCTGGGAAAGACAACTATGGAGTCACGATCCCCAAGTACCAAACACCTCACATATTATTTATTTGATGCTCTAAAATAGAGTTATAAAGCTTAACTCTAGTCAAGACAACTATGGAGTCATGATCCCCAAGTTCAGGAAGCCACAAATTTGGGCAAAACATTTCTCTATTTTTTCAAAATTATTTTCAATTTTTTATGTTATTTTAATAATCAAATTGAACTAAAAGTGACCCCAAACCCAATCCTTTGATGAAAGTAATTCTAGAACTAAAAAATAAACCCAAAATTCAATGTATATGGATCATTTAATTTTGATTAAGGGGATGTAAATGTAAAAATAAAAAAATCACATCGAACAACAGCAAATTCCAAAAACTATGCTCTTGAATTTGAACTTGCATTAAAATCATAATCAAGGCATTCAGAATCATTTGAAATTCAGTTTTTATGTTTCAAAATGTACATTAATTCAATCAAGGATAATAAATTATTTTTTAAATTAAAACGTTTTTATCATAAAAGATCAATATTTTTGTTTCTTCAAAATCCCATATTTTTACTCCCCACAATTTTGAGTGAAACTACCATTAGTTTTGAAATAGAAGAGAAGAGAGAGATTTGAATTTGGAATGAGAGGATATGTGAATTTAAATTAAATAATTGACAAAATTAACATTTTTTGAAGTTAATGAACCATAAAAAAACAATTGATCACTTTGTCTTCATGAACTTGTAGACTCATCGGGGATGATTGAACGATGGGTTTGAAAATTAGAAGGAAAGGGTTTTATTTTGGAATAATAAAATGCATCAACACCTAAATCACACAGACAAGAGAATTTATATCACATTGGAAACCCAATGGATTTCCCTGAAAAAAAAACAAACAAAAAACACAAAATAGAATAAAAAATGCAGAATCCAATTTTCCTCTTAGAAAGTGCTTAATTTAATGTCATTATCTCAACATAAACCCACAAACTTATCAAATTGCAACACTCATATTTTAAAGGACCACATTCATCTCCACTTCAACAATATAGATATTTATTGTTTTTTAGAATTTCTTTCATGTACAATCATTTGTTCTACAATGAGCGTCAACGTCCACATAACTTCTAAAATGATTGATCTGATTGCTTCTGTTGTATTTCCAAACACATCAAGTATCATTCCTAATTTATTGGTTTCAAGAGAGTATAAAATGATGGATTTTCTATCCCCTATGATGGAAGAGTTTTTAAAGTAGTATGGACCTCGAATTATATCATGTCATGGTTAAAACATTCTGAAATAGGTTGAGATTTTGGAATGAACATGGTTTCATTTGCAAAATTGCTTTGCAGAATCTGTTGTTTTTGAGTTAAAGTTTCAACCACTAAATTAGAGAAATTAGTGTCAGGTATGGTTATGGTCTCAATTTTTTTTAATTTCTCCCAATGGATTATTGATTGGTGTTCTTGAAAAATCTACATCAGAGAAATATTTAGGACACTAAATCCATGATTCCATGTTCCCCTCATGTGAATTTAGAAAATCATTTTCCTCTTGATTTAATGACTAATTACTTGATCCTATTAAGATGCCTAAAATCCTAAGGTTGGCTCATTTAGTAAATTAATTATAGGTACTTTTTAAACTATATTATTCTATAATATTTTATGATGGGATAATCTTAGTGGTAATGGGGTCCAAATCCTTTTTAATTCCTTTTAGATCTGATCTCAGTGATGAATCTTCCGAGTTCATTTTCACCATTTTCTCACAAAATTGTTCAAGAGGTTTTTGTGGATTAGGCTGGATAAGAGTTTGGAAATATTTTACATCCCTATGATGGATCTCTTCATGAATCCTTGAGAGGGATAGAAAATTATCCATGAAATAATCATCATCCATGTGACTGTACATCTCATCCGGTGTGGTATAATCATTCATGGATTGTCCATCAAAACTACCTATATGAGGTGATTCCCAATATTGATTTCAAATTTTATTATATCATTGGGGTATAAAGGTGTATTTTGGATGATAAATCCTCAGAGTTAATGGAAATTTGGTTTTGGGATTCATTGGATATATTGAAAATGAAAGGTAAAATAGAAAAGAAACATGGATGATAAAATATAAATTTGGATGAGAATAAAAATATGTTTTAATGTTAATTACATGGTACATAGAAATGGAATCAAAATTTGGTTTCCCTAAAATTTACCCCTGTTATAAGGTTTATGTTGTCTCTTGTAGTACAAATTGGGTTATCGAATCCATAAGGACGAAAGAAGAAACCTTGACACACAGATTTGTTGATTGATTGGATATGGATTGGCCAACTATTTGGAATGATTTGATTGTATAAATGATGACTTAATTTAATAAAAAATAATAAAAACACACATAATTAATTTATCTAAAAAAATTAATTATGATGAGTCAATCCTAGGATGTCTCTTGGGCTGGATTGGATGAATTTTGTTCTTATAAAGTTTGAGATCACTAATTTAAGATGAATCCAAAAAATGAGATAATTCCCCAACCACATTAAAAAATTTCATTATTAGGAAATTTCAAGACTAATAACTTATTCACTTAGAGTATGACATTCATGATCACTCCGGGTAATTGTATTATTCTAGCACATAGAATGTGTGATTGGTAAACTTGACATAGAATAATAACAAAATAAATCATCGAATGGAAATCATAAAATAAATTAACTTATTGAAATATTAAAGAAAAAAATAACATCCAACCCATACACTTTCTACTCCCTTAGATCAATCCATGAAGGGTTTATCCCTCCATTAATTATATTTTATCTATGGAAGTGGGAAGCAGACTTATGAGGGAGGAATTGTATAAGAAAAACATTAAGAAAATTTAACACTTCACCGTTGTGTGATGAATTCACAATTATTGGGGTGAATAAATTCACTCCATGATTCAACACTATCAACATGTGAATAAAATAAGAAGAAAAATTTCAGAAGAAGAATAACTTTTATTAAGTTTCTAAACATGAAAGAAAAACTTATATTAGATAAATTGATGATGTGATTGTAAAATTAAAGCAGGAAATTACAATTGAAATAAATACAATGGATGAAAGAAAAACATGTATGTTCAATTCCCATCACCAAAACCTCTTTATATAGGAATATTTGGGTCCTTCAAGAATTACACCAATTATAAATTTCATCTCCATTAGTTGGGAGAGTCAAAAAAGTGTGGGGAAATCAAGTGAATTATGACATTTTAATGTTGTTAAGAAAATTCTTCCAGAATCACCCCTTATTAATGCGTAAATTTTAAACAAATTATGGCTGAATACAAAGGTTTTGTAGAAGGAAAATTTATTCTTCTATGTTTCCTATATAATCTTTCAACATTTCATGTCATTTGTTTTATCTGTTTGGATGTTACGATCGAAAATGTGGGCAATATTTATGGATATTCAGATCAGGCCCACCATTTAAATATCAACTTCAGATCCCATTAGCACCATGAAAAAATTGAATCCAATCTAGAAATAGATGAATGAAATTATCCCCATATTTTTCTCTTACAATAGTTAAAATTTCAGCTTCATTGGATTTGGATTGTGGGTCATACCTTTGTTTAATGGGCCTTACTGCCATTATGGTATTCCCATAAAATTTCTTCATCCATGCTGAAATACCCGTGTCTTCTATTCGGATTCATCCATCCCTCTTAAAAGATAAAATGTTAAAAAAATGTGATCAATCATGTCCAAAAATATAAAATTCTAAAAATTAATATAATGTTCTCCACAAATAGATGATTTATTAGGCCCAAATTTTCATTTTAAACATGAATTGCATTTCAGATGTGAAATAATGTTCAATTTATATAATGCACCACAAATGATGTTTATGGACTTGGGAACACATGAATTTCAAGATATTAATAATGAATGTTATCCAGTTTTAATTGATAATCAGTTCTCAATTCATGCGGTATCATAATCTGTTTGTAAGGGAAAACATTTTGCTAATAATAAATCCACTTGATTATAACTTCATGCATAAATCAAGTAAACTTAGAGTGAAATAATGGATGGAAAATTTAATAAGAGTGGATGAATACACTTTTTCCTATTAATGTTTTATTTCTTGTAAATAAGTGGGGATAAAGTGTAATTAATGTTAGAGATGTAATAGTATAAGAAAAGATAATGAATCCAAATATTGACACATCCACTGGAATGAACTATTTATTTATTTACAATAAAAAATAAGGGATGTATTGTAGAGTCCAATTTTTCTATAAGTTACTCTTTTAATTTTTTTCATTATATATCAATAGTGATAAATATTAGAGAAATATATCATTTATTTAAATATGACGTGGTATTTTGGATGTTAATGTAGCTTGGATAAGGTTCCGATGTCTGAAAATTTTAATAAACATTTAAATTATTTAGAAAAAATGAGTTTTTGTGTTGATTCATGGAGAATTGAAACGGATTCATTTAATGACATTGGATGAAATTCCAGAATAATTCTCTATGTAAATCTTTCTAATGTTTACCTAGTTCAATGTTAAAAATACATGTGTCAAAGGTGGAACATTTTTTATAACCAAGAATAAGGTTGTTTTGTAATATGAAGAATTATTTGGAATGTATATTACAGAATTATTATATGAAGAGTAAAATAAGGTCATGTAATATTTTTCTATTGAGGGTGAAACATACAATATCTTACATGGAGAAAATTTAGACTCATATTTTCATGAATAATTCTCTAAAGAATAAAATAATTTTTTTTTTCATGGAGGACCACCATAAAATTTATTTTTTATTTTATGGGGGGTTTGGAAGTTGAAAATTTCTTTTTATTAATGAATTTTACACATATGAATTATTTTAGAATATAAAGGGTTATAGGGAAATATATAGAGTTTGATCCATCTTGAAAGTTAGATAAGAGACTCAATCAATGTCACATGTAAGACTACTGATGATCAAACACACCATTGGTAGAGGCCCTATATATCTAGTGGATGGTAGAGGGAAACATAAACCCAAGAGGAATTACACTGTATAAGGCCCATAGAGAGGATGACTAATGTAATTCATATGATGGGGAAGAATCCGACAAGGATTCCCACAGGTTGTGTGTGTCGTTGTCCATGTGGGTGTGATGTGCAGTGAATCAAGGTGTTGAATCCAGTACTGGATCGAAGCGAGGATGATAATTTTTTGGCATATAAATTAATGGGATGTGGCTTATGGAGTTCTATGTAAGATGTTATATTGGTTTTACTGTTCACCCACTTAAAAATGAATGGACATATTTCTATCCGTCGAATCAGATTAATCTACACTGACAATTTCCCTCACCATTAATAATTGGAATAACACTGACATTTTCAAACAACCACCTTATTCTACCTCTCGATGGAGGTGATGTTGTTCTCTAAAGAATATGGAACATTCACAATTCATCAAATAAGATTTTACTATTCTCATTATGAGTTTTAAATATTAATAGAAACATGATTGAACCAATCTTGTAGTATCATTTGGATGATTGTGATAATGATGCTTTGGCCAAATTGAAAATGTAGTTCTAGGAGGTCATTTTAACATCCTATATTCACAAATGAGGTCATGTAATGAAAATGAATTAATATTATCATCGTATTCATGTTATAAATTCACCACTAGGTATAATACGATCATAAAAAAAAGGCTCCAACATTTACAATGTTAATTATCCCATGTGTGAAGAATTCAAATCTGAGACTGTCAAGAATTTAAAGACATGGTTTACATAGAATACAAGAATAGTATTTGAGTTAGGGATTGAATGAGGAATAATATATGATCATATACTAATAAATATTGAATCCACACTACCATTAAGGATTCCAATTATCACATCTTCTTTGAGTGAACATGTTTTTTTATCAAAAATATAGAATATCCTAACTTTTTATTTCATGGATGTTATAAGTAATGTGAGTCTAAAATGATTCACTAAGATGTGGAATACATAGAACCATATGGTTCTATATATAGATAATAACCTCATAGAACTCGAGTTATGTGAAGAAAAAAACCTCAAATGAAAATAATTTGCGAAGGACATTGTTTCTCAAACATGCGATAGGTATTCATACTCTATAAATATCCATTATGAAGAAAACTTGTACCATAATCTAGTGCTAAGTGATATATTCCATCAATGTTTCATGATAAATAAATAATAATTCTTTTCATTATCCAAATGAATCCTGTATGATTAGTAATTCCACATGTGGTTTGTGCAATTACACTATGAAATTGGGTACATATTGGCACAACAGTTAAACCATATGGTACTCATGTAAGAAGATATAATGAATGTAGTGTTAAGAGATATCTTAATTTAAAAGGATTTTAATTTTGAAATGATGATAAATATAAGAAAGAAATAAACTATGATATTAATGTACTTGTGAGAATTATATAGATGTTGGATTTCACACAAGACAGTGAAAAAAATACATGGTGAGTGCATATATACTTATGTGTGAAAAGATACATGGAAACCATAAAAATTTCATGAATTAGTAAATGCACATGTGAATCCTCATGAACATGTAAATGGTAATGCATTTGAGATACCTGAAATAGACTTGAATATGGTACATAAAATATTAATTACAAAGTGATGCACAATGTACATGTTATCTAATCGAGATGTAATTAAAGTATAGATTATTTTGTTTATGTGAAGGATTATTCTATAAATATATAACATTAAAACTTATTTTTATTCTAGTTTTAAAAAATCTAATTCCTATAGATGAATGGAGAATAAATGATTCAAATTTTTTTTTTGATATTTTGTATCGAAGCTGAAAAATTAAATATGATAGTGCAAAGAGGAGCTAGGATTTAAGTGTTTAAATAATTATGATGTTAGTTTTTTATTCTATAATGAAATGGAAGACATTTCAGTAAAATATATTCATTACATACGAATAAATATATCCAGACACTACTATTCTATTGTATATTATTATGTGTCAAATATCAAATGTATAAGAAGAAGTGACTAAAAAATATATAGTCATTTTATTAATATTTGGGTTATGGAGAATTTAGATCATCAGTCCAAAAAGAATTCATATTAACGTGATTAATTCAAAATAAGATGCTGAGATTTATATTTTGAATTTGGAAGAAGAAGAAGGGTTCCTTTCATGCTTCCATTCAAGTAACCAAGTGAAGAAGAAGCTTTTTTAGGATCACCGAAACAATGTTAAAAACAATAGTAGTCTCAATAGGTGGAAGACATTCATTGTGTTACAAAGAACTCTATAAACATGGTTGATAATATCTTCAATGGGATTATAAAGATCCATATATGTTCTATAAATCTTACACTATATATTTACTATACTTAATTTTAATTTAAATTATATTTTCTATTAATTTTAACCATGTTCAATTGATTATATTCAAGTTTTTGTGTGGTATGATAATTTTCATATCATGCCAATGATAGATACTCTTATTGAGTAGTGAAACTTGTAAAATAATTAAGTGTTATATTTTAATGCTTTTATATTCTTTTAGGTAACTATAAAATATAATAATAGACTCAAGGTCTTAAAAGGCCAACGAGGATAGTGGATTAACAATTATGAATTGATTGAAATGTATTCAATAATAATTCACACCCACCACCACTCAGTGCAAGGCATATCCCAAACTGATCCTTTCAACAAAACCAAATATAAGTAAAATGTGACATGAAATTTTAAGACATTACAAATCTCTACCTAAAATTACTTCTCTTACTCCAGAAGTGCTTCTTGCGTTCTGCTCTAATAAAATAGGCTACTAATCATGACCACTAGATTCACACTATAACAACTGCAGAAGTGTCTCTTGGATTCTCTCATGCTACCAAATACATGAAAAACTAGAAATGCCTCCCACTATAACAACTTCTCACTTTATTACACAATCTGTACCAGACATCCAATAAACATTGACTCATATTCCAATTCAACAAAATTATTATCTATCAATGTGGAATAATTGGATTATAATTATATAGATGAGAAACATGGAACACATTATGAATACGAAGATCTCTTGGAAGAATATCAGCAGGTAATATTCCACACTTGTTAATTTGAGGACCAAATTTTTTTCCATAATCCATAGAATGAACATTAACTACTTTTTAAATGATCGATTCCACAATAGAGATAGAACCTATAAGAACAACTCTTTAATTATATGATAACACAACAGTATTTTCCTCTAACCAGAAAAATAATTGTACCTTCTCTGAGTGGCCACCAGAAATGTTTTAAAAAAAATACAAACTAAGAGGTCCTTATCATAAAATTCATCTTGATAGTTTCTGACTCACCCACATCATTTTTTAATAAAAAAAATCTTTCAGGAAAACTATAGAGAAAATAAAAAAATCTACTAAATCAAATACTAAAAACTATTATTATATGAAAATTGTATATGTCTATATAATCATTCCATGATCCACCAAAATCCATAACATGTGAAACATAAATCTCCTCTAATATATGGATTATTATTTCAGAATATTTAATATTTTGAGGATTTTATATTGTACTTAAATTTATAATAGTCCACATTAACATCAGAAATCCATTATAAAATAATGACATGAAGAAAGAATCTTTTTCAAATACTATACTCGAAGAAAATCCATATGGATTAAAAATATTTAATATATAGATCCTTACCAACTAATTCACTAAATGGGTTTCCCATAATATTATGAAATGAGAATCATTAATCATTTGACCATTCCCAAAATGATATTTCATCTCAACCTATTTGGGTTATATTAAACCATATAAAAAATACATCATATCTTTATCCCACATTAAAAATAGAACTGAAAGGCGATGAAGCAATCCACCTAATCAATGATTTTAATCATTATTCCTATAAAATGTAAAACCAAGATACAAAAATCATGAAATATATTTTTAAACATATCCAATAGAAACACCATATTATATATTGATACATTTTGTAGATCCTTGTTCACATCCCACCATAAAGGGTTAGAGTCCCTGATTACCTCTTATCTGATATGAGTAGGGACTACTATCCAATCATGGATTTTGATCACATCATTTTCATACATAGATAATCCTAGAACTAATTCATTCCTTCAAAAAAACATTAATAACTGAAGATTAATTATTATACTCTTTGCTAAATATCTATTGATATGAAAAAGTTGAAGTGATGAGAATTGGATAATAGGTCCGTACCCCTTGATTGTCAGATACTTCCATAACAAAATCATCTAATAATCTCCTCAATGTCTATCAATATTTCAAAGGTTTCTCATTAATTTCTCCTATCATAATATTAATATAATCTACAACAACGATCACTTTTCAAAAAATAATATCCATCTAAAAGACAATCCTAACATATTACACATCCCACCACTTGTATAAACGATTTATGTATGGATGAGGGAGGATATAATTTATATTTAAGTGGATTAGGGAATAAAAATATTTCTAATATATAAATTAATTTATATATTATTTCTATTAATTAAATATTCCATACAACTCCAAGTTATGAATAGGGTAGTTTTTCTCATTGTTTTATAGCTAAAGTGACTCATAAAATACTACTTGACCTATATCTATTAATACATCTCTCATTCCATCACTTGAAGCAACATAGTAATTTTGATAACTAGTCTTGTGTTTTGGAAAAAAAAATTATGGAAGATTTCGATCTTCTTTTCAGCACTATGAAAGAATACTCTATGAGTCTATCAAGTAAAATTTCACCATTCTTGGTATTCCCTATCATATGCACTACAAAATAATATTCCTGAGTGAAAATCTATAGTATACCACCAATACCAGGAAACTATGAATCTCAATCATGTGCAAAGGTCATACCCAAAACATATCAAGCTCTACATTCTTTGGATCAACCAAGATTATAGTGTAAGAAATCACATTACCTAATAAACACACATCCAAGATTAAAACAGGAATCATAGAAAGGCTAGAATATTGTCCACATTCAAAATGTTTACTATAAACAATCTCTATTTATATAACACATTACTTTTAGCAGAGAATATAAATTAAGAATTTATCATTGAATACAATGATTAAGGAATATTGTAATATGTTATTTATGTTGTTCATAAAATCCATATACACTTCTAGATAATTTATTATTTCAAAGGGAATCATGAAATTCTCACACAATCCACATCATCACATAAACAATATCATTAGTATATCCTATTCTATACCCTGAATCAGGTAGTAGCTAAAATGCATGTCAATCTTAGAGAACCTTTGAGAACCCCTTTTCTGAGGAATCAATACTGGATGTGCACCTAGAAAAATTAAAACCTCAAACTTAATCCACCTCTCGGGGGGGGGGGGGGAGATGAGAATTCATGTTGTAAAATTTCATGATAAACATCCACTATACGAGTAAGAGAGGAGTAAATTGTAGACTAATCTACCACAAGATTGATACATGCCTCATTCTCTATAATGGATCCCACGTGGTCGTGTTCTTATTCAATGTTATAAGCTTTGAAATCATATTCTCTAATAAATACATATTTTTCCCATTAAGTGAAGTTAAGGACAACTATATTTTTTCATAATTGATGCGATCATGATTTAATTGATTGACTATGAGGGTCCAAGTCCTTAAGTGATCAATTGAAATATTCAAAAATTAAGAAACACGTCCATGTTAATCTAAATTACTTATTTATGTGATATATATTATCAAAATCCTCTTCTTTATATAATTATAGAATGCATAAATAATATTCTAATCTAGAATAATCCATATACTTTCATGAACTATTCCATATTATCCATCGTTCAAGTCACCTTAACCTCCTTTTCAGAAATAAATTAAAGGGATATGAATATAAATAATCCTATTATATTCTATAGGATTTATTTATATATAAAATCATATTCATATATCCCACAGTAATTTATTTCAAGATATTATTCCCCAATTATTACATTTTTATCAATTCTAATAGTCTATGAGTTCCTCTTAATTGCATGACATTAAACTATATGAGGTAATGTACTTGGCTATAATTCCAAATAGGGAACATCATTATGGTTCATTTCATGATAATAAGACGAAAAACTATATAATTCATCAAATGAACAAAAGTGGAATGACATTACACATTATATAATAGTGAAATATATGGGTTATAGTTCCTTTTAGAAATATGTATTTTAACATCCCTCTTCATTGGTATCTAAAAAATGGATCCCTTCAAAAAATATTACCCCAATGGATATGATCAATTAGTCCCATTAAATTACTATTAACATTCCATTTAATCTATAAACATACTTATGATGATAAAATATACCAACTTTATCCTTTTAATCCAACATGGATTGAATAGAAAACCAACATATCCATTTTCATCCAGTATCATTTGGAATAGGTACCTCACCAAAGCCTTTCTATGAGGGATGATCTAACACATAAATAAACTCGTTAAAGTTTAATGGATGTTTTTTCAGTTATTAGAGATGAGTAAATGGATCAATCTAATAGTGATGTGCCAGTAAACTCACATTAACCCCTATTGACATTCTAATTCACTATTAATCAACATATTTATTATAATATGGTTATAATTTTAATTTATATTTACAAAATCATTATTGAATGATCTTAAAATAATAAACACTCTAAATTTATCACACATACACTACATCCCCATGTTATAAGATTAAGATACCCCATGTTATGATCATGGATTGATGTCAGTTTATTGTAACATCAATTTAATTTCCATATTGATAAAACATTGTATTAATGTTTGTTCAAAAAACTAAGGATTCAAGTAATTTAAAATACTAAATTATAGTTGATGGAAATTATTTTATGATTATTTATTAAATATATATGAGAATCCTAGTATAAGAAACCAACACTTGTATGAGATAATCAGTAAATGAATCCTTTAATAAAAATAAATAACTATTATATGGAGTGGTATCTCATATATAGATATTAGGAATATGTTTATAAGTAATAAGAACCCCTATTGAAAAAATAAGAAACACCATTACAACCACATAATTTCTTTATAGATATATTAAATATGTAAGGTATGAAATTTTTATATATTCTTATATTTCATAAATTATTTTAAAATTTTAAAATCATTGATTGTTTATAAAATTAACACTTCATGTAAAAATATTATAATCTTTAAAAATTTGAAGAAAAATTTTATCCTTTAATTATTTAAAGTATGTTTTTCCAATGTTGTAAAAAAATGTAATGGTAATTTTTTTGGTTGACTATATAACGACATTTTTTTCAAAATATTATGTACATTTATATCATTGATTTCAATTTATACAAATCATTGTATGATACTTCATTATTATAAATTCTTTTGACTATATGATTTAAATGAATCATCCTTTTTCACCCACTAATTGATGTTTATAACTTTTTCCATTGATAAGGGAAGAAACTACCTCTTTTTAGTCATAGATTATATTATTTAAGTCTCCAATAATTTCATTAACATACTTGATATCATGATTATATAAAATTCTATTTTTTAACTATTTTTCCAAAATTAAAATTTTATATAATGTTCTATAATTTTTAAATGATTATTTTAAACCCTATTTTACATTTAATGAGGTGTTTTCTAGGATTTATTTATTTATGTTCGGTTTTTTTAATCATTATCCTAATTTCCAATATTAATTTATTCATGGAATTACCTATTATTTAAATGTCATTATATAATATGAGTGTTTTTTAGTAAATTAGTTTTATCTCATATTCATAAACAATGATTTTGAAAAAATATATATATTTGGAACATGTTTAATTTTAAATTAATGATAATTATTCAGATTAATATATATTTTCTTATTATGTAAATTATATTTCCATGTTAATATTTTGATCTGATATATATTCCAGTAATTATATTTTCCATTAATAAATTCGTCAATGGATATACGACATGATATGATGTATTTTTTTCTTGGGTAGTGAGACACAAAAACTATTTTATGTTTATTTATATGTGAGTACAGTATAAAGTGTTATGAAATCATAGTTATGAGGCTTGAGATATTATTATAATGATTTATTTTATGTTGATGACATATTTTTTTTCCATTTTATAAATTAATCATTATTATAATAAATTATTATATAATGTAAAACTCAATGATGTTATGGTATTCTTTATTCTTATTCCATGTTTGCGTGATGTGCCTTTTTTTAACTGATATAATTTTCTCTTGAAACACTTAATGATATTTATAAAATTTTAATTGACTCTTTATATTCCTGATCTAATTCACTTATCCTCTTCTAGTAAGTTTATCCCACCATTTTAGTAATATATGTCCCTGTGTTATTATATTTAGTAAATTTATTTTTATCATCCAAAATTTTTTCTGTGAAGAAATATATAATTAAAATATATGGTATTATATAATTATAAAATTTATTAGGTACCATGTTAATAATTAATTTATACTTTTAATTATAGGGTTCTTTATAATTTTCCTAATGTATAAAAATTGTGTATGTATATCTTTAGATCGGAAATAACGTTTCTAAACTCTCAATCATAATCTCATTAAGAATACATTTAATTTCTATTTTGATATTTCTATATCATAATTAATCAAACAATTATTTTCCTTTAATGGATAATCATTAGAATTCTATTCTATAATAGTATAATCTCATCATTTATTACCCTGATTTTTGTTAAATTAAACATAGATATACATTAATACTATTAATCTAACTGAATATGATTCCAACCATATGAAGTTAATTTGAAATAAAATGTCTTCTAAGATGTTCACTATTCAACATAAAATTAATTTATGTACTTTATAAACATTAAAAATCCCATATATCTTATATAGAAACATTATTAATTAACTCCATTTTTAAATATGGTAATTTTAATTTTTATGTCATTATTTGTATTTATTCGATGCGTTAATTGTTATTTAATATATCTCATATCACAATAAAAATATTAAAATTACATTAACATTTAATAAAATATATTTAATGAATTCACATTATTATTAACATTTATGTTCCATTATAAGAATATAATTTTTCCACACACCTTGTTATTTTGTATTCCTATAAATTTCATAAATTATAAATATCAATCTCATTCCATTCCCTATAATTTTTCAATTGACTTTAATAATTTATTGATATATGAATAATTTATATTAACATATTAATAATTAAATTTAACAAAATATATAATTACTGATCACTTAATGATTATATATAAAAATTATTATATATTTATGTTCAATTCCTTAGTGAAAATTAATTACCTATAAATATATTATACTAAATGTAGAACTTAAGGAAAAAAATTTCAAATTTTTATATTATTTAATTTATAGAAAATATTCATAAATTATTCAAAAATTGATTGAAATGACTATGAATGAATATCTACATTGAAAAACACATCAAATGGTTTACTAAATTGTTCAAAACTAATGCTGGGTGAAAATGTTACAATTATTGAGAACACAAATTGTAATGTTTTCACAATAGAATTAGACCCATGAAATTATGCGAAGATTTCATATCACACACTTGTTTTGAAATTATCATATGACTGATAGGATAATAGTTTAATGAACACAACAATATTCATATATCTTAAGAAAAATTATCAGTCAAAATATGTTTTAAAAATAATAATAGCAATAACAATACAAATAATAATAAAATTATTTTATTATTATCAAAATTATAATAATATAAATTTTAAATATATCAACACATACACTATACCAAACATGTAACCCCACTATTTACATTTATAATGTTATAAAGTCTGTATAATACTAATTATAATTATAACTATTTGGTTATATAATGTGACCTTAACATTGTTTATATATTGTTAACATAATAATTTTAATGACATTTAAGAAATATATATAAAATAAATTTAACATAAAATATATAATATAAAAAATTTATGAAATTAGTTTTGTCACTATTTGAAATATATTTCAACATCTATACTCAAATATCCTAACCATAAATATTTTCTTCAGATGAACTAAGTTTCCACTTACCATATTTGATGTTAGAAAGTCATTAATCGATGGAAATAAATGAAAAGTGATTACCAATATATTGGGGGAGACTTTTCTTACTCAAACAAAACCAAATAGAAATAAAAAAATAAAAAACCAAACAAACTATATGATTCTAGATTTATTAAAAATATAAATAATTGAAATACATGGGAAATTATAATATTAGAGTGAATAATCTGATAGAAGTACTAAAATAACACTACCAGATGAAAGACATAAAATGGAATATAAAGATACAAATATGGAACTTCTTGAGCTCCATAGATTCCACCAATCTATATGATCTATAATGAAATACCATAATATCCCCTATTCTCCACTAAAAATTTGAGATATCTCACTTTATCTATATAATGTCAAAAAATTTCTACATGAACACTAAAGTTCATTTTCATGGGTGTGAAAAAAACCCAATCGGCAACCCCAAGACACTTTTCCCACATGCCACTAATACCAGAATCATGTTAGAACACACTCTTATAAACCATTAAGAGGATTTTAAAACTCATTTAATGTAGTTTATGAAAACATAACAACATAAGATTTTTTTACCAAAGTAGTTCCAAATAATAAATCATGTGACTAAATAATTTTTCCAAAATAAATATACATTTTTAAATAGTTGAAAATGTTATTCAATAATTAATTCAATGACTCCATTGACACACAACTGTAAAAATAGATGTCATGAATTATCCTAAATACCATTGTACCCTTATAATCAAGATGGCATCGACATATCCTAAATGTCATTCCTGATCCCCAAGGGTTAAAGTCTAGCACCTGAAATCATATTACACAAATATGGGATCATGTTTTCCAAAAAGGAAATGGATGATAATGATATAAATCAATATTCTAAAAAACTACAAAATATAAAATACCATAAACCAAGAAAGTTAAACAATACCAAAATGGTAAATACTCAATATACTACAAACTGAAAAGAAAACCAAAATTACTAAGGACATATCACTCCATGCCCCAAGGGATAAAGTGTATCTACCACCTCAAAGAGTAACATTCCCATTACTCATACCTTAAAGAAGGAAATATAAAAACATTCAAAGGATAAGATATAATTTCAGATAAATATAGCTGTTTGTTCTCCACATGGTTATTATAATATGATTATAAAAATAATAGAGGAAATTTCACTTACATGTTTAATCAAAATATGAATGGTAGTGAATTTTCAAATTTAAAATAAATTATTCTTCATTTCGAAATGATGGGAAATATTTCAAACATGGATTAATTATATACTTTCTACAATAATGTTCATATAAATAACTAGTCCTGAGTAAATAAGATTCACTGTGAATGGAATTTATAATAAAAAAATCAAAATAAGAACCATGGCTATCTACCTTATGGTACGATAGTTTCTAGTTATAGGATCCTCACACTATAATACT
Organism: Viscum album; assembly: GCA_963277665.1. Lineage (NCBI taxonomy): Eukaryota > Viridiplantae > Streptophyta > Magnoliopsida > Santalales > Viscaceae > Viscum > Viscum album. The sequence continues at coordinate 1,395,434,703 of OY728166.1, forward strand.
AGTAATAATGGTGATGTGTACACTTGTCCCTTACGATCAGGTTGAATATGCCTCATTAATATCCCATCTAGGATATGATCCAAATAACCTGGTTATTTTTGAGTTTTCATCACCAATCCATTTCTAGGGAATTACCATCTTAGAATTCTTGTCCCAAATAAGCCACCAACTACATATTCTATCATGAGATTAATTAATAAATAAACAATGATAAAATCATATCAAATCATTTGAAAATAAAATTTCCAAATTTCCATTTTCAATAACACAATTTTATTAAAAACATTTTTTTCATCATTTAATGCGTTTAACAAATAATACAAAGTACGGGTTATTATTAAATCAATTTAATCCCTTTTTCTCTTAAATTATCTAAAATATTAATACAAATATTTCCATCAATTTCAAATAAAACCCCAATCTGTAATTCTATTAGAATTAAGGGGGGGGGGGGTCCCCAAAAATTCCAGGCCATGTCAATTCTAATCCCAATTTGCATCAAATGTGGGATTTCACAAATAAATTAAATGAAATTAAAATAAAATTAATGAATTATGGGTTTAATGAAATTTATAATCTCAAATAGAACCACCTATATTTTTTATGGAATCATAACACCCACAACGAGAATCACCAATGAAGGAAAATGCATAATAAATATAGTATCTCAACATAGAATCAAGAATCAAAAACACTGTTTTTTAATCCATCAATCCTTTGAAAATCTATCCAAATCTATGGTGGAATGTTAGGGGGGAGAGAGAGATAATAAAGAGACTAGATGACCACTTACCCAGAGGGTTTCACAAAAACAAATATGATGATAAATCACCCAACAAATGATATAATGTTATTGGAGACATATAAATTCACTTAGGATGACCCTTTAGGGTGAGATTAAGGAAAATTGAATGAATTAAAAGAAAATTTCATCCAAACCAACTTGATAAAACTAAATGTGTTATTTTACATGTTGTGTAACCTGAATTCACATCGCATAATTATAGATTACCATATATATGAAAACCCCATCTTATTTTATTAAAAATTAGACTTATAATATTTAAATAGTGTATAATGTATACATGTTGTGTAACCATGTTTGTTTTGTACCAATTTTAAGGAATATTTTAGGGAATTATTACATAATGTGTAACCCAATTACATAGTATGGAAAACCCCAGAAAACTATGGAAATTGTAGGTATAATGATAAAAATTCCAAAAAATCTATTACTTCACCATTAGAGTTATCCTCAATATTCATTATTGGAATTAATCAACCATGAATGAAGGAAAATGACAACAAACGTTAAAACATACATAATTTAATGGTAATGGGTTGTTATAACCTCCCTACCACAAAACAATTCTGTCACTAGTAATACCTTCAAGACGCTTCCATATCAAAAAGGTGAGGCCCCTACCCTCTCATCAGTTACTCACACTACCATTTCTCAGGAGAATTAGAACCATGATTCAATTGAAAACATTCTAATGGTATTATCCTTCCATGAAGCAACATGGTCTCAAAATCACGTATCGTAATAATAATCATAGTCACATATAAAAATCAAGGTCAACATAAAGATCATCCATCTCAAAACATGAGATGGATCAGAAAGATAATTTCACAGCTGAGATATGTGGATCATGATATGTGTCAATAGAAACTGTTGTAGAGATTCTATATGATAATCCATAATCCCCAGTTACTCAATAACCTCAAAAGGGCCTAAAAAATGATGGTAAAAGTATCATTTCCTCTAAAAATGTCGATTAATCAAACAAGGAGAAAATTTTAGGAACACCAGGTCATCAATAGATAAGTCCAATGGCCTATGATGAATATCAACATAAAATTTATATTCAATGTATTCCATCAATATTCTATAACAAACAAACTAAATCATGTTTGTATTCTCTTTGACAAAGCTCGGTCCAGCCAATGTAATTTCATTGATATCTAACCAAAAAATGGATATTAAAAAGTCTACATATAAAATTCCTAAAATGGATCATTTCTAATCTTAGAGTGGTAAATAATGTTATTAGAAAACTCAACCAGTCCCAAATGGTCATACCAAGATCCACCAAATTTGAGGACATAGTTATGATGCATATACTAAATATTATGTATATCCCCCTATATTGGGTCATCCATCTATGGATGGTATTCAATAATCAAATGAACTGAATATCCTATAACCACTTGATGGAATCTCTAAATATAATAAGTAAAATGGCGATCCTTATCAGATTCTATAGTAGAATAAACTCTATTAAAATGAACAAATATCTCTCACATTGAGATTTCCCAACTCCATAACATTGGATGCATCATAAATGAGTTAAAAGTGAGAATACTTTGTCAGACTATAGACGAAAAACCATATCATGTTTTTATTTTTATTGGTACATGAAATCCAAACCACAAAGTCCATAGAATTCTCATCACACTTCCAAGTCAGCATTGGAAGTGGAAAAATAAAACCTAAAGGTCTCTTGTGCTCGACCTTGTCTTGTTGGCATTTATAATATTAAGATACACAATCACCAATTCCAACTATCATACCAGCCACTAGAATCATTTTCGCATATCATAAAACAACTTTGTAGTTCTGGGGTGCACTACCCACTGGGAATTATAGAAATCCCCTATCTCATCATTCCTCACTGACAATGACACAACAAGAAGATTTTAAAACCATAAATCACCCTCCTTTGACAATGAATAGTCATAAATGGTCTCCCACCATTATATAGAGTCTCTAACTCTATAGAATCCATCATTAGGATGTTATTCCTAAATAATATATTCAAGGAGTGTAGCGTTCAACTGAACACTATCCAATACATCCTCATTCCCTATTTCTTGAACTCCAATAATTAAATATCCCAAAGAGTCATCATGTTCAATCTTAGAATGATTCATTCATGTAATGTATCAGATGTTTCCTTCTGAAGGAAACATCAATTAAATTACCTTTCCTTAGTGTATATTTGATGCCTAAATCAAAGGTTTACAGGTACCCTACCCAATGTATTTGGGGGAGATTCAATTTTATTGATAAAATATATAACTCATGATTGTGTGGTCGGAATAAATGTTAAACCATTATACTAAAAGGTAATGTCGCCAAATCTTATACTCAAGTATAATGGATAGGAGATGCAGGTCATGGATAAGATAAATCTTATTGTTTGGTATCCGATGATGAGATCCATTTGAAATGATGTGATCACCCTATAAAATAACACTGCAAAAAAGGAACATGATGCATCACAGAAGACCACATAGCATCACCCTACCACTGCAAGAGTCAAAACCACTATATAAGTAAAAATAAATTTCAACTGAACAAATAGAATCATAAATTTATCATCTAAATAAAACATTATTCCATTTGAATGATTTCAGTCATCAAAAAAGAAAACATCTAGAAATCCTTTATGAACAAATAGTAATATCCAGCAAAATCAAAGAATCATTGAATCCCAAAAACATTCCATAGTTTATCTCATGTTGTAACCTCTTTCACCAACTCAAGATTAATTGGGCTACCATGTTTTTAAAACACTTGTCCCAAGAAAATCACTTCCCGAATCCATAAATCACATTTCTATATCTTGACACAATTTCAGCGATTTTTAAAAAATTCGAGAACTAATCTCAAATGACACATATGATCCTTCTCAAACATTGAGTAATCAATGTTTTCATCCAGAAATTCCACCACAATCTTATCAAGATACTCATGGATGAACCTCTTCATTAATTCAATAAAAAATTCTAGATATTTTTTTAGACTAAATAGACTAAAAAGAAAATCATAACGACCATAACTACTTGAGATAGTGGTTTATTAAATGTATTATTCCTTTATTTTTAACTGCTGGTAACCATATAAAATATTAATCATTGAGAACCACATCACATCTTTACACTTTTTAAAAAGAATCATCAATCCGTTGAAAAAAGTAATTGTTATTTACTATAAATTGGTTGAGTTTTTTGTAACTAATACATATTTGATATGTTCTATAATATTTCTTATAAAAGAGAATAGGAACCGACCATAGTGACACACTTAGGTCTATAAATCCTTCTATAATATATAATCCAACTATGTTTTAAACTCATTCATTTCAGATGGTTCCATATAGTAAGAATGTATAGACACTAGTGGAGTACCACACACTAAATAAATAGAATATGATACCTCATGTTCCAGTGGGAAACATGAGAATACATAAAAGAAAAATATTTGGAAACTTGAAAACAATTTAAGGGAGATCAACACTCAATGATCTCGACTCTAGGTCATAAGAAATCACTGGTATTACTCACCCTAAATTTGTATATAAAGATATGGATCTACTCAAAATGGGGTCTCATTCTCTCTAAATGATATGGAATACCCCATCAAGCATAGTATGGGAGTCCCATAAAAAACAACAATCAATTTGAGATTTATTAGAATTAAGAAAACACATCTTTTAAATTACATCATGTTGTTTCATGGAGAGAACCAAAAAATTCCACAAAAGATTAATTTATGAAAGAGAGAAAACAGATGCAGGATAATGAAGACCCTAGACTCTCTTAATTTTGAAGGGTGTCTTAATATCCATCACATAAGATAAAATCATCATTTTAATATTTAGAAACATCAAAATATGAGTCTAAATGAATTAATGAATAGAACCAGTATCAAATAAAGTCATCAATATAAATGAACCAATAGTGATTATTCATATCACAATTTCTCAACCTATATTAGCTTCTTATAGAGACATATAAACTCCATGAAGAATCTTAATTCTGAATGTCTGTGGTTGGAACCCCATAGATCTTAATGCATTTGATTTTACTAATGCAACTTTACAAGATAATGATCACATGGAACTATGTGGAGAAGAAAATATATAACACAACTTCTGTAAGTGTCCAGAGTGACCATGAAAACCACATATCTTGGGTTCCTTAGTGAAAACTAGTTTCAAATTCATAGGAATTCCACATAGGAATCAAGTCAATGGTCCTCTACTAGGAAATATTGGAGGACAATAAGAACCCTATTGTTGATAACCACCAGAAGACTCATCATGATTTCCCATTCCATTAAAGTGTCTCTTGGAACCTCCACTACCAAAAAAGGTATCTCCCCTCAACCCATATATACCATATAGTTATATCTCAACCCCTATTGGCGTCTCTAGAACATAAACATAATAAAAGATCCTTAGCAAGAAAATATTATAATGAATATCAAAACTATGTACCATACAAAACCTTTGATTTATCATATTATCATTTGATAAAATCTTATTTGTAAACTAAACAATCTTGGAAAATTGATTTGAATATTTTTACATTATCCTATTAGCCTTCTTGGGTTCTAGAAACTCTTAGCCTTTGACTGCACCAAAAAAACTAGATAGAACTAGGTCATTAAAATAACATTGATGTCCTTTCACTTCAAACCCACGTGTTTCTTCACTAACACCATTGAGTCCTATAATCTTAGGATATGTCCTTCCATCTTGAAAGTGGTAGATTTAACCTTGACTGACTCATGAGTTTCAAATAACATAAAAATAGGCTCTATAATTATCTACTAATCCATTGTTTTTTATAATAATTACTTCATTTGAATGGTGGTGGGTTATAGAGAATTAACTCTTGAGAATGACTATGCGATTCAAATCTACAATGTTCCTTTGCTATATCCTAAATGGGAGCAGGTTCTGGTTTCTATCCCTATGCATGGACATCCTGAATAGTAACCTCAACCATAATTTATACCACCGTAGGATTTTCACACTATGGTTAATTTTTACCCCTCTGGGATCCTATTCACACATCTTCATATAGGTATGAAGCTACATAACTTCACTATGGAACATTGAATATTTCATAAGAGTACTAAGATTAACAATAAAACAAGAAAAGTAGGGAAATTAACCCCATCAGATAAGAAAATAGTTTTTTCATTTCTATAATTACAAATAAAACATAAGGAAAATATTATAATTAAACCTCAAGAGGCCATTACCAAAACACCCATGGTGACTCTAGGCTCAATATGATGAGAGTTTTCCACGAAATCACTCACAACTACCTCATATGTCTTGATAAAATATTCCATCTGTATACTAACATCAAGGGATGATTCTAAACACGCACATTTGATACCACTATGTCATGAACACGCCTGGATACCCTAGTATGCTAATAACCAAGTCAGTACTAACATATCCTATAAGGAATTGATGATCCCCTGGGTTTTCAACTAGCACCTAGAATCATAAAATATTAATATGGGAACGATTTTCCCACAAGCACAGTTGAAGATAAAGATACATACCAGTATTCAAAAAAAATACTAAAATGAGATAGTATGAGAAACCAAATAGGTATCAAAAATCTAGAATTTACATCATAAAATTAAAATAAATAGAAAAGATAACAAAATTTCCCTAAGGAAAAATAACACCAATCCCCAAGGGATCATGAAAATTCATATCCTCTAGGAGGTTTATTCCCATTTCTTAGACATGGATGAAGAAAATCTATAAACTCATCAATACATTGTTAGGGTTTGAATTAAAAATTATATTATGTCTCTCATAAAGTCTTCTATAATAAGATTAAATAATAATTATAAAAATAATACATTCATGTTTAATGAAACCATAATTTAAGTACATTTTCATATTAAAAAAAACACGATTCAGATCAAAATTATGTAAAACATTTCAACAATGTCTTGAATAAACACTTACATAGAAATTTCTATATATCACTAGGAATCAATAATGAAGATTCTCATTCAATGGAATATCTAATAAATAAATTCACAATAATCACGATGGCCATCTTACATGTGGTATGATATATTCTAGATATAGGACATCCCCGATATCATATTTGTGATAATGGTAATGTGTACACATGTCCATCAAGATCATGCTAAAAGGGACTCATCAAATCACATCTGAGATAATATATTCCAAACTAGGTTTTCGTTAGAGTTTTCATAATCAATTTGTTGATAGTGAATTACCATACTATCATGTTCGTCCCAAATAACACACTAACACTCAAACATCACATGTGCTTAATAAATAAATCAATAATGGGAAAATAATTTCTGTTTAGATTAAAATAAAAATGTCTATTTTCTATTCTGAATATGAAAATTTTATTCAAAAACCAAAATATAATAAATTCATTGTTTCTTTGACATTAAAAATAAAACCAATCATATGTTATTATCAAATCAATTTAGGTTATTTCTCTTAGAAATATATTTATAGATCACTAAAAAAATTCCATTAGTATCAAATCAAACTCCAATTTCCAATTCCATTGTAATTGGGTATTTTAAAAACAATCATAGCATATCAATTTAAATACCAATTTTCATCAAATTTTTATTTCCAAAAATAAATTAAAAAAATTAAATCAAATCAATAAATTTATGGTCTATAAAATTTCCATTATCAACCCAAACCACCTACCTTTTTCACAAAATCATATCACCCAGGATATGACTCACCAAAAAATGGTGAAGGCACATGAGATCTAGGAACTCAACCTAGAATCATGATTCAGAAATAATGACATTATATCCATCAATCCCAAGATGATAGATCAAACACTAAGGATGGTAGAGATATGTATAGGGAGAGAGAGAGAGACAAGAGACATGAAGACTTCTTACCCAAAGGGATTAACCCCAACTAATACGATGATCAATCTCTAAATAGATGATATGGATTTATTGAAGATCCCAAAAATCAATATGGAAATTTTCTATGTTAGGAGAAGTGAATCCTAAAGGAATGAAATGATAATTTCGACTAAGCCGTATTCTTAATACCAACACTCATTATTTTACACAGCATGTAACCCAATAACACATCGTCTAATTATAGGGTACAATATACACTAAAAACCCCATATTCATTTATTACAAATATTATATTTAATATTTACACATGGTGTAATTTATACAAAAAATATTACCTTCCATCTTCTATACCCATTTCATGGTATCTTCCAGACGATGGTTTTACATTATGAACCACCATTACATGACCGTTAAATTCCCAACATACTACAAAAAGCGTTAGTTTAATGCTAAAAACTTCAAAAAATTCTCTATCTTCACCATGAAATATATCCCCCCAATTTCATATTGTAATTACTCAACCAATGAAAAATGAAAACTAAAAAATAGTAAAAAGATAACTGAAAAAATGGTAATGGGGTGTTGCACTAAGGCTCCCAAGATGATTATGCGGTCTTAGTGATGTGTATCCATTATATTTCCCACACACCCATAAATAATTTGGATCACAAAAAATGTCCTCTTGATATTGGAGACTTCCGTCGATTATCCATATTCCCAATTCATATAATATATGAATCATGTTCCATAACACCTATCAAAATATCTTAATTTTCCAAATATTCATTTTTTAAAAACCATCATTTCAAACCCATTTAATTTCACCGACATCCCCCAAACTATGAATGAGAACTGTTCAAAGGATAAATAGTATAGATTCAAATGGTTAAAAATAATAATTCATTCATAAGGTGTTAAATCATTAGGTACCATTAAATCCTTCACATTATAAGAAATTTTGGATGGATTTTAATACATTATACCTAAAAAAACATTGATGGAAATGAATGGTGGCATGAAGAACCCACATGATATGTGATCAAATTCCATTTACATCAATAGATCCAGCTAATATCTCAGAAATATACATCAAACATCACAAATCTACCCATAAATTAATATTTCAAACATTACATGTGAGGTTTGATAAAGATATCTAATAGATAGTGAGAGAAATAGAAACTATCCGTCGATTCGAGAGTTTTAACACACTTATATAAATAAATACATTTGATATCAAAGGGTACCACCTAGAGTTCTTTAGATATTATTAGAGCTAGATATCCTAATATGAGTTATGAGGAACAAGGATTTTAGTGGTTAAAATATAGTTAATAAAAAAAATTAAACTGTAATTTTATGTTTCATTGTTAGTATATGTGGTTTCCAAAACAATGATATTTTATATTTCACTTTCACCCTCCTCATATTTTTGGTATTTAATGGTTTTAAACTATTCTATAAAGATTATTTTTTCTCTACCTCCAGCTACATGGTCTCTCTAGTAAACCTTCATGGTTTCTTAAATCGTATACTTGTTTTGTGTACCTTCTATTCCTCAATATTATATCACATGTTTACTCTGGGAAACATTTATGGTTTCCCCTTATGACACTCAAATTTTTCCCACCAAAAAACTGCGCTGAAAACATCCAAAACCCACTATAAACATCCCATGGACGAAACTAGAATATAAATGTTCAAGAGACACTATAAAGCCAACATATTACTAACCCAAGGGTGTTAAAAACTCCCCAATATATGTATTTTGTCCTAAAATAGAAGGATACTACCAGTAAAGAAAGAAAATGTCAAACTTCTAGTCTAGGTGTATCAAATGTACAAAATATTAGAGTCATCTATGAAATATCATATCACTCCAATCCCAAAAAACTGTAGTATAATTGTTTCCATGTGATTAAATGGATCAATATTAAAATGATATCATCCAATAAATATCAAGGATTCTACTTTTCAACAAAGAATAATTAAAAAGGTAGGACAATTTCATTCCATCGAATTAGGAATTCAATGGTAACAATTTTAGAACCCCACAAATATGGTAATAAAATATGAATTGTCCCCCCCCCCCACCACAAAATTACTAACCTTATTTCATTACATAGATGACATATTTTCATCTTAGAGGATATATAATTATAGATGATAATTTCAAAATGAAACTAGATATAACAGAAAACCGATTCTAGAAATTATAATATAACATATATTAGGGTTCAATGTTCTAAATAAAGAAATAGATCTTTTGTGGATATTTGAAACTGTAATAAACACTATTGATGGGATGATCCCATAAAAATCATATGTTACAATATATCATGGATATATATATTTACCACTTACCCAAAAATGATTACTCAATTATAAAATTTGTAATGGTAGTCTATAAAGAAGTAAAATAAATCACATCAATAACATAATCCACTAATTAATCTCCATAGAAATTATTCCCTAAGCTGGAATGAGAAGAGGTATAGAAATATTCCCCTTAGTGGAAAGGTACCTATATCATAATAATAGTCCCACCAGTTGGTGTGTAATATCTTATAATTCCATAAACATTTTATATCATGATGGATAATCTACTTATGGATAACATTTCAAATGGTGAAATCCCAATTAGGCCCTGATACACTTGACATATAATTTTCAAACTATGAACAATGATTACATCTCCCCACTATAAGGTTTAACATAATAATAAGATTATAAAGATTCAATCAATGAATAATCGTTTCCATGCTTAACCAATGTTGGAATGAGATCCATGAAATATAAAATAATGAATTCTTCTTTGTTCGTATGACCCATGTTTATGCTATCACATTAAACTATGAATATGTTTTGATACATAATTTTACAAAACCATTCCCAAATAAAAAGTGAGAAAAAATACCACCATGAAATCAATAATTAAATGTGATTCCTAAACCAAGAAGTCCATAATGAAATATGAATTGATAATATATAAAAATTGAATTTATATTAACCAATTGAACATAGATTGTATGAACCATTAAGGTGTTTAAAAAATATATCACTGATTGAAAAATATAATTACATTACCATGAAATAAACCATATTTCATAAAACACTAATGGTGGTTTTTTATGCTGAACAACTCATAATGAGGAATACCTAAATCCCAAAATTAGAACTAGGTTAGATGGAAAGAGAGTATTGATTGTTTCACACCCTAATATCATAAAATGTACCTATTAATATAGGAGATAAACTCTCCAATTAGACAAATCAATATGACATTGAATGCGAGAAACCATGGTATTTACCATATTACCACAAGGAAACATCAACAAAAGTGAAATCAAATAAATCTATACCATAGGAATGGAAAAAAGAGAATGTTAACCATATTTAGTCCCCCGATTTCCCATTTCCCATGATATGTCATGATGCTCATCTCATGAGATTTTAACACCAAAACAATTACTATTTAACTTCCATGTATTATGTATATTACCTAGGAAGGATAATAACCTCAAAAAAATATCTACGTACACAAAAATATTATCAGTACAAGAAGTGGATAACCAGTTCAACAACATGAAAGCACTTGTATAATCACAAGTTCAAAAATGATAACTAACTTGGCCAATGGAGCCGACCCCTGAGAAGAATAAGAAAAACCTCAACAGGTAAACTATTATAAATATAGAATTTTAAGAATCAGAGCATAATAAAAACTAGCATCATAACTATGATCAATATCCCAACCTCTCTAATAATATTTCCAAAAATATATTTCCAAGCCTTGTGCATTTTTACTTCCTATTATAGACACCTAATATAGGGGTCTAATTTTCCAATTTGTGGCATTATAATATTTCTAATTCCTTGATTCATAATTTTCATGTTCTCGAAACAATGACATGATTTTTTATGAAGACGACCATTTAACTAAAAACTAAATTAAATATATTATTTAAAACTATTTGAAAACATAAGCATCAGAAACCCCATTTTGAATTTTTTTATTAAATCTCTTTTGAAAAATAGGAAATAATGGAATCATTATATAAAATAAATTTTAAAAACTAGTAAATAATTCATTTCAAAAAAATAAATGGTTTCCTTTTTCAAAATTACACATAAAAGAAGGTTTTTTAATTATTTACTCAATCAAACATTTCTTATAATTTTCAAAATTCATTAAAAAACATTTTTTTACGATTTATTTTAATTGTAGAATACATTTTTAAATTATGGAATTCTAGAAATAAATTAATTATTTTAAAAACATCTTTATCCTTGAGACATGTCTCAATAATTAAAATCACATAAACACCATTAAGAAATAATATGTGCACTAAGAAGATACAGAACATGAACCAATCATTGAATATTCATTAAATCCATACCAAAATTCATATTACCTCTTGATTAGCAATCTAGTTTATTACCAAAATAAATTTCAATATTTTCAAAATATCATAACCATATAAAATTATAATCAATCATTGAAATAAAAAGAAATTTTTTAAAACCTTATTTTCTAAAACATTTTATTACTTAAAGTTATATGGTTATGAATTATATTGAAAATATTATTTTAAAAAATAAATAATAATCAGGTATCTAAAAAAATAGGAAAACACAAAAATTAACAATCAATTATTTTCACAGGTTTTCTAAACAAATTACCTATTTATTAAATTTTTTATATAATTATTAAATCATCTAATTAACCAATCCATATTAATATATCACAATTTTACTTTCATTCCACTAATTATAGTAATCATGAATTTATAATTACATACATAATAGAAAATAATAATATGTTATTTTTTAAATTAAATTCTCAATTTTTTGAAGAAACATTGATTTTTTACATACATTAATGAACCATAATATAATAATCATAATGTTGTAAATTAGAATCACCAAAAAATTAGTTAAATATAAAAAACTAAAATATTACATTCTATGACATTTATTATAATGTACAACTTTATTAATTGCATGAATAATAATGAATACCAATATTTTCATCTTTTTAGCAAACATAAAATTATCTTAGAAAAAAATTTCAACGTTTTAAATTCATAATTAATTATTTCTAGTCTAAATAAGGAATAAAAATATATTCAAAATCAATTTACCATAATCTGGAAAAAAAGTTATTTTTAGAATGATTCGGTTTCATCCAAATCACCGACATCAATTTCTAAATAATAATGTTATCATTCCAACATTAACCAAATCATATGTATAAAAATACCATATGAATAATGTCATAACATTAGGAATTATATTTAATATTTCATGATACCAAACTCTCCAGGGATAAAAGATTTAATATGTGGTTTTCACAAACCATGAAGGGCTTCACAAAATGTTTTATACCTGAATTACCAAGTAACATGATGTTATTTATAATGGGGTTTGTATCTTCATTTTGTGATGTATATTTCATGTATTGAAATGTATTATATCTATAAATACCATACCAATAGATTGTCTTGAACTGAATTATACCATTTGGAATGTCTCAACCCTAACCAGTTTCTTGGGTAGATCCAAGGTTCTAAAAATATCTGGTGAATTTTCCAAGACAGAAAATGAGGAAAATAAAATCCAAGGGCTTACACAAACTTTGGGATTTGATTTTATAATTTCATTTAACTACATATTCTAATAATAAAATTTAAAAAACCTATAACACTATATGATTCTTGAGTTAGATACATTAAAAATCAATGAAATATCAGTAAAACCACAATATAAGAATGCAACAACAACTAGATGTACTAAAATAGTGATAAAATATAATAACACCAAAAATGAAAATAGTTCATAATGTCAAACTACACTAATATTAACAAAATTACCACTGCGGAGCTCTAGGATCTATATCCCAAGACTATATCATCCCAAATGCACCATTAGAAAATTTAGATATTTCCGATTATCATCCACATGTCAAAAAAGTCTACATACAAACCAAAGTGCATATGTAATGGTGAGTATAACAACCCCTAGGGATTCCATTAATACTAATATTAAATTCCACTACGACCATAATCAAGTTGGTTCTCTATTTTATATAATATAATTAAGAGTATGAAATTTATTTTAAAGGGGTTTAATAAAATATAAATAGAAAATAAGATTATATTAAAGGAATTGTAAACCAGAAGTAATGTGATTATAATGGTAGTATCGAATAAAATATTTTGTTACAAATATCAAGAATAGTTTATCTAAAAAATAATTCTATAATTCCAATCACATTCCCATGTATACCTGGCCCTACAAATATCCTCACTTAACCATGGTGACTTCCATACACGATCTATCACACACACCTGTGCAAAACATGGACATCTCCAAAATTCCTTTTTTTTCATTTGAACATCAGTCTATGATTTATTATTATGATATATTGAATAAACCTAACCCAAACCATAACAAGAATATCCAATTTAAATTGCTTTTTTCAAAAAAAAAATCATTTATTAAGAAGAATATTTTTCATACCAAGGTTGTGTCACCAATTTATGAAAAAAGAAGAAAAAGAACAATACATATGAAATTTTTTTGAGATTATTTAGGGTTAAAAAGAAATAAATTTCATTTAAACTTATAGGAATCATTCTGAAGAATGAAATACTTTACATTCCAAGTAAATTTTAAAGAATAAAAAAGTATTTATCCTCAAAATGAGTGAAGAAAATGAAATATGTAATAATGGAACCACTAGATTCAGGGTTTAAATCCATTTATATTGATATAACCAATCAAGATCTCATCAAATCACATCATAATCATAAAACTATACATACCAGAATATATCTATCATTCAATGTGACTATAGATAAGTGGCTCCACAAAGAGATTTAAAAAAGACACATACACATTATTCTATAGATAAAATACCCTTATATCCATCATAAATATCTTTAAGATCTTATGGAATAACCAATAAATATTAGGAAGGTATTGTACATTGAAATAAAGAGAGAAAAGGTGAAAATGGGTTTTTGAGGGTCAATATAGGGTTAAATTATAGCTTTTGTACCATTAATTACACTATACACTATTTATAAAAATAGTTTGGAAAACCATGAACAAACGGTGTACTTAATTCTACATCCAACCCCCCATACGATTAGTTCAAATTATTTGAAAATTAGTCGACAAACAACATTTTCCCTATACCTTTGGTTTCACATTCTATCTGGGGAACCCATATTGTCAGGAAAAAATATCAAATGACCTTTCATACCCATATAACATCCAAATCCTATGACATAGTTGTCTAGATAAATCCCTATGATTTCCCCTAACCGTTCACTCTTAAAAAAACTCCAAAAACATCCTAAATTGTCCAGTAGCATCTCAAGGTCTAACTAATGAAAAATATGGATTATGAGACCCTATAAGACTAATATACCCCCAAAATTTGGGTATTACTAATAAATTATTTCCAATATATATATATATATATGGAAACATAAATATTCTTATAAAATTTTGAATAACATTCAATTTGTTTTTATATTTTAGATTTAAATTCTCATTGGGAAAATTTTCAACTTTTCCTTATTGTAAAATCTCAAATTCCCTGTAGTTTTATTACTAATCATGTTTTATATTAATATAATTATAATATTTAAAAAATATCAAAAATATATTTTGGGTCAATAAATTTATTAAATATTTCATTGGATGCATAATTATATACGTATCATAAATATAAAATTATCAATGCATAAATAAAATGATATTTCTAAAAAATATGAATAGATTTGGAATATTTTCACTTTATTAATAATAATTATAAATTTTAAAAATTAATCTCTCTATTCTCATTAAATTTTTGTAAACAATACCTATGAAATGAAATATCATTCCTGAGATTATTCATTATGGGTTTCATTTATTATGAGAATATTTAAAATATGAGATAAAACATAATTATAGATTATTTACTTAGCCATTACTCAAAACTATGTCATGAAAGTTCAATTAATTTCATCCCTATTTGTTAATAATCATGCTTAATATTTATAATTGAAATAAATTTATAGTATATAGATAAGATTTGAGTATAAAGACCATATGAAAACAAAAAATATGAGTTATATTTTATAAATCCAATCTTATTTTCTTATAATTTTTTTATTGTAGGATGATTTTGTCCTTCTCAAGTGGTTTAATCCTCCCAAAATCATAAATAAAATAAAGATATTGTTTTCAATACCATATATACTGAGTTATTTGTATGATAATAATTAGAAAACTATATATCAAATTAATATTATTTTTGGCATATCTCATTTAACAGTTAATAAAAAAATTCCAATCTTAATAGAAATTTAGCAACAAAATCTTCCCCAAAAGTATCCCCTTAATGGGAATTAAGAAAATAATTATTTATCTAAATAATTTATAATAAATAACATAATTAATATTTTGGAATTTCTAAAAAATATAATATTTCACAAAATATCCATTTTATAGCGCTTAACTATAGCAGTCAAATATCTCGTTTAGTTATAATTTGTTCTGTTAAAATCAAAGGAACTAAAACTACATCAACATTAAAATAATATAAAATTTCGTTAATAGTATATAAATTATAATATTATATTATTTTAGTATGAAATACAATATATAATGAGGTATGAAAATAGAAGAACATGAGGGTTATTTGGGAGGGAATAAATAAAGATAGTTATGAAAACCCATATATTTAATACATAATTATTCCAGATTTAGAACATGAAGGTGGACATTATACAACCCCAGATGATCATAAAGCCAAGTTTCATTAGGAAATTATTGAGATACAAAAATAACATATGAAATAAATGAAACTATATTATTGAAAACATCAATATAATACACCTAATATTCTACCGTACTTCTAAAACTACATTAGATTAATAGGTGAGTTATAAAGGACAGTACGGGAATAAAAAAGGGATTGAATATCTTAATTTTTTTAATTGTGAGTACAAATTCATATAAAGATAACATAAATGTGGTTATATTCGAAATATTGAAAAGTTAGGCATGATATAATGTGAGAGCATAATGAATGTTTAGGAATGTAAAAAGAATATAAATATTTCCATGAAGAAAATAAAATAGGTATAACAACCAAGAAAACATAACATAATATGATTAGGACAAACCAATATTCACCATAAATAGCATACCATGAGTTAAAAACATTATCCAATGCATTGAAGGTGTAAATAATTCCAGATCATCCTGTCACTATCATATCATGTACATGCATAAGAGTGCCTCAGAGATCATTTAACATAATGATATATTTCATCACATACAAACCCACAATAAATTAGTGTGATATAAATGCATAAAATTTTCAAATAATGGGATTATAGGTACATATAGGGTAATAAATTTTAGTGGAAATGGGGAAAGGAATTCATGACATAATTTTTTATCATGAAAAATCATTGGAAAATTTTGAGAGCACAATGATGGTATATAAAGATTAATAAAAACTATTAATATTAGTAAATGGTTTAAATAATTACTTTTCCATCATAAATAAATTAAGTGGATCATATAAGAACATAATTCTATAGAAAAAATGTTACTTATAGGGTATATAACATAGAAGGATCTTGAATAAAGAGGATTAGAAGAGGATCACTTGCCTTGAGTTAGCACTTAATAAACTATTGTATTATCATTATAATACATTTTAGGTTCAATGGAATTTATTTGGATATGTTCATTCTTGAAATTTCGTGTTTTAATGGATTTAATAGATGTGAAATGGGAGTTTGGGTAGGTTAATAGAGAAAAAGTGAGACGAGTTCTTTATTAATTTCCGAACATAGTTTTTGGACTCTATGATAAATTAATCGAAACCCCACACAATTCCATGATTTTTCAAATATTTTTCTTAGAAATAGAGATTGTTGTAATTATTTCATATGGTTAATAAAAAACAATAAAACAATACCATTGGTAATTTGGAATTGATTAATGTTTATAATAAAATTTATTTTTAAACAACATAATATATGTTATGGAGGTTTCACTACGGGTTTTTAAATTTCATAAAATAACCTCATAAACATATTATTTTAAATATTAATTATATATTTGGTCATGTATAAGTATTTTTGGAATATATTACACCACTAGTTTCTAATAATGATATCTCAATACATAATATATATTTATATGGAATTTAATTTTTACCCAAAGAATTCCACTATTTACAAAAATTATGGAAAATTTATCTTTTGACAATTTTAAAAATAATATTCATAGAAATAAAATTTATATTATCTTAATAAATAAAAATATATGATAATTTTTATCTTTAAATAAAAATTCCAAATTTATTGATAATAAATTCTTTTCAATAGAAATTTTCTAACCATGATAATAAAATGACTTTGAAAAATTAATATTACAAATATTATTTAATACATATTATTTATAGGTACCATTTTAATAAAAAATAAATGAATTTAAAATTTTATAATACAAACAAATTATTATCTTAATTGATACTATATATATCTCAAAAATTAAATTTAATATTTTTTGTAATAAAATATAATATTTATCAAACTCAATATCATATAATTAAAAAAGAATATTTTAAAAAATAGGTAACTAAAATAATTTATTTTTAAAATGAAATTTAAATAACTTCACACTATTAGGGTATAGATATAGAACCCATTATTACAACCACTAATTATCTATAGTTAAGGTGTGCTATAATGAAATTTTCAAGGGGTGGTTTAGTGAACATTATTTCGACCATGATCTCAATGAGCATTAACATTTCCAATAAATTGTTTGAATCATTATTTTGTTATTGTTTATCTGATTTTCACTATTCAAGGAAAAATCCCAGTGTCCCAATCTTCCTCATAGGATTTGATAAATGGTCCTCATTAGGTACAATCCTACTAGTAGAGGACATAGTTTTTTCCATCAATTTAAATTGGAATTTATCATAAACAATAACATACTAAGAATAATAGCCACTGTAAAAATGTTTTCTTATCAATCATTACACTTTATAATGGTATTTTAAATATGATTGGATATAACTTATAAATATACAAAAACAAAATAAATTTATGTTTTTCCTATAATTGTATAATATAATAAATAATTTATTCATTCAAAAATAGAATTTCACATAAAAAAGTTCAGGTTGTTACATTCTTTCCCACGTTATAAAATTTACCTAAAAAATTTCATTTCATATGGTAAAACAGATGAGGGTACTTCTGTTTCATCCCCTTTTTTGTTTCCTTGGAAGCTTCCAAAAACCATTGCTTCCACAATAACAATTTGACCACAATAGTTGACTTGTTTTGTAGAACCATGCCTCTATGATCTAAGACTGTTGTTGGCTGCTCAATGTATGAAAAATAATTATCCACCGGTACCACCTTTGGATTCAATAAATGTGAGGGGTATGGTTTGGAATTCTTCATTAGGGATGTATAGAAAGGCTTATCTACTTCAGATTGGTATGTTGGGATTCCCAGTCAATATTACCCCACTCCAATCAGGTCATAGATCTAAAAGGAGATGATGTGTCCATGAATTAGCTTTCGCTTCTTAAAAATCCACAATATTGTCTTGCACAATGATATAAGAAGGATAAATTTATCTATACCCTCAAATTTCAGGTCTCTTTATTGATTGTCTACATAGATTTCTATTTATTTTTTTGGATTTCATATTATAAGTAATTTGATGAACATTATATAAAATCTCTTGCATATTATCTAGTTCTATTAGCGTCCTATATCCAACATCAACCCACCTTTTCAGTGTCTGCAACCTCTTCTAATACATATCCTAAAAAGGTGGAATTTGAATGCTCTAATAAAACTATTGTTATATTATAAATCCATTAGTGGATTTCACTTTGCAATATAAACATGTAAAACCATTGAAAATGGTCATCGAATATCCCTTAGAGTGAGAATGTATCATTCACATTGACTATCTATAGAATGGTGATACAAGTTCTATTTATCTATTTTTTATCCAATGATTATTGTAGGATTCTCTAAATCTGATGGTAATCATTAGATCTCGACTAGCTAAAATAGAGATTGTAACTCCATGATGTCTTACCACTTAACTTATTTATATCTTTCTATTTCGGACAAGAGAGAAATGTTATTTGATTAAGATAAAATGTGTCAACTTTTTAAGGTGATTATCAACAACATAGATGGATTTATTTCATTTTGTTTCCTAGGGGTTCCTATAATGAAATCCCATCTTATGTTTTCCCATTTTGATATTGGTATTGGAAATGGTTTCTATGACAACCCTCCTTTTTATTACAAATTATACATGCTTTATTACATAAAACATCACTTGATCCAACAAAGAATATTGAGAGGTTTAGTGTCTTTGGGGAATAGGATCATTACATAAAAACTTTATACTTGAAATACAACATCTTTATTGAAAACTTCCTTTACATGACCACTACATTCCTTCGTACTTAGCATTGCATGGGATAACCTGAGGACATGCATAAGAAAAGGGTGAGCTATAAAGCCTAGTAAGGGAGTAAACAATGAATAACATGAGGATTAAAATACATGTTAGGCAATAGGCATATCAATAGAGCATAATAGAAACATGAACATAAAGGCATGATAAAGCATGATAATCATAACATGGAAATGTGGCAACAACACTTAACATTGAATTAGCATGAGCCAAGGCTCATTGCACATGGAGCATGAGTAAACCCTCATTGCACATGAAGCACGAGTAAACCCTCGTTTCACTTGAATTAGCATGAGTAAACACTCATTGCACATGACGTATCATGATACTATACTTTACCCAATGCATTGGAGCCCTATAAAGGGCGCACCCTTCTTAAACATTTTATTTCATGCATAAGTGTGCCACATGGATCATAAATCATGGATTCATAAAACATAATCATTTCTTCCACGATAAAGGAATGTGGAATTCATACATGAAAATTTATAATCAAAATGTAAATGTGCATAAAGGAGAATACCCTTGATGGAGAAATGGGCATGGTATTCACTACACAAAGACATTGGCTTAGAAAATCGGTGCGATTTCGGCAGCGTAACAGCGTGACATAAGAATTCATAAAAAGTGTTGATGAGAGAGAAAGGGGTTCCTCATCATATTTACATGTAATGGACAGTAATGAGATCATATATATACATGTCCCAACAATAGAAATGGAGTTTAGATTCATGATACAAAAGTATTGCTTGAATGTAAAAGAAGAGCGAGAAGTTCCTTTCGAAATTTCGGCATAGTAACGGGTGTGCATGGGAGGCATTTAATGAGAGAGAAAGGGTTCTCCCATCATTCAAACAATAAGAGGGTAGTATGGGGGAGGTGCGAAACCATACCCCAACATTCATAATTGATATAAAAAAAGGCAATACAACTTAAAGAAAATTGACAAAAATGAGAAAGGAAGAAAACCCCTTACTTGGATGTGTTCTTCCAAAGGCTAGAGAGAGGCTTGTGAGAGGCTTCTTGGGAGCTTGGGGCACCTTGAGAGGATTCTAGAGAGAGTAGGGCAGAGGTTGGACGAACATAAAGGGCTTTGAGTGAGGAGGAAGTGGGAGCTTGGGTGGGTTTATATAGGAAAGGTGAGAGAATTCATTATTATTTAGGTTTGGGACCCCTTATATTAAAATAATCCAAACCACAAACCATCCCATGGTATTTGCCCATGGTTTCTGGAAAAGGAAAGAGGAAAACAATATTTTACAAGTCCATGGTCCGAACTTATTAAAAAATTAGGGTTGCTTATGTGGAGGTGAGTCACACTCCCATGGAAATTAATTTAAAAAGGCAAAAGTGTTGAATAAGTCTTGAGGGCTCCATTAATGCTTTGAAAAGTAAGTCAAACAAACCCAAAACCACATTATTTTAATGATAAAACACATATTGGCCGAACATAAGGATTATGGTATTTTATTACATCACCATTGGGTCATTATGATGTCATAAAACACATTATATATTTAAATGGTATTTAATTTTTACCCAAAAATTTGACTGTCTCAGAAATTTAGGAAAAATTCACCGTTGGATAATTACGACGTCCTGATTCCAAAAATAATATTTATTTTATCTAAATATTTTTCTAAATATGTGAATTTTCACTTTTAAAATAAAAACCGACATTTATAAAAAATTCACGAGTTTTGACAGAAATGGCTTTCAAACCTTAATAAAAATTTTAATTGCATTCATAAAATTATAAGATCATTTATATTTAATAAAAATTAATTTAATATTAATAATAATATTTTATTAAAATAATGTTTAATTCAAAAATCATTTAACTTAATAAAATATAATTCTTAATTAAATAATAACTAAAAACACCATTTGTACTTTAAAAACTAATTACAATGTATCAACAAAAATTATATTCATTATTATATACAAAAAATAATGTAAATGATCATGGTTCTACTTATTTGTTACATAACCCCTTAAAATAGCCGCATAAGACCTAAGGGTAAGGTGGGCGATGGTGACAGACTCTTGGGGTTGCTCGGATAACATCGCTCGAGTGGTAATCTCTATCAACTTCCATTTTTCCCATAGACGATCACGTTCGAGCTTGACTTGATGAAGCTCAGCTTGGGCTTGGTCAAGGGCAAAGCCCAAAGACGCCACCTCTTTTCTGAGCTCCGACAAATGGGCTTCGTAAGGGGAAATTCTACTGGATGAGGCCATCGCTTCCTTTGTCTGAGTAGAAATGGTTTCGTTAAAGCCTTATATTTATACTACTCAGATGATCACTGTTCAACGGCTATAAAAGTAACGGTCACAAATCTTAACATAAAACTAAAGAAGTTGACATAATATAAAAACATTTTTTTTTCATAAAGAAACATTTAACTGGATCAAGAGGGATTTTCCATTAATGAAACTTTGGGTCGTTACAACATTCCCCCCTTAAAAAATTTCGCCCTCGAAATTTTCCTTTTCCCACACTAAAAAAAATGTGGGTAACTTAGCTTCATCATATCCTCCGACTCCCAAGTTGCTTCTTCAAACTTGTGGTTTCTCCACAACACCTTGACGAGGGGAATTGTCTTATTTCGTAGAACTTTTTCTCTACGATCTAAGATCTTCACTGGTTGCTCCTCATAAGAAAGATCATCTTCCAATTGTACCACCTCGGAAGAGAGTACATGTGAAGGGTCCGGTATGTACTTCCTTAAGAGGGATACATGAAAGACATCATGCACCTTGGACATAGTCGGTAGAAGTGCTAGTCGATAGGCCACAACCCCAACACGATCAAGAATCTCGAATGGGCCGATGTACCTTGGACTTAACTTCCCTTTCTTTCCAAACCTCATGACCTTCTTCCACGGAGATATGCGTAAAAACACCATGTCTCCGACTTTAAACTCAAGGTCTCTTCGACGATTATCTACATAACTCTTCTGTCGACTTTGGGCTGCCTTGATATGCTGCTGAATGGTTTTCACCTTCTCCACCATTTCTTCGACCATTTCTGGTCCAAGCAGCTTATGTTAACCGACCTCACCCCAACATGCCGGTGTTCTACACCTTTTCCCATACAGGGCTTCATATGGTGCCATTTGGATGCTCGAGTGGAAACTATTATTATAAGAGAACTCAACCAGAGGAAGATGTTGATCCCATCCTCCTTTAAATTCCACTGAGCACGCTCTCAACATATCCTCAAGTGTTTGGATAGTCCGCTCGGATTGGCCATCAGTTTGAGGATGATAGGCCGTACTGAAGTTTAGTTCAGTATTCAGAGCATGTTGAAGACTCTTCCAAAACATAGAGGTAAATCTTGGATCTCGGTCAGACACAATAGATAGTGGTACTCCATGCAACCGTACCACTTCCCTGATATATATCCGTTCCAGTTGATCCAAAGAGAAATCCTCTCGAATAGCAATGAAGTGTGCAGTCTTTGTAAGACGATCCACAACAATCCAGATTGCATTGTTTCCTTTGGATGTCCTTGAAAGTCTGGTGACAAAGTCCATGGTGATGTTCTCCCATTTCCATTTTGGTATGGGCAATGGTTGCATCATCCCCTTAGACTTCTGCCTCTCTGCCTTCACTTGGTGACACACCAGGCACATTGATGTATATTCAGTGATCTCCTTCTTCATATTATCCCACCAAATGTTTTCTCGGAGATCTCGATATATCTTTGTGCTCCCTGGGTGAATAGAAAAATTTGAACTATGTGCATCATCCAAAAGTTCCTTCTTCAGCTCCGAACTTGATGGAACACATAATCTTTTCCCAAACCGCACAATTCCTTCTTTATTAACATTAAACTCTGAGGATTTTCCCTTTTTGATAGCTTCCACTTTTTCTTGGATTCCCGCATCATCCTTTTGAGCATCCTTTAACCTTTACAAAAGAGATGGTTGAGCAATCATTTGTGAATGGATTGATGATGTTCCCTTCTTTATGATTCCCACGTCCATCTTTATCAAGTCTAAGAAGATTGGATCCTTCTCAATTCTCATCATTGATAGAATTACTAGATCCTTTCTACTTAGGGCATCCGCCACCTTGTTCGCCTTCCCAGGGTGGTAATGTATTGAACAGTCATAATCCTTGATGAGATCTATCCATCTTCTCTGGCGCATATTAAGCTCTTTCTGTGTGAATATATATTTAAGACTCTTGTGGTCAGTATATATCTCACATTTCTCTCCATAGAGATAATGCCGCCAGATTTTCAAGGCAAAGATCACCGCCGCGAACTCTAGATCATGTGTTGGATAGTTTCGCTCATGGATTTTCAACTTCCTTGAGGCATAGGATATTACTTTATCATTCTGCATCAGCACACATCCTAATCCCTTCTTCGAAGCATCACTGAATACCACAAAGAGCTCCCCACTTGTGGGTAAAGTGAGCACGGGTGCAGTGATAAGCCTCCTTTTCAACTCCTTGAAGCTTTCTTCGCATTCATTACTCCAAGAAAACTTTACTCCCTTTCGAGTTAGCTTGGTAAGAGGGTTGGACAATCGTGAGAAATTTCTCACAAATCGTCGATAATATCCAGCTAACCCCAAGAAGCTACGGATATCAGTTAATGATGTTGGCCTCGGCCATCCCTCAATTGCATCTGTTTTGGAGGGGTCCACAGATATCCCATTTCTTGTGATGATGTGACCCAAGAATGAGGCTTCCTTCAACCAAAAATCACACTTGTTGTACTTTTCATTGAGCTTCTCCTTGCACAAAGTCTCTAGTGTAGTTTTTAAATGCTCCTCATGGTCCTCCTTGATTTTGGAGTATATTAGAATATCATCTATAAAGACTACCAAAAATTTGTCTAGGTAATCTCTAAAGACTCTATTCATCAAGTCCATGAATATTGCTGGAGCATTTGTGAGTCCGAAAGGCATTACTATGAATTCATAGTGTCCATACCTTGTACGAAAAGCAGTCTTGGGGATATCTTCCTTCTTCACCCTTACGTGATAATATCCCGACCGCAAGTCGACCTTGGAGAAGTATTGTGCTCCACGCAGCTGATCAAACAAGTCATCGATTCTTGGGAGAGGATACATGTTCTTTATCGTGATTTTGTTAAGTTCACGATAATCGATGCAAAGCCGCATTGACCCATCCTTCTTCTTAACGAAGAGGACTGGTGCACCCCATGGTGATGCACGTGGGCATATAAACCCTTTATCCAGATTCTCCTGTAGTTGTTTCTTTAGCTCTTTAAGCTCAACAACAGCCATTCTATATGGATTCTTGGATATTGGTAGCGCCCCAGGTATAAGTTCAATTGAGAACTCAACATCTCTTCTTGGAGGAAGACCATGAAGTTCCTCGGGAAATACATCAGCGAATTCCCTCACAATAGGCATTTCTTCAAGGGTGGTTTCTTCCTTGGACTTAATCATCTGAGCCAGATATTCATGCTCATAAGGCAGTAATATCCATGCTTGAGATGATGGAGCTAAAGGAGATTCATCTTCCTCCTGACACTTGTAAAGAATCGGGGGTCGATTCTCCATATGGAGTGTGATTTCCCTCTCCTGACAATTTATGTTGGCTCTATATAAGGAAAGCCAATCCATGCCAAGAATTGCATCAAATTCCACCAAAGGGAGTATGAAGAGGTTCGCTGGGAAATTCAATCCACATATTATAAAAGGGGAGGACTTATACTCATGGGATGCAATGATTGCCCCATTTTCCGTACTCACCGACATCTTTACTTCCATGATTTGTGGTGGTGCAGGGATTGTTCTACTAAACATTTGAGATATAAAAGAATGCGTAGAACCTGAATCAAAAAGTACGTTTGCTATTCTTGACTGAATAACTAGCGTACCTGTCACCACTTCATTGTCGGGGTTCACTTCGGCAGAAGTGATGGCAAAAGCTCTTCCTTGCTGTCTTGGAGGTTTTTGATTGCCTCCGATAACCCTTGGATTAGGGCACTGATTCGCAAAATGACCCGGTTCTTTGTATTTGAATCATTGAACAACGCGTTGAGGTTCGAACGGAGCGTTCCTCTCCTCTGTCGCAGCCGCGGGTCCTTCTTGCTGACAGTTAACAGCTAGGTGCCCTTCTCTTCCACACTTGAAGCATTTTCTTGTCCCCCTAAGGCAATTTCCGGGGTTCTTCTTTACAAACTTTTGGCTAGTGGGGTGCTGGAATTTATTAGCACCGTTGTATTTATCCATCGGACCACCAGCATTGATGTCCACATTACGCTTCTTGTCCCCATGATACCCCTGTGATTCTCCGATCTCCATTTCAACCTTGAGGGCACATCAGACAATTTCCTCATAGCTGTCGAAGTCACAGATCACTAATGCTTTCCACAAGCTAGGCTTCAGCCCACCAAAGAAGCGGTCAACCTTGCATTCGGGTGTAACGACAAAGCCGGAAGCGTATCGTGCAAGCCTTGTGAAGTTTTCCTCGTACGCTCCCACCGATTCTTCATCTTTCTGTTTGAGGGAATGGAAGTCCCTTTCCATCTTAAGACGGAGGGTTCCTGGAAAATATTTATCGAAAAACATCTTCCGGAATACCATCCATTCCAAAGCCTCGATCTCCTCCTCAGGCTTCGTATTTTTGATCAATGTCCACCATTGATCAGCTTCACCCTCCATACGATAAGCCTCCAGGAGAACCTTCTCTTTTTCAGAGCATTGGAGGATGGAGAATATCTTTTCAATGGAGTTGATCCATTGTTCAGCAATCGTGGGATTGGATGATCCACTAAAAGTAGGAGGTCTTTGTCTCATGAAGCTTTCAATAGCGACTTGTTCTTTCTTAGGGGGGGGGGGGGTTGAACGTTCCTCTTGACCAGTGTTTCTATTCAAAACTTGAGTTAGTTGAGAGAGAAGCATGACAAAGTTTGCGATTCCCGCTCCCATTGGATTGGGCATCTCATAAGTACAATCACCACACTGATCTTCGCAACGGTTGTTAGCCCGAGTTCTCCTATTACCTGCCATTGGCTGGAATAAAAGGAAAGTTAGGGGTAACACATAAAGGGTAATCCAAAGACAAAAGTTGATGACTTATAAATAAACTTTATTCTCTTTAACTCATGAGTCTATAGGATTCAATCCATGCTTTTCATGATCTTCCTTCTAACATATATTCTTAGGGGCATTTTTCCCTTAATAAGGGTTCATACTAAGATTGTGAATTTATCAAAACATATCCCCCAGGAGTGTCGTAACCAAGAGTGCAGCAAGGCCTGTTGTCGTGCACCAGTTCCCGTTCGAGTCTAGCTCAAAGTGGTGTTTTCGGGTTTTACCCCTAGGATACATCTGTGCCAGAGCCGCCTCTACCTGATCATATCCAGACAGGGATGTATTTGTTTGATAAACCAATTAATTAGTATTTACCAAAACTTAGGGATGTTTTTATTATGCTTAGTCTTGTATCTAAGGCTTTACTAGGGTTTCCTAATCCCAAAAATAACAAAACATATCCTCTGATACCAACTATGACAACCCTGCTTTTTATTACAACTTAAACATGCTTTATTACATAAAACATCACTTGATCCAACAAAGAAGATAGAGAGGTTTAGTGTCTTTGGGGCTTAGGATCATTACATAAAAACTTTAAACTTGATATACAACATCTTTATTGAAAACATCCTTTAAATGACCACTACATTCCTTCGTACTTAGCATTGCATGGGATAACCTGAGGACATGCATAAGAAAAGGGTGAGCTATAAAGCCCAGTAAGGGAGTAAAAAATGAATAACATGAGGAGTGAAATACATGTTAGGGAATAGGAATATCAATAGAGCATAATAGAAACATGAACATAAAGGCATGATAAAGCATGATAATCATAACATGGAAATGTGGCAACAACACTTAACATTGAATTAGCATGAGCCAAGGCTCATTGCACATGGAGCATGAGTAAACCCTCATTGCACTTGAAGCACGAGTAAACCCTCGTTGCACTTGAATTAGCATGAGTAAACACTCATTGCACATGACGTATCATGATACTATACTTTACCCAATGCATTGGAGTGCTATAAAGGGCGCACCCTTCTTAAACATTTCATTTCATGCATAAGTGTGCCACATGGATCATAAAACATGGATTCATAAAACATAATAATTTCTTCCACGATAAATGAATGTGGAATTAATACATGAAAATTTATAATCAATATGTAAATGTGCATAAATGTGAATACCCTTGATGGAGAAATGGGCATGGTATTCACTACACAAAGACATTGGCTTCGAAAATCGGTGTGATTTCGACAGCGTAACGGCGTGACATAAGAATTCATAAAAAGGGTTGATGAGAGATAAAGGGGATCCTCATCATATTTACATGTAATGTAAAGTAAGGAGATCATATATATACATGTACCAACAATAGAAATGGAATTAGATTCATGATACAAAAGTATTTCTTGAATGTAAAAGAAGAGAGAGAAGTTCCTTTCGGAATTTCGGCATAGTAACGAGTGTACATGGGAGGCATTTAATGAACGAGAAAGGGTTCTCCCATCATTAAAACAATAAGAGGGCAGTATGGGGGAGGTGTGAAACCATACCCCAAAATTCATAATTGAAATAAAAAAAGTCAATACAACTTAAAGAAAATTGACAAAAATGAGAAAGGAAGAAAACCCCTTACTTGGATGTGTGCTTCCAAAGGCTAGAGAGAGGCTTGTGAGAGGATTCTTGGGAGATTGGGGAACCTTGAGAGGATTCTAGAGAGAGTAGGGCAGAGGTTGGACGAACTTCAAGGGCTTTGAGTGAGGAGGAAGTGGGAGCTTGGGTGGGTTTATATAGGAAAGGTGAGAGAATTCATTATTATTTAGGTTTGGGACCCCTTATATTAAAATAATCCAAACCACAAACCATCCCACGGTATTTTCCCATGGTTTCTGGAAAAGGAAAGAGGAAAACAATATTTTACAAGTACAAGGTCCGAACTTATTAAAAAATTAGGGTTGCTTATGTGGAGGTGAGTCACACTCCCATGGAAATTAATTTAAAAAGGCAAAGTGTTGAATAAGTCTTGAGGGCTCCATTAATGCTTTGAAAAGTAAGTCAAAAAAACCCAAAACCTCATTATTTTAATGATAAAACACATATTGGCCGAACATAAGGATTATGGTGTTTTATTACATCACCATTGGGTCATTATGATGTCATAAAACACATTATATATTTAAATGGTATTTAATTTTTACCCAAAAATTTGACTGTCTCAGAAAATTATGAAAAATTCACCGTTGGATAATTTCGACGTCATGATTCCAAAAATAATATTTATTTTATCTAAATAATTTTCTAAATATGTGAATTTTCACTTTTAAAATAAAAACCGATATTTATAAAAAATTCACGGGTTTTGACAGAAATGGCTTTCAAACCTTAATAAAAATTTTAATTGCATTCAAAAAATTATATGATCATTTATATTTAATAAAAATTAATTTAATATTAATAATAATATTTTATTAAAATAATATTTAATTCAAAAATCCTTTAATTTAATAAAATATAATTCTTAATTAAATAATAACTAAAAACACCATTTGTACTTTAAAAACTAATTACCATGTATCAAAAAAAATTATATTCATTATTATATACAAAAAATAATGTACATGGTGCTTCTTATTTGTTACATAACCCCTTAAAATAGCCACATAAGACCTAAGGGTAAGGTGTGCGATGGTGACAGACTCTTGGGGTTGCTCGGATAACATCGCTCGAGTGGTAATCTCTATCAACTTCCATTTTTCCCGTAGACGATCACGTTCGAGCTTGACTTGATGAAGCTCAGCTTGGGCTTGGTCAAGGGCAAAGCCCAAAGACGCCACCTCTTTTCTGAGCTCCAACAAATGGGCTTCGTAAGGGGAAATTCTACTGGATGAGGCCATTGCTTCCTTTTTCTGAGTAGAAATGGTTTCGTTAAAGCCTTATATTTATACTACTCAGATGATCACTGTTCAACGGCTATAAAAGTAACGGTCACAAATCTTAACATAAAACTAAAGAAGATGACATCTTATAAAAACATTTTTTTTTCATAAAGAAACATTTAACTGGATCAAGAGGGATTTTCCATTAATGAAACTTTGGGTCGTTACAGTTTCATCATACCCTTAGTCTTTTATTAATTCACATTTCCTTATTAGAATACCAAGTGTTAGGATACATATCTGTTAATCTCTATCATAATGATATCCTTCCATATATTTTTAATTCTCCATATAGCATTTTGATTCTTATAATAATTTAGAATGTTGAGATATGTACATAATAGAAATGTACTATCATCATTTTTTTGTTTTTATGAGACAGATATACAAGTCCCATACCATATATATATATATATATATATCAATCTTCAGTAATGATGAACATAAGAATTTTCATTACGTTCTTCTGTAGAAAAATATCATCTTTTTCTACCCTTTGAACATTTCATTAATAGATTGTACATCTATTATTTGGGAAAGGTAATAACAATATCCTTTTACTATATCAATTAAAATTATTTATATGTTCAACACAATTATATCCCTTTAAATCCTCATCTGGGATAGGTTTAATAAATCCTTTCTATTCAATAAATCTACTACATTGATTACATTCCCATGAAGGTAATGGATTGAACAATCATAATCATTGATCATATCTAACATCCATAATTGGTGGGTATGAAACTCATTTTTTATGAAAATATTTTTGAGTCTTTTATAGTCTACATTTAATTAAACATCTCCCCATAAGGACAATTTCACTAAATATTTAGGTCAATATTAAATGCATCGAACTATAGATCATGTTTTTGGTAGTTCTTCTCATGTATAATTAATTGGAAAGAGGCATAAAATGTTAATTATTCACCTATCTTGGGGAGACAACCCATGCCATTTTTGGATACATCATTGTAAATCATAAATCATTCCCCCATAAGATTAATGTTATCACAAGTGTAGTGGTTATCCTATTCATATTATTTTTAAATATTTCATCACATTCGTCAATCTAGAAAAAAATTAATCCTTAATAAGTTAACATGGTTGCTGGATTCACCTCATTAAAATATTCTCACATATTGATGATAATACCAAACCAATCCATGGAAACTTTGGATTTTCATCTATGAATTTGTTGTTTTCCATTTATCAATTTCCTTAGATTATGAAAGAACCACATATATCAATTTTTGGTGACAAAAAAGATACTCTCCCTAAAATAAAGTAACATTTACTATACATTTCATATAAATTTTCCTTCATCATGTTCTTCATTATATTATTTAATTTTCCTCATGTTCCACCTTTATATCGGTGTATATAGGAATATAATAAATAAAGACTACGATAAATATTTCAATATGATCAAAACCGACTCCATTAATTAAGTACATGAATATTTCTAGAATATTAAAGAGTCTAAATAGAATAATTTTTAACACATAGTGCATGTACTTTTTATAAAAACATGTCATATGGATATAATTATTCTTCAACATTTAATGATTATTTCTCAACCAAAGGCCGAATATTGAGGAACATTGGGATCCATGTACTGAATAGAAAAATGAACCAATCTTTTGAAAATAATAATAATTATTTATCATGAAATTGTTTATCTGAAAATAATCATTTTAGAGGCTCATTACCGCATACTAGTTATTAATAATGATGACTAGTGAACCCAATAGTGAATCGCATAGGCATATGAATCATTTTTCCATATTCTTCTGTAGAGACTTCTACATCTCCTAAAGTTCAAAAATGGCTATATTATATGGATTATTTGATAATAGAAAATATCTACCCATAACCTCAATTAATGTCTTAGTCTCGTAGGTTGGATGAATAATAGAAAATTATTAAGGAAACACAATTGTGAATTTACTTACATTGGTAATTTCATCAAGGATGATATTTTTTTAGACTCAATTTTTTAAGATATATAGGTCTTCTCACAAGTAGCTAATATAAATTCATGAGATTTTGGTAGAAAAGTATATTATTAATCCTCTTTCAACTTGTATAGAATCATAGGGATGATTACCATTTATATGGTGATTTACTTATCTTGGCTATTTACGAATTCTTTATAATTATAATGTCTATCCATGACTGGAATATCATTGGATTTTAAAAATGGGATAATCATAAGTGTTTCAAGGATTTTTATCCTAAAAATATTTTTTTATTAGATGAGTTATATCATTTAGGGAAAATAATTCCAATGTTTTCCACCATCAATGGTAACTCAAAATCCATGGTTGGATGTGGGGTTTTAAGAGTTCTATTAAACATGCAAGATATAAAATAATGTATAGGAGTAGAACCATTTAGTACACCTTCTATACTTGGATGAATAAAATGTGTACATGTAACCACTTAATTTTTGGGACTCACCCTATCAACTAAGATTTTGTAACCATACCCTTGGACACTAGGCCTTTGAGGATGTTGTCGTCGATTATCATCAACACACCTTGGATTAGGGAATCGATTCTCATAGCTTCCATGATCCTTGAATTTGGAACCAAGGAATAATGGCTACGGTCCAAATATATAATTTATTTATTCAATAAAATTACTATCTTTCTCTAAATTGTAATCACTATATTGGTGTCATTCCTTCCCCCACCTAAAGAATTCCCTTATCCAGTGTAGATAATTTTTAGAATTCTAATTCCCACACATTGACAAGTGGGATGATGGAATTTCTTAACACTGTTATATTTATCTATCATACCACTAGAATTAGAATCCATTTCTCACTTCTTATCCCCAATAGATCATTTATATTAACTAATATATATTTTGATCTTGAGGGAACATCATTTAACTTCCACATATTTATCTAAGACTTAAAATTCCAATGATTTTTGTAGATTCAGCATTAACCCACCTAAGTAGAAGTTAACATTATATTTGATTAAAATACAAATAATTGAGGTGTATTATGAATTTATTTTATAGTTTTCATTATACATACTAATGTAGTTTTTAAAAATTTTCTTGAATTTTAAGAAATCTATCTCCATATTCAATTAGAGAGTGAAATTAAAATATATAATAGAGTAAATTTTCCAAAATTTCATCCACCTATCATTTTTATCTCCTCCACAAGTATTTTATTTTTGAACAATGTCCACTATTGATCACATTCCCCTTTAATGTGATAAAAATACATCACGACTTTATTAGTTTTTAAATGGTTGGGGCCGAAGCCTCATTTATTATTAAAGAAAATCAAATACATCTTTTAACTAGGTAGAGGGAGACCCATTACATAGCCCGAAGGCCCTGTGGGAATTTATCCCATTACACGGCCCATAGGCCCCCATTATTGGCCCATGGCCCATTATGTGAATAGTAATGAATTTCACCATTCCATTTTTGATTGGTATTTCATAATTCATCTTAATTCATGTTTCAATACAAAACATGATTTAATTGGGAATGTATTCTCCAAGAGTTTGTGATTGTTGGTCCTATCGGGTTGGGATTCTCACATGGGAATTCATAAAATTTCCCCTAACTTTGGGTTTTGACTTGGTTAATCTAATTTAATTACCCTAACTTCATGAGGAGTAAAATTAGGGATTATTATTTTTAAAATATTAAACACATAAATTGGAAACCATGAACATTGAATGGATAACTCATAAATTATTTATATCCTTGATCATATAGATTTCTAGGTTATTCTATATGTTATCCATGATCTATATCCTAATTTATATTTTTATAAGAATTATTCTACCATTCATAATGGTTTATAAATGGGTAGTAAATTTAAAAAATATTAGCCTCCAAGAGATTCAAACCAAGTGTCACTGAAGGCCCATTGTTTTGTAACACTTGATTATCATGACTTTCTCTGTTCACACTTGTATGGGTCATTACACCTAGGTAAATATATTCTAGTTCCACATCCACTTGTAGTATCTAGACATTGATGTATTTTCGTAGAAACCAATTACACCATATATTACCAAAATATATGGATGATTATACATTTTTAGTCTCCTAAATAAGGTTGTACATATGATTTCTAATATTAATCCCCAAAATAGCAATACATTTTTTTTCTGATACAAACCATGACAACCCATGTGTATATTACACCATAATTCATGATTTATTATATAATGTTATAAATAAAAATCCTCAAATGTTCATGATTCCAAGTGTTTTTAGGAAAATATGAATGTAGTAACAAAAATATAATGACATTATAGAAACCTTCTTGAACATGATCATAAAATTACATCATTATACTGAAACTACAAAGGATATCCTAGGGATGTATATAATAACGTAATGAGCTGTAAAGACTAGTATAGGAATGAAAAATCATATCATAAGGTAATTTAATACACATGATTGAAGAGGCATATCAAGAAAACAAAAATATTATTATAATCAATAATAATTAACAATGAGGCATGATATGACATTATTGCATAAAAGAAACATTAGAATGTGGAAACAACATTAAGCATGACATCCTAAACATAAAGCAAGGATAAAAACAGGACAACACATAACAATATTCATAAAATAGCCCCCACTCACCATAAAATGAATCTAATATGATAATAACATTAGCCAATTCATTGGATTGATATATTATATTGGCCCCACTTGTCACTCTGAAATCATG
Organism: Viscum album; assembly: GCA_963277665.1. Classification (NCBI taxonomy): domain Eukaryota; kingdom Viridiplantae; phylum Streptophyta; class Magnoliopsida; order Santalales; family Viscaceae; genus Viscum; species Viscum album. Next base: position 1,395,469,635 of record OY728166.1, read on the forward strand.
TACATAAATAACTGTGCCACAAACACCATATAAAAATGATGTATTTTGTTACTTTTAATACCAATATTTTTTATTGTGAGATACACACATTGAATTACCTAATAAATTATTTATATATTCATATAGGTGAATACCATCATTAAGGGGAAATCGTGATGTATATTGACTACAATGTAACTTTTCAAGAAAAGTAATAGGATAAACTCATCACCATAAATATGGTACACATAGATTCATATAAAGGTCTAAAGATAGTGAAAGGAGTCTTTCATTATAGGAAATAATATAGATAATAATAGGGATATTTAACTACATGATTCTACATGGAATCCAAAAGACCCATGATCAAATCTGGGTAGGGAGGAATTCCATTCTACTATACCAGTATTCTAGTAGGACATTGTATCTGACTGTATCAATGGTGCCACTATAGTAGCATTATAAATATAGTAGCAGAGGCACTTTAGTGGTGGAGGTAGTGTAGTAGGACTATATCGGTGATGGTAATGTAGCAGCGCAGGTACTGTAGCAGCATTGTTCACCAAAGATTCCTTTTGGACAAAAATTTCCTTTCAAGACATGTATTCATGCCCCTTGGACTTGGGACTTCAGGCTATGAAATGGGTCTCCCTCTACCATGATTTAAAGAGGTATTTTCTTTTACAATAAATTTAGGCTTTGTCCCCAACCATTCCAAAAAATATAAATAAGGTTCTTAAATAAAGAAGAGACGGAGATGATCCTTTACATTGAGAGGGCGCTTATAAAATAATGGGAAGAGATTCTTACAAATTTAATGGATCCATTATAGGGGTTTAAAGAGTGAAATAAAGATTATTTTCATAACATAAGGGGTTTTAGGTAAGAAAAATTGTAGGTTGTGTGTAATGACCAAAACTACATTAAATAAAAAAACCATTGCAATTTAATTAACTATATTACTAGATATTTTGGTTATAGAAAACACATGAACTTATATAATTATAACATTTAAGATTTTAAAGTCCCTTAATCATCATTATTGTTGGTAATATAGCCATGGAATAATGGTATCAAGATTAGAATACATATAGGTTCTTAATAAATCAAATTGACATAGACAAAGAAGTGATGGCTACAACTAGTAGGATCATTCCATATGAAGCTCATTTATCAGATATTATGTGGGAGATAGAATCTCAGGCACTTTGCCTTAAAAAATACTAACCTGGGATCCAATATCATAAGCATAAGGGGAATCGTTTATGGGAGAAGTTCAAGCTTATCGAGATCATGGCACAAACCATGTAGTTCAAACCACCACATGAAAGTCTCACAGTCCAACTCCTTACTCTTAGAGTATTCCCTTGTATATTAATGTGATATGTATTAATACCCTATGAATATTAATTTTAAAATTATTTTTTACAACATAATTGATATATTTTCAAACAATTATTATTAATTTATAATTTTATTTATTTCGATACAGTAAAAAACAAATTCTGTATTTGGAAATATTCAAATTTAATAAGGAAAATTATTTTGATGAAATAATGTATTTTTTAAAATAATTAATATTTTAATAAAATATTATAATTAAATAAATATTATTAAATAAATTTTTTAGATAAATTTTATTAAATATAAATTATCATATAACTTTTATGATGTCAAATGTAATTTTTATAAGGGTTTGAAATCTGTTATTGTCATAAAACCCAACATTTATTAATAAATGTCGATTTCATATTTTAAAAGTGAAAATTAAAATATTATTAAAATTATTTTGATAAAATGAAAAAATTTTGGAATCAAAATTTTCAAAATTATCAAATAGTTATTTTTTAATAATTTTCTACATGAGTCGATTTTTCTAGAAAAAATTAAACACTATATAAATATAATTTGAGTATTATGACAACAAAAATACCAAAATGTGATGTAATAAATACTGTAAAATGTATCAAAGACCAAAAATATTTCAAATAATTATATTTCATGTTTCTTTGATTAATTTTATAAATCGATTATGAATCCACCATAACCATTAATATAATTTAATGTCATAAAATCATTTCATTAAGTGTATGACTCACCTCCCCATAGGAAATTACATTATTTTATTATGTTCAGAACTCTGACTTATAAAAAAATGAAAAACCTCCCACTATGTGAAACCATGTGAAAAACCCATAAGAATTTTTTGGGTTTTTTTTTCATTTTATTATATAGACTCCAAAACCTATGTTTGAGAAATATTATAGAATACCCCACTATTTTCCTATATAAACACACCCATGAACACATTTATCTTTACTAAAAATCCCTGGAGAATGTCCTTAATCTTCCCTCCCCTCTCTAAATATCTATCAAAGCTCCCCACACTCTAATTTAGCTCATCTAAATCATTTGGAGTCACACCCTCATGTACATGATCCTCACCCTCTCTTCTTTATTCATGTTACTTTATTAACACATACCTTATATTTAAAATTTCAAATATTTGTATATGTAATTAAATATTTATATTACTTCTTATTTTATGTAAATATTGTGATAGAGTCATTTTTCTCTCATCAACCCATTTTATGAATTTTTATGTAATGCAGTTAAGCTATTAAAGTATCATCATGATTTTTCCACTCCAAAAAAATTGTGAAGTGAATACCATAATGATTTCCATCATGGGTATTCACCATTATATAAATATAATTATTTGAATTTGTAATTAAATTTATCTATTCCATATTACATTTTTTTTAATAAAATATAATGATGAATGATTCCATGTTTTATGATATATGTGGCATATTTAAGCCTAAGAATGAAATGAATGTGACGTGTGTGCCCATAATTATATAGTGTTGTAATTAATTGAGTAATGTTTAGTCTCATGAGATTCCATTTTCGGATAGGGAGTGAACCTGATTCCTTTATGGGGATTTTACATCATGATTTATTTTAAATTATACATGACATATTTCTATGATATATCATTTTATGTTACATCCACATTTCCCATGTTTCGTTTATGATTATCATTATATATCATGCCTCATTGTTTATATTTATGATTCCAACAAAAGTTATTCCCCTTTTTATATTTCTATTTTCTATCATGTATTATATTTATCATGTTATATAATTTTTATTCCCATACTGGGATTTATATATATTGACACCCTATCCTTTTGTATATATTATTAATTGATTTTAAGTATAATTAACCATTAAATACAATAAAGGATAAAAAAGTATAATATATTTTGATGATTAGGTATAATATTAAATAGCTTGACACTGAAATGAAAACATATTTTATTTAATATTCATAATTTTCACCAAGATATCTATGAGCCCTTAAATCTGTTTAGGATAACATGTAAAATACATGAACAAAAGGGAAGAGTTAAAATTCATTTTAAGGGAATAAACACAAGAATAAACATATCACATGGGTTACAAGGTTTACATGAATACATAAAAGGAACGACACATGAATAAATTAAAGAAATTCTATCATTTATAAAATGGGAATATATAATCATGGAATCATAGGAAAGAAGAAACAACATATAACACGGCATAAACATGAGTCAAGGATAACTACCAAAAATATGCAACATCGTGGACACCGTAAAATAAAAAAATCATGGTTCACTCTATATACCAACACAACATCTCATGTTACAAAAACATTCCCTATGAATTGGAGAGCTATCTAGGTTCACCCATTCTAACATGTTAATTTATATGTGTTCAACATTAAGATTCATGCATAAGGGTTACCCATGGAAATAATTAGGTTTCATAATCATTTCATAAAGAATAATAAAAGTAAATATCATAATTGTATCCCTAAATAATGTTTTTAAATCATACATGGACATTAATATGGGAAAATATGCTTAGGTTAGGATAATTAATTCAATTAGAGAGAAAACATGTAAAAATAGTGTTGAAGATACATTGGAAAAGAAATATTTTATTGTGGTTTATAAAATTATTAAAGAGCATTTAAAGAGGAAAAGACATATATATTTTCATAAAACCATAAATGAACAGTGATAAATTCTGATGACAAAGTGATTATTTTTTAAAAATAATTCTGGTCTAAAATAGATTATAGAGAGAGCATGAAAATTGATAAGAAAATGGGAAGCTCCCTTTCATTGGGCTTTGTTATCGGGGTGATTTGAGAAGGGAACATTAAAAAAACGTCTTTAAACATAAAATAATGATTAAATGATATTGATAAAAGATTTTTGATCATTTAAAAAGCATTTAGATTATGTTTATAAATTTAATGAATTATTTAAATAGTTTAAATATAGAGAACTCATAAAATAAAGGATGAAAATTGATGTTCATAATGAAGCCCTTACCTTTTGTCCGAAACGTTTATGTACATTCTGTTATTATCTGATAAAACTAAATTAATTTCATTAATTAAAAAGTAAAAAAAATTATAAATTTATTTGACTTATCATAATTTTATTAATTTTGTTTAATGAAATTTTTCATGAGTTAAAAGATTCAATTTAATCGCTCGGGAGTGTTCGTTTTCCCGGTTTACATGATATGTTTTCTTTTATAAAATTTTGGAAGTTCATGAAAAATGGGAATAAATATCTAAAATTGAAAATATATGTTATTAATGAATATCCAGGTGATTAAATGATTATATAATTAATTTTTTATTTGGGATGAGTATGAATCATTGGATAATACATTAGTGATAATCGTTTGGATTATTCTCGGTGGGTTTTTCTCACAACAAATTTTCATTGTTTTAGTATTTAATATTATGTGTATATGTTAATTCCCTAAAAATAAGATGGTTACAAAATAGTTTTTAATTTTTTTAAAATTAAAATGATTTTAAGACCATCCTTGAAGGTATTAAAGGAAAAGGAAAAATTTTCATTCTTGGAAGCAATAAATTAACACCTCATTGACGACATTTTAATTTTTGTAATAAAATGGATAGGAGATAGGATTCAATGAAGGATCATCCATTAACATAAAAAAATTTAGTATATATTAGTTACTATATTAATCATGACACTTGGATTTGGAGAGGTGAGGAGAAAATAAAACGATAAAATAAATTTGAAAATAAATTAATATAAATTTAATGATAGTGTATTTGACCTCTTGAATATCACTTCCTTCAGAACCCCCTTAGGGAAAAGGGCTCTATATTTTTTGAAACCAAGGGCTCTTGGACATGGGGGAGAGTCTTGGGAAGATTATTTATTTGAATTTGGAAAAAATTTAAATCTTTAATGTATGGAGGAGAAGAGGTGTTGAGTTGTTGTATTTATAGTGAAGGAGAGGGGTGGTTTCTCATAATTTTCCTCATTAGATTATTATTTTTGATCAAAACTATGTATAGATTTATTATTATCAATATATATATTAAAATAGTAATGGAGGGATCAATCTTTTGTTCTTACACCATCCGTGCATCATCTATGGTTCCAAATTTCATATATGTATCTTTTATCAAAATTTATCTATTTTATTATTCATCAAAAACTCAACTACTTTAGAAAAATCACGAAAATTTACCCTAAACAAATTTTGATGGGTATAATTCAAAAATAAAATCCATTTTATTAAAATAATTTTTTATATATGATAATGTTTTTAACTAAAATCATTATATAACTCAAGGAATATATATTTTAAAATCATAATCGATTTTATAAAACATTGAAAAACTAATTAACGTCTCAAAAAAATATATTATAATCATAAGAGAAAAAAATATTAATTTATGAATATTTCTTTGAAATCAAATTTTATTTTAAATTGTAAAATTTATCATACAGTTTTAATTAAATATATATGACTTAAAAAATTCCCAAACATATTTTTTTATTTTTGAAACATTTATTTATTTATTCAATGAAATAAATAAATCATATTTTTATTAATAAGATACCTAAATTTAATTTATAATTTCATAAGCGAGGTTACTATTATAATTTTGGTCTACTATTCATAAGTGATACTTTACTATTTCAAAGGTCATGATACCATTCCCTAGGTATAGATTCCATAACATCATGAAATACATCCTATGTCATTCATTATTCATTTATAATGTATTTGTGTGTGATATTTATGTGATTTTAAGTGATTTATATTATAATTATAATATGGGAATCATAATTTATATAATTCAAGGTTGTTATAATAGCTCACCCCTTTGTTAGGTTTCTTCCCTTGTTATCTGAAGCAGTTTTATGTTCAATGGCATATTATGATCTTGTTAAGGTAGTTTTCAATAATGATAATGTATTTTCGATTTTATATTGTTATGTAATGTGGAAAATTCCAAAAAACACTAGACTTATTTATAATCCAAGTTGTATTAAGTGTAATGTTATGTAAAAAATCATGTATTAATGTGTCATAATGATATCTGTTTTTATAGTTGTTATCAGAGGAAAAGTTCATTTATTTTTGTGATTAGGATTCTAAAATTATAGATAAAGACATAGGGGTCTTACTATGTATAAGGAAACATCCCTAAAAAAATTTAGGTATAGTGTATGTGGTTTAACAGGAAAATAAATCCTTGATTAAATACTATAAGTTTATGTTGTTTTGGAATATATGTACCAAAGGGTAAAAACTCTGATAAGGTGTGTTGGCCTCGACTCAACATAACTAGATACATGAAAAAGAGATTTAATATAGACCCATTTTGACTCACTTGGTTGATATTCTATGATAAAAGAGAAAACTCATTATGAACCATTATGAATGGAACAAAAAAATTCCATAACAGTATATGTTAGGAGAATGATCATTGAAAACATAGATTTAAGATTACATATTCACAAGTTAAGTAAATAAATGTAATTTTGAAGTTATCTTTTAATGTCATTTAATTATTATTTATGTGTTTAATAGGTTAAAAATAATCATCCCTAATTTTCCATTTATTTTACCTAATAGTCAAAAATAGGATAAATTGGTTAAATAAACAATGAGAAGTGTAGTTTGATGACCACTACAACAACATGCCCAATTCAATGGGAGAAGGAATTGTTAACTTTATGATGATTCTCTCTCAAGTGACTGTGGGTATTAACAGAAACCTTGACCAATTAGAGCACCAAATCACTCTAATAAAGACCATTTTGTAATTGAGTTCTATTTGGGAAAATTCCTATGAATTTCAATTGATCATTGGATCCCTTAATCATGGAATAATAGATCAAATACATTGGGATGTCCTTATCCATACTTAAATGTTCTGAACATTAGAAGGTTCTATTGGATTTGGTGGCCTAGAACCAACTACATTTTACTTTATTCATTAATAATATAATTATCACATCTTGATTGTTTTTATGCATGACAATGCATGTGATAATATCATAAGGATAGCTGTTGCATTAAAGGGTCATAGAAGATCTCAGCTATGATGAGAACCTAGAAGTTCCATAACACTGTTCATGAATATATGTTCTATGTCAAGATGATATTATTTGATGGGAACTAACTGTGTCCATGTATCTCAGTTAAATATTAATTTAACAAGTTAAATAAAGATTATTACCGACTGTGGTTTAATAATTATTTAAGGATTCCTGATCACATTTATTTCCACCCTAGTTATTCGAGATAATATATTGTGGGTGAAATAATATGTTTATTAGTGAGTAATCCAGTTACATTTATGTAAAGAAATACATATCCATTACTCAAGGTCTAATAAATGTGGTGGAGGAAATAAAGGAAATTAAAAGTACATGCTGTGTATTTTAAATGTACACGTCGTGTATTTTTATGGAAAATGAGTATATGTCGTGTATTAATGATTACACACGATGTAGTTTTTTCATTTGGGATTTTGAGGATATTAATTGTTTAATTAAATGATATTTATTATAATCAGCGTGGGCCCATGTCATGGAATTAATAATTCGACATGAGGGTTTTCAATAAGAGTTAATGAAATAAATAAAACACGTAACATGTTTATTTATTGTCATGACTCTATAACCTCAAACCCAATTATAAATATCCTCCCAACCCAAACACTTTTCCACAAGAGAATTGTTGTGCACAACAATTCTAAAGAATTCTTTCATGCCCGAAAGAACTCTTTCCTCCAAGAACGCTCTCATGACCGAGAGATCAAGGCGATCGAAGGCGGAAATCACAAGCGAAGGTTCATCCATGCTAGCACCCTGAGATCCCTTTGACGATGTCTGGAGATATGTGGCACACGTGTGGATCACCGCTAGAGGAATAATACACTTGGATTCTATGACGCAATGACGGATCATCGAATCTTGACCACACACATCAACAAAGAAAAACTTCCACCAAGGTAATTCTTATAAAATAATTAAATTAATTATAACCAACATACGATGATCTTATCTCTATGGTTCCAGGATTCCCTATTTTTTTGTTCTTCGTTTTATTCTGAACATATGGAATTTAATATCATGAAAGATCTCGATTTGAACTTTGTTTAATGCTAAAATTAATGTTGGGAAAACCCACCAACGTACTTTTGCTGTCCCCGGAATCTACAAGTGGTATTAGAGGGGTCATATTGTTGATTATAATTATTTAGTTTTTCATTGATGTTTTACACATTTAAAAATTTAGTTGTTTCAATTCAAGTTTAATCGTTCTGGAAATATGAATCTTGAGATCTGTTCCTCCTCCATCATTTCTCGTTCACCTCACAGAAATGAATTTTTCTTATAATTTTGATTAAATTAAAATAAAGGAACTCAACTGGAGGATCCAAACATTTTTGGCTGTACAACACCAGAATAAATGACATTTTTTCGGAAGTACACGCTGTGTAGTCTATATTCATGCATTAGACTGCTCCGCAAAATCAGGCCGTGTATTGGACACTATATAAGTCATTAATGACACCGTGTGTTGACTAGGAACAAGTGGCACATGGTTTCCGGATTACATGTTGTGGGGTCCATGAACACAACATGTAGTCCCTTTGGGTTAGGGTTGGACCATGTACACCATACACTACTTGCCTGTCTAGAAACTGAGTAATGCGGAAACTACACGGCGTGTGTCCCACTGAACACGCCATGTACTCCGAAAATTTCTGAAGTAAATTAACACGCCATGTCCTCAGGAGCGTACTACGGATGGACGGTGAACAAAAGTATACACCGTGTAGTCAGAACTACACGCCATGTACTCGTTCAATTTACGCAATGAATGAGAATTCACCGGGTTACCTCCAAGGTACATGTTTCGTAGAGGGATAATTTTAAATGAATTTATTTTATTAAAATTTTAATGGATGAGAATCTCAAGGAAATTCAGAAAAGGGTTAAAGATAAAATGATTGATTAATTAAAGATAATTAATTAATTCGAGCATTATTTATCATAAACAAGAACAATTAAAGAATTTAATTCTAGTTTTATTAATGCATAAATATCATTGCATGTATAGATGATCATGAGCTAGTCTGAGACCTTTTTATGTGAATGGTTTCTTTTAATTAATATATTTAAATTAAATTTGTTGGCCTTGCGCACCATCTCCTCATTAATATGTAGGGCCTGCGCACCCAAGGATTCTTTTATGTAAAAAAACCCTTTTACCCCTCACATGCATGTGAGATACATGCATATTTAATGGTTGGAGCTCCCAAGCTAGTGGAGGAGGCTCCAGTCAGGATCCAAGGTGAAACCAATCCAAGGAGATACAAAGGTGGACATGTGAAATGTGGTAAACACAAACCCACCAGGATGAAGGTGTTTCTACCCTAGGTCTTGGGTTAGTTTATCAACCTCTAGATAAACTAACCAATTGAACAAGCTCATGATCATACCATTTATTCTATTTCTCTAAGTTGCATGGTTTATTTATTGTGGGTGTGCTATCATGATCACACAATTAATGAATTAAATAAGCATGCAAGATGGAACTTAAATAAAACCGTCTTATAGGTAAATATTATCTTAGACATGGTTAATCACTTAAGTATATCCCACTTAATATTAACAAGCATGCAATAAAATATAATAAATTGGAAATTTACATATATGGATAAAATCCCTCAAAGAAATATTAAGTCGGTATAGGCTTCCATAATATGGGTTAGAATTGAACCATAGTTCAATGTGCTTGACCAACCATAGTTGGGGTGCATTCAATTATCTGGAAATTCTAATTCAAGGATTGGGGTTTACCTAACTTGGTTCACATAATGGGTTGACTGCCATATCAGTACTTGGTGTGCCCAAGAGGCAAAGGTTGAGGAAATCCAAAATAAAAGGATTTCAGGATTGGGGAGTCCACTTAGTAGATCAGGAAGATGCAAGTTAAATGAAGTTGGAATTTGGAATGCCTGCCTAAAAACCCTTCAATTTGCTTGATCAACCCTAGTTGTGGTAATGCAAAGGGAATTATGGATCCTTGCCACGAGAATATTCAGGTAATAGAATACTCTGAAGTCAATGGTGAGGGCTTTTGGATTTTTATAAAATAGTGGGAGACTAATAAGTATTAATTAATTAATTTGACTCGTTTTTGTAATAAAGTGATAAACCATTTCTCATCTTAATTTGTAGAAACGAAAATAAAATGACTTCATACATATCATTGAGCACCATACTTTAGATGGAAAACCTTCTCACGGGCACTTATTTCCAAGAGTGGTAGAGGCGTTTATGCATCATCCTTCGCCATGAAATGAAATTGTATGTTCTGGAAGATCCTATTCCAATTGCGCATGGTAAAGAGGCCAATGATGTGGAAATATCTATCTAAACGAAACACATGGATGATTCCATATATTTCCAGTGTTTCATGCTATCAGCCATGTCTAATGAGCTCTTGAGGTAACATGAAAACATGGACGTGTATAGAATGATATGTCATCTTTAGGATCTATACCATGAGAAGGTGAGACTAGAGAGATATAAGATCTCTAATGCTTTGTTTACAACTAATCTTGGAGATTCTGCACCATCTGAGCCTCATGAAGTCAATTTTATTGGCTACATTGAACAATTGGACATCTTAGGGATTAAATTCCTAGATGAGTTGCGTATAGATCTCATTCTATCATCACTGACCTAGACCTTCTCTAGCTTCATTGTCAATTAAAACATGAGCGGCATTAAGAAGAGTCTATCAGAGCTTCTGACAATGATTCTCTAGGTAGACAAGGACATGGGGTGTGAGAAACCCGCCGTCCTTATGGCGAATAAGAAATGGAATAAAAAGGCAAAGGGAACAAAGACTTATAAATGGTCTGAAGCCCCTGAGCACCATCCCTCCAATAAGGGGAAGATCCAGAGGCAAGGCATGGAATGTGAGGCGGTTTGTTTTGTATGTGGCATGCAAGGCCACTAGAAGAGGAACTACACCCAGAACCATGGGGATGCTAAAGTTGCATTTGTTATTGAGTGTAATCTTTCCATTTCTACACATAGGTTATTAGATACAGCTTTTGGGGCTCACATCTGTATTCAAATGCTTGAACAAAGTAGATTTAGATCGATTTATAGAGAAGAGGTGGATCTTTGAGCTGCCAATGGCACAAGGATGGCTGCGTTGGCTATTGTTGATTACCACCTATCATTGCTGACTGGAATGATTTTGGTTTTACATTACTATTATTATGTCCTTAGTGTTTCCATGAACATAATTTCAGTATCATTTTAGGATATGGATGGATTTATTTTCACGTTTGTAAATAAGGGTTGTCTCTTTTATAATAATAACATATGTTATGGTTGGTCACATTTAAATAATGGTTTGTATGTATTAAATTACGAAAACCAAGTGTTGGAAATCGATAACAAAACAAACTCACATTACTCATACATCAACCAGTTTTGGCATCATCGTCTCATTCATGTAAATGAGAAGTGTTTGACAAAGGTATTCCAAGATGGCTATTTAGACTCTACTGAGATAAAACCACTTGATAGATGTCACTCTTGTTTATAAGGAAAAATGACCAATCCACCTTTTGGTGGACAAGGTGAAAGGGCCAGAGACCTTCTAGGATTGGTACACACGGATGTGTGTGGACCATTTCTAGTAGAAGCTAGAGGTGGATATTCTTACTTCATTACTTTTACTGATGATTTGAGTAGATATGGCTATGTCTACTTAATGAGGTATAAGTCAGAGTCCCTAGATAAATTTAAGGAATTCAAGAATTATGTTGAGAATCATCTTGGTAAGAAGATAAAGAATCTTTGATCCGATCGAGGTGGAGAATATCGGAACCAAGAGTTCATCGATATTCTATGGGAGTCTAGGATTCTATCTCAGCTCACATCTCCTTATACACCATAGTGGAATGGTGTTGTTGAAAGGAGGAACCAAAACTTGTAGGACATGGTGAGGTCGATGATGAGTCATGTGGATCTTCCATTATCCTTTTGGGGATATGAATTACAAACTAAAACATACACATTAAACCAAGTACCAACTAAGCCGAAAAATGGAATTACCTCTGAGTTATGTAATGGAAAGAAACCCATTTTTGCGTACACGTGTTTGGGTATGCAGGGAATTTTTTAAGGCCTTCTCAGGCAACAAGCTAGCACCCCGAGGCACGAAGTGTATCTTTATAGGATATCCTAAGGAAACAAAAGGATTTTACATATATATAACCCTCAAGAAAAGAAAGTGATTGTCTCTAGACAATTCATCTTTCTTGAGAGGGAGAACATCCTCAAAAAGGATAGTGGGAGAAAGATTTACTTCAAAAAAAGATAATTCTCAAGATACACATGAGTTGGTATAGGAACAAGTTCCATAGGTCCCCGTGGAAGAGGATCAAAAAACACAAGTACTGCGTAGGATCTCAAGAGAGGTAAGGGAACTAGGGAGATTTGGTTTCCTAGTCCCTAAGGATGGTGAATCATTATTGTTGGACAATGATGAAACTCTCTCCTACAAGGAAGCAGTAGAAAGCTCAGAAGCTGCAAGCTGGCTAGAAGTTATGAATTCTTAGATAGATTACATGTATTTGAACAAAGTCTGGGTTCTGGTCGATGAGCCAGTTAATGTAAAGCCTATTGGATGCAAATGGGTATTCAAGAGAAAACTGGACATGGAAGGTGAAATTTGCACCTATAAAGAAAGGCTAGAGGCTAAAGGATCCAAACAACGTCATGGAATTGACTAAGATGAAAACTCATCACCAGTTTCCATGTTTAAATCCATAAGAATCATACTTTCCATAGAATCATACCATGACTATGAGATTTGGAAAATGGATGTCAAAAAAACATTCCTTAATGGGAACCTTCAGGAAAATGTCTATATGACACAACTAGAAGTTTTTGTGAAACCAGGTGAAGCCAAACGGGTTGTCCAGTTGCAGAAATCCATTTATGGATTGAAGCACACATCCAGGTCATGCAACATTCGATTTGATGAAGACATAACAGAATTTGGTTTCATTATGAATGAATGTTATCCATGTGTTTATAAGAGGTTTAATGGTAATGAGATCATTATCCTAGTAGTATATATTAACGATATATTACTTATTGGAAATGATGTACTAGTCTTACAGTTAGTTAAGGACTGGTTGAACAAGTGTTTCTCCATTAATGACTTAGGAGAAGCAGCCTAAATTCTAGGGATCAAGATCAATTGTGATAGATCCAAGAGGCTACTTGGACTAATTCAAGGTACATACATTGACCAGATACTAAAGAGACTTAGCATGGAACAATCCAAGAGGGGATTAGTTCTAGTGTCACATGGCCTACATATTTCTAAGAAAATGTGTCCTTAGAGACAATAAGAGAATGATAGAATGAGTAATATCCCATATGCTTCAGCTATAGGATCCATCATGTATGCCATGTTATGTACCAGGCTTGATGTTTCCTATGCACTAAGCATGGTAGGAAGATATCAAGAAGATCCAGGAGAACGGCATTGGGATGCTGTTAAGACTATCCTTAAGTATCTAAGAAGATCTAAAGACAAGTTCCTAGTGTATGGAGGAGACGAAGAGCTTGTCATCAGAGGGTATGTTGATGCTAGTTTTCAGACAGATCAGAATGATTTAAAGTCTCAATCTCGATATGTTTTGTGACTCAATAGAGGAGATGTGAGCGGGAAGAGTTCAAAGTAGCCAGTTGTCACCGATTCTACAATGGATTCTGAATATATCGCGGCTTCTGATGCATCCAAGGAAACCGTCTGGATTCAGAACTTTTTCCAAGAGATTAATTTGTTGTCTATCAGTAAAGATCCCATTGCATTGTATTGTGATAATAATATAGTGGTGGCTCTTGAAAAAGAACCAAGGTCACACTAACGGAAAAAGCACATATTTTGGAAGTATCACCTCTTGAGGAATTTCTATCAAAGGGGTGAAGTGGTAGAAAGCATAGTGTCCACAGAAGAGAACGTGATAGACCCCATGACTAAAGGCCTATCTTAGCAGAAGCATGAATTTCATGTGAGAGATAGCGGGTTAAAGGTTATTAGTAGTTGGCTCTAGTCCAAGCGGTAGTCTAGTGGAGTTGGTGGCCTAGAACCAACTACATTGTACTTTATTCATTAATAAAATCCTTGTCACATCTTGACTGTTCTTTTTTGCATAGAAATGCATCTGATAATGTCTTCAGGACAGCTGTTGCATTAAAGGGTCATAGGAGATCCCTACTATAAGGAGAACCCTGTAGTGACATAACACTGTTCTTGAATATATGTTCTATATCCGGATGATATTATTTGAGGGGCAAAAATAATACAGGTCATTAGGGGTGAGGACTCATAAAACATTGAGGCACATTCTCATGGTTTGGGCCCTTGGAAATATCTAGGAGGATATTATGAGAATGATGCCTGCCAGTAAGAAATCCACATTTCATAGTGTCATTGGATGTTCCTATCTGCGGATGTCTGTATTGGTCCTTAGAATTTATGATTATTATTAATGGGTATTATAACTCGCGCACTTAGATGTATTGACGAAAACTATGATGACACACTATTCGCAGCGAGGTAGGATATGTTGGGTGCATCATGAGTAATACTGCATTAATAGATAATGAGAGAAAGGATTTGTCCCTTCTGTTCAATAACAGAAGTAGATATCTCAGCCCTATTATGGAATTGGAATATCCTAAATAAATCCATTACCATGGTATGGTATGGGAGAGTTCAATTCTGGGAAGTCAAAAAAAGAATAATCTAGCACATGGGTTGATGGAACTAGCATGAAACCCACTTGATTATAAATATCGAGACGAAGGGATTATATTACCCGGTAAGCATTCGTATTAGGTGACACATCATTGCGGCATCAAATTCTTTCTCTATTTGTGCCTTGGCATGTTGCCAGATGCTAACCATGGACTTTTGGTAGGCTCCACCTAATACCACTGAGAAAGAGGCCTAGAGGGTCACACACTATGTGTGTCCATGTATCTCAGTTAAATATTAATTTAACAGGTTAAATAAATATTATTCGCGACTGTGGTTTAATAATTATTCAAGGATGTCTGATCACATTTATTTCGACACTAGTTATTCGAGAGAATATATTTTGGGAGAAATAATATTTTTATTAGCAAGTAATGCAGTTACATTTATTTAAGAAATAAATATCCATTACTCAATGTATAATAAATGTGGTGGAGGAAATAAAGGAAAATAAAAGCACATACTATGTATATTAAATATACACATTGTGTAGTTTTATGGAAAACGAGTATACGTTTTGTATTAATGATTTCACACCATGTAGTTTTTCCAGTTGGGATTTTGAGGATATAATATTGTTTTATTAAATGATATTTATTATAATCTGTGTGGGCGCATGTCAAGGAATTATTAATTCGACATGGGGGTTTTCAATACGAGTTAATGAAATAAATAAAACACGTAACACGTTTATTTATTGACAAAACTCTATAACCTCAAACTCGATTATAAAATATCCTCACAACCCCAACACTTTTTTACAAGAGAATAGTTGTGCACAACAAATCTAAAGAATTATTTCAAGCCCAAAATAACTCCTTCCTCGAGGAACACTCTCAAGACCGAGAAATCAAGGCGATCGAAGGCCGGAATCACTAGGGAAGTTTCTTCCGCGATAAAACCTGGAGATCCCTTAAGCGACGTAATGAGATACTTGGCACATGTGTGGATCACCAATAGAGGAATCCTACACTTTTATTCTATGAAGCAATGACGAATCACTGAATCTTGATCGGGCACATCAACAATGAAATAATTCCACCAATGCGCTTCCGCTGCCCCCGAAACCTATTGGTTCTACTATATATTTATCATTTGGAGTTATAATTAGATCAGTGGTGGAAATTTATCATAAAAACAAATCCTGAGGAAGAGGTAAATGTTATTTAGTGGAAGGAACTATGAAAAATATTTTTTAATAAATATTTCCATCGCACTCGCTATCTTAAAATTAAAAGTGATTTCATTTCCCTCAAGAAAAAAGTTGATGAATCCATTAGGAAATTTAGGGAAAACATTAGATGAATTTCACTATACACCTCTAGCTTTCTTGTTACCCCTGGTTTCAAGGTTAACTGATTCTTTGGTGGGATAAATCCTACTCTATAAAAATCTATCGTGATCCATGACATTAATATCCATGTGTAAATTTTGTGATGCTCCCTCAATGTCGATATGGAGGTCATCTAATCTCAATGGTTTCATAGGGACAAGAAGTAGAAAGTAGAGTTTAATTCTTGTAGTCCAATGCATAAATCTAATGGTTCCATGAAATTTCATCAGGCCACTTGTCAATGCTTTTGAAAAAAAACACATAAAATTTCCTAAGGGGGGATAGAAAATGATTCATGTTCATATAGTAAGGAAAATAGTTATTTATTTCCAAATAAATAATCCTAATAATGTGATGGAGAAGAAAATGATATATTTAACCTTCAATGTAATGTTCATTTCATTAACTGAGAGGAACCACAGATGGTTTCAAACCAATTCTCTAATCTAAGGGTTTTGGAGACAACCAACAACCTCTGAGGTAGCAAGATAATTCTTATGTTATCACAACTCATAAGGTTAATCTTGAAGACAAATTAGCCCTAGGTATTCTATTTATTCATTCACTAATGGTGAAAATTAATTCGGATTATAGTTATACACATTCCTTCATATCACAAATGTTTAGTAGAAATATTAAAACACCAACACAAATCATGTATGCAGAGCTATTAGTGAAAATGAAAAATGGTCAATTATTGCATCCCAAGTAAATAACTATCCCTGTCACAATTTTTGGGATGAACATCCCATCAAACTTTATTATTCTCCCTTTGGTATAATTTGATGCGTTTCTTTGTATAGATTGGATTTCACAATATAGAGTCGAAAAAAAATTCCATGACAAAGAAATCACACTTCATCTTGAAAATCAACCCATGATTCTATACAAGTTCAACAAAGAGGATGAATCGTATTTATCACCAACATCCCAAGAATGGATATCATTTCCCTATAATAAATCATATATAGCTCAAATGATTGAGCCTATGGAAACAATCATCATTTAATTCATTGTCATTGTGACTAAATATGCTGATGTGTCCCCCAATTAATGGAGGTTGTGGAACTTGAGCAGTTGAAAAAACTACCAAAAAATTATAAATAAAGGGTCCATATGGCCAAGTGCTTCACCATGGGGTTCAAAAATCGTCGTTTTCTAGAATAATGATAGAAAAATCTACCTCTTCACTAATTACTGGGAGCTAAATATAATCATGATAAAAAATATGTATCCTCTTCCATGGATTTAAGACTTTTTTGATAATATATATGGATCCCAATACTTCAATAAGGGGGATTTATGGACGGGATATTACTATATTATAAAGAAGATGGAGGATATACCCAAGAATGCTATTCGTACAAGGTACACATACTACGAGTTCATTGAAATTCTATTTGGTCTCACTAATTCTCAAAAAATCTTTATGAACATGATCAATATAGTCTTTAGAGATTACCATGACAAATTTTCTGTATTCCTTATAGATGGTATTATAATATACACTAAAATTAATGAGGATCATGATGATCATACGATCACTATGCTAATGAAAATAAAAAATAAGAGGCTATATGATATGTAAAACAAATTTGAGTTTTGGTTGAAGGAAGTACCATTCAATGGGTATATCAACAGAAGCAATGGGAAATTTTTGGACCCTTCATAAATAAAAGCAATTGAACGATGCTCAGGGCCAACATTTATGACTGATAACCAAATTTTATTTGGATTAGTGGGGTACTCTCATCGACTTTTGAGAAATTTCTCATGATTTCAAAACCCTCTAAACAAGATAACTCATAAGGGAGTAAATATTTATTGGAATGATGAATTTGAAGAGCACATAAATGAGAATAAATTATGGATTATCACCACACTTCTTCTCACACTACACATAAGTAGATATATTTTTGTGGCATTCATCAATTTATTAAAGAAAGGACTGAGTTGTGTGTTAAGAAATAATTAAAAATTCATACCCTATGATTTATGGTAGTTGAATGTTCACACAGAGAAATACAAAATGAATGATCTCGAGTTTTGGTAGTAATCTCTACTTTGAAAATATGGTGTCATTATCTCATTGGGGTGAAGTGTGAAATATAAGCAGATTAAAAAATTCTCAATTATATTTTCACATAGAAATATATGAATATACACCAATGGAGATGGTTAGATATGTTCCAAGATAATTAATTCTCAATTGACTTCCATCTTGATTAATAGGATTAATTGGAGGATTTTCTAAGTAGAATGGATCCAAATGTTTTTTGATTAATGAGAATTCAGAGTGATATGATCTTCTAATGTTTGAAAAGGATAGAATTAGGAATCATAAACGAAGCATCATCATTAATATTTTAAAAACATACTGTACAACCATCCCTTATAGAAATGAAAAACCATACTTAAAGAGATGATGTTGGAATTTAAAAAAATTTGGTAGCTATAAAGAATGGGAAATCCTCAGACATTATTGTTAATGAAGAAGGAGTTGTGAGCTTTTGGTCAATACTATGTGTATTATAAAATCACAAGTTAAAGAAGCAATTTTCTGAATGGTGTATATGGATTTTCCAACTATATCCACCCAGGATGCACAATATGAATCCAGATATCTGAGAACACTATTGGTGGGGAAATATGATGAATTAGATCCAAGAATATACATTAATATTTCTTGTATGTTAGTAAGGGGAAGGGAAAATAAAAAAAACCAAGGGGATGATGCAAAACATTACCCATCCAACATGAAAATGGGGAAACATCACCATGGACTTCGTTACTAGTCATCTGAAGACATCAATAGGGAAGAATGTTATATGAGTTTTGGTCGATCGTTTTATAGTGACTACACACTTCATTCCGATTTGATAGTGTTTCTCAGTGGATAAATTTTCATGGATATACAATAGAAAAATGGTGTGGATACTTATAGTAACACTATTGATTATATCCATTCAATATTAGAGATTCAACTCGAGGTTATGGAAAAGTCTCTAACATTCTCTAAAAAATGAGCATGACATCATCAAAACTTATCACCCCCAAAATAATGGCCAATATGAGGAGACAATCCAAGAAATTGGTGAGATATTGAGAGAATTATCAATTTATTTCAATAGAGGATGGGATTTATATCATCCTATGGACAAGTTCTCATAAAATAACTATTTTCTCTATAGCATCAAAATGGCCCCCCTATGAAGCCCTATATGGGAAGTGGTGTAGAACACCTGCCTATAGGGATGATGTTGGGGAATGAAAAGTCCTAGTTCTTGAAATGGTTGAAGAAATAGTGGAAAAGGATGTGACCTTTTAGTATCACATCAAGGATTCTTCTATTTAATAGAATATCTATGCTAACAATCATAGATGATACCTAGAGATTGATGTTAGAGACACATTATTCCTCCACATATCTACATGGATGAATGTGATGATATTTGGGGAAAATTCTTGAATTTGTATACTCTCATTGATGGTATAAACAATGGAATATTAAGTGTCATGATTCTATAAGGGTATTCAACATGTTTTCTGAGAATCTCTACAATAGGAATAGATATGAAAGAATGTGATGCATCTATAGTGAATAAAGAAGAACTGATAGTAGAGGCTACTAGAATAGTACCTCAAAATTTTTATCTATGAATTCATGATCCTCTTATGTTCGTTGCACTATATAAATATGGCTTGATCCCAATCCCAGTTCCAAAACCCAACCACCTGGAGGTGTCCCACAATATTGGCACTAAAAATATGATGTCTAGCTACCCCATAATAGATTGTCACATATTCTTATGAAACTAATACTAATCCAACTACCTGTCATGAAATCTACTAAAAAACCTACTCCTAAATGTGAATTTCGAAGAAATTATCTCCCACATGAAACATATGGGAAGTCCATGCAGAAAAAATGATGATTCCCCAATCATCTATAGCGTCAGTAGTCAATAGTGTCTCTATATCTCAAAGGATTTTTATGAAAAAGCTTTCCACACTGATTACATACCACATATATGTTTGTGGGTGTCAAATGAACTCCCCACCTTGTGTGCGTTCACTCAGGTCATCACTTCCAACCGTTAGAAGAACCACATCACAGTTTAGGTTCTGAACCACCCTGGATCCCACCATCTACTTCCCTTAGGTTTATTCCAGTGTTATGGGCCCGGTTCACTATATTATATATGGTAGTCAACAAGAAAAAATTTACCTCAGAATAAATAGGATGTTTCATACCTTCCTAAAATATGTCTTTATTTAAATTTCTCATCATTTATAGATATAGGCGCAAAGGACTAATGCTCTGTAAAATGAGTTTATTAGTCCATAAATGTCATCGAACCCTATTATATGTTCAAGAGATCACTATAATGATCATCCCTCATGGTATCTAGAATGAAATTGTAAAGGAAGATCGACTGGATTTCCCCGCATGTTGCCTCCTGATACTAACTAACTGGATTTAGAATATCCCCTTGTGTTTGGTGAATCCTCAAAGACTATATGTAGTGAGTTTCACTCTCCTCTCTGCAGGTGTCTCTAGATGATCATATATATGAATAATCGTCTTGATCCATAACTATTCAGCCTATGGACTACCATCTCCTCAAACTAATGTGAGGATTCTACTGCTGGAACTCTTTAATCAACTCTCACATTGATGGGATAAATAAAGATGCTCCTTGAATAGAATATATAAGCTACAAGAGTCTCTTTGAAACTGGGCATCATCACCTGTGTAAGGAATAGGAATATGTTCCACTTGAGGCAGTACAATAGGCATAACTAGCTGCTTAGGGACCACCAACTTTAGATAATGTTATTCATCAAACTAAAAGATAAATATGTGAGGACTTTATGGTGGAATTACTCGGTAAATTCTAAGAATATACCTCAGATAGGATTTAATAGTGGAAAAACCACATTTACATAATTAAGATAGTTACAATAATTCCTATGTAGTATTCTCACAAATTTTGCTTCTCATAGAGTTTTTACTATGTGAAATCAATATCTATATATAACAATAGAGATGCTACCTACAACCCACTACTAAACACTGGACTAAGTAAGGCTCATGTCTTCCAATTTCAATTTTATTTAAATTTTATGTTTATTTTATTTATTCTTTATATTATTGAACCAAATGGCCAACCACTTTTTATTTATAAGGGGTCATACAACTTAAGAACCATAATATGGTGTTTATTGAATCCATACAATAACACATTCTAGTCTATGTGACTAGTGTCCAAGGAAAGAATCTTCAACAATCAACTATTTATGATGTCTTTTATAGACAAATGAGGAAGACACTATTTAGGTTAGGGATGACACTATATGAACATACAATTTCATTCTCAATTACCTACAACAATAATTATAAAATATATATTCTATTAATAATATTAAAACATCTCTTGGAAACCACAGAAAATAAAATCAACACAATGCTCATATATTTCATGGGATATGCAGGGCATGTTCATTTCATTCAAGGTCAATACTATAATGCATGATCAATTGTTTCATTCCCTCATCTCATCAGTCCAAGGATAATATATGAACCTAAATCATTATATTAATACAATAAAAACTCATATGTGTTACCCAATCATGGATTCATATCAAATATAATAAGAAAAAGGCAAAAAAAGACATTTCCATTCGTGGTATTTTGGCATTTCAATGTACATGGGTTAGATACTCTAAAAAATAACTCATTACCAAAATCCGTAAACATTTTATTCCATGTCTATTCTCTCAATAAAATAAGAAAAGAAAAATAAACCACCTATGATAACACTTTGAGACATCCCTGACCCATGTACCACCCAGAATTGCCTTGACCTTGGTGGACAACATGTCCTCAAAGGCATATCCTTGAATGCTAGCGGATTATGACTAGTATTTAATGATTGGGGTGTGTCCATGGGGATACTATTCCCTACTTAGCATACTGGATCACATCAGATAAGTAAAGACATAAATATAGTGAAATAATATTAAACACATGCTGTAGTAGAAGAAAATATAAATGTCTAAGAAATCGACAATAATAATAATAATCAATAAACTAAATCATATAAAAAGGATAACTTTTTCACATCAACAAAGTAGGAAAACATAGATACAATTATAAGTAAATACATACTTTAAAAGATAAAAAAGGTACACAAGATCAAAATTCTAGGCAATAATCCAAAGATCTTTCTTGGTCATCTTCATCCAAGATCCTTCTAATGAAATTCCAGAAATTCAATCCTTTTTATGGGGGTACATCCCATTATATAAACTATAAATCCTGTAATATTCTCAAGTAACATAGGTGTCCCATCTATGATGTAAAACATATCTCAGTAGTCCACTACCAGTGAAGTCCATAAATATCCAATCCATGTATAAAATATGGTAGTGTTAATGCATAAAAATGTAAAACGGTAATAAAAACTGTTAATGGGTCATCTCTAGTTCCTAAAAGTAAACTAGGTATAAATTAACAAATTCATCCAATTTCTATATATCTATAAATTAATATCAATGGTTGTAGAGGATAGTATCACTTTTTTAAGGGACACCATGCCCAGTGACACAGTATTAAAGGGGATTCCATGCCTATTATCATAATAGTATCTTAAGGGATTCTATTCCCATATACTATTATCTGGGATTTCATAACCATTAGCATCCCAAGGGACTCCAATCCTACTATAATAAGGGATTTCATTCCCATTCACATATATAAAGGGTATTTAGGCATATATGGTATCACATTTAAATATGTGTCTCCGCTATCATTAAATTATAAACGAGGAGGGATACCATGCATTTTTTATTAAATGATTATGGGAAATCATGACCATATTTCATAATTAAAGAGGGGCTCCATGCCCACATGTTTTTATTAACAATATCAATTAGCTTTTATAAAATCTAGGGAATAATTCATAACTAAATTTAATTTTATAAACAAACATTGTATTTAATATGATCCTAGGTATAATCCATTTCTCATTTTCATTTAATAATTACATGGGCATAACCATTGTCCATTTTATTAGGTAGCGTGGGATTACCCCTCATGGGGAGTGTTTCTTGCATGGAGCGGCGCGTCTCACCAAGTGCATGTTTTCTCATCTGGAGGTGCTGCATGATCACACCAGTTGGGTGATTGGTCATGGGGAGATTAACTTTTGGGAGGATACATGGGAGGAGGAGAGGTGTATATTTGAAGAATGTACTCATCCTGACATCTATTTTAAGGAGTCATGTAGAAGGTATGAGTTTATACATGAATACCATAACCCATCGCAACTGAACCTATTTGGAAGCGTTGTTATGAGTGTTGATCCAGACAAATGCTATTTTACAGAGGTTAGCTTGGGGCATTTTACTATGAATAGTTATAGGAGGATTCTTCATAGTGGTGATATGATGGTGGACAGGGATGAAGTTAAATGGTGTAATGTGGTCCCATCGAGAATGAACTTTATGGTGTGGAGGATCCAAAACCGAGCCCTGCCCACTGAGGAAAATATTCAGAGAAGATGGGTTTTCATGGCATCGAGATACAAATGTTGTGAGAGTCTGTGTTTGGAGTCAACCTTGCATTTATATTTTCAGGGACAATGGGAAGGTTTCCTCTGGTCTCAGATATCTCAATACCGATTTCCATATGGGGAGTGTCATTCGGTTTGAGATTATCTTCTGCTATGGTTTTCTGGTATTGGAAGTAGGACATGGGAGCGAACAACACATATTATCATTATGGTATCCATCTATTAGACAATATGGGAGGCTCACAATCAGGTGAAGTTGGGTTGCAGGAGGTCTTTGTTAACTCTCCGGGTCCGGATGAGATCTCTAATTGTTGAACTGTCCTCTATTTTCAAGAACGGAGTTCATTCAGTCATGCTGGGGAACCTCGGTCATAGACACATCCCAAATTTGGACAGAGGATGGTGGGTAAGGTGGCAGCATCCAGCTATTGGGCTAAAGGTGAATGTGGATGGTTCATTCTTGGGAGGAATCATGAGGGGTGGTGGTTTGCTTTGGGATTGTTGGGGGTCAGTTCTTATTGCTTTCAGTGCTTATTATGGACCTGGTAACTCTATGGGTGCGGATTTTAGAGCTCTTCTATCGAGGTCTGATTGTTTGCAGGAGGAAAGGCCTTCTAATGATGGAAGTCGAACCAGATTCAGAGGTTCTGGTCAGATCTCTACAGGGCAATCATGACATCTCTTGGGATTTGGTGTTTGTTTATCATAGGTGCAAGGCGGAGACTAATCTGGGAAGGATGGTTCATCATAGTCTGAGGGAGTCCAACTTTGCGGCTGACGCATTTTCTCATTGGGGTAGACCAGAGGAGACTCTGGTGGTTTATTATAGTCTCAATTCTATTCCTGTTTAGTGTGTTAATGTGGTTCAGAAGGACTCACCTGGCCTACATTATTTTCGTCCTCCGTGACTTGAAACCATGGTTTTTAAGGTAATAATAAAAAATAACTTTTAGTAAGTCAATGTTTTGGGAATAAGAACATAGAGATAAAATCATGAATATTTAATAGAAAATAAAAAATTATTGGAACCTTCTATGGTATTCAATACAAAGGCATCTAATAAGATCATTAGATTCTAAACAAGGAAACCAATTTATGGAAGATTCAAATTTCGATTAATGCAGTATAAAAACTGTGTGCAGGACAACATAACATATTTTAAAACATTAGAACTATGAGAAATAATTTATAGACCACCTACAATGTACTTGTAAAACACTTTTAATCAAGTATTAGACTTTAGTTTGTCCGGGATCAGAAGATATATTAATAACTAACCAATTCTCTGAAAATAGGGAAGATGATCCTGCACCTCAATAACATTATCGATTGAAGGAAGAATTAAAAACAACTCAAGAATAAGGAGTGTCCTAGTGATGTATGTATGCAGTCATGAACAGGGATCAAATCGGATTTTAGACTGTGAGACGATATAGAAAAATGAAAATGTTATTTGAGAGCTCAGAGAGGGGCCATCTATTGTCCATTGGAGATGAAATGTGAGGATGTAAAATTGAAACATTTTATTAAGGGAGTTTCAGTAATTTAACACAACATTTATGGGTCACATGGATATTATGCATGGTAGGCCAAACCATGCACCAACTGTGCTCCATTTAATGCTTTAAGGATCACTTTTCGTAGTTTCACAACACAATTAGAGAAACCGTGTGCCAAATCTGAAAAACTACATTACTAATATGTCTAAAGTTTTTTGCATTGGATTCTATCCACTGGTGCAAGGATAGAGAATACAATGTGTCATCCTTCAACCCACTATTCATTCCAAAAAAATTAAGAGAGGCTCTGAGGGATAGGGTGGATGGTATATATTAATCATGTAGCCTAGTTCCTTTCTCCACTATCCAGGGTTACGAGCTATGTACAATCATATAACTCCCCTATAACCTCCATGAGATCAACAATAATTCATATTATATCCATAATCAATAGTTAGACCGTATTTAAATGGATCCATACCAAAGGTAAATATCTTGTTCTTACTGCGGGGATAGTTATGTGCTGATGCTGGGTAGTATGGATGGAAATTTATTGAATTAAAAAATGAATATTAAATTATATGGTGTTTGGGAAGCTTACTAAGTTATAATATTTAATGAAAATATTATTCATTGAACAGAAGTGTTTTTGGTTTTTTATTGATGAGTTATGGTCATATTAGTAGAAATTATATTTATGACTATCAATAAAATAGATCACATGATTTTATAGTGAAATTCATGTCACATATTGTGTAATGTAGTTGAAAATTATATGATTGGAAATATACAGTTTATATAAATGGATTATTTTGATAATGAATAAATATGGGATGGAAATTTATTTATGATTTGAAACTATATCATAGATAGAATAATATATTATGTTATTTTTTTAATTATTTAATATAATACCATGCACTATGTTATATTGAGTATGAGGTATAGAACACTAATCATTATGAGAATTGTAATATTCTATAAAAATATTATTACTTAAATTTGGACATTATAAACTAGGCATTAATTTTTTGTGTATGAATATAAATAACTACATTATGAAAAATATGTATACTAGGTTTATAAAATTAAAATATACTAAGAAATTATTAGGAAATAATAAATCATTATTTAGAAGTTTTTTATAATTCAAAAGTACATTTTCCAACAACTATGGGGTATATTAATTTTTTTGAAGTAATATTATAATTAATTTTTCAATATTGTAGAAAAAATAATTCGATAAAATGAAAATTATTTTTTAAATAAAATTTTCAAAATTTTATTCAAAATAATTGATAAGAAATTTTTTAAATTTTTTATTTTTGATGAATAATAGAAAATGATGATTTTTATTAGTAATATTTTTTTCTCAAAATGAAAAAACATAAATTTTGTATTACAATGGTTTAAAAAAGTGTTCCTCTATATAATTAATAGCCCAATAAATCCAATTATAATAAATTTTGTACTTGATTCTAATGTGAATTGTTTTATACATAATAATACATTTTTCTCAAAAATGGATTTTCGTTGTGTTTTGTGTGTTTATTTTGATTATAAATTATACCATTAATATGAATTATATTTCATAAACTCGAATCAATATGTTTAATTTAAATAATTAATATAATTTTATGGATTCAAATTCATTTTTGGTCATTAATAATACTAACGATAGTAAATATTTGTTGCATCGATAAAAGAGGTAAAAATAGGTTTGAACCATGAGATAAAATTTAGAATCTCCCTAATAGTATCCATTATCTTATTGGGCGAGTTAAATGAATAAATATATAAATACAATTATTAATAATTTATTTCAAAATTATATTTGGAGTTTTCTAAGTCAAACAGGACTTTTATATAGATATCTTATATTTATTAAAATCTAAATCAATTTTTGTGTGTTTCCATTTAATGGAATAGTTGGAAGATTTCATTTGATTCTGGATTGATAAAAAAATCTAAAAATCATTATTTTTTATTACTTATTCAAAAAAATCATGGAAACCAATGTATTTCATAATTTCAAGATGAAATGGTTTTTAATATTATGTCAGCTATTATCATAAAAAAATTAGGTATTTTGTGTTCTTATATTAAAATTTATTTCATCCACATTATGAATTTAAACCTCATAAAATGGATGAAATATTTTAAAAAATAATTTCAAAATTTATATAAGGTTTATTTTATTTTGGTACAAATTTGTATGTTACCATGGATAAGAGGATAAGTTAAAACAGTAAATTTAAAAATGGGTTTAATGTTTTCTCACTATAAAATAATTAGAAAAATGTATCTAATACTTTTCTAAGTGTGATTTTGGGTTTATTTGGACCCTATCACATATTATAATTGAATTTGGTGTTCTTTGGTGCCACATGGAAAGATTATGATATACACACACATATATATAAATTAATCACTTAAGTAATTCCATGTATGTATTCTATGTCACTTATAAAAGGGAACATCCTATCATATCATCCTCACACAATTTGAGCACTCTTGTTCATCCAATAAACACACTAATCCTTTTATAAAATACCTCCCTTGCTTCTAGAGTCCTTAGTTTGATCAGAAAATGAACCAACGACATTAGTTATAATCCGAAATAGGTTTTCTAATGAAGAGGTATAGTTCCTAACTTGTAATTTTCATATTAATTATTATTATAAAATATTTATACATTCATCAACTATAATAAATTAAAGACAATAGTATATTGAATAAAATAAAATTTTATTATGTGAATGGAGTAATCTATATATGTCTCCTCTTCCATTAAATGGGAAATGAAATATTCATTTATGTGTAACAACAGACTACCATCTCGTAAACCGATTTACTTCATTTTTAAACACCACTTTTCACTGGTGGATTTAATGATCTATTATATATATAAATTTTATAAAATTAAAATAATTATCATTAGATAAAGTGAATATATAATATATTTTATTACATTTCCATCAATTGAAAAATGATAATTTCAAAACCATATCCCCCCAACGGAACCCCTCCTAGGCCAACAATGATGCACAAGAGATAATGAACCCCATGATGTGACTGATATAGGATCTTGGTTGATGATAAGTACCAAGGTTATTTAAATATAACATATAGAAGTAATTTATCTCTATAATAATAATGTTTTGTAATGTAGGATAAAATTCTACCAATAAACTCCAACACATATTAGAAAGGTAAACAAAAAACAACCCCATAGTGGAAAAATAATGTCATCAAATTTCAAAAAAAAATTATATTGGTAAATAGTAAAAGATAAGAACTATAGTTGTGACTCAACGATGAAACCGAAACCCATGATATTAATATCATGATCATTCCCAAAAATCTTCATGTAATCCTTGAAAAAAATTTATATGTATGTAGGATGACGATAACATGTATACTCAGTAGGATAATATTGAAGGGCTATATTAAACATGTGGAAAGAGAATACTCACATCCCAAAAAAGAACTATAGAACTATAAAGAATATAAATTTTCCGAATATCCAATACGAACCTCACATGACTCACTCACTATATCACACATCCAGTATTCTATCATAGTAAAAATTATATAAATAAAGGCACCCCGCAGCCGCATCAACATTGATTTTCCACACTCCAGCCCCTAACATTAGACATCACTCGCATCTTATCCATATATATCACATAACATATCCAGCAATATGTAATGTGATTTTTAATTAAAATTATTTTTCCCACCAACAGAATATCTAGTATCAAGATATATATTCATTCATCATCACATCACATCGTCATCATATATTAGAATTCATTACATGACCAGAGTATCCAGGTATCATAAACATTAAGGACATCAACGCTGATCCCTTCTCTCACTAGGAATGACTCCTACTACATATCACATACTCACTAATAATAGGTAATATCTAACACCAATTTGACTTATCATTGGATAATTTCAAAAAATAACCAATTTAATCACATAGATGGTAGTGTATAAATGAAGGGGTCGTCATCCATCAATATCACCACCATCAAAGATATGGGAGACAACATTGGGAACCCAATTTTTTTTTTTTTATGCTTATTAACCCAAGTGGGACACATATATAAATAACATATAATTAAATATATATATATGTATCACAAAATTGCATAATAAGTGTCCCCAAAATACTCACTATTTTACACCACAACTCCACAACAATACCTCATGTCAACTGTATCAACTCCTACCACCACTATATGTATCACACCAAACAACCACCATTCATATCTACACAAAAAAATTCAATTAATGATCCAAAATATTCCAATTTTTACAACATTCCACTAACCCTCACTTACTCAGACACTACAATTATATTAAAAAAACATGCTCTTTTCTATTCAATTATTTTATGATAAATACCACACTTCAATTTCATCCCATTTTTATTCATTTACTAACCAATGAAATTTCATTTCAGAATTAAAATTTATTCAATGGATAACCATGAAACTAATGCAAACTAAATAACATAAATGTCTTATAACTTATGTCAATTGTGTCCACCACACTACATAATCTAAAACATATCACCACAAAAACTACATAACATCAATCCACAATCAACACTTAAAACAACCACCACAAAAAAATCACTTTACAACCACCCACATCGAATTCCAATCCAACCAGCTATTAAATCAATGTTTGACTTATTTAACAACACATCCAATCACCATAATTAGTACACCATATCCCACAGAAGAAAAATAAACACGAAAAGAATAACTACATGAAACAAAACATCTTGTCTTCCAAAATTACATTCAAGACCCTTCGTTTCATTACCTAATTTGTAGAATGTGTATTCACAAAAAATCTCAATTTCCATTGTAAAAAATTCATTATCTACATGTTCATTCTTGTACATTTTATTAACGGTGTGATCAATAAATTAAAATAGAAAGGGTCCCATAACCATATAATCATTATCACAAGAAAGGCACCCAATGCCTATTATTTTCAATAATAGAGAAAATAATTATTACTCATCGGTAACAAAATTAATACAATAAAACCAATGATTTGTCCACATTTCCATCAATATTTTACTATTGAAATAAAATTAATTTTTCCCTTAATATCTATCTAATGGAAGTAAAATCATGATATCAACACACATGCACATAAATAATTAAATAATGAGGATCCTCAACCTCATGGAATATTTATCAATCACTGTGCATGATAGGGGAAAAGAGAAATGATTGATATTATTTAATCTCACTTGAAAACCTTAGATAGAGCAATGCCACTACATTTAATAATAAAAAACACTTCCAAATAACACTCTAATCCAAAACAAAAGATCATTTTTTAATCCCATAGTCATGGAAAAATGAAAAAATGGGTGAAAGAGGAAAACTCACATTATATCTCCAAATATCATCATGTGGAAAAACAATATCACAGAAAGAGGATAGGGGAATTAAGATCCTCCAAAAAGCATGGGATTAAACCAAAGTTTAAAAGAACTGGGAGAAAAATGTAGGTATTTTTGTGACCTATTATATTTATAAACATTCTGGAACTCATAGCATTCACAACATGACTACTATATTCAAATCATGTGTTGTTTTCATGAACATAAAATTAATTTTGTGAAATAGTTCAACAATGTGAATTACCCAAATATCAAACATGATAAACCTTGAAATAAATTCATGGTTCCTAATTTATGATTTAATTCTCAACAAGAATTTTTATCTCATATTGTGAATTTTTAAGTAAAATAATATATTAGGCATTCGACTGGTGGACTCTTTGGATGTTAGGGTTTTGACTATCATCTCATCAATTATTTGTAGTGTGTTATTCCTAGTCCTATCTTTTAGAGATTATTTCATCACCCCTAGGCGTTCATCCCCAGTTCTTTTGGAAATTGGGGTTTAAATTTTCCATGTGGTGTATGGGGGTTCCCTTGGTCCATTAATGCCCCTTGGGAGGTATTTGTATCAATCTCCTGGTTTTCCCCTCCTCCTTAGTAACCCTTCCTTCCGTCAGGAGATAGGTGATTCAGTGGCCTCCTTTTTGTTTGTTGATGCTCATACTTTTCAGATGATAAATGATACCATGGATTGGATTTTTGTGGATGTGGACTTGTCTACCCCCTACCTAATAATATTATTCAAAGGGACAATGAGAGCCTTTCCTGGTGGCTGAAGATGTGATTGCTGTAGGATCCCTGGGTACACCTCTGTGGTGTGCTGATATTCTAGATAGTGCATACCCTATACAGCTAGGCATCCAGTGAGGTTTTGGTACAAAACCAGGTCTCCTAGTGCCCCTATGATTGGTACCCCTATGGTGGTTTAAGGGACCTTGACTTTTTTGGAGCCATCTCCCTCCCCTCTTTGATATCAATCATTGAAGAGAACTCTGCTATCCATCTTTTCCCTTTCCCTACCTTATATCCCTCCATCTTACCTCCCCTCATCTCCCCTGGCTCTACCATTGACCCCCCTGCACTCAACATACACTTATAAATCACATATACCATTCATTCTCAGACACATATTCCCCCTGCCTCTTTCCCTTACCACTATTTTCTCATGTTTTACCAACTAGCTATCCATGATCAAGGAGACCATAGGCAAGGTTCTTAAGAAAACCTCCTCTTATACATGACCCTCTGAACTACCCTTTGTTACCATTTCATTCT
This sequence comes from Viscum album, assembly GCA_963277665.1. NCBI lineage: Eukaryota > Viridiplantae > Streptophyta > Magnoliopsida > Santalales > Viscaceae > Viscum > Viscum album. The sequence continues at coordinate 1,395,501,957 of OY728166.1, forward strand.
CACATTGTTATAGTTGTTTCATGAAACTAAAGTATTCCTCTCCTCATTAGTTTCCTCCCAGTTAAGATATCCAATCACCAAGGGCTATTTCACGGTCCTCCTCCCCTCCTGGCTCTCCTCCATATAGAAGGTACACTAGATCTCAGGCTAGGAAGATGCTCCCTTCTACAAGCAGTAATGTAAGAAAGCCATCATCTAATGTGGCCAGGTCCAGGTATACCTTTTTCTATTTTGTCTTTTATGATTTGTAATTCTTGGTGTCTTTGTACCTGTGTGAATTTTGAATTCATTGTTAATTAATGCACTAGGAATGGTGTGTAATTGTATCAATTTTGTATCCAAAACTAGGTTCATCCAAAACAATGGATTTTACAAGGCGGGTAAGGATGTGTTTCTTCATACATGGTGAGCTAGATAATAGGTATATTTGAGTTCTTTGGAAACCAGAAATATCAGTGAGATAAATGACAGATTTAGATCAACATCTTTCGATTATGGTTGATTTGGGTAGAATTTCATATATCTGGTCTTTTTTTATTCTAAGTGTGACTATTGTCTTTGGGAAAAAATTTGAAAAAACCATATCTCCTTCAATCTCAGCTCTATCCCATGGATGGTTAGGGTTGACATTAATTCCATCCAAGACCTGTATAAGAATTAAAGTGGAAGATCCATCCCACATAATGATGGGAACAAATTTTTAACATTTATGGATAATTTTTTCTTTAGGATCTCAGATTTGGGGGGGATTTCATCACTTGGTGAGACAACAATATGGTTTCTCAATTTTTATGGTGTATATTTCATCTTTACTTTAGGGAATATCCATTTTATAGAGGATTTCTCCAACTCGGAGGTAATTCCCTGGACTCATGCCCTATATGATCACACACCATTACTAATTCGTTGTAAGTTGGGCCCTTAGACCGAGCATCACTTTTTTTCCAAAGATGGAATTATTATCTCATGTTTCTCAATACAGTCTGTCAATCATAGGATTTTACATGCCTTGGTAAATCATGGTAAGGTTTATATAACTAGTTGATATGATTGAATACTGATATTCATGAATGGGTTAGCTCACTACCGAATGATAGACCTTCCCAAGATGAGATCAAAGGCAATATTGTCAGTACAAGATTGAGCCTGGAGGAGTCTTGGGATGATATGGTGTTTTTCCCCTTGGGAGAAACAAACAGCTATACAATGTGATGTTTTTGGAGTAGTAAAGGCTCATCATTGAGTGATCTTGGGCCACCTGGTTAAAGGAGGGGCCACAACACATATTTTTTATTCCATGCATTATATAGATGAAACATAATAATGCCCTAAATATTTAGTTTGAGGATAGTTCATACACTAGAATCATGGCCATTATTATGGACATGATCAGTTCACACTTTGACTTCATGTTATTTCCCAAACCCTCGTGGGTATCCGGGATACCTATAGGGTCAATCTGACCTATTCATCTCAATTATAGGGAGCATTTATGTGAAATGTAATTCTATTCTTGTGTATACCCTAGAAGAGATGATGTCAGAGGTTTTCACTTATCTAAACCAAGAATGTGACCTCGGACTCGAGGTATTATCTTATTTTTTCTTCAAAATTTCTTAGAGTGTGATTATGGCAATCCTAATGAGAGTCATCCAGGACATCTTAAGTGGGGGTGGGCCCCCCACCCCCACTGTGTTTCTTGTTCCACTTCTCTTTTTTTAATTACAAATGTCACTAAATCTTCTCCCATTTCCCAGTATCTTTCCATCTATTTGTTCTTTTTAATTTTAAGGTGTCGTGTAACATTATCAGTAGAAGGATATATTAGTAAAGGCATATCTTAATTTTTAAGGAACAAAAGGTTTTCATTTTTGGGTGGTCTATTCAAGGAAAAATAGGGTTGTCACATGAGATGGTTGGAGACATAAATAAAATGTTTTTTGGTTGAAAGTTACATTAATGTTTGATAAAGATAAATCTTATGATAGGATTCAATGATCCTCTATCATCCTTACTAGGAGATGCATGGGGTTTTCCTAGTGGGAAATTAACTTGTTTTGTTGTTATTATAGTTTCCCCTTGTTTTGTCTGACTTTAATGGGAATGAAGTTTGATTTCAAAAAACCAATAAATGTACTTAGAAAAGGTGATCCCATCACTATGAGTTTTTTTATTCCTACTTAGGTCATCCATAGTTAGTTGGTCTCAGCCTCTCTTCAGCGAAGTATATTTCTAACATACCATTGTGGGGCCCACCCCCTAGTGTGTTGCACCTTATTTTGTAGATGGCCTTCATTTCTTCTTGAATGTGAACAATTCTTATATTAGGGGATTAAATTTTTTCCTGGAGGAGTATACTTTTTGGAGTAAGAAACTTGTTAGTTGGGAAAACATCGGGGTCATCTTTCTATCTTTTTTCCCTTCCACATGTAAGGATGCCATAGTTTCTTGGTTGGGTATTTTGTGTAAGTATTTCCCCATGGACAACCTGGGGGTTATCTTTTCACCATGAAGTATTCGTATTTTACAATTTGATGGTATGGTTGGTATGATCATTAAAAGAATCAACAATTAGAAGACCATATTTTTATAGTTTGGTGGCTGGACCACTTTAATGAATTTCATGCTCCCCATAATCCTAATGCATATCACCTCCTTCTCCAAGATCCCAAAATCCACCAACAAACTTATTGAGAACACATTGAATTGATTCGTATGGGATGCTCAAGGGGAGGGCCGCTATAGGCGGGCCTCTTAGAGTAAGGTATCCAAACCAGTTGAGCAAGGAGTCATAGAAGCTACATATGTGGAACATGGTATTAATCTCCTTCATGGAACACTTGTGTGGATGTCATTGATGGTTACTCTTTTTGGGGCCATTTTATTGGGGAGAAATATGTCTTTGGATCTCAAGAAAATGGAAGACTCACCCATCATTTATGGAAGATGTTGAAAGTATATTTTTCAACACATTGTGATCACTCTCAATGGATTTTGGGGAAAGGGGAGACAACCTTATATCAATGTGATTATGGGGAAGAATATTGGATTTTCTAGGATACCCAGCTCCCAATATTTCATTCTGGGAGGCCAGATCTAATCCTCATTCATTAATATTTTCATCAAACCCTTTAAACAATAATCATTTGATTGTATCTACCATGGAGGGTCCCCAAATCACTATGACTTTTTGGGATCCTCATTAGGGAAATAATTGGGTAATGTCCACAAATCACCCTGAACAAATACATCCATAACTAATAGGCTACAACACCACACCATTTCGGTCAAACCATAAGTAAATTCTCTACCACATAATCATAAACAAAACCACTCATCAAATTTATAAAATCCACGTTGAAAATCACACAATACTACCTTGAGTACACGAATTAGGGAAATGCATAATCCATGTCAAGATATTGTCCACTTTTTGTAGTACTAACTCACCTTTGTGGTTTTATAACCTAATGTAAATATAATTTTAATTTGTTATAAAGGGTTTTTTGAAATTAATTTACTCAAATCTATTACAAACATATCTAGAAATGGATGAAGGAAAATCCCAAGAAAGTCCATGGTTCAAAAAAAGATAATCAAAATAAATGGAACTATCAATATCTTATAAAAAATCGAAATAATAGGAACAAATATATGTCAGAAACTTCCCCATCCTATCCTCTTGGCCATCATGAATCCATAACACATGAACCAAGGTTACAGTTCTTCTATACAACACCTTATCTCAAGGACCCATGATCACTATTATTGGATCTATATGCATCATGTTACCCTCGATATCCAATTCTACCTAGTCAATGACGATGGATTCATCATTAATATTTTAATGAAGCTGGGAAATGTGAAATAAATCATTGATCTTTAATAGTTATCATGGAGGTTTCAAATGTTTTTCCACATTTCCAACATTTCATAAAACCTCAAATATCCTAACAACCTATGATAAATCATGTAACAAACCGAAATGTAATAAAAACAATTCCCCTTTTTATTTTATTAAATTTCTTAATATAATATAGTAATAGAAAACACATGAACTTATTTGTATTTACCCTATAATATTTAAAATACCATTAAGTGACATTATCAATGACAATATATATATTGAATAGTGACCCAATGATTAGTATAAATATAGTGTTTCAACAAATCTAATTGAAATAGAAAAATAAATTGATACCTCAGTCAGTAGGATTATGCCATATGAAGCCCATTTTTTTGATCTTTTGAGGGATATATTATAATTGGAAATTTTCATTCATAATCCCAAGCTGCTATCCAATAACTTAAGCATGATTCAACCCCTTTACAAGAGAAATTCAAACTCATCGATGTCAATAACCAAACCATGTATGCTGAACCACCCCATAAACCCTCACTCTCACACACCCCACTCTTAAAGAGTTTGTTTCCATATTGAGGACATGTGTATCAATACCATATAAATATGAGTATGTACAAAAATGTTTTTATAATAATGAATATATTTATTTCTATTATTTTTTCATTATAAATCATATTTATTTTGTCACAATAAAACAAATATAGTATTTTTTGTTTATAAGGTTATTATTTTAACAAATAATGCATTTCTGAAATAAATAATATTTTAAAAAAATTATTTTGTAAAAATAATGATTATCCATTAAAAATGAACATATAACTTTTATTAAGTCAAATGTATTTTTTAAAAGGGTTCAAATTTTTTTAATATCCCAACATTTCATAATAAATGAAGATTAATATTTTAAAAGTAAAAATTAAAATATTTATAAAATTAATAATATAATATAATTATTACATTTATAATCAAAATATAGAAATTATTTGATAGTGAATATTTCATAATTTTCATAGACAGTAGAATTTTCAGGTATGAATTAAATACCCTATAAAAATACGATATGTATTATGAAATCTTAATCACACAGAAGTGATATAATAAATAATAAAAAGGTATATTATACCGCATATATATTTTACATTAAAATAATTTTTTTGTCTAATTTAATAATTTGAGGAAGCCATTATGAATCCTCCTAATCATATTATATATTTTATGATTTTCGAATAACATATTTAAGAGTGTCACTCACCTCCATGTAAGAATGGTCATTATTTTATAAAGTATTTTATGAGGCAATATGCAATAATGAAAACCACCCCCATTTTTCTGATACTATGGATAAAAACCATGGGAATGTTTATAGTTTTGTTTATTTTAATATATAGAGTCAAAACATACGTTTATGAAATTATAATGAATTCTTCACTCTTTTTATATATATACCCATCAAAGAAAGAATTTATATTCACTAAAATTACTTATAGCATGTCCTTACACATCCCTCCCTTCTCTATTATCCTCACAAGGATCTGCTATGCTTTCATGATGCCCCTTCCCTGCTTCTGGAGTAACACACACAAGTAATGAATATTTCCCTTTCTCCTATTTATTCAAGTATCTTATTTACCATATATATTTGTAATCAATTACTTATAACGGGATATGATATTACATATCCCCTATACTTTGAAATTTATTTTAAAATTATTTGATACCCATTTCTCTCTCATCATCCCATTTTATCAATTATTATGTAACATTTCTATGTTGTTGAAATTTCACCACAATCTTTTTCCACGCCAAAATACTTTTTCAGTTAATAGCATATCCATTTTCTATCAAGGGTTTTCACCATTATGAACTTATAACTATTTGAAACAGATCTCAAATGTATCTATTCAACAATCCATGAACGTGTAGTAAATTATGATGACGAATGAATCAATTTCTTATGATGTGTTTGGCACACATATGAATGATAAGGAAATGAATGTGACAGGTGCACCCAGAATTATATAGTGATCAATGCATTGGGTAATATTTAGTATCATAATACATCAAGTTTGGATTTCGAGTGAACATAATTTCATTATGGTTTTTTTTCCATAATTATGTCTTAGAATATTTCCTTGACCTATGTTTACGATGTAGTGATTTCCGATGTTGCCAGATTTCCCATGTTATCATGCTCTATCATATCTTATTGTTCGTGTTTATGATTCTCACCCATTTTATTCTCCATTTATATGTGTATTATATAAAATTTATTACTATATTCGTGATATTTATAGATTATTCCCTTAATGGGAATTATATCAAACCCCTTTCTTATGTTTGTCCCCATTTTGTCACATGTAGTTTTAAGTACCAAGGGATTTAAGATCATGTTAAATAAGTTTTCAATAAATATGGTTTTTTCATTATTTTAATTATTTATGTAATGTTCCAAATTTTAAAATTAATAATTCTTCCCAATCTTTTGTGTTCTATTATTTTTAGTTTTATGCATTAAATAATGAATTAATGTGTAACGAAGAGTAAGGTTAGTGTAGTTGGTATCAAAGTAAATATCAAGTTATTTTTGGGAATTGGTTTAGAGAACTCATAGAAAAATATTATGGATAAAACTAAATATAATAAAACATCCCCAAATTTTGTTATGTATATATTAAGTGTTTTATCAATAAAATACTTCTCTGTATTGATACTAAAAGTGGATGTGGGTTTAAAATAGATGTACCTAGGGGTAAAAACTCTTTCATGGTGCTTCAGGCCTAACTCGAGACATCCTGGTATAGGAAAACGAACCTTATTGTTAACCTGGTTTGACAATTTTAAGGGATATGCATGGAAAAATCTATAATATCCTTACGAACCACTATTAAGGGAAAAAATCCTATAAGAATATATATTTGGTAATAAATCATGGATAACATAGATTAAATCCTAGAAATTCATACATTGTGGAAATACATTTAATTTATAACTTATCAATTTAATATCATTGGATTCACCCTTTATGTATTTAAATGTTTTAATATACTCATCCAAAAAATTCCCTTTATTCTAGTCAATTTCTAGAAATATAAGGCATTGGGTAAACAATCAATGACAAGGGAAATGTGATAACTACCCTAATGAGATTCACAACTCGATGAGAGAAGGAATCATGAAATTCAGGATAATAATCTCTCAGCTAAAACATCTTATGAATATAAAATTATATTAGGAGGAATTTACAAATACCCCTAAGAGATAGAAATCTATGATAGAGAGATTTAGGATACATAGGCCTTTTAATTGCAATGGATCATCTGATTCCTAATTCACAGAACAATGGATCAACTCCATTGAGAAGATCATATTCATATTTTAATGTTTCAAACAATATAATTTTCTAATAGTAGTTTATTTTATAGAAGGCGAGGTGTATTAGTAGTGGAAATTGATCTATAATAAGATGTTTAAGGAAGATATATAATCAATGGTTTGGAATGAATTTCTGAAAATAGATTAAATAAATATTTTAACTACACTCTCCCACAGAAAATGGAAAGGGTTGTCAAGTCCGTCATGAAAAAAGATGATGAATCAATCAGGTTGTATGAGAAAAAATTTGAATGACATTCATGATATGCCTTCAAATTGGTTTTACCCCACGTGCATGGTTGAATGCTTATTTAGGGGGAAAAACCTAGTCTATGATTAGCCCTGTAAATCCATGCATTTGATATATATGAAGAAATTATCTAATGTTCCCACAAAGTCAATATGAAGATCGATGAATCTCAAGGGTATCACTAGGATAATAAATTGAAGGTAGAGTTTAATTATAGATTTCTGATAGAGAAATAAAAATTATTCCAATAAATTATTATATCCCACTTGTCAAAGGTGTGGAAAGAAGAACATTGTAAATTGTTTATCAAGAATGAGAAAATGATTTAGGAGAATGAAATATGGTCACATAACAAGTTATTTATTATAGTAGAAACCCCACTAATGGGATGGAGGAATGTAATTCCCCATTAAACCATCGATGCATTGTCCATTTATTAAATTTCAAAAAACCAAGAAAAAATTCAAACCAATTCCCACTGAAAATGGTTTTCAGAGACAACCAACAAACTCCAAGGAAAAAAGGGAGATATTTTTCCTTCCCAACAGAAGGCGTGGATCTTGAAAATGAAGAGGTGATAAGTATAATAGTTATTCATTCAATAATAGTGAACATACATTTTGATTCTAGTTCTATGAATTCTATCATGTCATAAAATTTTATTATAACAATTCAAACACCAACTCAATTCATGGAAGTAGAGCTATCTATGAGAAAGGAAAATTGGAAAATTATTGTATCCCTATTATAAAACTCCTAATTTATGTAATTTTAATGGTTGAAGTTCCCATTGAACCTTTTATTCAACCATTGGTAGAATGAGATTAATTTCATGTCATGGGCGGCCTTTTCCTAAAAGAATCCATAATAAATTGACATAATAATGAATCCACTCTCTATATTGTGAATTGACCCCTGATTCTATAAAATTGCAATGAGGTGGATGAATCTTCATTTTCATAGATATCTAAATCATGGATATTATTTATTAATGATACAGTGCAACTATCATATATGATTGAGACTACATAAAGAATCATCATAGAATAAATTTCAACTATGAGGGAATATACTGATTTGTTTCCAATGCAATTTCATGGACTTCCTCATAATCGAGAGGTTGAATTATCAGTCGATCTTATATCAAGGTAATTACCATTATCAAATACTCTATATAAAATGGTTTTTGTGGAACATGAAGATATGAAAAAAATTATGGATAATCTGGATAAAGGGTTCATATTCCCATGTGCTTCACCAAGGCGTGTTCTAGTCCTCTTCATCATGAATACAGATGGTTCAATCGACCATTGTATTGATTATCCCGAGCTCAAAAATATCATGATAAATATCATGTAACCTCTACCATGGATTGATGAATTTTTTTATTATATATGTATAGTAAAATACTTCTTTGAGATGGATCTTTAGTCGTGATAAGATCATGCATGGATGAAGAAGCAAAATATCCCCAAGAACGCTTTTTACAAAATGTATAAGAACTATGAGTTCAAATTATTTCTATTAGGACTCACTAATAATCCATAAGTATTCATGGATGTGATGATTGGAGTATTTATAGATTACCTAAAAAATATTTTTGGAATTATTTATATATGATTTTATAATATACTCCAAATCCAAGGAGGAGCAAGAGTATCATATGAGCATTGTGCTAAAACCCTTGAAAAAGGATAATATTTATGCCGAGTATAGAAAAAGTGAGTTCTAGATTAAGGATGTATCTTTATTAGATAATATAATCATAATAAATGGGATATCTATTGACTCTTCAATGATAGAAGCAATTTAAGGATGTACGAGGAAACCATATATGACATATATCTGTAGATTCCTTGTATTAAATGAGTATTATAATCTATTTGAGAGAAAATTATAAAGAATGTAAAACCCTATGACCATGTGAAATCAAAATGGAGTCATGTTTTCTTGGAATTTTTAATGGGATGAGTGATTCATGGAGCTAAAAATGAGGATTATCATTGTCCTTATGCCCACACTACCCATATGTGGAAAACTTTTCACGATCATCAGCGAGGCTTCATAAAATGGTATGGTTTCTATGTTAATGAAGAATGAAAATGTGATATTCTATGAGCCATATATGTTGAAGATTAATGAGTAGAACTACCCAAAACATGTTCTGTAGTTGGATGTAGTGATGTATTATTTGAAAATATTTCAGTATTATCTTTCTCTTGAGAAGTGAAAAATTTATACGGATAAAAAAATCCTTATGTATATATTCTCACAAAAATAGATGAATATTCACCATGGATGATGTTTAGAGCTAATCAAATACTATAACTTCTCAATTAACTACCATAATAAGGAAGAAAATTAGGTGGAGACAAACTAAGTAGAAATAATCTATCAATTCTATCATTTATGTGAATTGATAAGGATCCTATCATCTTAGACTTGACAATGATATACATGGGAGTCATAAACTAAGGAAAATCCTAAATAATTTCCCAAATTACTGATCAATAATATATTCTGAAAAGGTTAATTGATTATCAGAGTGATAATGTCAGAATTCAGATGAAATTGAAATCCATAACGAAAGAGAAATATTTAGATTTCAATGTCAGTGAAAAAAGAGTTTTATGATTTGGGTCTAGGCTGTTTATAAAATAAAATCCCATTCATAAGAAGGAACTATTGGATAGTGCACACAGTTCAAATTTCTCCATCCATATTGGGAGAAAAAAGATATATTTGTTTCTATGAGAACACTATTATTTTGATAATATGAAGAAGGATATCATAGAATATACATCAAAATGTATTTTAGGTCATTAAGAGATGTTGAAAAGAAAAAACCCATGGGGACAAAACACCCATTACCAATGCCTACATGGAAATAGGAAAGCATCACAATTAACATTATGACTAGTCATCTAAAGACATCGAGTGGAAAAATGCTATATGTATTGTGGTTGATCTTCTTATAATGACTTCACTCTTTATTTTTATTTGAGAGGACTTATCACTTGACCAGCTTTTGAATATATAAATTAGATAAGGGGTTATGATGCATAGATTACCACTATCGATTGTATCTGATATATATCGAATATCTACCTACAGGTTCTGGAAGAGTCTTAAACATACTTTTAACATCATGAGAGATTACTACCCTCAAACTGATGGCTAATCTAGTGTACTATCCAGAATCTTGAGGATTTGTTCAGAGAATGATCAATTGAATTTAAAAGTTGATGGGACCAATATCTTCCTCTAGTTGAGTTCTTTTACAATAGTAGTTTCCACTGAAGCTACCCTATGTCTTATAATAATCCCAATTATTGTTATAGGTGTATAATACCTCCATACAAGGATGCAGTTAGGGAATGAAAACTGATACGTACTAAAATTGTTGAGGGAATGGTGGAGAAAGTTTTGACTATTTTGAATCACATTAAGGATGCTCAGATTTTATAGAAGAGTTATGCTTAAAATCATCACTAAGACTAATATTTTGATGTTATATTCATGGTATTTCACTAAATTCCTCCATGGATGAAAGTGATGATATTTTCGAAAAAAGGAAAAACTTAGTCCAAGATACATCAGTCAGGTTTACATCCTTGATCACATAAGAGTGATTCAATATATATTAGAACTCCCACCAAATATATCTCAAGTACATTATGTATTCAATGTATCCATTTGGATGGAGTACATAACAGATCCATCACATGTACTCAATATACAGGTTGAACCACTGGAGGATAATATCTCATATGAGGATCCACCAGTGAAAATCATTAATCATAGAGACAATGTTCAATAAAATAAGACAATTGACCTAGTCAATGTACTATGGAGAAACCAAATGTTTGAATAAGTTATGTGGAAAATAGGGGAGGTTATGAAATAGAGTTTACCTCATCTTTTATAATGTGGGAAATGAAAATTTTGATAGAAATATTTCTTGGGGGGGGAATTGTTGCAACCTAAACTTTAATAAATAAATTTCTATATTTCATATAATTTAATGTATTACACAGTAATATAGTTTCAAAAAACATGTGAATTTTTTTTATCATATTGGATTTAAAAGAACTGAAATTATTATTATTGTTGATAATAATGTCATTGAACATTGATCCTACGATTAGTATAAATATAGTGTTTTAACAATTCCAATTGACATAGAAAAAATATGTGATAGCATCAACCAGTAGGATCATACCCTATGAATCCCATTCATATGATCTTATAGAGGAGATAAAATCAATTTTATTTCCCCTGTACTAAGACCAAATAAGGATCCAACAACATAAGCATATGTGAAGTAGTTTTTGGGAGATCTCAAGATCACCGAGGTCACAAACCAAACCAAGTATGCTAAACAAACTCATAAAAGTATCAAAGTCATAAAACATACTCTTAGGGAGTTTGTTGGAATATTAAAGGTACATGTATCAATACACTAGAAATATGATTATCTATATTAAGTTTTATATAATAATGAATATATTTTCATCCTATCATTGTAAATTTATAAATGTTTTTTATTTGGATACAATAACATAATAATTTTTGGTTAATAATAAAATTTAATTAAGGAATTTATTTGAGGAATTAATGTATTTTGGAATTAAATAATTTTTCTAAAATACAAAATATAATATATTTCTTATTAATTTAAATGTAATTTTCATAAGGGTTCAAATTTTATTTTTTTGAAACACAACATGTCATAAAAAATGATGATTATTATTTTAAAAGTGGAAATTCACATATTTTGTATATAATATTGATAAAATGAATATTTTTTTATTAATATTTTTCAAATTCTCCTACATATAAAGTTTCATAATAATATTAGACTATCTAATTTTCATGTAAAAATTAAAAACTATAAAAATATATGTTGTGTATTATGATATAATAATGACCCAAAATTTATGTAATAAATACTATAAAAGTTACCAACTACTAAATATATCTTTTTTACATCAGAATAATGTTGTTTTATGTTTAATTTATTTATTTTAAAAATCCCTTATAAATCATCAAAAACTTATATTATATTTTTAGATTTTAAATTCATTTCATTTTTAGTGTGACTCACCTCATCATTAACTAGATCATTATTTTTTTAGGTTCATCCCTTTACCTTATAAAATATTAAAAATCATGCCCATTTTGTATAAATAATAGGAAAAAACCTTGGGATGGTTTTTTGGTTATTTTATTATTCAGAGTCCAAGCTCTACGCATGAGAAATTATAAAGAATTGCCCACTCTTTCAATATATAAATTCACCCTTGCACCCATTCCTTTTCACATAATTTTTTTTGACTATGTACTTACTCTTCCGTCTTATAATGCCCAGACCATAAAATCCAGGAGTTGATGTATAATTTTAATACATTGGCGTGATTAAAAATAATACACTCTAGAAGGAAATATTACTATAGCAGTCTTGGTAAATATAATACATACATGAACATACATTAAAATTTTTGACATAAAACACCACATAGATTATACTTTCATAATGATATTATTCCCCTAGCATAACCTATCATATAAATAACTAACCATGTCTTGGAATCTGGGGAAAATAAAACATAAGAAATGAGTGAGCTCAGATGATTAGTAAGGATAAAAAATATAGACGAAGCAATCACAATTTAGCATAAACATTTAAGGGTGGGTACAAAACTAAAACACATGACTTTTACAAAAATATCTTAATAATAATATACAAATAATAAATGAAATAATTACATTTAAACATTCACATGGATATTCTGCTCATCAAATTGTAGCACCCCGATATTTTATGAGAAAAATTATTATTTTCTAATTTCATTGATGTATTATGTTGTACGCTACACCAAGATTATATTGTACTATACGGAACACCGTATTAGCTTGCAGTATACACAACACTCTTCTTGGATCGTGTTACACACAATTTCATGTTTGTTTAATAGTAGTTATTCTATGCATCATTGAGTGTGTATATATATATATATATGTTCAATGTAGAAATGAAATATCATTGGATTTTTTTATAAACAACAATAAAGGAGTCTTTCACTACATGCAACCCTAACTTGGCTTGCATTACATCCAATCACGACCTTCCTCGATAGCGTGTGTTGTACACAATACTGGGTTTCACTAAAAAACGATATATGGTTATACTTTTATTATGAACTAGATGTTATGAATAGTATTAACTACATTTTTAATTTTATAACATTATTATTAATCTTTCACATTTTCTAGAGCATGATATGAGAACAAAATTAATTTTTCCGTTAAACTAAATATTTTTAAAAAAATGCAGTTTTGCCACCTTTTGATGGCGCAACCTCTTTAAATCTAGTTTTTTACAAGTTTATAAGTTCAATTGGACGAAATAAAATTCTTATTTTAAATTAGGACATAAAAATTTATTTTGTATAAAATTTTCATATTATTATGATAACTTTCATTTTTTAATGAATAGTAAAAACACGCTATATTTTAATTAAAAACAAAATTTTCATCATAATAATTTACATGGTTAAATTATAATATTGAATGGATTTAAAGTAAAAATAAATATATATTTTTACCATTTAATATAATGTATGTCATTAGAATTGATTTTACATTTAATTCCTATGTAAAATCATTTCAATCTTTTGTAATGTTTTAACTTTTAAAACTCATTTTATTAACAACGAGATTAATTTTAAATTAATTTCTACAACTTTTGTGATTTGAATGAGGAAAAATGGATTCCATATTTGGAATAATTATATCCAAATTATGTTAATATGAAACATTTCATTTTTTGGGCACTATGAATAGTTACTATGGTAAATTTTATTTACCATAGTTAAAGGTAAATCCGGTAATTAAGGGTAAATATAATATTATAAAATTACCCTAACACTTGTCTTAATATAATTGGATGATTATATTTCATCCTATGGCATATTTTGGTCTAAATGAAATCCATTTGAACCCACTTGGATGTGATTAAGACCATTAATTTATTTTATTTAAAAGAAAGTGAAATATGTATCACTCAAACATTAATAATTAAACTATTTTTAATATAATGTTATACAGAATATAAATTAATTTATAAATACTCATTTGGAATCTAAAATGTTTTTCTTTATCATGGTAATTATTTTGTAATTTTTATGAATTATTTATTTACCTTATTAGTTTATACATTAATGATGCAGATATTATTTATATAGTGAAAAATCAATTATATAACTTTTATTGAAAACATAATACACATAAAAAGGCCCAAAACCTGAACAAGACTTATTGGTAGTGTATATATAAACCCTAATCATTCAATTGATGTATTTAGACCATTTTTATCTTTATAAATAATATTATGACACTTATATTATATTATTTAAAATGATTCCAAAGTTGTCACCTTCATAATTTAATAAATATAACAATTTACATGTTGGGATTTTAAGATGATAAATTCGAGTAAAAGAATTATTATAAAATATATGAGATTTATCTTCATCATAATATTTTAGTTTTAATTTTTATGCAACAAATAATTATATTAGATAATTAATCCAAAATGTTGTACTATTTATTTTATTAAGAGATATACAAAATAAATGGTTTTAGAAATATTAAAATAAATATTATATGAACTATTTAATGTGCTCCACGAATTTTATAAAAAAATCTGACATTTTAGGAATATATTAAATATTTTTTTAGAATATATCCTCTGTGTAGATTTTATTTAAAATAATATAAATGAATAATGTTAAAATTGACACTATTGTTATTTTATAAATATAACATATTATAAATTTTTTTAAAAATCACAAAAATATTTAAAAATTATAAATTAAAATTTACATAGTCTAAAATTTCATAATTTATCCAATATGTACAATTCACAACACATAAGTAATTATTTATAATAATTTAAAAATTAGAATCTTATTACCACAAATAAAATTAAATAGATTAAATAACGATAAATCAAGTTGATAATGATTAAAATAAATTCTTAACATGTCTAAATATTACTGGTTGATGATATCACAACCCTATATCATCTGATATTCGGATTTGAGTCATTTCTGGTAGTTTTCTAAGTGAGGTTGAATTTATTATAAATTAATATTTCTTATGTTACCAAAGGTGCCCCTCACCTCCCTTATAAAAAGGGCACCCCTTTCCTCTTATCTTCAAACCATTTTGATCCTTGAAGCTCTACCAAACCCTTCCAATTCATCTTCTCAACCTATCTAGTTATATCATAGTGGTTTTGGTATTCTCAAAAGGTCAAATCTAGTGCCCTAATAAGAATTTTAAAGGAGGTGCGTCGAGAAAGAGGTAATCTCTTCAACCGACTCTTTCAAGTTTCTTTATTATTCTACGTACTCTTCATTAGTTGTTTCATTATAAATTAATAACATAAGTATTACATATATACTGATATGTTATTATAAATATGAAACAACCCTATTTCACCTTCTATCCATCCTACAGAAAAGGAAATCACCACGCGTGCATATGTACGGTATACCGTCTCTACGCCGTGGTGTAATCTGTTTTTCCACCACCACCTTCCTTGGCTGAGTATAATGGTGTAAAGAATAACTATATATGGTTAATATAACATCATAGTTATTCTGAGATATTATATCATCCACTCCACTTCAATTCAATAATTATAGGAACGATATCATCGCTCGTGCTTACGTATGGATTACCGTCTCCATGACGCGATGAGATCTATTCTCCATGTTAACCAATCAATAATGATTATAATGTATATATAATAAATAATAATGAAATATATGAAATTATAAAGCTACTTGATTTATGTATATATATATGTATGTCATCTACTATATTCTATTCAATTCAATAAGAAAATGAAAAACATCATTAATGCGTACATACGACATACCGTCTCCATTAATGGTGTATTTCTTCCCATTTATCGATATTTTATATATATGTATATTCTGAATATATATTATATATAAATTATTTTTTATATTCCTTAATTAATTTATCATGATCTAATTAATCATATTAATAATTTCAAGTCAAAACACAGACGATAAATGAAAAGATTTTACCCAAAACACTGCTTTAACATGGAATTGATAAATTAACGGATAATATAAAGTCGTAAGTGAATCATATATGATATAATAAATATTATTATGGTTATGTTACAAGTTAATAATACGTTTTAACCCACTATACAAAAGTATTTGACACATACGGATGAAATTGGACATATGGTAAGGGATAAATTTTCTAATCTCGTTTTTATATGAGTTTGATTATTTGTAAGTATTTAATGGGGTTATATTTATCATCTGTGTCCCTGTTTTCTAAAAATGGTTTCATGTATGTTTAAATTCCTTTTTACCCAATTTTGAGTTTTACTACATGGTATGTAAGGAATCATTTTTTTACCATACAAGGATCTTTATGACTTTTCTGAAAAAAAGTATGAGAAGAATGTTTTTTAACTTATACGGCCTGAACAGATTATTACGTTTTTATAACACCTTATTCTCATGAAGCCCACTTTAAAATATTTCATGACTTTTTTCAAAAAAATATTTTTCATTTAAAATTTCATTGAATTTTGTGAATAGAAAATGATTTTGAAGAAGAAAGGTTATTTTCCTAAGGAATTCATTTCAAGTGTTTTATCAAAACCATTTTCCATCTAAGATGACATTATTTCATATGTGTATATTTCAAATATAATGCCTCTATGATTTACATGGTTTCAATTTTCTTATGATGTAATGATTTCTATTTGTTTTATATGGATGATGTTTATGAAACCCATTTTATTCTTTGGGTTATGATGAATGATTTATGTTTATTTTGTGGCACACGTAAGAATGATTTCACTATGAGATGAGCGGGACCTATATCTCCATCCAATGCATTGGGTAATGAATTATATCTCATGAAATAGACATGTCTGGAACGGTAAGTTAATCCTGTTCAGTGTTACAGGACTAGAACGAGTAGTGAACTAGATTCAGAAAGGGACTTTGTCCACTAAGATGGTCTGGGAAGCAATGCCTTGGCTACTATGGGAATCATATCATGTGCTTAACGGTTGCCACAATTACATGTTTTATTCTCATGTAATTTTCTCATGATTAATTTTTATTTATGATCTTTTCCTTACGTACTACTATGTTTTATGTCATTGCTCAAGATTATGATGTTTAAACATTATGTTCATTTTTTTAAGTTCAAATGTATATGAATTTTTTAGTTTTTTTCCACACGTATCCTTACTGAGAATTTGAGCTCACCACTTATATGTTTTCTTTTCCCCAGGATTTAAAGAAATGTTTTTGGTAAGAAAACAAAAAAATGGAGGATCGTTATGGGATATGTTGAAGATCTTTCAATGTGATTAGAAGATTATTTTTCCGAGTTTCCAGAGACACTAAACTATTACGTTCCTTTTGTGTTTGTTCTTGTAATGTATTACTTATTCTACATATGTAATGTAATGTCAATGTAAGTCATGTTTAGGGTCTCTATAGTTGGTATCAGAGGAAATTTTTAGTTAACCTTTGGAAACTAGTATGCGAAAACTTTACTGAGATCCCTAGAGATATATCTATGGTATGTATAGGGATTTCCCTAAGGTTAAGTATAAGTATAGTTTATATACCTAGAATTACAGTAACAAAATTAGAATTTAACCTAAGATGTTAGATATTGAAGGTACTCCCCATTGATTAGGATTTTTACCTCTGACACTATTCTTTTTGGGTTTTAGAAAATGGATGGAAATAGGAAGATTCACGATAATGGAGAATATGATGGGAAATGAAATGATATTGTTCATGATCAAGAAAATGAAATGGGATTTGGATGGCGAAGCATCGTTATTATACTAATTAGCAATCTCATAATATGATCAATAATCTCAACTTTGGTAAGTTTGCTATCTCAGTTAATAAGATAAAGAAAGAGTTTCATGATGATCATAGATGAATGAAAGATCAATTTTCCTCATGTGAATCATGTCAGAAGAGACATAAAGGAGAATTTTTCAAAGGAACTAAAAGATGCTTTGGGTGTGGAAAAGAAGGGCACAATGATAGTAATTAAAAAGGAAAAGGTTTAGTTAACACCATGGAAAAGGATAATGGTATTACTAAGACATCAACTATGGTTAAATGTTTTAATTGTGGAATGTACGGGCATTATGCAAACCAATTACCTAATGGAAAATCTCATGAATAGAATCAGCATGGTTGTATGGGGAGTATTTATATTGATGATTATAAAGAGACTATAAAAGATACGTGAGATGAAATAATTGTTCAAGATCAGTCAATGGTTTTAGAAGGTAGTGGAATGATTACATGTTTATCATGAGTAATGTTGTATAAGTAATCTCATGGTAATATGGAATAAAGAGACATCTAAGGATTGTTACACTATTGTTTTTCCTTATGTTTTTTGAAGTATATGTTGAATGGTACCGGTAACCATGAAAGATTATTCATATATTTTTGGAAAGTAGATGATATGCGCATAATTAAAGGATAAAGAAAAAAATGAAATGAGCTCATGACTGATATAAGGACAAAGTTATATCTTGGTATGAGAATATTGATTTTTTTGGATTTTGGAATGTGGAAGGAGTTACCTTTTGACAGAATTCATGTTTTCACTAGGTTCTATGGTAATTTATGTTCCAAGAGAATACATGATTAAGGAATTCAGATGTTTGGAATGTGACCAACAAAATATATCGAATGATAAATGATGGTATTCACATGCTTGCTATGTGACCTTTCCAGTAATCATTTTATTTATACTATGAGAATGGAGAGATGTATTTTGGATACGTCTAATGATTGGAAAGGGTTATGTCGGACATCAGATAGTATTGTTTAATTCTATAACATTTTTTTGAAATTATTTCTGTAATGATATAATAGTGTAGTTTTAGAAAAAGGACAACCTGTAGGACGTGCGACAACCCGTCACGTCAGTCAAGGCTGTGAGAATCAAACACACAACTGAAGTGCGACTGGCCATTATTACCTACCACTGGCCTACATGAAGTCCCTGTCTAGTAGAAACTAGTTTTATTTTATTAAGAGTTATGATAGATGAAGTATAAGTCAATTTTTGGAATCATATACGATTAACCTCACCATAGATGGACTTATGTATATTTGATAATTTTTTCTACCCTTTTGTTTGAGACAGATGGAATAACTCATCATTTTATTACATGATCTGCTAAAACTTCATGAATGAAAAATTCAACTTCATTTCATTAAGCGATGAAGTGGAAATTGTTCATGGAATGAACAATGGTGAGATTTTACCGAAATAAAGTAAGTATTTCTTCTAATTCAAATTCTTCAGCTTTAGGGAAATGATCTTGAAAACCAATAATGTTGTCATAGTGTCATCATATATGATGAATCAAATTGTACCATAGATCATCACAAATTTATGGCTTTGTGATTGTTGGATATTTCATAGCCATGTTCTCTACCACTCTCCATCAGACCTTGATGGATAGGTTTCTATTCCATATCCATATTTTCACCTATGTTCTCCTATATGGAAACACAATGATGAGGTATTTTGGGAACCGTTATGTTTCATAATCCACATTTTAAAATTATGTTTT
Organism: Viscum album; assembly: GCA_963277665.1. Lineage (NCBI taxonomy): Eukaryota > Viridiplantae > Streptophyta > Magnoliopsida > Santalales > Viscaceae > Viscum > Viscum album. The sequence goes on from OY728166.1 coordinate 1,395,522,138, forward strand.
AGTATCCCTTTTTACGTTGTGGGTTTCTATGAAAGAAACTTTCCTGTAGTAAATCATTTATAACCCCGACGAATTTTGAGGGCGAAATTCATTTTAAGAGGGGTAGAATGTAGTTCCCTGTAATTTTATGAGAAAAATTATTATTTATAATTTCATTGATGTCCTGTGTTGTATGTTACAACAATATTATCTTGTACTATATGCAACACCGTATTATCTTGCAGTATACGCAACACTATTCTTGGATCGTGTTACACACAATTTCAAGTTCGTTTGATAGCCGTTATTCTTCACAACATTTAGAGTGTGTATATATATATATATCTCTATATATATTCGATGTATAAATGAAATATGGTTGGATTTTGTTATATGAAACAACAAACTAGACTTTCACTACACGCAACCCTGACTTGTCTTGAATTACAAGCAACCGCAACCTTCCTCAATAGCCTGTGTTGTGCACAATACTGGGTTTCACTAAACAACGATATATGATAATAATATTACAATGAACATAAAGTTATGAATATTATTAACTACATTTTTTATTTTATAACATTATTATTCATCTTACACATTTTCTAGAACATGGTATGAGAACAAAATTAGGTTTTCAGGTAAAATAAGTATTTTTCAAAAAATGAAGTTTTGCCGCCTTTTGATGGCGCACCCACTCTAAATTTAGTTTTTGACATGTTTATAAGTTTAATTTGACTAAATAAAATTCTTATTTGGAATAAAGTTATAAAAATTTACTTCGGATAAAATTATCATATTATTCTGATAACATTCATATTTTGATGAATAGTAAAAACACGCCATTTTTTAATTAAAAACATTTATTTTAATAATAATAATATATTTGGTTAAATTATAATATTTAATGGATTAAAAGTAAAAATAGAATATATTTTTTTCATTTAATACAATTTATGTTATTATCATTGATTTTACATTGAATTCAAAGGTAAAATCATTTCAATCTTTTGCAAGGTTTTAACTTTTAAAACTCATTTTATTAATAACAGGATTAATTTCAAAATAATTTCTGCAACTTCTGTGATTTGAATTAGGAAAAATGGATTCCATATTTGGAATCAGTAGGTCCAAATTATGTTAATAGGATACTTTTTTATTTTTTGGGCACTACGAATAGTAACTATGGTAAATTTTATTTACCATAGTTAAGGGTAAATCGGGTAATTAAGGGTAAATATATTTTTATAAAATTACCCTAACACTTCTCTTAATATAATTGGATGATTATGTTTCTTCCTATGGCATATTTGGGTCAAAATGGAATCAATTAGCACCCACTTTGTTGTAATTAAGACCTTTAATTTATTTTATTTAAAAGAAAGTGAAATATGTCTCACTCAAACTTTAATAATTAAACTATTTATAATATAAGGTTATTCATAATATAAATTAAGTTATAAATAATCATTTGAAAGCTAATTTTTTTCTTTATCATGGTAATTTATTTTAAATTTTTAATAATAATTTATTTACCTTATTATCTTATACATTAATGATATAGAAATTATTTATTTAGTGAAAAATAAATAATATAACTATTATTTAAAAACATAATACACATCATAAGGCCCAAAAACCAGACCAATACTTCTTTGCAATTTATATATAAACCCTAATCATCCAATGTCCTAATTGGGGACAATTTGGAACCTTATAAATAAGATTACGACACTTATATTATTTTATTTTAAATGATTCCAAAGTTTTCACCTTCATAATTTAATAAATATAACAATATACATGTTGTGATTTTAAGATGACAAATTCGAGTAAAATAATTATTATAAAATATATGAGATTTATCTTCATCATAGGATTTTATTTTTAATTTTTATGCAAAAAATAAGTATATTAAATAATTATACAAAAATGTTGTACTAATTATATTATTAAGAGATATACTGAATAAATTGTTTTAAAAATATTAAAATAAATATTAAATGAACTATTTAATGTGACCCACTAATTTTCTAGAAAAATTTTAGAATTTGGAAATATATAAAATATTTTGGTTAGAATATATCCTCTCTTTGAATTTTATTTAAATTAAAATAAATGAATAATGTAAAAATTGACACTATTGTTATTTTATGAAAATAACAAATTATAAAATTGTTTAAAAATCACAAAAATATTTTAAAACTATAAATTGAAATTTATATGGTCAAAAATGTCATAAATATTGCAATTATGGAAAATTTGAAACACATAAGTAATTATTTATAACAATTTTAAAAATAGTTTCTTATTACAAAAAATAAAATTAAACAGATTAAATAAGGATAAATCAAGTTGATAATGTTTAAAATAAATTCCGAACATGTCTATATATTATTTCTTGATGGGATTACAACCCTAAATAATCTAATATTCGGATTTCACTCATTTTTGGATGTTTTTATTAAGTGAGTTTGAATTTATTATAAATTAATATTTCTTATGTTACCAAAGGTGCCCCTCTCCTCCCTTATAAAAGGGAACCCCTTCCCTCTTATCTTCACACCCTTTTGTGCCTTGAATCTCGGAAACCCCTGGCCAATTTCTCTTCTTAAACTATGTAGTTATATCATAGAGGTTCTGGTCTTCTCAAAAGACCAACTCTAGTGCCCTATGAAGAAGTTTAAAGGAGGTGTGTCGAGGAAGAGGTAATCTCTTCTACCGACTCCTTCAAGTTTCTTTCTTCTTATACATCCTATCCTTTAGTTGTTTCATTATAAAGTAATAACATACATATTTATTATATACTGATATGTTATTATAAATATGAAACAACCCTATTTCACCTTCTATCCATCCTACGGAAAACGAAATCACCGCGTTTGCGTACGTACGGAATACCGTCTCCACACTGTGGTGTAATATGTTTTTCCACCACCATCTTACTTGGATGGGTATAATTGTGTAAAGAATAAATATATATGGTTAATATAACATCATATGGATTCTGATATATTATATCATCCACTCCAATTCAATTCAATAATTATGGGAACGATATCATCTCTCGTGGGTACGTACGGATTACCGTCTCCTCGACGTGATGAGATTCATTTTCCATGTTAACCACTCTATAATGATTATAAAGTATATATAATGATTAATAATGAAACATATGACATGATAGAGCTACTAGATTTATTTATATATATATATATATATATATATATGTATTTCATCTACTTAATACTATTCAATTCAATGAGTAAATGAAGAACAGCGACCATGCATACATACGACCTACCATCTCCATGAACGGTGTATTTCATTCCATTTATTGGTTTACTATATATATTAATATTCGGAATATATATTATATATAAATAATGTTTTATATTTTTTAACTATGTAATCATGATCTTTGTAATCATATTAATAATTACAAGTCAAAACACGGACGATAAATGAAAAGATTTTACCCAAAATGCTGCTTTAACATGGAATTGACAAAAGAACGGATAATATAAAGTCATAAGTGAATCATATATGATATCATAAATATTATTATGGTTCTGTTACAAGTTAATAATATGTTTATACCCACTATATAGCAGTCTCGAACACAACAAATGAAATTGGACATAAGGTAAGGGATATCTTTTCCAATCCCATTTTTATCAGAAATTGTTTATTCGTAAGTATTTTCCGGGGTTATATTTATTATCCATGTCCCTGTTTTCTAAAATTTTTTCATGTATGTTTAAAGTTTTTTTACCCATTATTGACTTTTACTACATGGTATGTAAGGAATCATTCTTTTTTACCATATGAGGTACTTTTTGGCTGTTCCGAAAAAAATACGAGAAGAATGTTTTTTAACTTACACGACATGAACCAATTTTTACGGATTTATAACGCCTTATTTTCATGAAGCCTACTCTACAAGATTTCATGAATAATTAAAAAAACATTTTCTTTGAAAATTTCATGGAATTTTGTGAAAATAATATGATTTTGAAGAAGAAAGGATATTTTCCTAAATAATTCATTTCAAGTGTTTTATCAAAACCATATTCCATCTAAGATGAAATTATTTCATAAGTGTATGTTTCAAATATAATGTCTCTATGATTTAAATGGTTTAAATTTTATTATGATGAAATGATATCCATTTGTTTTATATGGATTATGTTATGATGGGAAGATGTTTATGAAACCCATTTTATTCTTTGGGTTTTGATTAATGATTTATGTTTATGTTGTGGCACACGTAAGAATGATATCATTATGAGATGGGTGGGGCCTATATCTTCATCCAATGCATTGGGTAATGATTTATATATCATGATATAGACATGGCTGGAATGGTAAGTTAATCTGGTTCAGTGTTATAGGACTGGAACGAGGAGTGAACTCGATTCAAAAGTGACTTTGTCCACTAAGATGGTCTTGGATGCAATGCCTTGGCTACTATGGAAATCATATCATGTGGTTAATGGTTACCACAATTACATATTCTATTCCCATGTAATTATATCATGATTAATGTTTCTTTATGATCTTTTCCTTACGTACTACCATGTTTTATGTCATTTCTCAAGATTTTGATGTTTAAACATTATGTTCATTTGTTTAAGTTCAAATGTATTTGATTTGTTTTATTTTTTTCATGCTTACCCTTATTGAGCATTTGAGCCCACCCTTTATTTGTTTTCTTTTCCCTAGGATTTAAATAAAGGTTTTAGGTAAGAAAATAAAAAAGGGAAGATCTTTATGGGAGATGTTGAATATCATTCACTTTGATAAGATGATTATTTTTCCAAGTTTCCAAAGAAAATAAACTATTATGGTCCTTGTGTGTTTGTTCTTGTTATGTGTTAACTATTCCAAAAAAGTAATGTAATGTCCATGTATGTTAAGTTTAGGGTCTCTACACAAATAATCCCATGTAAAATCAATAACTAATCTCATAACGATGGAATTCACAATGCCAGACATCATAACCACTACGTCAAGGTCTTATGTCGAGACCATACACTAATATTATAGAAATGCATTATTACAAGAAAATAGTTCGTCTAATGAGACATAAAAATTCATCAAAGGACTATAACGGGAAATTACCATCACATTCTAAGTCCAGTGCATTCATCATATGAAAAATTTGAAACATAATATAAACATTCGTATTAAAAAAAGCATACATAGTGTTAATAATTTAACTATAAACCATGAATGGTATAAAAATAGCACATCAAATGCCAAACATCTCAAATTGTATTTAATACAATATATAATATTTTATCATAATAAATCAACTTCAAATAAACATAAAATACAAAAAAGATGTTGACATTGATGATTTTTTTTAATAAATTCATTAAAACTCTATGAGGAAAATATTAATTTTTTACTTTAAGACATTTAAAAGTAATGAAATTTTAAAATAAAACTTTTCTTTTCAAAATAACATTGTAATATTGTAATGTAATATTAAAAATGGTAAGGCTACATAATGGTGGAAAATTTCCGCTCGTGCCGTATAAGTTAAAAAAACATTCTTTCCGTTATTTTTCGAAAAGGTCATAAAGTACCTTGTTTGGAAAACGACTGAAAGATTCCTTTCAAAACATTTTATTAAAATTAAATCATGGGTAAAAAAATTTTAAAATCCATAGGATTATTGTAAATATTTTTATGAAAATGTTTTTAGAAACATGGACGTGGATAATAAAGATTCCCAAATAGACACTAACACATCAACAATGACGAATAAAATTGTGATTGTGCAATTAAGACATACCTTAGGACTAATTCTCTTCGTAAATTTATAAAAGTCCTGTAATTTTTTTTAAAGATATTATTAACTTATATAAGAATAATAATAATATTTATTATATCATATATGATTATATTATGACTTTATATTAACTTTTTGTAAACTGTTCCATGTTATGTAAACATTTCATGTATTAAACGCCCGGTTTATCGTACGTGTTTTGACTTTTTATTCTTGATCATATTAATTATATCATAATTAAATTAATTATATAATTTAAAATATGATTTATATATCATCTATATCATATATATTCTATATATAAATATATATAACAGATAGATAAATAAAATGGAACACACTGTTCATGGAGACGGTTGGTCGTACGTACGTATGAATGATGTTTAAGTTTTCTTATCGTATTGAAAAGATGTGAATGACATATATATATATATATCATAACAATATAATTATTATGTCATATATTTCATACTTATTAATAATATTTATTCTTATAATCATTCTAGGATGGTGAACGTGGTTGAAGAGTCTCATCGCGTTGTGGAGATGGTAAGATGTACGTACGCGTGAGCGATAATATCATTTCCTTAATGGTTAAATGGGATGGAATTGGATGGAATTTGAATTTTAATGGAATAATATCATGTTATATATTTTATTTATTGAAGTGCATTGTGTTGCATTTGTTGTCAATGAGGCATGAAGTTGTCTTGGAATGAATGGATGTCAAGGAGTCAAGATGTGAATGTCAAAGGATGTGATGGTGTTGGTAAAGAACGGAGAATGGCCATGGAACTTAGAGGAATGTCACTTAAGAGATTCACTAAGTGGCATTGGAGAATATGGTTGAAACATTCTCCATGAATATCTGACGATTGTTGAGCTGCTCTTTAAGTTCAAAGAACTTGTATCCTGATGATACAATGTCACAACATTGTTTGAAGACCATGCATTGTATTGACAATGCATGAGGAGATGAAAAGAGAGCCATCCACAACTTCTAAGTGGATGAAGTGGATTAAAGAAGTCCATGTACTAACTCTTAGTGCATGTGAATCAGAAGAAGATCCAATTGATCTCTGATTAGATCAATGAAGCACATTGAAGAATTTAAGTGATTCAGGAGTTCGGTTGAAGATGAACCTTCGGGAATTCGATATCCTAAGTGAAGATCATATGAGAGGAGGATTGATGAATTCCTAAGAAGAAGAGAGAAGAAATGGCTTAGAGGAGAATGGCTTGGAAGTAGTGGCATTTGGCATTTTCACTTGGTTACTTTGTTTTTAAACAAAGTTCTAAGTGTTTCCTCAAGCAAACAATTAGCCACCAAGGGCCAGCCTTAAGGGTTCAACCCCCAAGGCACATGTGGGCCTAAGGCGCCACACCCAAGGGGGGATCCCATGTGGCCAGCCCGAGAGGCAGGGGGGCCGTGTATAAGCCCCCGAGGAACGCGGTGGTGAAACCCGCGCGCCCGGAGGGTGCATAGTGGGCGCTATGAGCGCGCCCGCAGGAGTAGAGAGTGGGCGCAGAGCACGCCCGCAGGGAGAACACGGTGCGGGGTGGCACCGTGGAGGGAGAAGATTCAATTGCGAGGTTGAGGGAGCGGCATAGTGATAAACCGCGGAAAAACAAGAGCCCGTTTCGATGTGGGACGTGGAATTTTTCCGCGGGAGCGATCCTGGACGCACGATCGATCGCGCGCCAGATCTCGGCCGCACAACTAATCTGTGGCGAGGCGATCTGATCCAGGCCGTCCGATGTATCTCAATCGCCTGATCCGACGGCTCCGGGTCTGTCTCCTTCCTCGAGCTCAGCCGAGGCACCCGCGAAGCCGCCGATGAACCAGAGGCTACCCGAGGCCGGTTTTCGAGTTCCCGGCCACCTCTGAAGGATCTAAGACCTCCATTGTGCTCGTCTGGCCACACTGAACACAACCATGCATTAAAAAAATGCGTGCATGCAATGAGAGGAGAATTCGGAACAAAGCCGAGGCAAAACGAAGTTGCCGAGGCTTCGGTGAGTTCGTGTTGTGCATGGGATAGAAGAGACAAAGGGCCGTGCATGCGTTCTAAGTCGCATGCACGTGAAGGAGAAAAATATGGAAAGAACCCGCGTGAAATAAAGAGAAATACAAGATTCACAGAATCATGAAATACCCGAAAACTTCGGGGATTCAAAGATTGTATCCCGCGGATGTTTTGAGGATTCCTCTGCCTATAAAAGGAGCACCCGAGGCATGGTGATGCTTGCTGATCCTTTGAGAAACGAAAGTCCCGTGAGAGCACCCTTGTGCCTCGCGAAGAATTGAGTTGTGCGTCCCCTGCGCGGCAGAGAAGCCCGGAGCCATTTTTGGCTTCGTGAAGTTCCTTTTTGCGCATCCCTTGCGCGAAAGAGGTGAAGGGGAGTCCCCTGCGTGCTAATCCTTGCGCGGCAGGAAGAACCGGGGTTGCACCAAGCCTTGCGCACCCTTGGTTGGAGCCCGCAGCTAAAGCACTTGCGCGCCTGAGGGCAGTAGCACTTGCGTGGTCATTTGAGGCTTGTGCGAATGCGCCTGGTTGCACCCTTGTGTCTTGCGCGACCGAAGCCCACCACACCTTGCGCGGCTGCCCCTTGTACCAAGACACCTTGCGCGCCTCCTTTGAGATCAAGGTTAGAAGACCACACTCATCAGTGTGTGTGCATAAGTGGAGAAGGACACATTTAAGTGAGTGTGCAAGAAGAGGAGAACCCGAGACCACACCTTGTGTGTGTGCCAAGTGAGGAAGACCCTACGGGTTGGTTGTGCACTCTTGAAGATTAAAAGAGAAAAACCTTGTGTGTGTGATAAGTGAACAAGAAGACCACAACTAAACCTAAGTTAGTGTGTGTCAAAGAAAGAAGAGGTCATAGCCAAGATTGTGTGTGCAAAGTGCAAATACACCCTACGGGCATTTATTGTGTGCAAGAAGAGGAAGGTCACTACTAGTGTATGCTAAGTGAAGAATTTGTGTGTGCAAATTAAAGAAGTGGCCGAACCTATGTGTATGCTCTAAGTGGAGTGGACACACATTGAAGAAGGAAGAAGTTGACCCACACTAAATTATAACACACTTTTAGTGTGTGAACAATTTGAATATAGTGTGTGAAGATTGTGGAGAAGGTGTGTGCTATAATTGATTACACCCTTTGTGGGTCTGCTGCACCAAGAAGAGGAAAGGAGAAGTGCATGCATGCATGCATGCACATGCACACGTGAACAGTGCTAAATCAGTGGTGTGAATTTGAGTTGTCCAAGACCAGGAGGTTCTTGAAGAATTGAGAAGGCCATGCTTTCAGTGCATGAAGATGAAGAGCTGCCATGCACTCAGTGCATGAAGTTGAACTGAGTGAGACTGGACCAGACTGAAGTTAAAGACATCAGTTGTCTGAGTATTCAGTAATTGGTGAGAGGCCAGGTCATCCTGAGAAGAAGGTGATAAAGCCTGAGCAAGACGAGAAGACCTGATCATCACAAGTGATCAGAGGTACAGAGCAAGGCCAGCAGTCTTTATCCCAGACTGCTGAAGATACTTGAAGAGCTGAAAGTGAAGAAGAGCTACTCGTGTGACTCGAGGAGCCAGGAGAAGACCCTGTGGGACTCAGGGAGAAGAAGTATTCAGTGGGATTCTGGAGCAGGCCAGTGGGACTCTGGTAACACTGTGGGACGCAGTATAAAGACCCTCCTGTGGGACTCAGGAGAGATACGGTGGGAAGCTGTATCGACCATTGTAATACTAATAGATTATAATGGGAGAATCCATGCTGGGAGAGCATGGCAAGGATGTATGCCTTTGGTGCCGAACCATGTAAATCCTTGTGTCCTGTGCCTTTTCATTACTGCATCATTCGGGAAATGTTGAGAGATACAAGAAGAGTGGATCGAGGCTTTAACCAGCCATAGAGGTTTAATTGATAAGAATCAATTAGTAAAAAGTTTTAAGGGATCACTGATTCACCCCCTCCCCCTCTCAGTGATTCACACTGATCTGGGCACTTCAATTGGTATCAGAGGGAGGTTGCCTCTAAAAGATCCAAGGGAGTCTTTATGAAGTGCAGATTTGAGGAAACGAGCGACCAGCCTCAAATGGAGATATCTTACAAGACTCAGAAAAATAGAAAGAAGAAACAGGCCAAGAAGATGAAGAAAGCCTGTCCTAGCTGTGATGAAGTTGAAACAATGAATGATCTTCAGAGTGCACTCAAATATCTTCAGAAGACAGTTCCCATGGAAGTGGGAAAGTGTATAGCTACAGGCATCCATGATCTTCATGAAGAAAAATCACAGTTATAAGAAGAATCCAATGCAATGGAAGATCAATTGGCAAAAAGGGTTGGCATATCCAACACTCTCAGAAAGCTAGTGAAAGCCAAAGATGAAACAATTTCCCTTTGCAATGAAATGTATGAAGACACTGCTGAAGAATTGCAAAGAAGCCTTTCTGAGAAAGAATTCTTTATGATAATAGTCAAAGATGTTGTCCATGCACTGGAAAAGAGGCACAAAGTGTCAATGGTTGTCAGAGATGCTCAACTAGAAGACAAAGTCAAAAGGGTGAAGGAGCTTGACAACTCATTGCTTGAAATGAAGCAGGTGCATGAAGACCAGTTAGAACAGCTGAAAGAAAATTGGGAAGGAAGGCTAAGAACTATTGAGGATGAGAAGAACTCCCTCAATATGAAATGCTTCGAACTAGAGGTGATATTGAAAAATCTGCAATCACCCAAAGCTGAATCCTCCCAGTCAGCTGAAAGAAGAAATTTTGCTACTCAAGTAAGCTTTGAGAAGGATGATTCTAAGAGAAAGACATCCTCTAATAAAAGTGAAACATCTTCTAGAAAGAAGGTACCATCCATATCATCTTGTACTGATGCTTCTAATTGTGTTTCCACAAAAAGTGCAGGATGGAAGAATAATTCCAAACAAGTATGGATGAAGACAATGAAGAAAAAATGCTCTCCTGAAGCATCACAACAATTCAAGACAAGTACCCTACAATCAGAAGGAATCAAAAGGTCAAGATTTGTGGGTCAATGTTGGTGTTGTAATAAGTATGGGCACTGTGCAAAGGATTGTTGGTACAATCCACTGAATGTCAAAGCACAAAGGAAGCCCATGCCAAGGGGGAGCAAGCCAGAAGAAAAGAAGCAGCATCCACAGGTCCAGAGACATCTGTTTACTGCAAATAGATTTGGATTACTTGACAACATCTGGGATGATTGCAAAAGTGGTCAAATAGATACATGTCAATCTTCAACTGTATCCAGAGCTCAAAAGAAGAAAAGATCACAGAACCTGGCTCAGAAAGAATCCTTGGGAAGCAAACAGAAGAGAGGTGACGATGCTCCCAAGAAGGTTTTGAAAAAGGAAAAGAAGTCCTTGGAGTCTAAATCCAAGAAGGGTGATGCATCCAGAAGGACCACCAAGAAATGCTTCTACTGTGGAAAGAAAGGACACACCATGTATCTTTGTGAACAAGCCATGAAACTGAATAGAAGCAGACTGGACTCAAACAGACAATCAATCCAGAAGAATCAGAAGGGATTGATTGAAAATAAGTTGCCTAAGAGAGGTAGCTTAGCAGCATCGAAAGAACCATGTGGAATATCCAGAACTGAGGCCACACTTCCAAGTGACTTACTAGTAATATGGCCAAATCAGTTGCAACTTGCCAAAGATCTGCAAAGTGCTGAAGATGAAGTTCTGGCAATTGCTAAGGCAAAAGGGAAGAAGAATATTTCACATGAAGATGTATTGAGATCCACACCAGCACAATCATCATTCAAGATCAAATGTGCAAGTGTGAAGAATGGTGAAGATGGGACATCTCGGTTGAGAGAATCTTCTCAACCTTGTTGTTCACATTGATGAACCAAGGAGGTTCCATCTTATTCCCTTATACTTATGGTATTTACATGTTCTGACATTGCAGGGAATTGAAGATGATGATCATTCTCAACTGGAGGATGGTTTGGACAGAATGGAGTGCACCCCTTGAGGGGGAGCCAATCTAGAGAAGATGATGTTCTGAGATTAATATCATCTTGAGAAAAGTGAAGGTATTCCAATCATACTTTCATAACTTGTTTCTTAATTGAGTTTATCTTGTCAATTAAGGGGGAGTATGGATTGAAGACAAATGGATGAAAGGGGGAGCTTTATCATTGCACTGAACGTTCTAATGAGTTTTGTGAAGTATGTGCAGGATTTAGCAATTCATTGTTATATCTGAAAAATTTTCAAACCCCTGAAGCATGATCTCACATGTGTAGTGAATTGTGGACAGCATTGAAAAATCTTGGTTATATCACTCTTGTTTTCTACACCGGGTTAGCCCAAGTAGACTTAGAGTTGATTTACTAAAGGTTCTTTGCTAAAGAGAACATGTGGCATCATCCCTCTCTTAGTGATTTTTTTTAAGAAGATGCTATTCGAAGGGAGGAAGAGATTTTTGAAAAAGTGAACCACACCACACCTTTGCATTTGATTGCCAATAAGGGGGAGAAAATATTGGCACACATATTGACCCATTCATATGTGCTGAAGGAGTGTATTGACAACAAATACAAAGGGGGAGATTGAAGTGCATTGTGTTGCATTTGTTGTCAATGAGGCATGAAGTTGTCTTGGAATGAATGGATGTCAAGGAGTCAAGATGTGAATGTCAAAGGATGTGATGGTGTTGGTAAAGAATGGAGAATGGCCATGGAACTTAGAGGAATGTCACATAGGAGATTCACTAAGTGGCATTGGAGAATATGGTTGAAACATTCTCCATGAATATCTGACGATTGTTGAGCTGCTCTTTAAGTTCAAAGAACTTGTATCCTGATGATACAATGTCACAACATTGTTTGAAGACCATGCATTGTATTGACAATGCATGAGGAGATGAAAAGAGAGCCATCCACAACTTCTAAGTGGATGAAGTGGATTAAAGAAGTCCATGTACTAACTCTTAGTTCATGTGAATCAGAAGAAGATCCAATTGATCTCTAATTAGATCAATGAAGCACATTGAAGAATTTAAGTGATTCAGGAGTTCGGTTGAAGATGAACCTTCGGGAATTCGATATCCTAAGTGAAGATCATATGAGAGGAGGATTGATGAATTCCTAAGAAGAAGAGAGAAGAAATGGCTTAGAGGAGAATGGCTTGGAAGTAGTGGCATTTGGAATTTTCACTTGGTTACTTTGTTTTTAAACAAAGTCCTAAGTGTTTCCTCAAGCAAAAAATTAGCCACCAAGGGCCAGCCTTAAGGGTTCAACCCCCAAGGCACATGTGGGCCTAAGGCGCCACTCCCAAGGGGGGATCCCATGTGGCCAGCCCGAGAGGCAGGGGGGCCGTGTATAAGCCCCCGAGGAATGCGGTGGTGAAACCCGCGCACCCGGAGGGTGCATAGTGGGCGCTAGGAGCGCGCCCGCAGGAGCAGAGAGTGGGCGCAGAGCACGCCCGCAGGGAGAACACGGTGCGGGGCGGCACCGTGGAGGGAGAAGATTCAATTGCGGGGTTGAGGGAGCGGCATAGTGATAAACCGCGGAAAAACAGGAGCCCGTTTCGATGTGGGACGCGGAAGTTTTCCGCGGGAGCGATCCTGGCCGCACGATCGATCGCGCGCCAGATCTCGGCCGCACAACTAATCTGCGGCGAGGCGATCTGATCCAGGCCGTCCGATGTATCTCAATCGCCTGATCCGACGGCTCCCGGTCTGTCTCCTTCCTCGAGCTCAGCCGAGGCACCCGCGAAGCCGCCGATGAACCAGAGGCTACCCGAGGTCGGTTTTCGAGTTCCCGGCCACCTCTGAAGGATCTAAGACCTCCATTGTGCTCGTCTGGCCACACTGAACACAACCATGAATTAAAAAAATGCGTGCATGCAATGAGAGGATAATTCTGAACAAAGCCGAGGCAAAACGAAGTTTCCGAGGCTTCGGTGAGTTCGTGTTGTGCATGGGATAGAAGAGACAAAGGGCCGTGCTTGCGTTCTAAGTCGCATGCACGTGAAGGAGAAAAATATGGAAAGAACCCGCGTGAAATAAAGAGAAATACAAGATTCACAGAATCTTGAAATACCCGAAAACTTCGGGGATTCAAAGATTGTATCCCGCGGATGTTTTGAGGATTCCTCTGCCTATAAAAGGAGCACCCGAGGCATGGTGATGCTTGCTGATCCTTTGAGAAACGAAAGTCCCGTGAGAGCACCCTTGTGCCTTGCGAAGAATTGAGTTGCGCGTCCCCTGCGCGGCAGAGAAGCCCGGAGCCATTTTTGGCTTCGTGAAGTTCCTTTTTGCGCATCCCTTGCGCGAAAGAGGTGAAGGGGAGTCCCCTGCATGCTAATCCTTGCGCGGAAGGAAGAACCGGGGTTGCACCAAGCCTTGCGCACCCTTGGTTGGAGCCCGCGGCTAAAGCACTTGCGCGCCTGAGGGCAGTAGCACTTGCGTGGTCATTTGAGGCTTGTGCGAATGCGCCTGGTTGCACCCTTGTGGCTTGCGCGACCGAAGCCCACCACACCTTGTGCGGCTGCCCCTTGTACCAAGACACCTTGCGCGCCTCCTTTGAGATCAATGTTAGAAGACCACACTCATCAGTGTGTGTGCATAAGTGGAGAAGGACACATTTAAGTGAGTGTGCAAGAAGAGGAGAACCCGAGACCACACCTTGTGTGTGTGCCAAGTGAGGAAGACCCTACGGGTTGGTTGTGCACTCTTGAAGATTAAAAGAGAAAAACCTTGTGTGTGTGCTAAGTGAACAGGAAGACCACAACTAAACCTAAGTTAGTGTGTGTCAACGAAAGAAGAGGTCATAGCCAAGATTGTGTGTGCAAAGTGCAAATACACCCTACGGGCATTTATTGTGTGCAAGAAGAGGAAGGTCACTACTAGTGTATGCTAAGTGAAGAATTTGTGTGTGCAAATTAAAGAAGTGGCCGAACCTATGTGTATGCTCTAAGTGGAGTGGACACACATTGAAGAAGGAAGAAGTTGACCCACACTAAAGTATAACACACTTTTAGTGTGTGAACAATTTGAATATAGTGTGTGAAGATTGTGGAGAAGGTGTGTGCTATAATTGATTACACCCTTTGTGGGTCTACTGCACCAAGAAGAGGAAAGGAGAAGTGCATGCATGCATGCATGCACGTGCACACGTGAACAGTGCTAAATTAGTGGTGTGCATTTGAGTTGTCCAAGACCAGGAGGTTCTTGAAGAATTGAGAAGGCCATGCTATCAGTGCATGAAGATGAAGAGCTGCCATGCACTCAGTGCATGACGTTGAACTGAGTGAGACTGGACAAGACTGAAGTTAAAGACATCAGTTGTCTGAGTATTCAGTAATTGGAGAGAGGCCAGGTCATCCTGAGAAGAAGGTGATAAAGCCTGAGCAAGACGAGAAGACCTGATCATCACAAGTGATCAGAGGTACAGAGCAAGGCCAACAGTCTTTATCCCAGACTGCTGAAGATACTTGAAGAGCTGAAAGTGAAGAAGAGCTACTCGTGTGACTCGAGGAGCTAGGAGAAGACCCTGTGGGACTCAGGGAGAAGAAGTCTTCAGTGGGATTCTAGAGCAGGCCAGTGGGACTCTGGTAACACTGTGGGACGCAGTATAAAGACCCTCCTGTGGGACTCAGGAGAGATACGGTGGGAATCTGTATCGACCATTGTAATACTAACAGATTATAATGGGAGAATCCATGCTGGGAGAGCATGGCAAGGATGTAGGCCTTTGGTGCCGAACCTTGTAAATCCTTGTGTCCTGTACCTTTTCATTACTGCATCATTCGGGAAAGGTTGAGAGATACAAGAAGAGTGGATCGAGGCTTTAACCAGCCATAGAGGTTTAATTGATAAGAATCAATTAGTAAAAAGTTTTAAGGGATCACTGATTCACCCCCTCCCCCTCTCACTGATTCACACTGATCTGGGCACTTCATTTATATCCATTTTATTTATGTTTATACCAATTGAAATAATGTGAACATGAAAAACAATTTACACCATGGAGTAGAGATGGTAAGCCTTACGTACGCTAACATGGTGATATTATTTTTTATTGGGTGTGTAAAAGAATGAATATGATTTTACCATAATTATAATAATATATCAGCAAGTTTAAGTTACTAGATTTATTATTTTATTATTTAAACAAAAGATAATGTTGAATTAGAAAAAGAAAAGAACTTTGAAAGAGGTGTGAAAACAATTACCTCTTTTCAGGTGTCTCCTTTTGATTTTCACAAAAGGGACACAATGGATGGATTTGTTGAAAATTTTTTTCCTCTAGAATGATATGAGGGATTTTTGGAGATTAATGTACTTGTGCTCGGACGAGATAAAGTGATTTGGAGGTGTCAATTAAAGAGAAAGAGAAGTTCCTTTTTATAAGAGAGTTGAGGGGAAATTTAGGAAAATCTTGAAATATTAATATATTATAAATTGATTTTTAGTTTCTAATAGATCAAAATTAATTTACATCAAGAAAAATATTATTATGGGTTGAAATACTCTCATTCAATGTTTTTTAGACAAGATTACTTTATGAAATTAACCTTAACATTTATGATTTACCCTTAGTTAAAAAGTTTTACTCTTATAGTGTCTTCTTGTATTTTTATACTATAGAGTTAATTTAGTTACTATAAAATTACAAGAGATCATAAAGTGTATCATTAATGAAATTTTTAACATTATCTATCTCATTTTTCCAAATCATAGGTTTTTATTATTTTTATGTCATTTATTAATGTAATATTTGTTTTTGAAAAACACATTTATGTCAATTTTGACACTATTTAGTAGTTGATTTTTTCTAAAGTCATAAAAACATGATTACTTGGAATAAAAGGAATTAAATAAACCCTAATATGTCAATTTAATCCATAAAATTCTTGTATGACATAAAAATCTTCAAATTATATTTATCATAATATTTATAAATTCATTTATTTGAATAATTCATTAATAATGTAATCACTGCGTCATCATTATGTCATAAATATATATATTTAATTAATTTATAAAAATTATAAATTAACTACCATGGTATAGGAAATAATTTATGATTTAAAATTAATATTTATATTCTTATAGATCATTTATAAAACCCTATTTTAAAATTTTGTAAATAAAGATATATGTTTATGTTATATTTCTTTTTACATTAAATTATTTCTTATAACATGTCATTGTCACACCCAAAGTGGCTCTCTAGGGTCCCAAAATCGACCAAATAATGAATATGGTCGGAAATATATAATCCAACAGGATTAGTACCTGTGTTATGATGTTTTTATATTATTATAATATTAGTTGTTAACCCGATTTACATAATTTACCCTTTAACAGTGGTAAATGAAAATAATTACTAAATTTACATTTCGTAATGTCTAAAAATAAAAGTTACCTATTTAATAAATATTTTATCTTATAATTAAAAATTTGGAATCTGTATTTCCATATTCAAAACATAGAATTTTCAGTAATTAATTTAAAATTAATTCCTGTTGTCAAAACCAGAATGTGAGTTTTTAACAAGTAAAAACTATCAAAAGATTGACATGTGTTTATGTTCAATTTAAATGTGAAATTACTTCCAATGACCTATATTATATTAAATTATAAAAATATAATATAATTTTAATTTAATATAATCATATGTATAATTTAACAGTATAAATAGTTTTTTATTAAAAAAGTTTTTTTTTTCTGTTAAACTTGAGTATTTTCACTGTTAATCAAAATGAAGAAGATATCAGAAAAGTACAAAAAATTAACAGAACTAATTATTTATTTCTCACTTAAAAAATAAATTCATTTCATGATATTATGTTTATAAAATTGTAAAATATTATATTTCAAAAGGTTTTGCCTTTAAAAGGTGGAAAACTACATTTTTTGAAAATTTATTCTTTTATCTAAAAATTTGTATTTTTCCATATATTATGTCTATGAAACACATTAGATGAACTTTAAAAATTTATGGGATACATAAAATTTAAAATGTGGTTAATACTATTCATAATCACTTTTTAAAAAGTTAGTTTGATATGTTGTGTTTTTCTTCATCTCGGTGTTGCGTACATCACCCGTTATTAAATTATTTAAAAAGGAATCAAATAATGGATGCTTTGGGGTGTTTTGTTTTCTATTACTTTAATAAATTGTGTCCTCTAAATTCAAGATCAGGATTTAATACCTGGGGTTTCTAATTTTAAAATATCATTATTGAAATCCCACATCGAAAAATGGATTAATGAGAACTCTATTTTAAAATAACAAAATGTAGTTACAATGATTTCCGGAAATAAAACATACTAGGGTTCCATGTAGAAAAATATGTACATAAAAGGAAAATATAACCATAAAGTTCTAATGGAGATTTATAGAGAAAATTATTAGTAGAATTTTAACAATTATAAAGCTATAAATATGTCATGATCTAAGGGACTACATGATTCATCAGATATAAGACCAGTACGGAATTTCTTGGTTTCAAGATCCCATAACCATTGTTTAAGCATTAATTTACTTCATAGTCAATGAACGTAGGGATTCTTGCTTAATTCACCTTTGGAGTTTCATAATTTAACAAATTCCTACCACAAACTCATCTTTCTTTTCAAAAGATAATAAAACTATAAAATATTTTATTTATATAAATCATATAAGGTCACAAATATAGAAATATACCATGATAAAAACTATTTTATAATAACTAGAGAGTTACTGTAGGCTATTGGTAGGTGATAAAGCCTTAGCACACTTTGGCTGTGTTTTTGATTCTCACAGCCTTGTCCGACAAGCCGAGTTGTCGCCCGACCTGCATGTTGTCCTTTTTATAAAACTATATTACTATGAAATTACAGAAATAACCTTAAGAAACTATTTAACCAAAAAAATACTATACAACATTAAAATTAATACATTAAATATTTTATAGTTATCTAAAATACTTCTATCAGAAATCTATCTAAAAGGTCTCTAAATTTCCAAAATCAATTTTATCATCAGATTCCCCAAACAATGTAATGTTACTCTTGTTGTCACATAATGAATATATGATTAAATTAATCATATTAAAAAAAAAATTATTGTAGTTAAATAATTATATATATTTCATTCTTCTTATAACACGAATATAATTCTGGAATCAAAAAACACAAAGACAATAATGATTCCACTTCGACTGTAGTTTCAACATAAGTTTGACCTTGATCATTTTGATTTTTCTTCACTATATTTCCTTGATTATTTGGAAAATAATTTTTATAATTCCCCAAATATTTACAATTTTAGTATTAACATTGACATCCTTTTTGTTCTTATTACAATCACAAGATTGGTGGCCTTTTTCTCCACTTTTGTAATAAACACTCATTCATTTTAGGCAAATATCAGTGTGTTTCTTCCCACAATTATCAAATAAGGGAAAGTAATTTTCTCTATATTTCCCTTTATCTGTATCTTTTTCCACCATTATATTCTTCTATTTCTTTACATTAATTTCATATATCTTAGAGAAATCATTTTTTGTCGTGATAGAATATGTGACAATATCTTCATACGATAAGGATGATTGTGAGACCAATGCTTTTCGAAGGAATGGTTTTTACCCATAAAAGAATCTATCAATATTACTTATTTGGTAACGTATATATCTACATCATGACTTGATAACCATGTGATGTCTGCCTCATACATTACAACAATCTCATTCTCCTTTTTCCTTAGAATCATAAATTTAATTTCCATATCAGTTCGCTGTTCACGAGGAAAATATTTATCTAGGAAAATTACTTTAAAATCTCTGTATTAAATATTTCCAACATATTCATCCACCATTTTATTTTGAATTAATGACCACCATTGATCATCATCTCTTGAAAGACAGTAGACTTCCGTGAAAACATTCTATCTTTTGTTACATCACAATGCGAGAAATATTTTCTCTAAGGAACTTATCCACTACTCAGCTACAAAAGGATTTTTTTCTCATGGAATGTAAGAGGTTATTGTATCATGAATATGTATAACATTTCTTCTCCACATTGTTGATTAGAATGTTATACAGGAAAGGTTATTATTCACAGCCAAAGTCAGTTATCCCGATATAGTTATAATCTATTCAGTGCCAATTGTATCACCTACTCAACTATCATTATCATGCATTGGAGGAATGTCTGTACATGGACTATGTGCATTAATATTATTTCTATTTCTTCTAATAAGTTCCATTTATAAAAAATGACATACACTATATTAGGTTATGAATCAGAGTGAATAATTCCAAACAAGTAAAATAATTAACATAAATTGATATATTTATGCATATCTAATACATAATCATAAATATGGTTTCAATGGAGACATATTTAATCATAATCACTAACAATTGTTTGTAAAGTAAATATGAATTTACCTAAGAATATCCCACAATACTATAACACCAGGTGCACAGTAAAGCCCATTGTTGTGCACTAGTTTACCTCAATTTAATCTTGGAACACCTTGTATAAGTTTTTACCCCATGGTACATCTTCTCCATAACTACGTTCACTTGTAGTATATAGATAGAGATGTATATCAATGAAATATATACTTTACCAAAATTATAGTGGGTTCTTATATAGTTATCTTAAATTCGATCTTAGGGTTATGATCTTAATCTATGTTTTATAAATATATTTCCATGGTTATTCCCAATCATTATCTAATTAAAACTGTAATGCACTGACCCTAGATGTCATGAGCTGGTGTATTATTTTAATACATTTTCATGATTACACAGAATAAATTCTGTAAGGATTTATCTATTTAGAATTCGTGGAAAACATATTACATACTAGAACATTATATTACGATTTTTGATGTAAAACACAACATAGATAATATTTTGGTAATTTTATTATTTCCCTACCGTAACCATTTAAATCAGTCATAAAACACTTCTTGGAATATTGGGAAAATAAATCATAAGATATGGGTGATATCAGAAGCTCAGTAAGGATGAACAATATAGTGTAATCCAATTAAGAATAAAATTTTAATGTAGGGTACAAAACACAAACACAAGCCATTTAAAATAATAACTTTAAAATAATATGGAAAGAATAAATAAAATAATTCAATTTAAAAATTCACATGGATATTATACTAGTTGAATAATAATAGGTAAAACAAATACAAATCTCATAACAGGGGAATACATAATGTTGGACATCATAACCACTACGTCAAAGCCTTGTACTAAGATCATACAAAAATACACTATCAAGGAATTATGCCTAGTAACTATTTTGTCTCATGATACCTACCGATGCATCGAGGGGATATAGCGGTCCCCAACCATCACATACTTAGTCTAATGAATTTCTCATCTAAAAAGGTTAAAACAGATCATAAACATTTTTATTAAAACTTGCATACGAAATGTTAATATTTTAACTATAAACCAAGAATGGTTTAAAAATAGCACATCCATAGTCCAACATATCACAAAATCATTAATAAAATTAAGAATATTTTATCATTATAAATCAACATAAAAAACTCATAAAATTAAAAAATGGAAGTTGACATAGATGAAAAAAATTTAATAAATTCATCAAAACTCTTTGAGGGATGTATCACTTTTTACTTTAAAACATTTATAAGACAACCAATTTTAAAATAATCCATTTATTTTGTAAATAAAATATTATTTTTTTACGAGAATCTTAAAATGGTGAGGTTACATAGTGGAGAAAAATAACTGCTCGCACTGTATTAGTTAAAAAAACATTTTTTCCATAATTTTTTTCTAAAAGGGCATAAAGTACCTAGTTTGGAAAATGACCAAAATATTTCATTCAAAATATTTTATAAAATGTAAAACATTGGTAAATATGAAATTAAACATCCATAGAAATATATTAAAACATTTATGATTTTTTTACAAACATGAACATATGTCCCAGTAGATAATTACACATCAACAACCTCGAATAATAATGACATTGTGAAATTGACCACTACCTAAGGTCATATACTCTATGTAAATGGATGAAACTCCGGTATAATGTTTTTTAAAATATTATTATCTTATATCAGAATCATATTAATATTTATGATTTTATATAAGATACTTTTATGAGATTATATTAACCATTTATTAACAATTCCATGATAATTCAACAGTTCGAATAATAATCGCTCTGTTTATCGGGCTTGTTTTGTCATTTTTTTCTTGATAATATTACATAGATCATACATTACATGATTACATAATGTAAAATAGGATTTATATACCATATATATTCTGTATATAAATATATATTATAGGTAGATAAAAAAAGTGAAACACACTGTTCATGGAGACAGTAGGTCGTACATACGGATGAACATTGTTTCCATTTACTTATCATATTAAATGGATGTATGTGAATAATATATATATAGGTATATATATAACATAAAAGTAGAATTATTTTGTCCTATATTTCAAACATATTAATAATATTTATTCTTATAATCATTCGTGAATGATGAACATTGAAAATGAGTCTCAGCGCGTCGTGGAGATGGTAAGCTGTATGTACGCAAGAGTTACAATATCAGTTTCATAATAGTTAAATGGTATGTAATTGGATAAAATACTACTTATAATGAAAAAATAAGATTCTAAATATTTTATTTAAATCAATTACATTAATTTTTATACCCATAGAAAAATGTGTAAATGAAAAATAATTTACACCACAGCGTGGAGACGGTAAGTCATACGTATGCATGCATGGTTATGTTGTTTTTCATAGGATGGGTAAAAGGATAACAATGCTTGTACCGTAATTTTAATAAAATCTTATTATATAAAATATTATTGAGTTATTAATTTAGTATGGAATCAATAGATAACGAGGAAGTAGAAGAATAAAAAATAATTGAAAGAGGTGAAAAAAATTACCACTTTTTGGTAGTCTCATTTTGATTTGCACATTAGAACACCTTAGGATAGATTTCATCCCAATGTATAGCCTCTAGAATGATGTGGGGAATGTTGGTAAAGGAAATGGTCAGGTTTTGGCCTAGAAAAAGGTTTTTGGATGTTTGAATTATAGAGAAGGAGAAGCTCCGATTTATAAAAGAGGTGAGGGGCACTTTAGGAAAAGATTGAAATATTATTTTATGATAAATTTATTTGTGATTTCTGATTGATCCAAAGAAATTTTTTTCAAGGCGATGATGCATATGGGATGAAATAATCTCATAAATTATTTTTTACATTTTTAGTTTATGAAATTAACTGTATCAATAACGATTAACAATTATTAAAAATATTAACTCTTATCGTGTCTTCTTCATTTTTTATACTATAGGGTTAATTTATTTACTATAATATTTAAAAACATCAAGTGTATAATTAATGAAAATTTTAACATTTTCTAAGTCAGCTGAACAATTATTTTATTTTTAAGATTAATATATCATTTAAAAAAATAATATTAGTTTAAAAAACTCATTTTTGTCAATTTTAACACTATTTTGTATTTTTTTTGTTAAAGTCATAACAACATTATTCCTTTGAAAACATGAATTAATGAATCCATCATATGTAAATTTCATCCAAAGAAATAATGGATGGAATAAAAATGTTCATATTATATTTATTATAATATTTATAAATTCATTTATTTGAATATTTCATTAATAAGGTAATCATTACATCATCATTCTGTCATAAATAAATATATATACCTAATGTACAAAAATTAAAAATAAACTACCATGATGAAGGAAATATTTTAATCATTAAAATTACTATTTATAGTCATATATCTATTATGCGACCCTACATTAAAATAGACATAGTAAAATATAAATGTTTTTGCTATATTTCTCTTTACTTTTAATAAATTCGTATAATATGTCATTATCAAACCCAAGTGGCACCATGGGTCCCCAAATGGACTCAAGGATGCCTATGGTAAGAAATATATTATTCTATCAGATTAAGACACATGTAAGTGTAGGTTTATATTATTTTAATAATATTATTACCCTTATTTACCTAATTTACACTTTAACCATGGTAAATAAAAATAATTACTGATGTTACTATTCATAATGCCAAAAAATAAACGGTTCCTGTGCACAAAATTTGGACCTTTTGATTGAAAATATGAAATCCATTTTTTTGAATTCATAACATATAAATTTCTATAATTAATTTAAAAACAATTCTCGTTGTCAAAACCAAAAAAGTATGTTTTGAAGAAATAAAAACAAAAAAATGTTGGACATGTTATTATGTTAAATTTTAATGTGAAATTATTTAATATGAACTAAATTATATTAAATTATAAAAATATAATCTAACTATACTTAAAACCACTCAATTTTATAATTTAACACTATGAATTATTTCGATTAAAAAGATGTTTTCAATTAAAATTGAAAATTTTTCATGATTAATAAAAATATGAATGTTATCATAAAAGTACCAAAAATTCCTCCAAAATAAATTTGTATGTCCCTATTCTAAGTAAATTTTTTATTTCATCAAATTTAATATATAAAAGTGTGAAATATTGGATATAAAAATGGTTCTCCATTAAAATGGGTAAAAACTGTATTTTATGAAAAATACGTCTTTTATCTAAAATTTTGAATTTGTCCTAAAAATATGACTAAGAAACACATATTATTAATTTTAAAATTATATGGGATATATAAAACTCAAATTATAGATTATACTATTCATAAAAACTTTTAAAACACCTAGTTTGATAGGTTGTGGTGCGCTTGAACTCGGTGATGCGTACATTACACACAATTAAATTTTTTAAAAAGGAAGAGTGCCATGGAATATTGGGGTGTTACAAATCACTTATTAAGAAGAATCTAAAGGTGACCCAAATCTCCCATGAATCCCCTATAAAGATTCTGGAGTCATACAGTTAATAAACTCATTATTCAAGTATCTTCCTTTCCTAATGTTATTTATATTCATTTCTGTATAGAGTTATATGTTAGTCCATATACCCCTTAGTTTAAAATTTATCTTCAAATTATAAGTTATTTTTTCTCTCTCATAAAAAAATTTATGAATTTTTAAGCGATTCCATTATGTTGCCTAGATTTCAATATGATTATTTCCATGACAAAAAAATTGTGTAGTGAATACCATACCAATTTCATATCAATGTTATCCACATTAATAAAATTATTCCTCTTTGAATTTTAACTAAAATGTATCTATTTGATTCAACTTTATTATGGAATAAATAATTATGATGAATGAATCCCTATTGAATGATCTATATAACACACATAATCATGTGAATGAAATAAAAGAGATGGGTGTATCCATAATTATATAGCACTCAAATGCATTTGGTAATGTTTAGTATCATGATACGTTTTGTTTAGAAATATGGTGAAACTGATTCCATAATGGGAACTGTTTCCATCATGACATCTTATCATTGAGCCTTTACATAGATTTTTGATGCAGTGATTTAAGATGTTGCAAAAGATTCCATGTTATTATGAAATATCATGTATTATTGTTCATGTTTATGATTATCACCCATTTTATGCTCCATTTATATTATGATTGTTTAAAATTTATTATTATCATCAAGTTAATCTATGTATATTACCTTATTTGGCATTATAACTCACCCCTTTCTTATGTATGTCCCAAGGTTATCCATGGATGTTTTAATTAAAAAGTTATGTTTAGACTATTCTAAAGAAGGTTTCAATAAATATTTTTTTACTTTTATAATTTGTTATGTAATATACCTAATTCATAAAGTCACTAGTCATATATGTCTTATGTGTTTTATTATGTTTAATCTTATGTAATAAATATTTAATTATTGTGTAATAATGATTATTGTTGTTATAAATCATACTCCCCATACTAAACCTCTACTACCCCTTTCATGGAAAGACTCATAGGAAAACAAGGTCCCTATCAAAAAACTTTAGGGATCTCCACTTATGAATCACATTGGACTTTTGAAAATCATTCTCCACCATTATCAACTCTTTGACCAACTAGATCATGACTTTTTTTTATTACCACATTAGGACCAAGTACCACTGAATCCTAAAACATAATCTAGTTTAACATAGAATAACTTGGTCACCCATTCAATCCATCAAACAGAGTCATTATAATGGGTGAGTAAAAACATTTTATGTATTTAAAATAATCTTAATGTAGAAAACATAACAATGATCAATTAAATTATATGATAGTCTTTCATGTTTCCACTGAACATCAAGGTGATCTTCTTTATCTTTCCTTTTTTCTAATGGGGTAAAGAAAGAGTTAATGAACAACTATAATCCAAAAGCATTTTTCAATACCAACCATTTTTTTGAGAAGAAATGAGAATCCACATAAGATATTATGATACCTGGAACTCAGTGGAACCAAACCACATCATCCCAATATCATCTTACTAAGTCATCCATGACACTATATTACGAGATTTATAGGAAATGAGTCAACTTTTTTATCGCTTCTCTATCACCCAAAATGAATCAAATCCTCCCAAATATCAGGGTATCACTATGATAAAATACATTGTACAATACTACCATTAAAAATTGGTAACATCCAAGGACTATAACAAACCTCCATGAACATGTTTTTCCTCTTCGTCCTATTAGAAAAAAGACACCTCACCAAAAAATTTACCGCAATCTATTTGATCCCCATCCACCCAAGAAATATCTTCAAGCCATGATACATCTTGTGAAAGAATAAATATGTTGCAAAATGTGAACTTCAAAACTCCTAGATAACCCCATCACCCACCAGTAATAGAACAAACAACCTCCCCAAAAACAATGTTTGGTTCTAACCATCCTCCAACCATCCCACATGAGAATCACAATGGAAAAAACTGTCTAGCATTACTTCATCCTCTGAAACTCCCCACTGTGACTCCTCTAATAACTACATCATGTATACCACCATAGATGCTTTATAAAAACAACATCATCGACCACATCCCCCCATGTAAACTTTCATCACTACAAGATCTTTTATCCCATTCAATATAAATGCAGACCACCAAAACAAATGTCCTCATAACATTTGAATTAGGCCATCAATGACAACATTACACTTTAGTAAGGGGTCACATATCTCAAAATCATAATACTAGAGAAACTAAATCAATATCAACTAGAATAGAATCAAATAAAGATATAAGTACATATATCTTAGGATATTATGGTCCATGAAAACCAAAAAATAATCTACAGTTAATTAATTATGCAACAATGTAATTGAAAAAAACTACTTCAAACTCTATGTCATGGGTGTCATAGTCATGCATATGTGGTAGAAACTACCTATTCCAATAATAGATCATAAGCCTCTTGTGCATCAATATTCATCTCAATCATATATGGTACACATCTATAAAAATATCAAAAATCACATCCTATTTAGAAATCTAATGTATTGGGGAACAAAAAAACTTATACTTCAGAAAACAAAATGCATTATTTCACTAATTAGTCAAAAAAACAATCCTGGTCTATACTATTTATTGATTTTATTAGGGAAAACATATTCATAAAATATTATAAAAAGCAAAATAAAACACTATAAGAATAGGTAAACTAAAATCCTTTTACACTTTATTTGGAACTAAATAAAGAAAAAACAATCACTATATTCCATGGGTGCATAACCAAACCCTGATAAAACAACATATATACATGTTAAGGAACCTCTCACATTGAGAACCCGAAATTGGAAAAGTTTCCTTAGATTTGATGGTGTTTGAGGACATTAGAGACATCTCTGAGATATTTTTCTTGATCCTCCACTAAAATTGAGAATACCAATATATCATTAATGAACATGATAATGAACAAGACTCAAAACTCAAGGAATATGGAATTCATTATCCCTATGAACATAAATGGTGTGTTTATGACACAAAATGGGATGAAAAAAACTCAAGTTTCCCGTACCTATAAAAAAAATGAATTCTTTAGGATATCTTTATCTTTGACCGTAATATAGTGGTAGCTAAACCAGGAATAAATCATCAAAAACCATCTAGATATCTTTTTCTAGTGTAAGATATCATTAATCAACAATATATTGAAATTATTTTCGAATGTATATAGATTTAACCTTTTTTATACTACAAATAGCATTATAATACCATACACCTTCATGGTAAACAACATTGGAGAACCTAAATGGGATAATCTTGTTCATATAAAACACCTCTATATAATTTAATCAATCCAAATCCCCAAATAACTGAACCCCATAGGTTCCATTTTACAGGGACCCTTCCAAATTGAAGAATCACATAGTTTAATCCATATCTCATACTCGAATTGATGTTGAGGGGGTAGTGTCATTACCTCATCTAGGAAAATATATTGACACACTGTTATATGCCTAGGAATATCATACTCTAGAGCCACCACTGACAACTACACCAATGAAGAAAAAACTTCCTATACTTCCCATCCACTCATTCAATTACCCTTCCCACCATGGAACCCCACTCATCAAACCTATATGTATAAAAACGTTCCTATCGAAGTATAATATGACTTCATTAATGGAATAAAACGAATCCATGATAAGTATAACATCGATTGGATATAACTAAGGAAAGAATAAATACCCAATTGATTGGTGATCCCCTATCAAGTTTCAATATCCTCAGAAAAAAATACTCAAATTTTCTATACTTATACTAGAATTGATAAAACCATGGGAATTAGAAGGAACTATACATTCATACCCATGGTACAAACCAAATATAGAAGAAAAAACCAATGTTAGTCTCTAGAATAAAAATAGTCACAAATTTGGGTAGATGATAAATTGATCATACCATGAACAACTGCTAGCCCTGCTGGTGCTACTAGCTCCAATGTAATTATATGACTATACTCATCTAATAGACCTCAATAGTTTTGCATTCATAACTATCCTATAGACTAGGTACTTCATATGAGTACCATCACAAGTATTTCTTCTGGAAACCTAATTTAGCCTCGGCTACTGAACATACTTTAGCAATCACTATAATGAAAATTTCCTTGTATGTAATATATACAGCTTCTATAATAGGTATTGACCACCCATATTAAATATGCCTTACTAATAGGTAAAAAATTAATACAAGAGGTTTATGAGTCCCCATAGAACATAGAATGAATATGGAATGACATAGTTTGTGATTAGAAACCACCAGTCCATAAAGGAAGGAAAGGGATATTTCATGATCCCCAAAAAAATAAAATACTACGACCCACTACATTATTCTATACTCAATTAGATTCCCTACTAGCCACTATTTTGGGGCTCACCTACTAGATAATGAATATGATCAATAATCTCCCATTTTTTTCTCCTGTAGTTATATATAAAGTATAAACTGGGTCACTACAAACCATATTTCAGGGTGAGATTCCTCATCTAAATGTCATGCTAGGAAATAATAATTTAAAAATGCATCTAGGGAAACATGAAAGAGAACCATAAACCAATTAAATACTACATAAAACTCATGAACTCATGATATATGTAGAAAAAATCATACCTCTTTTATTCCTTCATTATCTATAATAATAATTTCAATCATAAGAACTTCTAAAATTTTTCCACAACACTTTTACCTCTCTGTGGTCACCAAGATATAGTATTCAACACTAATGTACCACTATGTATATCTTAAAAATATAAAATGACTCCCAAAACTCATCTAATGATTGATTCAGACAAAAATTAATAATGAGATCCTATAACTAGTTCCCTATATCCAGATGAAAGATTCTCCCCTCATATTCCCGTGTGATCTACCACCCAAAGGGTAGGAAATATGTATACCTTCCACTATCCTTCTCTATCATGTCGATCCTATGAAAATAAACAACATCAACTTATGATATCTCAACTACCTAAAATTATCATGGATTAAGACTAGGTGAATTTACATAAAGTAAAGGGGTTATCAAAATTTTCATATCACGGAATACTTTGATTTCTTATTCATCTACTTAATTTCCCATAATTACCCAATTCTCACATATGAATAATAAGTCATGATTGATAAAAATATAGTACTTATCTAAATATTAATCAAACCCACCTCAATTTTTTATTAAATAATCTCATATTCATGCTATTTGATCATGGGAGAGCCTAACATCCCAATTCTAAGCAAGTCACCTAGACTGATGTCATGCAACAAGATTAACTGGTACAATTTACCTACATTACCCTTCAATCTTCATAGTCACAACTCCAAAATATTTCATACCTATCACCTATTCCCTCTAGAAACACGTTTTCATGACCCCCGCTCACAATAAGATCAAATCCAAGGATGATAATGAAGGATGAAGGATAATGAATCTCGAGCCCCACCACTAGTAGGCACCGTGTAAGAGAAAACACTGATTGTACAAAAAACTAACAAATTTAAGTAATTAACCTCAAAAACAATATTTGATTCTATAATATAATAAAAACCCACCATGGAAATATAGATCATTAAAAAATAACCTTAATAATTAAACAATACATGAATAATGTTAACAAATACAAATAAATGTCTCCCGATAAATAAAAAAAACAAGTCCAACTAGAGCAACTCAACAAAATCTATGAAACCCATTATAGAAATGTTATCATGGACCCAAAATACCTATTAGAAACCTGAAATTTTTTATATATATCTATGTGTGTTTGTGTGTTTGTGTGTGTGTTTTTTGAGCATAACATGTGTACATGGATGGACCATAATCAACTTCTATAGTGAAAAAATGAAAAAATCATACTTATAACCTTATAAAAAAATAGTAGAACTAACTTGAACCTAAACAGGTTAACTATAAAATCATATCATCACCATGGATCACTCACTAAATCACTTATTTAATATAGTAACATTTTTTCACAGACATAAACAATTGAACCCTATGGAAGCATAACCATTGATTTTCTATTATCATGCACCAACATCAACAATCATGTTCCCTTGTTGCTTCTTTAAATATAAAATGAAATATGTTTTCATATTTGATGTGGTTTGGGATTCATCCCTACATAACCCACCCTCCCAATGTCTACCATTAGGTGTTAGAATAAATCATTATCAAATCAATACCTAATCATATCATAGCATTATAACATAACATGGGTAGTAGGGTATCATGAACATGATGGGAATCAACCTTCGGCCCTATTCCCATAACACCTGACACCATAAAAATATATAATCCTCATAACCACTATGAAATATATAACATTAAATCATATCATCATTAGTTAGCTTCCAACATAAACCCTTATAATCTTGAACAATAGAATAGTGTGTAAGAGGGGGTTAACAATCCATGATTACCACCAAGATCATGGGTCTTGGAGAAACCACCTAAATCCAAAAACATTTGGGATTTGAAAAGGATATCCATATTGACAACATTTTATATAGAAATTAAATGAAATAATATATACATATATATATTTTAAAAAATACCCAAGATATGGTTTTCGAATAACTCCACTAGCTTAAATCACAAATAATCTTCCACACCAGTCACCAACTCTCATACACTGCCTCTACTATATTCATCACACCATATAACCACTATGAATAGAAAGACAAATAATTTATATTAATTTTTTTTCGTAATGTTTTACATATAAAATGTATCCACTAAATTCTATTTAATATTCATTATTATTTACATTAACACAACCCATTTTTTATTATTCAATTCATTTAATCCAATTACAGAACAACAATTCTTGCCTATTACTATTCATTTACCAACACTT
Organism: Viscum album; assembly: GCA_963277665.1. Taxonomy (NCBI): domain Eukaryota; kingdom Viridiplantae; phylum Streptophyta; class Magnoliopsida; order Santalales; family Viscaceae; genus Viscum; species Viscum album. The sequence continues at coordinate 1,395,553,756 of OY728166.1, forward strand.
GAGAATTTCATTTTATTATTAAAATGTATGCCATACCTAATCAGGTGGCTAACTCTACCACATCGCACAACAGCTCACCCATATTAAATAAACAATCTCCACCACAACAAAAAAACCAATTCAACTTACTACAATAACCATAGATTATAACTAAGACCCATTACAGCCACCATGAAATATAATCAATACACCAAACAACCCTTGCACAACCTCCCATATCACATCTCATGAAATATATTAGTAATATAAATTCCCCACTCATTTTAAAAATAAACTATTTCCTTCATAATTGCACCACAACCATTATCATATAATGAAACATCGTTTGAATAATCATGCACCATAGTACATCCCAGCTTTCCCAATTAAATTAAATGTATTACATTATTTTAGATCATTTTTTTTATGGGTATTCACAGACAAAATATATTTCTATGGGAAAAAAATTCATTAGAAACATATATGTTATTTTCATTTTTATTAAGATTGGGATTAAAAAATTTACTCAAAAATGGTTTCAAAACAATAATAACTACGACATAAAAAAGGATCCAAATAGTGGTGATTTTAATAACTGTAAATAACATGTATTTAATCAAAAAAAATATAAAAGCAGTAAAACAATATATTTCTCCATATTACTATAAATTTTCGATTAATGTAATTCATTTTCATCAATAATATGATTCTTACTAAACATTAAATGGATTAAAAAATTTAAAAAATCAACCAACATTTATATAAATAGGGAGATGACGAGGATGCCTACCTCAAGGAATCATTATAGGTTTCTGAATGAATATTTCTTAATGAGTGATTAATAAAAGAATATAATGCCACTAGGAAACCTTAGATCATCCTGAGACACACATAGGATCCTAACAAATGCATTAAAAAAAGTAACAAATACAACATTGAAAATGTGAATCCTTCAAGGAAGAAGATTAAAAATAAGCGAATATAATGGAAAACACCGATCAGATCACTAAATATCATCCTTTAGAATCTATGTATCACCGAAAAATGAGATATGCTATGAAATATTCAAAAACATAAACTTTTCACCCAAGGTTAAATGGAAAAAGATAGGATTGATATAATTTTGGAGAGCCTTACTATTTATAAACATTATTTGACTAAAAACATTCATGTTATGGATAATATATTTACATCATGAGTTTTCATGTGGTCTTTCAATTTGAGATGTCAAAAAAATTAGGTCGTGAATCACATAATCTTACAACACAATGAAGATCCACTAAAATTCATGGAACCTTAGTAAATATTTAGTTCACATCATGGATCATTATTTCATCTCATCAGATACTTTGACATAGGATTCCTCATTTAATTAAATCCAAAAATAGTTGACCTCATAGCTTAAATTACCCACTAAAATTGTGAATATATATTCATGTTGTGAACTACATGTAGTAGACAAGTGGTTTCCGCAAATCCACTTAGACCTCTATGATATTCTTTTAAAAAACTCTAGATACCAAACCAATAAAATATTGGTCCAATCAGGGCATTTACATTATTTACAACTTCTTTTATGTTTATGTATGAATTAACACCTCCACGAACCGATGTGGTATGTTTTTCATCAACATATCACATGTATTGTTTATATAATTTTTTAAAATGTTTTCTATGATATTTAAAATATTATAATAATTATTTAAAGATAAAATAATACATACATTATTTCCCATATATTCTTTGAATAATGAAATATTTACTCAACCATACGTACGAACTAGAGTCACCATGACTATATCATAGTTAAGTATTTTATAACCATCATTCATTAAAACTTTTATAATTGTAATTATTTTTTAAAATTGGTAATTATGCAATTATTAATGTTTTGGTTATTTTATGAAAATGACCACTTTGAGTATGTTCATCGTACAAAAGTGATTTTGGGATTCTGAATCGAATGCCCCGAAAACAACCAACATAAACTAAACAGATAACATAGCTAAATAAATCCTGCTAATAAATGATATAAAAGTGTTAATTTAACTTTAATGAAAATTAAAATGATTATTGGTGAGGTAAATAACTAATATAATCTAGTTACACTATAATTTAATACTGAGTGATGCATGATTATTTTATAGTAATGGATTTCAATACTAAATTACCATTCATTGAGACACGTGATATTTTCTCCATATATTATCTTCTGTGTAGTGTACAATACTACCTTATCAGTTTATTATATCATTATTAAATATAAATTTAAAATTATGTGATATAATCTTTTTGGATATAATGATATTAATCTGTAAGGGGCACTTTACCTTTAAACCCCATTCAAAATATTTTAACGATTTATCATCTAAACCATTTCCCTCACTTTTCATAGTCATAAAATTATTTTCTGAAAGTATTTATATGGAAATAAATTAATTTAAAATAAATAATTATGTCTCTTTTTAAATTAAATTAATGATTTTTAAAAGTAATATTTTTCATTGGATTTATATGGAAAATTATATAAAAATGGAAAATATAGTGTTCTATTTAAACATATATGAAATCAGTGGTTTATTCAGCCACCATAAACATTATTTGATGATTTATTTCCTTTAAAATATTACATTTTTTATTCAAATAATTACCCTCTATATCATTTTTTTCATATTTTTTTAAATTCAGTTCTTAAAGTGTGGGATATATAATTTTATTGGAATTTCATGCTTATGGGTTCAAAATAATATTTTTATGAGTTTAATAATTATAATGAAATATTTTCCATATCGAGAATTCTACATTAGTATTTGAAATTTTCTATTATAAATTAATCCCCATATATATTAAAAACACATTTTGTAATGATTATATTCATTGGATAATAATATTTGATGTCATCTTTTCTGTTATACAAGTTGTAAGATTTATTGTCAGAGTGATATGAAAATTAAATGGCAATATTAAAAACTAAAATTTATATTATTGATATTGATTTTTCATATAAATATTTTTATCTCATAAGTTATGATACTTTTTTAAATGAATGATTATTCCCTTTTATTTTAAAAAGATCTGTTTGTAAGAAAAAGAATTCAATGGGACTCATGTTTTCTAAAAATACATTCATTAATAAGATGTTTCTTTTATGTATTGAAATAAATTATTTGGTGAAACAAATTGTTTATTAATTATGATTTTATGTGTTTTAAAACATTTAATTAAGCACATGTTTATTATGTTAAAGATAAAGTCTCTTTTATGATCTCATGTTTTTTAAATGCACTAACATGTTTATTTTCTTCTATTCCACTTACTGAGAGTTTTATTCTCATCCCATGTTTTCAAATGATTTTAAGATGTGTTAAGGATGAATGTAAATATTGATGAAGACTTAATATATATTTTTAAATATTGTACATTGTATAATAATTTTCACATAAATAAATGGGTATTTTTATGTTACTATTTTTTCATAATTCTAAAAAATATTTAATCCAAAAGACTTACATTAGTGGATAAGTGATCAATATTTGTTCATGTCACTATTTATGGATGGTTAAAATTGGCGCATGTTCATCATTATAATACCTAGAAATGTATAAAACAATTTAGCACCAGATTCGAGAGTGCTAGTTTGGGGATGTTATGGTTTGTATTAGAAAATAATTTAGACAAATATTTATTCTAGTATATTTTCATGTGATTTTAACATTTTATCATTTGATACCATCATGGGTTTGTTTTTCTAAGGTTTATCATAATTTTAAGGGACTAGATATAACTATTATGGATTTATGTGATGGGAGTTTTACTTAGCTAAGAGTATTTTGAGATATATATGTGGTAATACTATCCTTGGGGTTTGAATTTTTTTAGTGAAAATATTATTTTCATTCAAAAATATTGATAAATTATTTTTAAATAAGCCTTAATTTTTAGTAAACACTTTTTTTCTACAAAAATATATTTTTCATAAAAATTGTTTTCGATTATTTTTGTAAAAAAATATTATATATAATTTATAAAATAATTATAATATATATTTTAATAAAATAAAATAAAATTTTAAAATTAGTATAAGAATTTTATCTTAGAAAATATTTTATATCATATTTTTTAATTTTTTTAATTATGAACAATAAATATAATTATTTTACGAAAAAAAATTTATTTGATTAAATAATTCAAAAATTTATTTTAAAAAAATTGGTGGAGAATTAATTTATTTTATTTATATAATGAATAATAATATTATATCCTTATTTTTAATTTTATAGACTTATTTTTAAATAAAATCAATTTATTCCTAAGAAATCATTTTCCCATAAAACCACTTTCTTCTTCATTTTCCATGTTTAATTTTATGTTAAATTTGAACATTTTGGTGAATTAAATTTATAAACAATGATTCTATATTTTGAATTACCCTAATTATAAAAATTTAATGTGGTAAAGTTAATTTTTTCGAATTATAATTGTAACAATTCTAAATATTATTCACCTCTCTAATAGTGGTAAAATTGTGTTAAGACAATGGGGTAAGAAATAATTTTTTTCAACACTTTCAATTATCCAATTGGATGATTTTTCACAACTAGAAAAATGGGATTTTACCACGGTTCAAAACCATGGCAATATGGCCTAAAACCATGTCCATATGTTATGGCCATGTTTTTTCCCAATGGTGGGCAATATCATCGTGGAAGTAGGGTCTAATCTATGTCCACTATTTTAACCATGGAAATAGGTGGCTTATTTCCCATGTTTTAAAAATCATGGCAATAGGTGTCTCCATTGTCAACTGTGGCGGCTGACCTATGGCCATTGTTTTATCTGAGGCAATAGCCTAAAAATATTTTCTGCCTAACCAGATTTGATCCTAGAACCTTCCCATCACATTTAATCACCCTAGAAACTACACCACCTAGGCTTTTTTGTGTTTATATATATATATATGTTAAATATATTATTTAAATTTATAGTAATATCCTAAAAACAGTGGCAATAAATATTCCTCCCATCTTTTTGGCAAGACAATTTTTATCCCGCACAAGGGTTGGAGACCTATAGGCAATGTTTTCAAAACTGTGGCTATAGCCCATAAAAAAGGCCCATATCCATGGTTTTCAAAATTGTGGCTATAGGACACATAAATATAGCTATAAGACACATAAATATGTCTATAGATGCGGGCGATAGACATTTTTGGAAAATCGTGGATATATCCCTTGAAAAACGACCTATAGCCATTGTTCTAAAACCAGGGATATAGGCCCCATATCCATGGTAGAAGCCACCAATAGCCATAGTTTAAAACTATGGCTATTGGTCTTTGGCCATAGCTTGTTTTTATAGTAGTGTTTTGTTGAAAACATACAATTATATTATCTTCAATAAATTATTTTTAAATATTATTTAAAATTTTGGAACTTAATATTTCATTTTATAAATATAATTTAAATTTTATTAAAACCAAAAACTAATTTTGGGTCATTCCATTTAATAAAAGTGTTGGATGATTCCATTTGGTTTTTTCTGGATTCAAATTTAAAAGATCATGATTCTTTATTACATGAACATAATAATTATTTGAAGCCACTTTATTAATTGATTTTTATGTGTAATTATTTTGATTCTTCAATCATGTATTTTTCTAAAAACATTTTTTCGTGGATATTTAGTTCGTATTAAAAATGATATTTCTTCAACTATTACAATTTGACCACGAAAAAATGGATTCAAAAATTTTATTCAACATTGAAAAATATTTTTGGAATTCACCTTTTATTTTTTTGATAGATTTATTTTGTTATGGTAAAAAATTTATGTTATCACAGTTATAGTTAAATTTATTTTAATGTGGATTAACATGAAGATAATGATTAAAATGAATCGATAACATGTCTAAATTTCATTAGTTTTGTTTATTTGAACCATATTCACCACTTATTTCTTTAAATTGGTGTACATACTTCCCATTAATGTATTATATGAATATTGTAATTAAATTTATCAGTATTTACATATCTATTTTATGATCTTTCTTCCATGGGGTTTAAGTTCTAAATGATTTCAATTCAGTAAAGTAATTTGGTCAAAACTTTCCTTCTTTGAGACATGTATTATGTAATGAACATATATATTTCTATGAGGAATATAAATTTACTTCAATATGTTATATAATGAATCTCATATGTTTATAGATATTTTATGCTTCCTATGATGTTACTCATTCTATTATATTATGATTCAATGTTATGAAAGTGGTGACGATGTATCGCTACATTCCCTTTATTTATCGATATTTTTTTGACTATGCTTCCATTAATTAATTATTAGGATCAATATATCAAGAAATATTGTTAATTTTTATACCGTATGTTTATTAATTTTATATCCATGTAAATATACCATTTCTCCAGTCTTTGGTACATATGTTGATTAAGAAAAAATTAAAAAAAAGCTGCCTTTGTATCAATTTTTTTTAAATTCTATGTTCTTTCAAAAAAGTGTTTTCTAAAAAGTGTTTTAAAAAATGTTTTAATGTTATCCTATGATATTTAAAGGGAATTTTTACCCATGTACTAACTTTTAATAAAACATTTTAAAAAGGAATCTTTATTTCATATTCTGATCATGTCACGACCCATACTTGGGGCCCATGCCATGACTACCCCAAGCCCGCCTTCCATAGGCTAGAGGCTGGTGACTAGCACCAAAGGCGTAAATCCCTAAGCTGGGAAGGCATTGTCTTTATATAAGTAAACTAACATGAAAGTGTATCCAACTGAAGTAAGTACTAAGTAAAACTGAGTACAAAAGTAAGTGCTGAAAAGTAAATGGGCCAGTATAAAAAAACAACTATAAAGTACAGTACAACTGAAAAGCTATTACAACTGCAGTAAAGTAAAACAGAAACCACTAAGTCGTACTCCGGGAATCCCACCTGAAGGGTGGGTACAGATAGCCACCTCATCACCTCAAGTCCGTCCATCCGCTCCGTGTACATCTCGCCAAGTGGCCCACCTCTTGGTACCGTCCAACTCCACAAGTCTCCTCCTCGATCAGTGCTTCCTGTCGTCTGCATCCAACACAATGTAGTGAGGGAAAATCCCATGGATGGGTGAGTATACGATATTCTTTAGGGATCCTGATACCCCCGAAGGTCTCCCAAAATCCACGAAGGATAAACCATATAAAACATATACAAACATGAAGTATCAAACGACCCTATTTAGGTATATTCCCATACATATACCTAAGTTATCAATCTCAGTTCGGCTCCACTATCAAGCCAAGCACAACCCAATCCACACATGAAGTAAGGTAAATCACATCGATGATAATGATTGAAAGTCATGACTCATCTCACACAGGTATACATTTTTCATTTAGTGATAGTGATGATCAGATATAGTCACTGATTCATCTACACTAGCTAAGCTATCAGACCCACATAGGATACTAGACCAGCTACTCTGTCGAACCCATGAAGGATTCTAGTTCAGTTGTCATCGCTACCGAACCCTCGGAGGATTCCACTATAGTTGTCGTCACTGCCAAACCCACAGAGGATTCTAGTATAGTTTTCGTCATTGCCGAACCCACGAAGGATTCCAGTACAGTCTTCATCATAGTAGCAACCAACTCTAGGGTTCCCGCACACAACACGCTCGATTTTGGGAGGGTCCACTCCTCGAGCCAAGGGGGTTCGATACATCGACTATTAAAAAGTCTCGAGTTGATGTTTCCCAAAGTTCTATCTCGTCGAATGAATCCCAAAACGAGAGACGGTGCGTCAATCGGATGCCTAGTCTGAGAGTTATAGCCTTTTCCGTTTTAGGGTCCCGGTTGGAATTACTCTCGTTTCCAACCCATCCATTTTCCAATGTCATCCAAAACTCACTCAGAGTATCACAAAAGGGCCACTTAATTGCCTGGGTCCCAATGCTAGAGAGGGTGCGTTGATCTTACATGCGGTCTTAAAATTATTCATGTTTAAGTGAATCGGGCTCAGCCCGTCAAGGCCAGTGGGCTGGCGGGTCGGCCCGACTAGGTTCGGCGGGTCCGACCCGACCGGGGGGTTGGCCCAGCCCAATGGGGCATTGACCTACACTGCCCGGCCCAGCATGGAGTGGCCCGACACGGCACGGCCCTGCCTGGCGGGGAGCGAACCGACCGCGGCTGGCCGTGTCTTGGCCCGGCCAACCAAGCGGTGTGGGGGGGGGGGGGGGGGGGGGCGTCCCCCCGCTTTCCCGAATAAGCGGCCCCAAGCGGTGCCAACCTTCTATCCAGCTAGCCGAAGCTGGTCGGTCTTCCCTATGCGAGCGGCCCTCATGGGCAGGCCGCTGTCCTCCCGCGTGGCAACTATGGACGCCGCGGCCACCTCCGACCCGGCTGGCTGACGAGACGGTCAGTTCACCCACCGATGTGGACCATAGAGTGCTGGCAGAGGTCCTCCATAGCGCGGCCCCATGGGGTGCCGTGGTTCCACCAGCCCGGACAGATACGGCCTGCCGATTCTTCTTGGGCCGAGTGGCCTGCGGTTGCGGTCCGCGGTTCTTCCACATGCGGCCGGCACGCAGCTGCCGCCTTCGCTCGCCGCCACTTCTATTCGCCACCGCCTCCCATTGCCTCTGCAAAAATATTCAATAATCATCGGAAGGTCGTTGAGCCATGTGCATTTGGCACTCTCCCTCCATGTTAGGCAATACAAATTTTCCAAATACAATCAGTTACATTAAACAAGTACGAAGGTATAATTAATACAAAATAAATTATACAAACACCCTACCTCGAATTAAGGTTTGTTTGATGAAGAAGTCGCGGGGTGGCGGCATCAACTCGTTGATGTCAGGGAAGAAGGAGCCGAGGATGGCATGTCGTCGGCATTCCTTGAGGGTGGCTCCTTCCCCTTTGGCTTGGCAAAAGATCAAAGGAGATGATCGTTGTTCTTCGGCGGTTCTTCGTTGGAAGTACAGTGTTCTTCTTCAAGATAAGAACTCTATTATTAATTTGCCGGAGCTTCCCCAACACAACAAATGCCCACAAAAATAATATCCTAAGCTATTATTTTATTCCCCCATGATTTTTTTCAAATTAATAAAAAAAAACTGGACCAAAATTAAGAACTCATTAATTGATGGCATATTAGAACATTCATGAGGGGGGGGGAGTGGAATGTGGAGAGTCTCCTCCTTTATGAGAGAGGAGTTGTCAAAAAATTAAATAAGGGGGAGTTAGTGGGGAGTTTAAGGAATGTTAAAGGGTTAGGGGTTCGTGTGGGCCTCAACTCTCATTATCCGCTCTTGAAAGGTTATGTGGGTGTGGGACCCTCCTACAACATCCCATTGTAGGAAATAAATACCGATCATAAATAAAATTGTGTACAACAATTTTATTTAATTTATTATAAATCCCCAAAAATTAACTTCTCCTCCCGAGCAAACAAAACTACGGTAAAGGTCCCCTTAAGCCAATACCGGTGCTGAAAATTCATCGGTGCCCTCATATTTCAATTATGAGCACCAGTTAGAAATATTGAAAAAATCATACGTACCTTTATTTAATGTACCCGAATAAAACTTCAGAAATTGATTCCGGGCACACCGGGCCTCGGAATCAAGCACCTTCAGAAACTGCAGACTCGTAAAATTCCAAATAATTAAGAAAAAATAATTCCTTTATATTTACGGGTCTTTACAGATTAGGGCACATATCTAAAATTTTAATGTGGAAAATTAATGTATAGAATTTATATACTTACCGTCATCATGCACATCAAATCCTTGGTGATTAATGTTTAATTTTACAAATTTATTTTTTAAGAAACTTTTATTCGTAATATTATATTTTTTTTTGTTATTATAATGGGTTTTAATGAAAAATGTTTTCAAAATGGTTTTATGTTTAAAGAGTGTTTTAAATAATTTTCAAAGCATTCTTTATATGTTTTAAAAAATGTATATTTAAAAGGAAATAACAGAAATTATTTAAAAGTTTCATTATATTAGTTTTCAATGTATTTTAGCTGAAAAATTTTACTAAAAGGTATTATCTTTTGAAAATGTTTTTTTTCAAAGAAGTTTTTATAATTTCTATAATATATTTTTCTAAAATATTTTTTGAAATTTTTTCTCGTCTATGATGACATCTATTGGTGTTAATCAATAATTTCAGGAAATTATCTGAAGGTTCCTCTCAAATTAATTATATAAATGGTTTTCGTTTTATGGAATGATTTTTATGAAATATGTTTCTCTTTCATATGATATATGTTTATCAAATCATTTTCTCATACACGGGTTAATGTTTTATGAAACCCGCTTCCTTTAACGGGTCATGATATGATGAACTGATTAGGAAACTTGCTTATTTTCTATAGGTTATGATATTATTACGTGTTTATTATACCCATTTTGTTTCATTGGTTTTGATATGACTATTTATGATCTTATGGAACCAGTATATATGATTTCATTATGAGATTTGTGGGACCTATATCTCCCAAATATTCATTAGGTATAGATTTGTAACTCATGAGATAAATATTGATGGAATGGGTAGTGAACATAGTTCAGTAGTGGACTTTTGTCTACTAATATGGTATTGTTAGTAAATCATGACTACTTAAATTGTCATGGGAGTGAGACATGTCAACCAAGATGATATGTGGAGGTGATCATGTATTCTTATGATGGTTATGGAAGTGATGCATTGTGTACTATAAAAATCATCTTATATTCTTATTTTTTATTCCAAAATTCAATATTTAATTATTATGTTATGCTTTTATATATTATTCTTATAATTTAATTTTGATTATTTTCATTCAAATTAGTAAACTTTATTCTATGATTCATGTATATTATCTTTAATATGAAGGTTTTTATCTTCTAATGTTATGGCCATGTTCTAATACTATTATTATCATGTGTATGATTAAAAGTATCCCATGTTTACACTTTTTGAGCATTTGAGATCTACCAGGTTTATGTTCCCTTTCCATGGCTATGATGACATATTCTATATAAGATATTTCTAATAGGGGTTCTAGAATTAGAGAACCTAGTGGAAGATAATGTAGCTCACCTGTGTACTAGTGTCTACATTTCCATGATTCCAAAGAAACTAAACTAATACAGTCTTTGTGGGTATGTTTTTGTAATAGGTTATGTCTTCCAAAAAAAATATGTAATGTATTTCTACATCAATATTGGTTTGTTGTAGGACGTTCATTTAAATGGGATTGTGGTTACCTAGTCAGGTGTGGCAATAGATTTAAAGATTGTTTTAGTTGTTTCATTGGAAGACCCCAAGAATCTATAAGAGGATAAAAGTTTTCTTCATCTTGTGAACAATTATCAGTTGTTTGAATATAATTTATCTCATATTTTGTCACTGTTAATAATTTTGACTAGTAAAGACCTTACATTATCATGAACTGATTATATCATTAACCTTTTGACTACATAAATGATAGATAGATCTATTCCCCAATATATTTATTATCAGAGGAATTGGTGATTTTTGAAGTAAACATTAATGCTTATCTTAAAGATTTAGGATTAATATAGATGATGAAAATGGAATTGATATCATATGTTTCTAGGATATAGAATCCCTCCAAAAATAACTATGAAATCCATTATATAGAGTTATCAGCTCTAGTGTTTCACTAATGTTGTGGTGACATAACCTTATCACTGAGCACGTTTTGGTATTCATGTACAATAGGAGGCTGGCATATGGATTCATTCATTGGAATCGAATCCTATGAAAATAGAGGTGTATGTAATTTCTTATATGTTTTTAATATGATATCCACTAAACCAAAAGAAATTCGAAATTTTTAGCAAATGTACTATGTAGGATGTGTCAGAGTGTTATTTTTTAGGTATCTGGTGATGCTTAGGGGGAGGTGAAAGATCTATAGAAATCAATGTCATTGTATATAAAATTAATAGTAAATAATTTAATTATCATATAATAGTGGAATATGACTTGATAGAATAGTTTGAAGTTTAATATTGGAGAGACATAGATTTAGAGGTGATTCAGGACTATGTCGACCATGATGATACTCTAATGGGGTGGTAATATGAATGAATAATAATATATTTATTTAATGGAATTTGATCATTCCATTAAAAATAGATGAATGATATCTATATGAGTTTCATATCTCATTAACATTGAAAAATTATGGTGTGTATAATATAAATGTTTCTTGATATGGTAGCTCTTGCTTCCTAGGATGAAGTAGTTATTTGAGGAGTTCACGGAACTGTGTCAAGTTTGTTAGTAAATGATAATGTAGATCAATTTTTCAAAAGTTTTTTTGTTGACTTTTTATTCCCCCAATTAGGATTTAAAAGAAATTTTGTTGAATTTCATAACTTCTTTACCCCATTCCCATAGATTATATAATGGTTTTTTTATTATCATGGAATATTTGATGATGTTATCACATTTTCTATAAATTCTTGATTAAATATCCATAAATTACTTGTTAATGGTGCTTGTAAATGAATTTTTGTATATTAATTTTGTGTCAGGGACCAAAATAATATATCATGGTCCATTTTTTATAATTCCAGTGCATACATGATTATAAAATTATTTTGGCTCCTCTACCACACATTGAATTTATTTTAACTCTAATAAAATGGGATGATTGAAGATACAATCCATTACTATAGTATATTTTGTGATAATATATATTGGATTTTAGAGTTTTATGGAGGAAACACATAACTTTTCTTGAGTATTCCATAAATAATAGTTACCACTAATCCATTTAAATGGAATCATTTAAAGTATTAAATTGGGACTGTGACATTCTTCTTTTTTTGGGATCATGATTGGAGAGGCAACTATCCTTATTCATGATGAGGTAAAAATAATGAAACAAGAGATCTAGATGGTTTGAGAGAATTTGAAGATGGTGAAATATATTCAAAAGACCATTGTTGATTGTAATAGGAGGACCATATAGTATGAGGTTGGAGACCAGATGTTTGTAAGGTTTTCCCCTCTTATATGGAATAAGAGGTTTCTTTGGAAGTGTTATCTTTCTCCCCTTTTCATAAAAACGTTCATGTTATTAGACTATGTTATCATGGTGGATTATTAGTTGGAACTTAAACTATGATTGGAAATGGTTCATGGCGTATTCCTTATTCCATAGTATCATCAGTATCTTAATGACATATCAAATATCATTGACTATAGAGAGTAAGATATTGACGATGACATGAAATTTCAGGTGAACAATTTGAGATCCATGGATGATATGATAAGGTGTTGTTTGGGAGATGGATTCAAATATTTCATGTGTTATAGAGACATAGCAACTTGGAGGATATTACTTGGGAGTGTGATAAGAAGACATGAGCCTATTACTACATGATATTTTATGTTTTTCCTTATTTTTATTATTTCCTCTATGCCATGGTTTGATATTATAATGCATGTACTGTTACTGATATATGATATTTTATATTCTACCAACTATTCTTATTATCTCAATATATATTCTCTATAATAAACATACACATAATAGATATTTCTAATAATTTTTGTTTAGATAATCCAATTTTTCCTTTTCATTTTGGGTTTTGTTTTGATTCTTGTAGAACATAATAGTTAGAGGGGTATATGATATAACCGATTTGAATATCTCACTGATTACATTTGGAGGATTTTGTGGGAAGAGGTGCATGATGAAATTCATGAGGGAACTATGATAGAAATTGTGTACAAGAATTTGAGATCTAATATGGGGTTGTTTTTATAGTGTTGGGAAGGAGTTGAAACATTGGGGTCCATAGATGTTGATAAGGTTTTATTGAATGTCTATTTTCACTTCTACCTAGTAGTTTCAGGGAGTTAAAATAAATTAAGGAGTACCATATAGGTCGGATATGACACTCTAGTTGATTTTTGGTTTTTTTCATGGTCGAAATGTGTTCGTTTCATAGTGTCATGATGTGCACTCTTTGTAGTGTAGGAGAGGTTTTATGAGATGGGGTCTCTAATGGTTGTATTTTTAGAAATATTCTTTGCTGGAGTTAGATAATAAGTAGTGAATGATTTTCTCCAAATCAATCCCCTATTTAAATATAATCTGGTTGGGGTCTCAGAAATTTCATTTAAAATCTAGGTGGGATGGGTAGACTACAATTTGGACTAAATCCGTGCAATGCAGATTTGCGTAAAACCCAAGAACTAGGATATGCTATGTGGTTCAAAACATCGACTACTATTTATTCTGTTGGGCATATATTCATAGGATAATTTAAAACTCATTTTTCCAAAATTATTTCTTGAATATTTATGAAATCCGTGGATTTTTTAGAGTTTTTCTCCCCCTCCTTGTGAGATTTGATCCTAAACATTAGGTGCTGGATTTTTGGAAATTCTATCTATGTTACATCATTTATCCCCTTGTTTTATTCCAAATTAATTTGATTGATGAGGTCATGTCTAAGGATATAGATAGTTTGGGTGGGGTTATGGAGGTGGATTAAAGGGGGTTGATGTGATTAGGTTCATCGAGTTTTTACATAAGACTATTATTCTTGGTGGTCATCATCCTTTTACATTTCCTTATGCAACGAAAGTAATAGTCATTTATTGAGACATCTGATCCTCGTTATCTCCTTGTAAATTACAACTATATCAATTCAAAGATTTTTTTCCATTTGGTGGATATTAAGGGTTTATATAATCAAATAAGTTATTTTATTTAACTAAAATTGAAAGGGAAGGGAGTATTCACACATATTTACTTATTTTGAGATTTTTTAGGAGTTCATACTTTCTCACTAAAATTTATAAAAATAATTATTGTTAGGATCCATGTATATATTGTGGCAGTTGAGAATTTTGAAACCAATGATGTGTTTCTTTATTGAACTCACTATGCTTAAAAGGATATGAAATTATACGGGGATAATGAATCTATTTCCCATGTGAATCTATATAGGCGTGATGATAACCATATTAAAATGTTATGTAACCTATAAAATTCCCCTTATAAAAAAATGTTAAATATTGAGTGTGCTAACATATATATAGGGGGAATATTTTAATTTTAGGTGTTATGTGAACCATATTTGGACTTGTATTTTGATGGTGGTGACCCGTTTTAGTATGGGATATGCAATGAGAAATTATTTAGTGCTTAATTTATGATAGTGTATCTGTGATGGTTGATCAATGTTGATGATAAAGTTGAATTTGGTGGAATCATTTGGTGAGAGGTTTGGGTTATTCTTATAGTTTTCATGTGATGAGGTTATTGTTATTTAGGGGATAATGGGTTTTTTCCAATGTTCTTGGTGTAATATCTCCATTTTGATTGAATGAGGTGTAAAGGATGAATTTAAAAGGTATTGGTATGGAATTAAAGAATTTTAGGATTACATTAATCAGTAAAACGTTTATTAGAATTGAATGGTACATAATATTATGGGCTTAAATGTTTAATGAAATGGAATATTTTGTGAAAGTTTGTTCGAAACCTCATAAATCATGAAAAGGATGAACAAATAAATTAATATTTAAATGAAAGGATTGTGTATACGTTGTTTGTGTGGTGTGATGTACTTATTTGTGGTTCTATATGGCGGTGGGTATTGTCTGATTTTTTAGTAATGTGATGAGATTAACTAATTTATTTGGATGTGATCCCTTAAGTGAATTATATTTCGTTATATCTATGTGCATATATTATTTCTAATATTTTTATCTAAACCCCTTGATTTGGATAACCATACCAATGGAAAATTGTTTTAGGTTTTAGTGGTTTTCCAAAACATCAAATACGGTGGTGAAAAGGAATGTTTAAAACCCACTATTTCCTACACATCATTGAGTTGTAGTCATGATGATTGCTAGTGTTCAAGAATAATAGTGAATTGGAGATTTCAAGTGTTATTATTGGCTAGTGTTAGAGATTCCTAGTGATTTTTAGGTTAGTATTAGAGATTCCTACTGAGGATAACCTCTAATGTTTGGGATGCATAATAATGATGTGGATATGATATGTGGTGGTGGCTTATGTGTGGTCAGAGGAAGTTACAATGGTGATGTTCTTTTCATTAATGATATCTTATAAACATTTTACTATGATGAGGTTGTGATTTATATATGTACTAAATATAGACCATGATTCCAGACCTTAGGAGGGTGGGGTTGGGATGGATGCATCCTAAAACACCTTATATTTAGACTGATATACAATCATGTAATGTTATGGAACAAATGATAACACATGATGTTTCACATTTGTGTGTCCGAAAAAAATAAAAATTGAAGTGTTTGTGGGGAAAAATTTCTATTTCATTTAATGATATGTAGTTATACATGAATACATTATCTGGTGAGAGTTCCATGGTGGGGTTTGTTATGGATTGTTGCCTTGTTTAGTTTATTGTTGGTTCTTCTCTTTATTTAAAGGTGAATTAGTATGATATTTTCAAAATTTCATGGGAGATATTATTTATTTTTTTAATAACTATTAAGATTATGATCACCCTATATAAAAATAAAATATATTTTATGTTTCAAAGAGTCTTCAGAGGCCAATATAGGAAATATTAAATTATGAAATAGTGCAACTGTTGAGTTTCTAATGTAGGGTATAAAAACCATTTATTTTATAATATATTGTTAAAACACCTATCATTTGAGTAGTGTTTTCATATATATTTTTGGAATAATGTATACATTTTGGAAATTAGCATAATGGAATTGTTTAAAAATCCCATATTGGATATTTAAAACCCCATTTTAATTATTAATCGGATTTATTTATTTTCCAATGTGTGTAAGATTTGTATAATTCTAATAAAACTTACTATAAAGTGTTTTGTAATTATTAACAATGGTATATTTTTAACTAATATGGAATCAAGAATATTTCATAAATTTATATATTTTTTAGTTTGTGAGAAATATAAAAAATTGGAAAAATGGATGAAATTCATTTATTGAGGTCCATATTATGTGTAAGATTTAATCTGACTAAATTATAGAAATTTCAAGATAGAAGGTTTTAATAATGTTAGTTATTCATTAATAATGAGTCATTAATACTTTATTAAGAGTATTTGATATTTTATAACAGTTATCATTATTTTTTTAGAAGTAATTCCTCCAGTTATACGTTGTAGTCTATATTTCATAATAATCATCAAAATATGTGTATTACTCACAATGATCTTTCAAGGAATCAATATATTATATATATATATATGGTTGAGAAGGAGGTTTCATCAGATTCATTATAAAACATTACCTAATATATAAGAATCATCTATGCTAAAAAAATCAAAAGGAATATAGTATCCTTTATAATCATAAGAATGATTCATTATTACGGAATGAATTATGATTTTTCATTTAATAATGGAATAAACTAGAACTATATATTACAAGAATAATATATTCTTTCTTGTAGATTATATGATAAAAAGTGAACATGGTTGGAAAATTTCATTGATTATTTAATAATCATTTAATGACACAGTGTTCATGTTAATCATTTAGATATAAAATAATTTATGAGAAGGTCATGTCATAAATTTGGGCCTAGAAGTTTATTTAGATTATACCAATTCTTTCATGCAGTGGGGAATGGAAAAATAATATTTAAATTACCTAAGTATAGTATAACAATTGATCCTGGGTAGTATCTTAATAAGGGCTGCACACAAAACAAGATTGTCAATTTTAGTTGGTTTCTATAAAAAATGGTTTTAATTAGAATTGAATAATGTAATAGAAATAAGAAGCTTAATTTGATTTATTTTAAATAAAGGTGAGAGATTGTAATTAGACCAAATTTGGCTAGACCTATTTTTGTGATATTATGGTTTCCAAAATTTTCATTTTCTCAACTTTTGATATGTAAGAGAGAGATGCATCTATCGAGTCTTCTCTCCCCCTTGGTCAGATGGTTATGAGGAGAATGTTCATATCCAAAACCTTATATTGGTATATCTTCCATCAGTTGTGTGTACGATTGTAGATGGATTTCTTTATTTACTAAGTAAATTCCTAACCAGTAATTATTGTTCCTTAATAAACCAATATTCCAACATAATGTCATACAAAAGTGTTGAATACCATTGAGTACTCACCACCTGACCCTAATATGTTCCACCGTATAAAAATTATAATTGGGTGGAGGAAGATATGGTCATCGGAGAAAGAAAGTTAAATTAACAGAATAGAACCCTAACAGAACCATATTATTAATTTAAAATTAGATTTATAATTGAAACCATATTAATAATGAAGAATAGATATTATTAATTTTATAAAAAAGATCTCATGTTAGATATTGTTTCCCCCCCATTCATGAGAACTAAATGAAACTATCCCTCCATGGATGGTGAAGTCAGGATGATACAGGAGAGAGGAGGAATTAAAATTAAATAAAAATAGAGAATAGATATAAATATATATTTGGTCGTCGTCCAATTCTTCCCTCATTCGTTGATTTAATAGTTTGTGGATGGAATGGAATGGAGGGGGTTCACCTCCTTTTATAGGACATAATCCATCTTCTAAATGGATTTGTGTTTTGAATCATTAAATGGATGATACATGTGTTTCATGATTGATGATATTTGTGAATAAATGTGTTTTGTGTTCACCCAAAAAATTTAGGCATAATTTATCTTTGTATGTTGGAGTGATGAATTTTTTATTTTCTGTGAATTTTTATGGCTGAGATTTTTATAAAGATATATTCAATGTATGATATTCAATTTCCACCATATGGAATTAATTTCTCCATAATTTTTAATAGGTGAGTACATCTAGGATTCCTCTTAAATATATGGGTGGAATCACCAAATTGTGTGTGCTTACCTGACATATGCTTACTTTATAGAGGTGGGTTCCACGTTGGTGGTGCGAAATATATTCCATGTTCAAGGATTATTTTGGCACTTAAGTTGATCAAATAGTCTCTTAGTAATGAATAATATGTTGAATAAAATAAACCAATGAATCAAAAAAAATGAATCACTCAAATTGGATAAATATTTTTAATGTTATTCTAAAAATACCCTCATGAAATAATTATGTCAAAATTACATATTAAAAAATATTACATTTGTTTCTTAAAACACATCATTAATAAAAAATTTATCCACAGAAGCACAAATTGATAAATTGGTATGGTCAAAAATTGAAACGCTTATAAAATGACTAAAATATTAGCTCAATCAATTCAACCACAATAAACCACACTTGTCAACTAGCATAACATCTCAACATAGAAAACATAGGGCACTAATGATACCAATAATTAAATTCCCAATTAATAAAATCAAATAAATTTCAATATCAAATAAAAAATTCAAAAATACATATGAAATATCAATTTAATATCCCATTTTACAAAGACAAAATCAATTCATTAATTTTATGTTTCCCTTCTGAAAAAAATATGGAACATATCCTTTCATTCATTCATGCTTCTCAATTAATTAGTATCAAACATGCTAATTTTTTTTACCTCACTTTTGATTCCTTTCTCTAATAAAATGTTAAACAATTCAAGCGGACATAAGCACATATCATGAGAATATTTTTTTAACCATAGGATTATAAAGGAACCAATTTATTCACATTTTAATGACAACAGATACATAAAATCATGAGAAATTTTAAATAACTATTAAAATTAAATTGAGGCTTAAGGTTGGTATGATTTTATGATTTAAAAAATTACGGCTTAAAGAGGAGTTTTGTCTCTAATGTAAAATGCATGATATCAAAATGTGTAATGATATTCTTCACTTAAAATTAATAACTCCCACATACCAAAACTCAAAGTAAGGTCATGATCAAATTATGCAAAATGTATCATTTGTGCACCTTCTAGATTGTTTTTAAAAAAAATTACATTTTCTTCAATATTTATGCTTGAAACAAACCTCACATAAATCACATAAACAGATATGTTTAAAATCACTGGTCTAGTAAGGGTGGTTTTTGTTTTTCCGAAAGCATATCCCATTTTTTATTCATTTTTTATTTTATTTATTTGTGTTGAAGAGAATCAATGCAAAAAAAGTGTATGATTATTGAATAGAATAAAAATTCTCATTACCCAATATATCACCCCCACACTTCTTCCTTATAATGTATTTCATCCCTTCAATTGTGAATCCCTTATCTCCCACACATCAATATTAAAATATCATGAAAATACCAAGAGTAGGGTAGTAATGGATAAAAATGGATTGAAACCTGGATCGACCCTATAAAGATCATTCACAGTCTCTATGGGCTAAATAAGTATTGTTGTAATGGTGAAATTTAAGGATAAATGCTTTTGAAAAGATTCATCAATCATTTTATATGTATATTTTTATATTTATAGCTTTAACAGGTTCCAATGAATGTTTTGGCAGGTGACACGTCCCAAGATCACTCAATAAATGCTCTCAAGAATAAATAGGAATTAATTGATCTATAAATCCTCTTGATAATGGGATATATGATTTGGGGAAAGCAGTAATGTCATGAAATATAATAACAAAATAATTCACATGAATTTTTGAAATTGAGATCGTGAAAAATAGTAGGGAAATTTCATTTACTTGAATCAACTAATTATATCATATCATGAGTCCTCATTTCAATATAAATTATTCACTTAAACCATTAAATTATCCATTTTACTCACTCCATTTTATTAAAATTGAAATCTAAAACATGTAATCATATGATTCCTAAGAATGCATGTCTTCTTGATAAGTCATGTAAAGCACAAATTCAAGCATGTGCTTGCAGTTTCAGTTTAAAAATAAAACAATCACTGTGAAAGAAAAAAAATATAGAATTAAAATGATTTTTTATGTAATATAATAATCCTTTAAAAAATTATTCTTCAGTTGGGGGTTTCCTTTAGTTCTCTTCCACAGAACATCCACAACATATTTTCTATTTAGTTTCTCCATTTTTTAACATTGCATCATATTCATTAATGGACCTAAAAAATATGAATAAAAACAAATTCCATTTTAGTAATTATAAACCATTTTATAATATTATCGACATTATGAGTGGAATAAGAGAAAAAAACATGGGTTGTCTCCCGAAATATAACACCCCAAGCTTCCACGGTATGCTTTCCATTGAATAATACAATAGCATGTGTTGTATGCAACTTCAAGTTCTAACACACACATCACAACCAATCAAACTAGCCATTATGAATAGTAATACAAAATTTTTGAAATTTATAAATTTTATTTTTCAAAGTGGACTTTAGTTTTGGATTCATAAGATCTAACTTATCCTAGGGTGAATTTTCGGTATTTTTCTGAAAAACATCATTTCTTGATGAATAGTGAAACCACTAAGTGGTAGTTAAAAAACTGAATTTTTCATAAAACATAATTTTACCACTTCTGTGAGTGGAATTTCTAAAATCCGAGGGACATGGTTAATATCAAGGAGTAAAATGTGGTTCAATGAGATGAGAATAATTTTTGGTGAATAGTAACTTTTTACTTTTATTTACCACAGTTAAAATTAAATACGGTAATTAAGGGTAAAAATGATATTAATATAACCCTAACACATGTACAAATTCTATTAGACAAGTTTATCTTGACCAAAAACAACCTTAGGAATAAAATATTATCATTTAGGTCCACTTGGATTAGATTAGGACATTTATTATTATTTAATTCAAAGAAAAGTTAAAAGAGTTAAAATCAAAGTTTATTTACTAAAACATTTTTAATATAGGGATATACATAAGATAAATTCGATTGTAAATATTTATTAGAAAGATAAATAGATTTCCTACATAATGGTATTTTATTTATAATTTTTAGACATTAAATAATTATATTTAGTTATGACACAATGGTGATGTAATAATTAACTAATTAATGAAATATTAAAACAATAGATATTATAAATATCAAAATAAACGTAATTTGATACTTTTTATGAATTCCAATATTTTTATAGGTTAATATGACATATTTTTATTGATTATATAAATTTTTTTCGAAGTAATAATTCTTTTATGAATTTATCAAAAACAAAATATCCAATAGTGACAAAATTGACATAAAAGAGTTTTTAAAACAATTATTATATTATTAATTTATATTCAATACCTAAAAATCTAAGGTTTGGAAAAGAGACTTATATAATGATAGTTGTATCATTAATGGACCACGTGGGGATCTCTTGGAGGTATATAGTATGTTTATTAACAATATAATATAAAAATACAAAGTGACATGGTAAGTGTCAAACTAATTAACTAAATGTTAAAACTAAAAGATAAGGTTAATATAATGATCCAAACCTATATAAATTCTATTGGTTGAGTGTTTTTCGACCCATACCTACCTTAAACTTTAAATAATCCACTTTGGAGACATTGTAAACCGAATATGAATTTATTATAAAATAATATTTCTAGATTTTCCAAAGGTGCCCCTCAGGCCTCTTAAAAAAGGGAACTCACCCTTCTCACTAATTCACACATTCAATTACTTTTGGCTCGGCCAACCCCTTCCAAAATAATCTCTAATTATCTCTCACTTAAACCAAGAGGCCTTCGTTTGATCATAAATCCAACCTAAGGAGCCCTTTTGATCAAATCAAAAGAAAAAACCAAAATTAGAGGTAATGTTTTCACCACCCTCTTACAAGTTCCTTTCTTCTTCAACTTCTTCTTTCTTTGTTATTCCCATTCTAAAATAATAACTCCAGTATCTTATATATACTGTGATGTTATTAGAAATATGGTACAGTCATATTCTGTGTTCTATCCATCCTTTTAATGACATGTCACCATACGTGCGTACGTACGGCTTACCGTCTCCACGTCGTGAAGTAATTGTTATTCAATAAATTATTATTTGGATGGGCACAATAATGATGTTTCATTCATGTAAATAATAAATTTAACATGATAATTATTCTTTATATATTATATAACATTCTATTATATATTATTTTAATATCAAAAGAATGATATTGTCGCATGTGCGTACGTACGGACTACCGTCTCCACGAACGTGATGAGATTCATTCTCCATCATATCCATTCAAGTATAATTATCATTTGACGATTTAAAGATAATGTGTAAGGACTTGATATCATTATAGATATTAATAAGATACAACCTATCCATAGAAAACACGGCTTATGTAACAAAACATATAGGACTAAGTTAACTCCCGAAACGACGATAATACTAAGATATTATAAAAAAGCAATGTTAAAAAATCATATATGATATCATATTAATGAATATGATTCTTGTATAATTTAATAACAATTATTTCACCACTATACAGGAGTTAAACCTACCCCAACCAAGTTTAACTACAATGTAAGGGTTTATTTCACAATCTCTTCATTATCCGAGGTTGTTTATACATGATTATCTACTGGGACCTCTTTATCGTCCACATCCATGTTTCATAGAAATGTATTCCAAAACATTTTTAGTATTTAATAGATAATGGGTTAAAGTTATTTATTCCCTTGTTTGAATTAAATAAAATGGTTTGAAAGGAATAATTCTGTCGTTTAACAAACAAGGTCCTTTTTAGCCTTTTCGACAAAATTAAGGTAAGAATGATTTTTTAACTTATACGGTGGGTGCGGCTATTTTCCTCCATTATAAAATCGTCGAAGCTTCCCTTACAAGATTATAAAAATATTTTCAATATAAATTTTTTATTTTATAATTATGTGACTTTTAAATGATTAAAAAACGATATATTCTTCTCAAATAGTTTTGATTCCATATATGTCAACATCCTTTGATGGATTTTAAGATTATTTGAATGTGATTTATTATGATATGAAGCTTCTATATTTTATTGAAGGTTTTGTGATATGTTTGAATATGGATGTGTTATTTTTATACCATTCATGGTTTATGGTGAAAGTATTGACATTTCGTATGCTAGTTTTAATATGAATTTTTATGTTATGTTTAAATCTGTTCATGTGAGAAATTAATTGGACTTAATATGTGACGGTGGAGCCCGCTATAGCTCCTCGATGCATCGGTAGGTCTAATGAGACAAAATAGTGTCTTGGAAGAAGGCCTTGAAAAAATATTATTTGTAGTCTTGGCACGAGGCCTTAACTATGTGGTTATGATAGTCTGACATTATGCATTCCATCATTATGACAGTTGTTATAGATATTTCATGTGATTATTAGATTAGTATAATATCCATGTGAATAAGTAAATGGAATTATTTCATTCTATTTCTACCATATTATGTTGATGTTCATGTTTAAAAGGCTTTTGTTTTAGTCATACATTGCCTTAAATGTTTATTCTTATTTATGAATGTTTCCGCTATATTGTTATCCTTACTGGGCATTTGAGCTCACCACTTTTCTATGTTTTATTTTACCCAGGATGTGAAGAAGTATTTTATGAATGACCTGTAGGGATAGTATGAGGGGATAAGAGTGTGGAGTATGGAGACTATATTGTTTTAGTTTTCATTTTATGATGTAATGTAAACTTTATTAATGCATCTAGTTATTCTAAGGCTACTAAACTAATCGGTCTTTTGAGACTTGATCATTCTTGTGTTCATGTCAAAGTATTTTAATAATGCACTGACTCTGGGTAACTGGGGTCGGGGTGTTACAGTTGGTATCAGAGGAAGTTTTGAACAAAACATGGAAGCTATATTTAGATAAACTTCTATTGGAGCACATAAATTTAATATGGGGTTTGAAGATTAGTATAGATGAACTTCCTAGAATTTTGGTATTGTAAATAATTTGAGAGTTTTCTGAGGAATAAATCCATGTCTGGATACGAGTAGGTTGAGGTGGCTCTGGCACAGATGTTCCTAGTGGTAAAACCGAAAAACCCAACTTTGATCTAGACTCGAATGAGAACTGGTGCATGACAACGAGCCTTGCTGCACTCTTGGTTACGGCACCCTCAGGGGATATTCTTAGGATAACTCTCATTTTCATTACAAATCATTAAGAAGGGTTTATGAGTATATACGTCCTCAAAGAAAACATTTTTAAGATTATGGATTATATTCATAAATAGTTCAATTTATGTTAAGTGTTTTATAAGTATGGAATTATGTAGTTTGATTCATAAACTGATATAGTTTATGCTATTGTTTAGAAATGGCGCCTAGCTGAAGAAATGGAAACTGTATCAATGCATGCAATCCATGTAGGGATTTCCCTCCTGATCAAGATAATTATAGTGGAGCTGGTGATGCAACTGGTGCTGATCAGCTAATCACCATACTGGGATAACTCACTCAGGTTAGGAATAATAACTTTACCAGTATAGAGCACCCTGATCCACAGTGTGGATGATCAATGTTAGATCGATTAATGAGGCAGAAAACACCAATGTTCAATGGGAGTGCAAATCCATTAGTAGCTGAGCAATGGATAAGTTCCCTAGAGAAAATATTTCTGGCTTTGGGGAGTAGTGAAAGGGAGAAAGTTATCATGGCAGTTTATGGCCTCACTGGAGATGCTGATCAATTGTGGTCCTTGATTCAAAAAATTAAGGAAGATGATGAAGTATCAAATATGGAATGGAGGGAATTCAATGATCTGTTTTTAGAAAAATACATTCCTCGTGACCATCGAGCAGAGATGGAAAGGAAATTTTTGATTCTGAGATAAAAGGAGGATGAGAATGTCGAAATATATGAGGCTAACTTTATGAGGTTAGAATGGTATGATGGATATTATATATGTAACCCAAGACGTAAGATTGATCATTTCTTCGACGAGTTAAAACCATTACTCCGCTGAGCATTAGTCTCACAATCCTTCTCGTCGTACGAAGACATTGTCTCATGTGCTATCAAGACAAAAAAAGAATTCTCTAAGTCTTATGACTTTAAAGCAAAACAAGATATGAAGAGATCTGATGATCAATCTGGGAATGGAAATAAGGGGAATAAGGGAAAAGTTGAATATCCATCCTATACTAAATGCGGAATAAACACCCTGGTGCTTTCTTAAAAGGAATGGGAGTCTGTTATAAGTGTGGTGAAAAGGCCCCCAATCTCGTGATTTCAAGGGGAAGAAGGAAGATACCAATGTCCAATCCTACAATTTAAGGTAGATGGGACATTATGAAAATGCATTTCCTAAGCATTATGGGAACTTACCTCAGAAAAGTCCATGGGATCAAGGCCAACCCTATGCTATCACTACTGCTGAGGTAGAAGATCCAAAATATGTGGTGTCCTGTAATTTAATGGTTTCCTTAAGTTTAGAAAATGAATTATTTGATTATGGATCATCGAATTGTTTCATATCATCCCAGTTCTCTATGAAAATTAGATATTTCCAATCTGATTTAATAAGAGAGTTGTTAGTTAAAACTCCTAAGGGAATTATCATTGCAACCAAGTTTTGTGAATCAATCCCCATTGGAGCACATAAATGTACTTTATCCACTGATCTCATCGACATACCTATGATTGAGTTTGATATAATCCTTGGTATGGATTGGATTTCGTACCATGATGTGAAGATTTATTATAATAAGAAGGAGGTTGTGATTTTTTATGATGATGATAACGAACACCTCATCTTTAGAGAAGAATCGTCACCACCTATGTCTTATCTAGATCCACCCTCAGTAGCTCAAATAAATTCAATTATTGGGGATGAAGATAATGAAATGATTGTGGGTGAGGAAAGGAATGTTCAAATAGAGGATTTACCTATTGTGAAAGAATATTTATATGTGTTTCCAGAAGATTTACCTAGACATCCTACAGAACGAGAAGTTGAGTTTTCCATTGATTTAATTCCTGGATCAAGGCCTATATCGAAGACCCCTTATAGTATGGGAATTGTGGAATTATTTGAACTAAAGAAACAACTAGAGTTATTGAGTAATAATGGATTTACTCTCCCTAGTGTTTCTCCATGTGGATCCCCTGTTCTTTTTGTTGAAAATAAAGATGGATCTATGAGGTTATGTATCGAATACAGGGAGATAAATGCTATAACAATAAAGAAACATTATCCCCTAACTCGCATTGATGATTTATTTTACCAACTAAATGGAGCTCAATACTTTTCAAAGATTGACCTTCGATCTGGATACCATCAGTTGTGTGTAAAGAAGGAAGACATTCCGAAGACATCATTTCGAACAAGGTACATGCATTACGAGTTTACGGTAATGCATTTTGGGCTGACTAATGCATCATCTGTATTCATGGATCTCATGAATAGAGTTTTCAAGGAATATCTCGATGAATATGTGGTGGTATTTATTGATGATATCTTGGTATAATCCAAAATATGCGAAGATCATGAAAATCACTTTTGCATTATCCTGAAAACTATATGAAGACATGAATTATATGGGACGTTTAGCAAGTTTGAATTCTGGCTTCAAAAGATTTCATTTCTTGTCCATATTGTCATTAAAGATGGAATCTATGTTGATCCTTCTACGACCAAGGCAATCCATGAATGGACTTCACCGATGAGTATAACCGAGGTACGCAATTTTAATGGTTTAGCAGGTTATTAAGGACGTTTTGTCCAAAATTTCTCCCAGTTGGCTAACCCATTAACAAAGCTCACACGTAAACGGGTTAAATTTGATTGGATAAAAGAGTGTGAATACTGTTTCATAGAACTGAAGATAATATTAGTCAATTCTCTTATATTGACTCTACCATCGGGGAATGATTGGTTCATTATTTATAGTGATGCATCGAAGAAAGGACATGGTTGTGTCCTAATGTAGAATGATAGGGTTATTGCCTATGCATCAGGACAGTTGAAAATTCATGAGAAAAACTATCCTACTCATGATCTCGAGTTGGTAGCTGTGTCTTTGCATTGAAGATATGTAGGCACTACCTCTATGGTGAAAAATGTGAGATTTATACTGATCAAAAGAGTTTGAAGTATATTTTCTCACAAAAAGAACTCAACATGAGGCAAAGGAGATGGCTTGAATTACTCAAGGATTATGATTATACGATACATTACCACCCGAGGAAGGAAAATAAGGTGGTAGATGCTTTGAGCAGAAAATATCATGGTGTTTTGAACAATATGAGAATTGAAAGGGATCCAATTTTCATGGATCTAGTGAAGATGGACAAGGGAATAACCATGGAAGGTGAAACATCAATGCTTTTTCAAATGGTTGCCAAACCATCCTTACTAGAAAGGATTAAGAGTTCTCAGACCGATGATGAATAATTTCAAAAGAAGATTAAAGCTTTGAATGATGGGATATTGAGAGACTTTATTTATGAAGATGAAATTTTGAAATTTCAGAAGAGGCTTTCTGTTCCCAATATATATAATCTAAAAAGGGAATTTTTGGATGATGCTCATAGTTACAATTTATCTATACACCCTGGGAGAACCAAATTGTATAGAGACTTGAAGGAACATTTTTGGTGGGACAACATGAAGAGGGAGATTGCTGATTTTGTATGAAGATGTATGGTTTGTCAACAAGTGAAAGTAAGAAGGTAAAATACTAGAGGAGTCATGCAACCTCTTCCCATACTGGATTGGAAATTGGATAATATTACGATGGACTTTGTCATGGGGCTACCAAAGATGCCTAGAAGGAACAATGCAATATGGGTTATTGTTGATCATCTTACCAATTCAGCACATTTTCTTGATATAAGAGAAGATCTACCACTGGAATGTCTAGAAAGACTATATATTAATGAAGTGGTGAGACTTCATGGAGTACCCCTATCGATTGTTTCTGATCGTGATCCCCGTTTTACATCAAGATTCTGGAAGAGTCATCAGAAATCCTTGGATACTGAACTTCAATTGAGCACTTCCTACCACCCTCAAACAGATAGACAATCAGAATAGACTATTAAAACCTTATATTACATGTTGAGATCCTGTTCACTTGACTTTTAGGGTATTTGGGATAAATATTTACCTCTAGTATAATTTTCCTATAAAAATATCTTCCATTCGAGTATTCAGATGGCACCATATGAAGCGTTATATGGAAATAGATGTTTCACACCAACCTATTGGGATGACGTTGGTGAACAGAAACATGTAGGCCCATAACTGGTGGAGGGAATAATGGAAAAGGTAAAGGTAATCCAAAACCACATCAAAGTAGCTCAAAGTAGGCAGAAGAGATATGCTGATAACTGAAGGAAGAATTTGGAATTTCAGGTAGGAGATCATGTTTTATTAGAGGTATCTCCATAGAAGGGAGTTATACATTTCGGTATGAAGGGTAAATTTATTCCTTTGTAAATCGGACCTTTCGAAATTCTAGAACGAATTGGGGCTGTAGCTTGCCATTTGGCAATGCCGCCAAGTCTCTCCAAAGTTCATGATGTGTTCCACGTATCACTATTGATGAAATACATGTCTGACCCAACGCATGTACTCACATATGAGGAATTAGAACTAGAACTCGATCTTTCTTATTGAGAAGAGCCCGTCAAGATTCTTGATATGAGAGAACAAGTACTGAGAAACCGGATGACGCATCTGGTAAATGTTTTGTAGAGAAACCATAAGATGGAAGAGGCAATGTGGGGACCCGAGGAACTTATGATGAAGAACCACCCGAGTATTTTCATGTGGTAGTATTCTATAAATTTGAAGGATGAAATTATTTGAAGGAGGGGAGAATGTAACACCCCAAGATTCCATGGTACACTTTCATTTGAATAATACAATAGCGTATGTTGTACACAACTTTGAGTTCTAACACACACACTACAACCAATCAAACTAGCCATTATGAGTAGTAATACCCACTTTTTGAAAATTATAAATTTTATTTTTCAAAATGGAATTCATTTTTGGATTCAGAATATCGAAATTACCTTAGGGTGAATATTTGGAATTTTTCAGAGAAACATCATTTTTTAAGGAATAGTGAAACCACTATGTGGTAGTTAAAAAACTGAATTTTTCATAAAACTTAATTCTACCACTTCTGTGAGTGGAATTTCGAAAATCTGAGAGACACGGTTAATATCAAGGAGTAAAATTTGGTTCAATGCGATGAGAATAATTTTTGGAGAATAGTAACTTTTTACTTTTATTACCACGGTTAAAAGTAAAGAGGGTAATTAAGGGTAAAAATGATATTAATATTATCCTAACACATGTCCTAATTCTATTATACAAGTGTATATCGACCAAAAAAAACCTTAGGAATAAAATATTATCATTTAGGTCCACTTGTATTAGATTAGGACATTTGTTATTATTTAATTTAATGAAGATTTAAAAGAGTTAAAATCAAAGTGTATTAACTAAAACATTTTTAATATAGGGTTATATATAAGATAAATTAGATTGTAAATATTAATTAGAAATCTAAAAGGATTTCCAACATAATGATATTTTATTTATTATTTTTAGACATTAAATATATTAATTTATTTATGACACAATGGTGATGCAGTAATTAACTTATTAATGAAATATTAAAATAATATCAAAATAAATATAATTTGAGACTTTTTATGAATTCAACTAATTTTCTAGGTTAATATGACATATTAGGATTTATTATATAAATTATTTTTGAAGTAATAATTCTGTTATAAATTTATCAAAAACACTATACCAAATAGTGTCAAAATTGACATATAAGTGTTTTTAAAACAAATATTATATTATTAATTTATATTAAATTCTTAAAAATATAGGGTTCAGCCAAGAGACTTATATCATGATAGGTGTATCATTAATGGACCACTTGGGGGCCTTTTGAAGGTAAATAGTGTGTTTATTAACTATATAATATAAAAATACAAAGTGACATGGTAACTGTCAAACTAATTAAATAAGAGTTAAAACTAAAAGATACAGTTAATATAATGACCCAAACTTGTCTAAATTCTATTGGTTGAGTGGTTTTCGACCCATCCCTACCTTAAACTTTAAATAATCCACTTTGGAGCCATTATAAACTGAATATGAATTTATTATAAAATAATATTTCTAGCATTTCCAAAGGTTCCTCTCACGCCTCATATAAAAGGACACTCCCCCTTCTCACTAATTCACATATCCAATCATTTTGGCTCAGCAAAACCCTACAGAAATACTCTCTCAACTTCTCTCACGTCAACCTAAGGGCCTTATTTTGATCAGAAAGCCAACCTACGGAGCCATTTTGATCAAATCAAAAGGAAGAACCTAGAGAAGAGCTAATGTTTTCACCACCCTCTTTCAAGTTAATTTCTTATTCAACTTCTTCATTATTTATTATTCCAATTCTAAAATAATAAATCCAGTATCTTCTATATACTTTGATGTTATTATAAATATGGTACAACCATAGTCAGTATTCTATCCATCCTTTGATTGACATGTCACCATACGTGCGTACGTACGACTTACCGTCTCCACGTCGTGGTGTAATTGTTATTCAATAATTTATTATTTGTATGGGTATAATAATGATGTGTAATTAATGTAAATAATAAATATAACATGATAATGATTCTGTATATATGATATACTATCCAATTATATATTATTTTAATATCAAAGAATGATATTGTAGCTCGTGCGTACGTACAGACTACCGTCTCCACGAACGCGATGAGATTCATCCTCCATCGTATCCATTCAAGTATAATTATCATTTGATGATTTAAAAATAATGTTTATGGATTGATATCATTATAGATATGAATAATATACAACCTATCCATAACAAACACAGCTTATGTAACAAAACATATACGAGTAAGTTAACACCCTAAAAGAAGATAATACTATGATATTATTAACAAAGAAATATTAAAAGATCATATAAGATGTCATATTAATGTATATGATTCTTGTATAATTTAATAACAATTATTTCACCATTTTATAGGAGGTTATCCTACCCCCAACCAAGGAAAAGTAGAGGGTAAGGGTTTATATCACAATATCTTCATTATCCGAGGTTATTTTTACGTGATTATCTACTGGAACCTCTTTATCATCCACATCTATGTTTCTTAAAAATGTATTCAAAAACATTTTTACTATTTACTATACAATGGTTTAACGTCATTTATACCCTTGTTTTACTTTAATAAATTGGTTTGAAAGGAATATTTCCATCATTTTCCAAACAAGATCCGTTTTAACATTTTCGTCAAAATTAAGGTAAAAATGTTTTTTAACTTATACAGTGGGTGCATCTTTTTTCCGTAAAAAAATCTTTGAAGCTTCCCTTAAAATCTTATAAGAATATTTTCAAATTAAATTTTTTATTTTATAATAATGTGACTTTTATATGATGTAAAAAAAGATATTCCTCTCAAATAGTTTTGATTTTATCTATGTCAACATCCTTTGATGGATCTTAAGCTTATTTGAATGTGATTTATTTTGATTCAAAACATCTATATTGTATTGAAGGTTTTTTGATATATTTGACTATGGATGTGTTATTTTTATACCATTCATGGTTTATGGTGAAAGTATTGACATTTTGTATGCTAGTTTTAATACGAATGTTTATGTTATGTTTAAA
Organism: Viscum album; assembly: GCA_963277665.1. NCBI lineage: Eukaryota > Viridiplantae > Streptophyta > Magnoliopsida > Santalales > Viscaceae > Viscum > Viscum album. The sequence goes on from OY728166.1 coordinate 1,395,586,290, forward strand.
CCTGATCATATGAGGAATGCATTGGACATAATATGTGATAGGTGGAGCCCGCTATAGATCCTCGATGCATCGGTAGGTCTCATTAGAAAAACTAGTGTTTTGGCACAAGGCCTTGGCAAAATCATATTTGTAGTCTTGGCACGAGGCCTTGGTTATGTGGTTATGATAGTCTGGCATTATGCATTCCATCATTATGAAAGTGGTTATTGATATTTCATATGATTATTCAATTATTAGAATATCCATGTTAATAAGTAAATTGCATTACTTCATTATGTTTCTGCCATATTATGTTGAAGTTCATGTTCAAAGTGATTTTGTTTTAGTTATACATTGCCTTAAATGTTTATTCTTATTTATGAAAGTTTCCAATATATTGTTATCCTTATTGTGCAATTGAGATCACCCCTTTTCTATGTATTATTTTAACCAGGATTTGAAGAAGTATTTTATGAATGACCTGAAGGGATAGTATGCGGGGATAAGAGTGTGGACTATGGATACTATATTGTTGTAGTTTTCATTTTATGGTGTAATGTAAACTTTAATAATGTATCTAGTTATTCCAAAGCTACTAAACTAATCTGTCTTTCGTGACTTGATCATTCTTGTGATCATGCCAATGTTATGTAATAATGCACTGACTCTGGGTAACTAGGGTCAGGGCGTTACACGAAATCTCTTTTGTTTAATGTATTTGGCTCGACTCAGAAATTTAAAAAATTAAAATCCTTTAATACAAGATTCTATCCCCCACACATGATAGATAATGTCATAATTTCATTTAAATTTTCTTTTTTAGATAATTATGTAAAAAAATAGAATTACTGCTTTTAGTCAAGGGTAATGTAAAGATGTAACCTAGTAGGAATTCCTTGGTAAATAGGTTTGATGAGTCTGATCTCCTTTGCATGCTCTTTAGTCATTCCTGGTGAAGAAATTTCATACCTACAATAGTATGATTTGATTCCACGATTTCAAAAACCCCAGAAAAACCCATGATTTTTTCTTTCTAGATAGTTTCCAATCTTTTTAGATATTTGTTTATTCCTTATTGAAATCTAATCATCACAATTTTTAAGTGGTCGGGGTGTCCATAGAAAATTCACCTCTTCTATACTCTATTTTCATTACTTATGTGAAGTTGGTTTTGGTTTTTACCTATGCACTTTTAAATAAAATATGTCTATTTTGAAATTGATTGAGTACATATTTACATTTCTCTTGTGATCTACTCTACTAATTGGTTTGAGAATATTTTTTACATACCTATTCAGTGATAGTAGGGTTTTATCTAACATTTTTCTGATCATGTTTTATTTTAATGAATATGGAATTATTCTCAGCTAGTTCCTCATCGTTATTACAAAGTTCTTTTAGAGATCTACGATAATCATTTCATGTTCAGCCTCTTTGAATTTATAAATCTCGATCTCACAATCTCCACCACCTTCTTCCAACACACTATCCAATAATTATGAGGTTGTCACTTATGAATTTTCAATTTATTCATTGCATTTTTTATATATTACATTTATTGAATTGATTATTAATATATTCTTATTAGAGATGAGTATGTTTAAATGCACTTGACTATCTCTGCATATCATTGAGAGTGTTCCCTCATGAATGTTGACAATGGTCTATGTAGTATTTAAGAATTTTATCCCTAGGATTATGGTTGAATGTGATGTAATACTATATTCTACCATTTTTAGCACATTAAAGATAGCTGAGAATAGTATATCTATGAATTTTAAAAGTGCATCTTCCATAACACCTGTTGGGAAAACCATGGATCTGTTTTTGAGCTGGACCAGCACTCTAGTAGGCATTAATTTTTCAATATAAAAATATTAAATAAATATTGAGTCATAACATTTATTTAAGCTCTTATATCGGATAATGCATCATTAAACTTTATAGAACCATTTATGTAGGGAAAAGACAATGTCTCTATATCTTGATATTTTTTTGATATTAGTGGTGTTAGGAGAGCCGAGACACTTTATCCTAAGTTGATTCATTCATTTTCATCCATTATATTATTTTATTTCGTAAATCCTTTATCAATTTTTCAAACAACGGTATTATTTAGATTTCCTCATGTAGTTGGTAGTTAATCATCATTTTCTTGAATGTTTCTAGAATTTCACAAAGAATCTGTTCTTCTACCCCATATTAGACTCACCTAATGTAGATGGAATTAGTGCTGGGATATCCTTTTTCTCCCTTTTCTGTTTCTGTAAATGTTTTCTTGACCATTCCTTTTTTATCATTATTCTGAATAATTTTTATAGTTTCATTATTTGGGATGGATGGGTATAGATTCATGAGGTTTCTTGGAATTGTCATACTCATATAGTTCAGGTAGTGTGAACTCCTTCTTGATTCACATTATGATTAAAATGAAATTCTCTATTGTATTTGGAACTTCTTGTGTTGGGAGTTTAACTTGGATCATATTTATAACATCCACAAGTATTACAAATAAACTTGTTATCTTGTCAATTGTATCTTCCATTCCTGCAAAATTGGTCTCCACCTATTTTCCTTTAGTTGTTTTCACACCTGTGGATGGTTTCCAATAATTATGATACTGGAAAGGTTGGGGTTGGAATGTTTATTGTTACTAGAAGGGATTATTTTATGGTTTTTGGAATGTTTTTGTGTTCTGATATTGGTACTGAAAAAGTGTCTGGGCTTGGTTCTATTGAAGTTCATATCCTAGTTCGGTCTGTGATTAATAAGGATAATTTGACTAAAATTACCTTTTCTGATAGGTTGTAGCCTAACATTATGTTTCCTACACTTTTGGGCACCGATCAGTGTAATGATAAGTAGAAGATAATAGTCCACATACCTGTGTTGGGCCTTCTTGTCCTTTCTCTTGGATCAAAACAAGTTGTCTCATAAAAACTTTTCATTTATTTATGTGTCTCTTCATGAAGGGTTGAGGAAAAATATGAAGTCCTTACATCATGAATTCCTCTAGTTCTCATACCTATAGTTCCAAATAATTATGAATTTTGTTCAATATACTCAATCAGAATATAGATATCACCAAGAAACTTGTCAATTAGGGATCCTCTGGATGAGGAATCTAGTGGAATCCTATCATTGTCAAAAATCCTTTGTTGAAGTACGCAATTAATTAGTCCCATCCATTTAATAGTGTGGTAAACATGCATATAGTTTCTTGAAACGTTTTTAGTATTCATAGGGACTCTCTATTCGATTTATGTCTGACATAAATCTATTTTATTATTAGAATGATCCTGGATTTTGGGAAGAATATATGTAATAAGAATCTTTTGAGATCTTCTAAATCATTGATCACCCCTGGTTTAATATTGAACAACCATTACTTTACTGACCCTCAAGTGAGAATGGGGACTCCCTCCAATTTATATGTTCTTTCATGACTCCCTGGGGTTTGAATCTTGTGTAGACATAGGTGAACTCTTGAGTGTGTCAATTCAAGTTTTCACCTGGAAGGCCGTAAAATTTGGGTATCACTTGGATCATGTTAATACATAGTTCCAAATCATTTAATATGGAAGGGACAATGAATTTTTTATTTTGATAAATAAATTGAGGTTCAAAGTTGTTTCCCAAGGTTCAGTTGTGATTTCCAGCTATTGTAACTTGTTTATAGTGTTCACTAAAATTTTCAAATGAATTCGTGAGGTCTCTTTCATCAAAATATGAATGAAAAAAATTGAAATTAGGATATTATTCATTAAATTATATGATCAAATTCAAATAATTTATTATTTTATCTTTGAGTCATTTAAAATATCTTTTTTTGGGTGTTTTGTGGCTCTTTATCCATGGAAATTGTTCCATGTTTGACTCACTCCTTTCATGGGACGTAAAAACAATATTTAAATTACCTAGGTATAGTATAATCATTGATCCTAGGTAGTCTCTTGAAGAAGAGTGCATGGAAAATAACATTGTCACTTTTTGTTGATTTATGTGAACAATGGGTAAACTATATTTGAATAATGTGAGAGAAATAAAAATATTGATTATATTGTTTTTAAATAAGTATGAGAGATGGTGATCAGATATGGTTTGGATAGGGCTTGTGTTGTGAAATTATGGTTTAAAAATTTATCCCTCTTTATTCCTTTAACTTTTAGAAGAATGATTCATCTATAGAGTCATCTATCCCCCTTTTCCAGATGGGGATGATGAGAATGTTCATTTGAAAACCTTAGATTGGCCATTCATCCTTCCAATGTGTGTATGATTGTAGATGGTTTTCTTAATTAACTTGAGAAATTCCTAACCACCAATTTCTGTTACCTAAATAACATATATTCCTACATACAATAAAAAACACATGCTAACTACCATCAGACACTCACAACCTGGCCCCAATCTATTCCACTATATATAGATTAGGATTTCTTGGACAGAGATATGATCATTATCCAAATAAAATTAAATTTACAAAATTAAAATATAACAAAATTTAATTCAGAATTTAATAATAAATTTATAATTTAAACCACATTAATAAAGAATACGGGATCATATTAATTTTAATCACAAGAACTCAAGAAAAAAATATAGTCTAGCCCCCCATTCCCAGTCACTCATTATAACTAACCCTCCATGGATGGGGAATTTAATATGTGTTTTGAGGGGGAGAAATTATAATAAATGAAAAATAAATAATCTAAATAAATCTATAGGACATCATCTTCCTATATTTCCCTAACCAGTTGGTTGGATGTCGTGTGGATGGATTGGAATGGAGATGCTTTACCTCCTTTTATAGGACATAATATGTCCAACGAATATTTTCATGTTTTTACCACTTAAATTTATAATTATTAAATTTCATCCTTTATAGAAGTTGTTCATAAACGTTTTTCACATTCAGCACAAGATTTAGTTCATAATTGGCCAATGGATGTAGGAGTTATAAATATTTTATTGTCGATGACTTTTTCAAGCTGAGATTTCTAAAAAACATCTTTCAATGTATAACATTCCATTTACACCATATTTGATGCATCTATCAATAATCTTTAATGGGAACACATGTCTAGGATCCCCCTTTCGTATCCATGTGGAATCACCTAATTTTGATGTGTGTAGCCTGACTTATACATCCAATACAGAGGTGGGATCCATGTTGTCGGCCCAAATGTTATTCCAGTTCTAAATATTTTTAGGGCTCCATGATGTTCAAATCAGTTCTTAATCCTAAAGGAAATATCAAATAAAATAAATAAATGAATCATAAAAAAAATTAATCACTCAAAATGGATAAATATTGGAAACATTATTTAGAAAATTCCCTTGTGGTAAATTCTATCAAAATTACAGATTTAACCAATTTTTATATTTTTTTCTCAAAATACATAATAAATCTAAATTTGATCCATATAAGACCAAATTAATAAATTGTGAGGGTAAAAACAATTAGAAATCATATAAAAAATAAGGAAAATATTATCATTATCAATTCTTCCACTCATTAACCATGTTTGTCCTCAAGCATAAAATCTTAACCTAGATATTATAGGGAACTAATAATAACAATATTTAAATTCCTAAATAATAAAATAAAACAATTTTCAATATCCAATAAAACATTCAAAAATAAAAATTAAATATCTATTTCATTTACCATTTTCCAAAAAACAATAAATTCATTGATTTTACTATTACCTTTTGAAAAAATGATGGATCATATCCTTTCATCAAATCCTGCTCCTCAATTCATTATTATGAAACCTGCCTATTTATGATTTACCTCAATTTTTAATTTTTTTCTATTATCACTCATGATACAATTCAAGTATATTTATTATCATAACATTAGAATATTATTCTTATCCATAGGCTTGTAAAGGAACTACATTGACCCCATTGTAAATTCAAAAGGCACAAAAAATCATGAGGACCTTTCAATGAAGGTTCAAATGACCTAGAGGCTCAAGGTTGTAAGGATTTGATTCCTGAAAAACTCAAGGCTCAAGGATTAGGATTAACAATTAATTAAAATTCATGTTATCAACATGTTAAATGAAATTCTCCCCTTACAATTAGTAACACCAACTTCCCAAAACTCAAAGCATGGTCATTATCAAATTATGCTCAATTACTGACTTCTGAACAGTCAGGATTTTTTTGAAATAATTTATAATTTATTTATAAAAAGTAAGGCTTGAAACACACCTCACAACCATTACCTAATAACATATGATAAAAATCAGAGGTCTAGTAATTGTGATTTTTTATTTTCCCAAAAATAACATATTTTTTCCCTTTTTTTCATTTCCTTTTTTTAATTGAACTAGGGAAATCAATAAAGATTATAATGAATGAATAAAATGACCTTTCCTAATACCCACTATAGTACTCCCACACTTCTTTATTACAATTTGTATCTTCTATTCCACTAATATTCCCTTCTTACCCACACTTAAATATTAAAATACCATGTAATTACCAACAGTAGGGTATAGATGGATAAAAATGTCTTGAAAAATTGCTCCTCCATATAAAGTTCATTCATGGTCTCTGTGGGCATGGGAATGACTGGTGTAATGGTTTTACTTAAAGATATGGTATTTTCTAAAGATAACTCAATATATTTTTTTTGTACAGTCATATATTTTAAAAGTTCCAATGCATATTATTATAGGTGACATGTCCAAAAATAACCCAATAAATATGCTCAATAATAAATAGGAAGTACATGGTATAGAAATCCTCTTGGGAATTGGGAATATGATTTCGGAAAAACACTCATGGAATGACTAATAATAACAAATTAATTCAGATGAATTTAAAAATTGAAATCATGAAAAATTGTAGGGAAATTTCATTTACATGAATCAACTAACTCCCTAAAATCACGAGTTCTCATTTCAATATACATGCTTCACATTAAACATTAAATTATCTACTCAACTCATTCAATTTTGCAGATATATAAATCTCAAACATGGTATCACAAGAATCCTATGAAAATAAAATCACATATATAGGTCAAATAAATCATGAATTCAAGCATGTGCATGAAATTTAATTTTGAAACTCCATTTAATATTGGTAATGAAAAAATAGTGAATTAAAATTATTATTTTTATATAAAATAAATATTCCATTAGAAATGATTCTCCAGTTGTGTGGTTGTTCCTTTAGTTCTATTCTGCAACACATTCATGACGTGTGTTCTATTCTATTTCTCTATTTTTGAACACCGCAACATCTTCATTAATGAAAATAAAAAATATGGATGAAAACAAATGATTGTGTGTGCCTACTCAGTCATTCATGAATATGACTGCGGGAAATAGTAGGCTAATGGAAAACATGGGTTTCCTCTTAAAATTAATTTAGTTTAATATCTTTTTCTCAACTCAAAAGTTGAAAAAATTGACAAATCCTATTATAAATGATTCTTTCACCCGAAAAATAATTGATGTAGTGTCCTTAATGAATTTAAATTTATTTTTTAGGTAAGTATATAAAAAATTAGAATTACTACATTTAATATAGTGTAATGTAATGATGAAACCTGATAAGTCATCATTGGTAAACCGATTGGAGGAGTGTGATCTTCGTCATTTCAACATTCCTCTTTCCTAGTAAAGACATGTTATACCAGAAAGAGTATGATTTGTGTTCATAGTTTCCACAACACTAAAAAAACACTCGAAATTATATTTCTCAAGGATGGTTTTCAATAATTATAGATATTTTTCTCTTCCTTATTGCAAAATAAACTTCACTCTTTTTATGGGGTTTTGGTGTCCTTATAAAATTCGTCTCTCATAATTATGTGCCAGATTGTCCCTCAATTTTATATACCCACGTGAACATTGTTTTGTTTTTTAAATATAAAAATTTAAATATAATAGGTATATTTTGACAACCATTGAGTACATATTTACATTTTTATTATGATCCTCTATTCTATTTTGTTTGACAATATCCTTCACATACATCTTTAATGTTAATGGGGTTTTTTTTCTAACAATGTTTAGCAAAGGTGGAATAGTAAGGCATATGAAATTATTCTTGGATAGTTAATCTACCATCTTAGAATGTTCCTTCCAGAGATCTATGATAATATTTTCCTGATTATCATCTTTCATTTTACCCTTATCGATCACACCATCTTATCCTGCATCTTATAAAAAAATATCAAAAACGTAAGAGGTTGTATCTTTGGAATTTTCATTTGGTTATACGTATTTTTGTGGTATATTTCATTTGGTTAATGAAAACTTGATAGATTATTCATGCATTTGAGTATATTGAAATTCTCTCGACTATCTCTATACCAGATTGTGAGTCTCCATCGTGCATGTTGATGATTCTATTTACAGTCTCTAGGAATAGTCTCCCAATGATGAAGAGTGATTATGATGAACTCATATAATCTTATATTTTAAGAACATAAAATTCAGATGGGAATAATAGATCTTTGACTTATATAAGAACATCTTCTAGAAGACATGCTGGGAAAACTGTGGATCTATTTTAAAATTGGACAACCACTCTTGTAGGATTTAATTTTATAATCTTCAAAGGTGTAAATACATAGTGAGGATTAACATTTATAGAAGATACTAGATCGCATACCTCATGAGTAAAAATTAATGAACTATTAGTGCATGGAGTAGAAAATTTCCTTAGATCATTAATGTTTTTCTATATCGGTGGTGTGATCAGTGTTGTGGGGAATTTTCCTATGTTTTTTCTTTTGTTTCCATCCATCCTCTGTATTTTAGTGCGCAAATACTTCATAATGTTTTTAATATTTATATATTCCACATATTTACTCATGTATTGGAATGTTAATCTACTCATTATGGAATGTATCATGAATTTCCCATCAAAGTCATCAATATTTACCCTTCATTAACACAACTAATGCATATGTAAATGGTTTAGGGATATCCTTTTTCTTATATTTTTTTGAAAAGTTGTTTTCTTCATTTCTTTACTGAACCTTTTTCTTTTTTATTTTTGTTATATTTTATTTTTTTTGGTTGGATGTGTTTAGATTCAAGATATTTCTTGGAATCATAATCCTGAGATTTTTCAGGTGGTGTGACCTCTATCTCGCTTCACATTGTGATTGCACTTACATTCCCATTAGTATTTGGAATAGTCTATACAATGAGTTTACCTTAGATCATAGTTAGAAAATGTCTACGGCTTTCAAACAATTAAGTTATCTTGTAAATTTTATTTTCCATTCCTACAACTTTGTTTTTCATCTATTGTTCCTTAGTTTTCGACACACATATTAATGGTTTCTCCAAATTGTTTGACTATAAAGGGGATGATTGGAATGTTTATTGTTTAAGGAAGGGATTATTCTAAGGTTATTGGAATGGTTCTGGGTTATAATATTTCTACTAAAAAGGTGTTCTATATAATTTTTTTGTCAAAATATATATCCTGGTTGGTTCTATGGTTGATCCTGTTGATTTGAAGGGAATTGCCTTTTCTGATAGTCTGCGACACAACTCTCTATCTCCTTTTCTTTTGTACATTTATTAGTGTAATTATATGTGACGTTCATACTCCAAATACCATATTTTGTCCTTCTTGTACCTTCACTTGTTTCACATCATGTTTTATGATCAATATTTTCATTTCCTTAGGTGTCACATCATGTAGGGATGTGGAATAATCTGATGTCTTTAACTCTTTAATCCTCTGGTTCTCATACCTCTAGTGCCAAATTATTGTGAATTTTAAAAAATATTATCAGTCATAACATGGATATCTGTAGTAGACTTGTCAAATAGGTGTCCTCCAAATGAGGCATCTAGTATATTACTAACATTTTCTAGTAATACTTAGTATAATTACACAAGAATTGGTCCTCTTCCATTTCATAGTGTGGGAGGGTTTTCAAATAGCTGCTCGTACTGTATATGTTAAAAAATTTATTTCCTTAATTTATTGAAAAGGTAATAAATTACCTCATTTGGAAAATGACTGAATGATTACTTTCAAGATATATTAGAGAAATTCAATCATGTGTAAAAATGAATTTAAACATCCATAAGATAATAATGTCCATGTAGATAATTATGCATCAACAACCTTGAATAATAATGAGATTGTGAAATAAACCCTTACCTTCATTATGATACTCTTCGTACGTGTTTGAAACACATATATAATGGGTTTTTAACATATTTTTAACTTATATTAGAGTCATAATAATATTTATGATATCAAATACAATTCATTTATGTCTTTTTATTATCCGTTTATAAACAATTCCAAGTTAATGCTACATTTCAGTTAATAATTTCTTTGTTTATCATATTGAATAAAAGTAAGTGAATGATATTTATATATATATAATACTAGTATTATTATTACGTCAAATATTTCAATCTAATTAACAATTTTTAATCCTATAATCATTCATGGAATGTGAACGCGGAAGATAGGTTTCATCCTATTGTAGAGAAAGTAAACCATACGTACACACAAGCAGCGATATCATTTCCAAAATGGTTAAATGTTATGGAATTATATAGAATAAGAATTATAATGAAAAAAATATCATGTTATATTTATATTTACATCCATTTTATTCATCATTATACCCATATAAATTTAGTGTACATGAAAAAAAATTTACACCACAACGTGGGGACGGTAAGTCGTACGTACGCACACATGGTTATATTGTTTTTCGTAGGATTGATAATAGGAGGAATATGGTTGTACCATAATTATAATAACATCCCAATGTGTGAAATTATATTTAGTTATTATTTATGTTTGAAAAAAATAGATAAAGAAGAACTAGAAGAAGAAAAGGACATTGAAAGAGGTGACAAAACAATTTTCTCTTTTCGGGTGCCTCCTATTGATTTTCCCAAATGGTATACATAAGATGTCATTAGGCCAAAATATTATCTGATAGAATTGTATGTGGGATATTGGTAAAGGAAATGGGAAGGATTTGGCTGAGCGGAAGGTATTTCGAGGTGTGAATTAAAGGGAAGGAATAGTGCCCGTTTATAAGAGAGGTGAGGGGCACTTTAGGAAAAGCATGATATATTAATTTATTATAAATTTTCATTCATTTTAAAATAGCACAAAATTAATTTATTTGGAATTATATGATGACGATGAATCAAAATATTCTCATCCAATTTTGTTTAAGTATGTTTAGTTTATGACATTGACATTATCTTTTGGGATTAACCCCTAGTTATACATTATAACTCTTACCGTTTTTCTTGTATTTTTATATTATAGGGTTAATTTTGAAAATATAAAATGACAAGATAACCTCAAGTGGATAATTAATGAAAATTTTAACATTATATAAATCATTTAACTGATAAATATATTTTAAGTATTTTTACGTCATTTAATAATGTAGTATTTTTTTAAAAACTCCTTTTTGTCAATTTTTACACTATTTAGTAATTGATTTGTTTTAAAGTCATAAAAACTTTATTTAATAAAAGAAAATGTATTAAATGAAATATAATATGTCATAATCATCAATTAAATTCGTGGATCGAATAATACCATTCAATTTATATTTATTTTAATATTTATAATGTTATTTATTGGATTCTTTTATTAATAAGGAAAATACTGCATCATTATTATGTCATAAATAAATTTAATTATTTAATGTCTTAAAATTACAAAAAAAACACCATGATTTGGAAATACTATTATTTTTATTATAAATATTTATGTATGAAAATATTATTATATAACTCAAATTAAAATTTATCTAGTAAATGATACTTATTTATGATCTATTTTCAGAGACTTTAAATTAATTCTTATAACATGATGTTACTACACCCAAGTGGCTCCATGTGGCCCCACATTCGACCCAAGGATGCCAATGGAAATAAATATATCATAAAATAGAATTATCACACATGTTAGTGCTGTTTTATATTATTATAATATGTTTTTACCATTATTTATCGGATTTACATTTTAATAATGGTAAATAAAAATAATTAATGAAGTTACTGATCATTAAGTGAAAACATAAAAGGCACATATTTACAAAATTTATAAATTTTGAATCCAAATATTGAATCCATTTTTCGAAACTAAAAACACAGAATTTTTTGTAATTGATTTAAAATCAATTCCCATTTTCAAAACTAGAAAGCTGGTTTTTAAGAAATAAAAACAATCAACTGTTTGACAGGTGTTTATGTTCAATTTAAATGTGAAATTTATTCCAAAGACCAAAATTATATTAAATGATAAAAATATAATCTAATTATGCTATAAAACTACTGAAATTTTCAATTTAACACTTTAAGTAATTTTTATTAAAAAAGTTTGTTTTTCAATTAAAATTTAGTAATTTTCACTATATATTTGAATATGAAAGTAATCAGAAAAGTACCAAAAATTCATATATACTAAATTTTTAATTCCCATATCTAAATATTAATTTCATTTCATCAAACATAATATATAAAAGTGAAAAAATTGGATTTTAAAATGGTTCACAATTAAAAGGTGGAAAAACTGTTTTTTTTTTAAATACATATTTTATCTGAAAAAATGAATTTATACTTATATTATATATAATAAAAAAACTGTGAATGTTAAAATTATATGGGATATATAATATTAAAAATATGGTTTATGATATTCATAACCTCTTTTTAAATGGTTATTTTGATAGATTGTGGTCCACATGAACTTGTTGTTGTGTGCATCCCATGCTATTGAATTATTTAAAAAAGAATATAATGTGGAAGCTTGGGGTGTTAAGTTATCCCCTATTTCAATGAATTTCATTCTCACCATTTATTCTCGTGATTGATAACTAAGGATTTGACATTTAAAAATTTCATTATTTAAATCCCACAACGAAAAATGGATTAATGAGAACTCTGTTTTCAAATAAATATCGGTAAGTAGGATGGTTTTCCTAAATAACACATATTAGGGTTCCATGTAGAAAAAATGGAGATAATAGAAAAATATAACCATCATGTTTTGATGGGTAGTGGTAGAGAACATTATTAGATGAAATTGAACAACCATAAAGCAATAAATCTATGATGATCTAAGGGACCACTTGATTCATCAAAAATAAGACTAGGATGTATTTTATTTTGTTTCATGATCTCTTACCTAGAATTAAAGAATTAATTTAATTCATAGACTATGAACAAAAGGAATCATACTTAATTGATATGTGGAGTTTCATCCTTTAACAAATTCTTACAACAAACTGGTCATTCTTTTCAAAAGATAATAAAATTCAAAAATATTATACATATCTTAATCATATAACGTTACAAATATAAACATATACCTTGAACAAAACAATTATATAATAAAAAGGGACATCTTGTAGGCCAGCGGTAGGTGATAAATCCTTGTCGCACTTTGGTTGTGGGTTCAATTCCCACATCCTTTTCTGACGCAATAGGTTGTCACTCGAAATAGGGGTTAACTTTTTTGAAACTATATTATTATAAAATTCCATTAATAATGTTACGAAATGTTTTATCCTTAAATAATACTATCAAAAGTTTAAATCATTCCATTCAAAACTTTGTAGATATTCAAAATACTTCTCCCCATAATCAGTCTAAAATGTCTATAAATATCTAACATCAACTGTAACATTAGATTCCCCAAACATTGTAATGTTTCTCATATTTTCATGTTCTAAATATATGATTACCTTCATCAAATTAAAATATTAATGAATAAAAAAATTAATGTAGTACAATCCTTATATATATCGCAGTCTTATTATAACCAGAAGATAAATCTTGATTCCTAAAACCTGAATACATTAATTATACCACTTCAAATTTAGTAACAACATAAGATTATCCTTGATCTATTTGCTTAATATGAGGTATATTTCCTTGAATATTTGAAATATAATTTTCATAATGTCCTATTTCTTTACAATTGTAGAATTACACATTGAAACCCACCTTCTTCCCCTTACAATCATGAGTTAAGTGGATTTTTTTCTACATTGGTAACAAACTCTCATTAATTTTAAGCAAATACATGGGTGTTTCATCCCACAATTATAAAATAAGGGAAAAGCCTAAATTCCTATTATCTCTTTATCTTTGTCTTATTCCATCGTTATCTTATTATATAGCATTACTATAATTTCATAAGACACAAAGAATATATTTTCTATCTTGATAGCACATGAAACTATATCATTTTACGATATGAATGATTTTTAGAGCAATTTCTATTAGAGTAATGGTTTTAACCTAAAGAATAATCGATCAATATTTCTTCTTGGGTTACTTATATAGTCTACAACACGCTTTTCTAACCTTATGATGTAATCCTCATACTTTCTAACATTCTCATCCACCTTTTTCTTCAGACTCATAAATTGTATTTCTGTATCATCTCGCTGATCACAGTGAAATTATTTCCTTATGAAAAATTATTTAAACTCACTCTATTATATATTTATAAATTCTTCACCCTCCTTTGAGTTTTGAAATAATGACCACCATTGATTTACATCTCTAGAGAGACAGTAGACTTCCATGACAACTTTCTACCTTTTGGTTCTTCCCAAAGAAAGAAATGTTGTCTCAAAATAACATATCCACTACACATCTACAAAAGAATTTGTAGTCCTATTGTATTTTGGAGGATTTTTTTATCATGGATCATTCTAAAATTGATCATACACATTGTGGATTAGGATTCTCCATATGGGTATGGTTATTAAACATAATCTGAATAAGTTATCCCAGGATGGTTATTATCTGTTCAATTCCAGTTGTATCGCCAGCTACACAATCATTATCTTGAACAGGAGGACAATCCCAATATGGATTATGTGCATTAATACAATTTCCATTTCTTCTATTAGACTCTATTTATAAACAATAGAATACCCTAGATTCGGTTATGAATCATAATTCATAATTCCAAAATAGTAAAATATTTATCATAAATACCAAAATTTATGCATATCTATTCCATAATCAGAAAAATAGTTTCATTGATGGTATAGATTATCATGATTTATTAATAATGGTTTGTAATGAAATTATGAATTATCTTACGAATACCCCCTGGTAGTTTCAAACTATGTGCGCAGTAAGGCCTGTTGTCCTGTACCAGGTTACCATGAGCCTATACTGGAACACCATATTAGAGTTTTCACCCCTAGGTAAATCTATGCCAGAACCACATCAACTTTTAGTATCTATGTAGGGATGAATTTCCAGAAATATCCATACAATCTCTACTTTACCAAAATTCTAAGGGGTTCTTCTATAGAAATCCTCGTAGTATATCTTAGGGTTATGATCCCTAATTTATGTTTTCTAAATATATTTACAGGTTTGTTTCTAAAATTCCTTTAATACCAATTGTAATGTCCCAACCCCAGAATCCAAGGGCCCATGAATTATTTAAATACAATATCATTATTATAATGAATCATGTCTCAATGGACTGATCAGTTTAGGGTTTTTGGATAATAATTTACATGCATGAACTTTATATGAAAATTTATAATATAAAACACAATATAGATAATCATTTGAGAATTCCATTATCCCCCCATTTTAACCCTGTATATAAATCATAAAATGATTCTTTGTATCCAGGTAAAATAAATCATTATAATTTATTGAGATCAGATGCTTATTAATGATAATCAATATAGAAGAATCTATCAGAATTAAGAATAAACATTTAAGGCCAGGTAGAAAACTAAAACACATACTTTTTAAAACAGTAGCTTCATAATAATATAGAAAGAATAAATTAAATTATACCAATAAAACATTCACATGGATATTCTAATAGTTGAATAATAACATAGAAAATCAATAATTAATTTCATAATGAGAAAATGCATAATGCCAAACATCATGAAAACTACGTCAGGGCCTTGTGCAAGACCATACACAAATATTCAATCAATTCATTGTGCCAAGACACTAGTTTTTCTCATGAGACCTATCAAAGCATTGAGAGGCTATAGAACGCCCTGCCCATCACTTAATAAGCCCAATTCATTATTCATATGAAAAGGCCAACACATAACATAAACATTTATATTAAAAATTGTATACAAAATGTTAATACATTTACTATAAACCATGAATGGTATAAAAATAGTTCATTGATATTGAAGAATATAATAAAATAAAAAATACAATATGGAAGATTGTATCATAGTAAATAAACTTCAAACAAGCATAAAATTCAACAAAGGATACTGACATAGATGAAAATAATTTAATAAATTCATGAAAACACTTTGAGGGAAATATCACTCTTTACTTTAAAACATTTAAATTACCTTCAATTATAAAATAAAACATTTATTTTCAAAAAAAAATTATTATCATGTAAGGAAATATTAAAAATATTAAGGAAATTTAATGGCGGAAAATAGCCTCTCATGACATATAAGTTAAAAAAACATTATTTCCTTAATTTGTCGAAAAGGTCACAAAGTACCTCATTTGGAAAATGACTAAAAGATTCATTTCCAAAAATTTTATAAAAAGAAATAATTAGTAAAAATGACTTTAAACGTCCATATTATTATAGTAAAACAATTTATGATTTTTTTGGAAATATGCACGTGGATGATAATGATGTCCCAGTAGATACTTATGCATCAACAACATCAAATAATAATGAGAGTTTGGAATATACCCTTACATTAGGTATGATTCTCTCTGTACGAGTTTGAAACTCCTATATATTGTTTCTAAACATATTATTAATTTATATAATAATTATAATGATATTTATGAGGTCATATTTTATTAATTTATAACATTATATTAACCATCAATTAACAATTCTACGTTAATGAAATATTTCCAGTAATTATCACTTTGTTTATCGTTAGTGTTTTGACTTGTATTATTAATCATATTACATAGATAATATTTTACATAATTTCAAAATGTAAAATCTGATTTATATATCATATACATTCTATATATAAATATATATAATATATAGAAAAATAAAATGAAACACACCATTCATGGAGACGGTTGGTCATTTGTGTACATGATCGTTGTTTCCATTTTGAATCAAAATGAATGGAAGTGAATGATATACATATATATATATCAATAAAGAAGAATTATTATGTCATTTATTTCTTAATTATTAATAATATGTATTCCTATAATCATTCTTGGATGGTGAATGTTGAAGATGAGTCTCATCGTGTGCTTGAGATAGTCAGTCGTACAAACACACGAGCGATGATATCATTTCCATAATATTTAAATTGTATGGAATTTGATGGAATATGAATGGTAGACAACAGTATCATGTTAAATTTATTATTGACATCCATTATATTTATATTTATTCCCATATAAATAAAGTTTACATGAAAAAAAATTTCACCGTGGTGTGGGGACGATAAATTTTATATACACACATATGGTGATATTGTTTGTCATATGATTGTTAAAAGGATGAATATGGTTGTACCATAATTATAATAACATCTCCGAATTTTGAAGGTACTATAGTTATTATTATAGTATATATACAATAGATAAATTGAAATAATAATGAGAAAATAACATTAAAAGATGTTATAAAATAATTTCCTCTTTTCAGTAATCTCCTTTTGATTAAAAAAAGACTCTTTATGATGGATTTATTACCAAAGTGAATTCTCTAGAATCGTATGAGGGATTTCAGAGAGGAAATGGGTAGGGTTTGGTACATTCAAATGGATTTGGATGTGTTTATTAAATATAAGTATAAGTGCACTTTTAAAAGAGAGGTGAGGGGCACTGTAGGAAACTATTGAAATATTAATTTTTTAGAAATATATTTTCAGTTTCTAATAGATAAAATGAAATTTTTGTCGAGACTATGAATATAATGGGTTGAAATCAACCTATAAAAGGCATTTTTATACTTTTTTAGGTTTTTGAAATTAAAATTATATTTTTGTGATTAACCGAAATTTAAATAGTTTATCTCATACTGTTTCTTCTTGTTTTTTATACTATAGGGTTAATTTAGTATCTAAAAAATGTCAAGATAATATGAAGTAGATAATTAATGACATTTTAAACATTATATAAGTCAGTTGTATGAACCTTATAATTTTTTGAATTTTTATATCATTTAATAAAATAGATTTTATTTAAAAAACTCATTTATGTTAATTTTGACACTATTTTGTAATTGATTTTTGTTAGAGTCATAAAAACATTATTCCATAAAAAAAGAATTAAACCAAATATAAAATGTTATAGTAATCCATAAAATTAGTTTATGGAATTGAAAGTTTAAAATTATATGTGTTTTAATATTTATAATAGCATTTATTTGATTCTTTCATTAATAAGGAAAACATTTCACCATTATTATGTCATATATAAAATATAATTATTTAATGTCTAGTAATTAAAAATATATAACCATGATATAGGAAATATTTTTAATTTTTAATTAATATTTATAGTTGAAATGATAAATTATATAACTCTAATAAAAATAAGTTATGTAAAAGATACATGTTTATGATATATTTCTCTTTACTTTAAATTATTGTATAACATGTCATTATCACACCCAAGGGGCTCCATGGGGTCCCCAAATCGATCCAGATATGTAAATGGTTGGATATATATCTTCCAATAGGATTAGTACACGTGTTAGAGTAGTTTTAAATTATTAATTTATTATTTTTTACCATTATTTACCTGATTTACCCTTTAACCATGGTAAATAAAAATAATTATTAAAGATGCTATTCATAATGTCCCAAAATAAAAGGTACCTATTTATACCATTTGGACCTTATGATTCCAAATATGGAATCCATTTTTTCAAATTTAATATGTAGAAGTTTTATAAACTAATTTAATTTTATTTCCCATTGTCAGAACAAGAAAGTGTGTTTTTAAAATGTAAACACTATCAAAATATTAACATGGGTTTGTGTTTAATTAAAATGTGTAATTAATTCCAATGAGCTAAATTATATTAAATGATAAAAATTCAATCTAATTATATTTTAAAACAACTCAAATGTATAATTTAACAGTATAAATTATTTTTATTAAAAATTTTATTTTTAAGTTATTTATTTTTATTTTTAACAGTACATCATAATTTTAATGTTATCAGAAATATAAAAATAATTAATCGAAACTAAAATTTTATGTCCCTATTATAGATAATAATTTCATTTCATCAAATGTAATATATAAATGTGTCGAATATTAGATATAAAAATTGTTCTCTCTTAAAAGGCAGAAAAACTGCATTTATTGAAAACTACTTTTATTTTATATATTGAATTTGTAATTATATTACATATCATAAAAACATAAGATGAATGTTAAAATTATATATGTTATATAACATTCAAAATGAGTTTAATACTATTCTAAAAAACTTTTTAAAAGCCTAGTTTGATATTTCGTAGTGCTCTTGAACTCAGTGTTGTGTAAATCTCATGCTATTGAATTATTTAAAAAAGATGTGTACCATGAAATATTGGGGTGTTACAAGTAGTCTCCTAAATAGGAGTGCATAGAAAACAAGATTTTTAATTTTGGTTGGTTTTTTAGGACAAAGGATTTAAATAAAATTTGAATAATGTGAGAGAAATAAGCACCATTATTTGATTGATTTTTAATAAATGATATAGATGGTTATCAGATTAGGATTTGACATACCTAGTTATATGATATCATTGTTTCCAAATTTACCATTTTTCTTCCTCTAACATTTAAAATAGATACTCAAATTTTAATACCTCTATCCCTCTTGGATGGATGGTCATGATGATAATGTTCCTATATAAACCCTTTGAACAGTATTTCCTCTTTCTAATTTGTGTACGGGTAAATTCATAAATAAATTCCTAACCAGGAATTATTATTCCCTAATAAACCAATATTCCAACATACAATCATAAAAATGTGAAGACTACCATTACGATCTCACCACCCGAACCTAACCTATTCAATAGTATAAAAATTATAATTAGGTTGAGGGTGATATGATTGACGACCAATGTATTTTAAATTAACAGAATAAAAAACATACAGAATTGCATTTGTAATTTAAAACAAAACATATAATTGAAACCATATTAAGAAAGAATAAGGGATCTTAATAATTTTAATCACAATATATCCAGAAAACATGTTGGACTAACCTCCCCCCATCCTAATCACTCAATGAATCCACCCCTTTATGGATTTTTTATTTTGATATGATGTGGGAGAGGGGAGAAATTACAATAAAATATAAAATAAAAATAAAAATAAATATGTAGTAGAGAGTCATCTATTGCTTCTCTCACTGATTGATTGGATAGTATGTTGATGGATTTTAATGTATGGGGTTCAACTCATTTTATAGGCTATAATATTCCCTTCAAATATTTTCATTTTTTAAACCCATTACTGGATGATTCATGCATTTTATAAATCAAGAATGTTGTCAAAAAATGTGTTTTGCATCCACCCTCAATATTGAAGCATAATTGGACATCAGGTGTAGGAGATATGATTTTTTATTGGCTGTGAATATTTCTAGATGAGATTTGTAATAATCTTTCTTAGATGTATTTCATTCAATTTCCACATTAAGGGATGAATCTCTTCATGAAATTTAATAAGATGATAAGACTTGATTTCTCTTTCATATCCAAGTGAAATGTCCTGAAATGAATGTGTGTACACTGACTAACACTTTTGTTATGGAGGTGGGTTCCACATTGTCGGACCTAGTGATATACCAACTTCAATGAATTTTTAGGCCTTAACATGTGTGAATAACCTATTGATCCTAGATAAAAATTTGAAGAAAATAAATCATAGAATCATAAATAACGTATCACTCAAATTGGATGAATACTGTAAATGTTAATACAAAAATTCCCTTGTGATAAAATTCTATCAAAATTTCAAATATAACCAATTTTTTTATTTGTTTTCTGAAAAAACATCATAAAACCATAATTGATCCATATAATCTCAATTTGATAAATTTTGAGGGTTAAAACAATTTAAATTCATATAAAAGGAGGAAAATATTAGCTTATTAGATATAAAATTATTTTTTAGTAAGTTAAACTAAAATATATATTATTACTCACAGAGAAAAAGTATGCATATGATCATTATGATAGATAAGGATATGATATTGAGAAATAGTAGAATAAATATTGGTTGATATTGTGTTGACCATAAGTTAAAAAAACATTTCATAATTGATAAATATATTATTTAAATACTATATTCATAAATATTTAAAAAAGGGATATCATAATTATGATCTTATAGAAATTTAAAATAACTTTTTTCTATAAATTATTATACTTTTAAGGAAATTTAATATTTTTAGATAACATAATAAAAAATACTTTTTATGTAATTTCATTGATTTTATTTTAAGATCATTGTTGATAATCCAAAAGAATATTATTTGAGGGAACTCGCTATGGTTCCTCTAATATAAAAAATTTCATATATATTCTCTTTATTTATCAAAAATGATATTTATTGAACATTTCACATTATTTAATGTTTAGAAAAATATTTGAAGCTAAATTATAATGAAATATAGAGAAAAAAAACTTGGATAACAATAAATGATATGTTCAAATATATAGAGACTGGTTCTAGGGGTTATGAATAGATTATAAAACCTGATAATCCCTAAGTAATTAGATATAAAATAACGATATGTATTTCATGAATTCACATGTTAATGTTTTCAAAATTATATGTTCATTTTTTAATCCATTTTTACTATATCTATATACAACTATGTTAATCTCGAGTTACTTATCAGGATAAGATGCATATATTCTATTTGTCATTAAGTTGAAGAATCAAAGAGGTTGATCTATATCATTTATTACTAATGGAATTATATTCTATTTATTATATACATCACTATATATTGGGGATTTTGTAACTGATGTGAGTCATCCTTCTAAAAAAATAGGGTTTTTAGTATTTTATGTACCTTTTTGATAAATATATTAAACAAAAAATTATTATCTACCAATTATCATTTTTGTTGAAGATTGTTTTTGTTATCTAGGAGGAATGAATTTTCTAACATAGGACGAATGATGATTGTAGAGACCAAAGTAACTGGTTAAAGAAGAAATTTATCTATAGAAGAGATTTATTGAAAAAAGTGAATTCAGGAGTTAGAATGTTTTCATACATCTTATACTAAATCAGAAGAAGATTTGATGATCATGAAGTTCACTCAAATCACGAAAATATTCAAGATAAAATCATTTCAAATACTGTGGAGATGTTGGAAGAAATTAGAATCACATAAAATATTCTAAAAATTGAACTAGATTATTATTCTGAAAATTGGATCCAATATCTATAGAAAATAAGATCTATCATTATTATTCTAAAAATTGGATCCAACATCTTCAGCAAATTAGATCCAACATATTATTCATAAAAACAGATCCAACATCTTCTGAAAATTTGGATATGATATTGTGTCTCTAAAAATTGTATCCAACATCTTTACAAAATCACATCCAACCTATTTGGAAAACGAGATCAAGAATATTTAGAAATAGATTTCACTAAAAGGAATATTCTATAATTTTAGGAGTTAAAACCTAAAATTCAATTTTTTATAAATCTTGGAGAAATATAAAGAGGTTTAGAGAAGTCAAATATTATTATATTTGTGGAGTTTATAGATATTTGAAATCGTGAATGTTTTCAACGTTTCCCACCATTTTTTCTCAGGTTTCATATAAATAATTTTTCAGATCATTCATTCAATTGAAACTTTTTACATATGCATAAAAGGATGAGCACTATAGAATTCAATGTGAATGTTCCCGTATTATTGTAGAAGAACTGTATTGATCATTCTATCATATTTTTATTTTTTAGATAATTGTGATTAAATCAAAACAATGATTCTCAGAAGATAGGAATCGTTATTCTACGTAAATTCAAACCAAGAAACTATGAAAATTGGAATATATAATGTCCAATGATAAGAACCAAGATTCATAGAAATTTGGAACCAAGATTCTGGGAAAATCAGAACCTAGAGTCTAAGAAAATTGATTACTAGATTATCTTCATATCCGAACATGGATTATGAGGAAATCCTAAACAAGATTTAGATAAAATAAGAACCATGATTTAGAGAAAATTTGAATCATGATTTTGAGATAATCGGAATTAATATTTTAAGAAAATTGGAACCAATATTCTAAGAAAATCGGAACCATGATTCTAAGAAATTACAAACCATATTTTTTAGAAAATTGTAACAATTGTTCTGAGAATATCGAAACATATATTCAACGAAAATAGAAAAAAACATTTCTGAGTAAATCAGTCCATGTATTATATGAAAATAGGATCCCACATTCTATAAAAATCTGATCCATCATTCTATAAAAATCATATGTACCATTTTGTCTGTGGAGTAAATTCAACGAATTCTTTATTCTTTTCTTTGGATCCTTTGTTTTATAAGAAAACATTGTAACAAGATAACAGTTATTATAGTCTTTCATATCGAGAGATAAAAGGTTTCTAATAAGAGTTTTCACATGTTTCATTCACATGTTAAAAGAAGTGGATATCTATATACCCAAGAGAGTATCTATATAAAAGAATGTAGATATTTACACTATGGATAAACCTTGTAAATCTTATGTGCTTTCCTTTATTTCCTACCTGGGCATGTATGAGTATTAAAAAATGATTGATATGCTTATAAATTTTAATATCTTACAGGGGTTATGTTTCTTAAGGTTTTGAAACTTATGAAAAGTTAACAACTAATTCAACCACAATTCTTTGTTTTTGTTCAATATATGGAATTTCAATTGGTATCAGATAGAGGTTAAGGGTCCCATATGGAATCCTTTTCATGGATAATATAAATTCTATAAATCTTAGAGGAATTATAACATTTGATTGTGAAAATTATTATAGATTAAAAAATAGTTTGATTCCTTATGTTCTATCTCTTGCCCTAGAACATATAGATTTTGCTACAATTAAATTTGCACATATTGAAAAACTTGATCCTATGAAGTCTTATAATAATATAAATATTTAATTTCAAGGAAAATATAGAAATTCTATTCTTATATATATATCATAAAATGTTTATCAGAATTTGACGGGTCTTAAAAAATCAACAAGTATATCGGACATGCTGGAAAGTGTTTTTGAAGAGAATAAAAAAGTTAAGGAAGAAAAGATACAAATATGGTGCATTACATATGAAGACACCATAATGGGAGATGATGAAAAAATTATTGAATATTTCACATGATTAAGTTAATTTTTTTGAAACATGACATGGTTCATAGATATTTTAGATGTCTCGAGAGTTATGAAAAAACATATGAGAATATTTCCTGATCGGATTGATTCCAAAATTAAATCTTTATAAGATAAGGATGATTTATCTCTTGATGAATTTCATAATCTTAATTTTTCTTATAATATGTTTAAATAGCCAATTTCTAAAAAGAATATGAAATTTCAAATGAATTTTTAAGCTATGAAAAAGATGAGAATCCATGTTGTTGGAGAAGAAGATCCTTGTGAGTCTAAGGATAAAGAGGATGATGATTAGAATGAAAAACTCATGTCTATTATATCCAAGAACTATTGAAGAGGAAAATGAAGGTATGAAGTTATAATTCCTCTCAATTATTTTGGGTGTGATGGAATCATATAATTTTCTTCGAATTTACCAAATTAGAAAGTTGGAGAATATCGAGATGATTTGGATGATAAAACTCAATGGATGAAGTGGGAAAAATTACAATAAATATATTTTTTCTAAAAGATAAAAAAATTTCATTACTAGAAACAATATAGTTATTTTCATTAAGAAATTTGAATCACACTCAACTAAAAACAATTCATCTAATGATGAATGTTTGGAAAAATTTAGAACCTTTATTACCAATGTTGAGAAAAAAAATTCCTCAGATAGGGAAGAAGGTGGGGATGAATCTTATAGAGAGTTTCATCTTAGAGCCAAAATTAATGAAAATATTGAGCAAAACAAAACTCCCATGAAATAAATTAGATCAATGAATAAATTTCAGGATGTTGTTTCTCATGGAAGAAAAATTGTTATCAAACAGTAGGATGAATACAATCAAGAGATCATAAGTTGCAAACTTCGAATTACTCAATAAGAAAAGATGATTGAAGATATCATTAAGAAAATTGAATCTAAGGGAGGAGAGGTTAACAATTTGTAATAAAAAATTCATTATATTGAAATTACCTTGGGGATGAGGAATGAAAACATCAACAATGCTTTTGTGGTAAATGATGATACTTCTAAGGATACTAAGAATTCATAATACTAGAATCAGGTAATATCTTCTCTAACCATAAATAATGTTTCATCTGATTCTATTAGGATTTCTTATTTTGGAAATATTATTGTGTAATATTGGGAGGATAAATGTAGTGACAAACCTATCAATTCTAAAAAAGTTGAAAACTCACTCAAAAGAAAATATAGTACACATCTTGAGCATGTTAGATCTTAGAAATGTTATCATCCTCAATAAAGTTTCTTGAGGGAAAGATCATTCATGAATATAAAATCCATATTTAATGGCTATTACTGGTCTTGTGGAATCTATGGTAACCATGATTATAATTTTTCTAACAAATTATATTTACTAGAAATTTTTTTTGAGAGAAATAGATAAAATAGTGAAATAAGAATGTGTAACATTTCTAACTTACAGGAAGTTGAAAAGGTGAATTTTTAATATGTTAGAAATGTTACAAAAAACATCAATTTGTGTGCTGGGAAATTTTTTGGGGATTATATTATAAATCTATTCATCATGATGAAAGATTTATGACACCCAATACAGAAAAATATTCCATGATTGAATGGAAAATAATGATGAAAAAAGAAGGTTGGGGAAGTAGCTTTTTCTATTGAGACATCATTAAAAGAAATTAAGAAAAGAAAACCATGAATACTTTATAGTGGTTTCTCTTCACATATGATATGTTGTATAAATATCATGAAACATATTAAAAGTTGTTATGGATGATTAGTTAATTTTGGAAATGATATTTCGTTGAAATGTAAACGAATTCGAACAAGTTAGATTAATGCAGATAAATTGAAACGTAAAGAATTTTACTTGTTAATAGGAGAAAACATAACTTAGTATAAGTCATAATTATTTTTATGGAAACAAAGTAATATTCGAAAAGCAGTCTTGTAATATAAACTGTATGAAAGTTATTAAATTCATTACAAATGGAGTAAGAACCAATGTGTATCTATTTAAAATAAGAGAATACAATAACTCTTGTTGCCTATGTGATGAAGATGATAAACAATTATAAAATTGAATACATAGGCTCCTTATGAAGAGAAACATTAATAAATTTTTTAAATTTGATGCAATTCTTAATTTTCTGGAATTTAAAATAAGAGATGATGATTTTATTATTACTCGATAGAAAGGAAAGATGGCAAACAAAAGTCATAAGAGAATTGAGATTTAATCTATTAGACCACTTGAGCATATTCATTTTGATTTGTGTGGGCCAATGAGACATTAATCAACAAAAATAGATTAGTACTTTATAAATTTTAATTATTATTTCACTCATATGATAAACACCATATTCATGAAGAACAGTCCATGGTCATTCAAATTTACAAATTCTTTAGAAATGTTGTTGAGAACAAATTGGGGGATTTCATAAAAAATGTGATAATAGATGATGGCTACAAATTTACAAAAAATAATTATGAAGCTTATTTATTAAAACATGGTATCAATAATATGTATAGTTCTCCCTATACACACTAAAAAATGGAGTAGTAGAAATAAATAACATAAACTTAGTAGAAATTGGAATAATTATGTTAGCAGAATAAAAAAATTCAAACTTTATATGGATAGAAAATATTAGTAATGTTTAACATGATAGAAATAGATTCTTGTTAAGACCAGAAACCCATAATGATCCTTATGAAATTCATTATAACAAAAAAATTCTTTTAAATACATCAATGTTTCTATAAGTCCATGTTTTCTCAAAAATAAATTTATATTGGGGAATTTTTTTTTGAGAAATCTGATTAATAAACGTTCATTGGTTATTTTCCGAATGGGAGAGTTTAAAAATGATAGAAAAATCATTAAAATAAGTTGGTGGAATCATATGATGTGGATGTAATTGAAAATTGATGTTCCTTAACAATGGTTGTTGAGAATTTTGAGGTGGATAAATTGGAGATTTCAGTCAATAGTGAAAGGAATTCATTATATTATAATAATGATTTAGAGAAATCATATAATTAGGAAATCCCATCTAGGGAAGAAACATTGAGATTTCCAACCATATTAAAGCATATTGAATCTATAAACATTATTGGGAATCCTAAAACACTAATTTGGACTAGAGAAAAGTTCTGATTATAAAATTAGACCGCTATTATCTAAATATTTGAACCAAAATCCGTTTAGAGGCTATTCAACATAATGAATGGGTGGATTATATGAATGAAGAGTGGGATTAGATTGAGAAGAAGGAAACATGGTAACATGTTCCAAGGATAGAAAAAATGTTATTGAAACCAAATGGGTGTATAAAAAATTGAATGATCATGGAGTAGATTTAATAAATAGAGCATGATATGTTTGTAAAGGATATGTAAAAGGTGGAATGTGTGGATTTGGATGAATTTTTTTCGCAGTTGCATGTTTTGAAACTATTAGAATTTTTATTTAAAGAGTAACACATCATAATTAAAAAGTTTATCAGATGATTGAGAAGTCATATTTCATAAATGGTGATATTGAGGAAGAAATTTATATTTAGAAACCATGTGGGTTTCTACATGATAAGGATGAAAAAAATGTACGTAAATTGAAGAAATATTTGTATGGGTTGAAATATACTCCACCTTCTTATTATTTAAAGCTTGATAATAGTTTGATAACGATTAAATTTTAAAAATAAAATCTTTATAGAAACTTGTATATGAAGGATTTTGACTCAAGGAAATAAATTGTAATTTTTTATATGGATGATATATTTTTTCCTACGGATAAAGAAACAGTTTTTGAAAAATTTCCTCAAGAAATGAATAAGAATTTTGAAATGGAAATGTTGGGATAATTAACATTCATAAAAGGATTACAAGTTCAAAAAAAGGAAAAATACATTTTCTTATATCAAGAAAATATGCCAGGAAATTGTAAATGATGATCAGAATGGCTGAATCCAAAGAATATTCAACTCCAACATCAATGAGAATAAAATTGAGTAAAGATGAATGTTTTCAATATTTCTCGCCTTTGGTTTTTGTGTTTCATATAAATAATTTCTTATAACATTTGACTATTTACAACTTTTTACCTAAGTACAAAAGAAAGAGTGCTAGAGAAATCAATGTGAAATTTCCCATCTTATTGAAGAATAACTGTATAGATAATTCATTCAAATTTTGATCTTGGTTGATGATTCTAAGAAAATAAGAACCAATATTCTATAAATATTGGAACCGAGAATCTAAAAACATTTGAACCAAGTTTATGTGAAAATCATAACCAAGATTATGAGAAAATTGGAACCAAGATTCTGAGAAAATTAGAACCATGACTATATGAAAATAAGAATTATGATTCTTATAAAATATGAACCAAGACAATATACAAATCAGATCCAAGATTCTCAGAAAATCGGAACCAATATTCCTATAATGTCAAAACCAATATTCTAAGAAACTCAGAACCAACATTCGAAGAAATTGGAACCAAGATTCTGAGAAAATCCGAACAAGGATTCTTAAAAAATCGGAACATGGATTCTGAGAAATTTATATCCAATATTTTGAGAAAATCGAAACCAGGATTCTGAGAAACATAATACCTCCTTTTTAAGAAAGATGGAATCACTATTACAAAAATGTCAAAACCCCTATTCTATGAAAATCAAAACCACTTTTTTGAGAAAATCATATCCAGTATTCTTTGAAAATTAGATCCAACATTCTGCATAAATCAGACCAAGTATTTTTCAAAAATTAGATCATTCATTTTGAGTGTTGAGCAGACTCAAAAATGTCATCATTCCTTTATTCAGATCATTTGTTTTATATGTAACCCTTATAAACTGATAGTAGCCAGTATTATATGTTCTATGGGAAATATAAGGTGTCTAATGGGTGTTGGAAAATTTTTATTTACTTTTTCATAAGAGTGGATTTACATATTCCCAGAGAATTGTCTTTGTAAAGGACTTAGGTTCTCACACTAAGGTCGAACCTTGTAAATGTTATGATCGTTTCATGACTTCCTACCACTATATGAATGATTATTTACTAAATGTTGATAAGGATATAAATCTAAATAGGTTACAGAGGTTAAATTTCATTGTCATTTCAATCTTATAAATAGTGAACAACTGATTCAACCCCATTGAACAATTTTTTTTAATCCTTGGAACTTATGTATTGGGAAAATTAATAGCATGATAATCTTACCTATCATTACACTATAAGATATTGTTTAATATAGTAAAATATTTTGGATCAAACAAATAAAAATAATAGAAAATAGTATGTATCTATATTAAAATAAAACCATGTAATTGTTTGTATTTGCATTATTCCTTTTTTCTCTTTTGTTTCTATAGGGAAAATTTGTGATTTATATATCAATGTATAAGATAATAATATACCACTATGGTGCATTTCAATAAGTAAATAGTAAAATATGACATTTCTGATTCAACCCCCTTATCAATAGTTGTAATTTTATTGGTGTACATCGTATTGGAATTCAAATTTCTCTATTGGATAGATAAATACTATTAGAAACATAATATTTTAAACTATTCTACTATATTAATGAATGAAGGATTCTTGTATTAACATTGAAAATGTAAATCATTGATGAATATTCTTGTATTAATACACTTATCATTTTATTATATGTAAGAGTTGTTTTCATATCGTAATAACTATTTTTTAGAAAATAATGATATTTTGTTTTTATATGATTATAAATGTTTTTAATTAAAAAATATACAAAATATATATAAATCATTTTATAAATATCTATGAAAAATAGTTTTCATTTTCAAAAAATGAGTATCATAACTATTTATGGATCATCAATAATTAATGTTGTTTAATAAAGGACTTTTGATTACTATTTGTAGCAAAAACAATTATAATAGCATTTGTACAAAATCCCACAATTACACAAAGTTATTTATTTCATATATAGTTTAGAAAAAGTATGTGAATATTTATATCAAATGAATATTCTATTAGATCATTTGACCTTGTATTATTATATATAATTATAATGATGTAGTAATTCATAATGAATAAAAAATAACTTAAATGCTTCAATTCTATCATTTTTTTATTATTTCTAGAAATATCAGATTTTTTAGTAAAATACCTATAGTCATTTTCATGATAATGATATATAATTATTTAATTTCAAATTTCATTAAATTGATGAAATTTATTATTAAATAATCTAATTAAATACCCAATAACTATATTGATATATCTTATAAGGCCTTAATAATTAATTCTAGGGAATAATCAAAGAATACATCATATATTAGATCACAAATATTTTTTAATAATTTTTTAATTATATTAACTTGATGAGTTGTATAACTAATTTATTCTTTTCTAAAAATTTATTCTCAAATTTTAGTTAATAAAAATGGTTGTGAAATATTAAATGTATAATATTTTTATATTTATAATGAAAACAAGATTTAATAGTTATTATCATTAATATTAGATGTTAATAAAATTTAAGTATTTGTTATATGCAGAAAATAAATATTAATATAATAAAAATTCATTGGTATAGAAATATATTAATTGATTAACATGAATCTAATTTTATTTAAGGATAACTATTATAGATATATTTCATAAATATTATTTCAATATATTTAATAAAATAAATATTTTATAATCTCAATATCATAACTCAACACCACTACATCCGGTCATCGACTGACCATAAAACACCGGTGACTCTCAACATTAACCTCTTATAGTCCATCAAATACAGACTACATAGGGTAGGAAAATAGAAATAGTAGTGTCATCATACTATTATATTCTAATATAATATTATTATAATATTAATAAACATCATCCATATAGTAATATATTTTATTAAATGGGGTAACACAAATAGTGGAACAATTAGGTGTCCTATAGTGGTGCTATCATATAGAACCATCAAAAAAAGTAATAAATTTAAGTGAAATACCATCTATAATATAGTATATAGTAAATATATTGGTTATATTTCCATTCATAGAGAGATAATTCATTTCCATGTAATTATCATGAAGGATTTTCAGGATCATCACACAATGAATTAAGAGCCTTTTTCCATTTATAATTGTATAATACTGTGATCTAATGAGAATAGTCGACTAGATAGAAATAAATCCATCAAAATTGAGTTTTTATCAATAATAGTTAGTCTGATATAAATATAATTACAGAGATACAAGAAACATTATGAATCATTGTCTTCTAATTTAATGAACAAAGATGCACCCTAATAAACATTGAAACCATTCCAGAATCATTTTTTTAGTTATTGATGATGCCACCATCCTTTTTCATGTTTTTAATGTATGAATATTATATATTTAATATGAAATTATCATGTGTAAGAATAAATTAAATCGATATATGTAGACTATTATTCACCTTATAGTTCCTTGTAGATCAGGTAAAGAAACCGAGTAGAGAGGTGTAGAGGATCAATATCCGCAACAATTATTATTTATCAACTAGCATCTTAATTATCTTCATTTATCATAAAAACACGTTTCCATTTAAGAGTAATGGATAATTCATTGGGCACTATCATGAAATACATAAAGAGAAAATAAGAGTAATAAACAACATTTTTAATGTTCATCCTCAATGTGAGAGTCTACTCTTAATTGTGTTTGTCTATATCTGGAGACATGAACTTTATTATCATTAAAAATTTAGAGTGATTAATATCGGAGTCTATTATCATACACAATTACTCAGATTTTATCACATAAACTAAAATGAAAAATATAATCTATTTTTTTATTTTCATTATATTATAGTAGTGGAGAGGGATTTACATAGTATCTCCTGTTCTTATCATCTTACTGGATGATAATCTTATTTACACTATAACATCCTATTATCCAAGGATACTAATTTAATCTTGTGAATATAAATTTTGAATAAATGTTATATTAAGAAAAACATTATGATTTATATATTTATTATTATCTCATTTTTCGAATTATTATCACATGCCAAGGGAAAAACATATGACACTATTTTCTACAACAACAACAAAATCATTGACTAGCATCTCAATGTGATCAAATTTAATTGTAGCAAGTATCATTAAATCATGAAAAACATATATTATATATGAATTTAGTGGTTTCCTTTCCATTATGTGCCTCAATATTATAATTCATCTATAAAAACAAAAAGTAACAACCCATCTCATCTTACAGTAATTTATCCTTCCCTCCTCTATAATATATTATTTCTTGAAAATGATCACAAGTCAAAGGGTCTATACATACTGATTAACATTCATAAATTTTACATGGTTGTTCCAACATTAAAGAGTTATCAATTGTTGTTATCTGATATAAAATATATAAATATGTATTAGTATCAACATTGCTTCATCACATATAATATTGACCATTACAATTATAATTTATAAAGAATGTACTGAAAAATATTTAATATTAATTTAAAATAATTATGCTTAACTATAAAAAAAATCTTTTATTGATCAATTTTTCATAATAGAAAACAAAGTATCTCAATTTATAACAAGTTATCATCCTTAATTAATCCCTCTTATTGAGTCACAATATTATTTCTTCAGTTGGAAAAAAATTATCACAACATCCTCTTCATAAAATTCTAACTTATTTTTAATTATTCCATATTACTAAAAAAGTGATACCTGAATATATCATAGTGTATTTATATTGTATTACCAAAATATTTTTAAACATCCAAGAACTAGTAATAGTTTTTTTCATGATGACTATACAGGGAAACTGTGCATCTCATGGGGAAGATCTTCTCTCATGAATTGATTTCATATTTGTACCTCATCTATAATAAAGATCAATTAAACAACATTGAATAAATTATATCAAAATTTTGATTTCCCAATTAAATTAAAATTAAGTAGCATCATATTATAAAATTAAATTAATTTCAATATTTTATGGTTGATTTTTTTCTAACCCGACCCATCAAGGTCTGCCACAAGACAACCCCAATCCTATGTACAATATACCAGGGGATGGTGACCATCACATAGTTGTCCTATCCAATAAATATGAGGCCATGGAAGAAAGTACCTAAACCAATGCATACATATCATAGCCCACAAGATCTGAAAAATTAAAAACAACTAAAACATTTCATGGATGCATTAAATATTCCACAATAGAATGTCATAAAAAAGTACTAATGATAAATATTAAAAAATACCAGACCAAAAAGAAATTTTTAGGAGTTCGACCAACTAAAAGGGTGAAGACTAATGTAAAATAAAAGATATTTGAAAATAACATTGTCTAAAAAGTTCCATCATTGCTCCACCCTCTCCCTATCCTCTCAATACATCATTAAATAGGTATTCATCTTCATAATACATGAGACATGTGGGAAAAGGAAATGCATGTGTGAGTATAAAAATACTCAGTAGGACACCTTGAAATGACTAACCACCAATAACCAAGTATAGAATTATCAATAAAATATATAACAATCAATGTATAAACGAAAAACCATGATATACTCTGGAAAGACACCATACCACCAAACAGTCATAACCTACTATTAGCCACAAGATTTTATTCTAAGAAAAGATAATTCTAGGAAAATCCACTCCAATATACATGATATCATTGAAGACACTCAATAAAGAGGTCTAAATCATGATGATCCAACAATGGATTCTCATTGTTCTATTAAAACCATGATTAATTGGTAGGGGTCATTTCTAGAACCACTAGGGGACTCCATGAATCCAATTTGGATTAACCCATTATGTAGGTTTTTGTATGTCAATGATACAAAAAAAACATATGCAGACTTCTATATGGGGGATCAATGCTCTACTCAGGTAGGTTAAGCAGATTCTGTAAACCCCATATAGGGAAAAAATATAATGGAGGAACTCAATTCAATCTCACAGAGGAACAACACAACAATATCTAATACTCCGCCTCTAGAGGGTATCAAAATACAATTATGTGGATGTAGTAAAACATTAAAACCTTCATGGAATGGACCAATGGAACACTCTCAACCATTATGGGTCCAAACTAAGGGAACCCTAGAGGTATAAACACTATTAAAACTGGTACACAACATGTATCATGGGGTACATGGCATGTCTAACTATTCCCAAATCTTCCCATGTGAAATTTAATCACTTCAAATCAATGTCCCCATATAAACAGATTGTAGAAGAATAAAATGATTTGTAGAGACACACAAAATTATAACCATGTCACCTTTCCATGTTCGAGTATGGTGGTCGTTTCTATGTACTTGACTAGGTAAACATGACTTTGTTTATGTCCAAGAACAAGGTGTGCCCTAAAGACTTGTATTTTTTCTAATGTTTGTGTACATCCCGAAGTACCCACCAAGAATACTGGGAAGGGACACATGTCTTGTGATAAGGTTCACAAGCCATGTAATCCATATCATCATCTCAAATCCCTAGTTGGTATTGAGTAGGACCCACACAATGTGTAATACTAATTTGTATGCTGCGTTTCATGGTATTTTTTAAAAAGTCAAATCTGAACCACATGTCACCTGGACTCACTGTCTTAACTAAAAACTCTACCAAGAACATTGGTTCTAGTGTTTATTGGAAGTTCCATCTATTGTTCTCCAGATTCAGGCCACCAATCGGGTTGGCAAATCATCAACTACCATCTGAATCACAGAATTCCACTTAGTAAATATACGAAACTCCATATTCAGTTTATTATTCTCATATCTACCAACTTTTATTTTTGATCCTTGAACCACATCTACCATTGTGTTCTGTACTAGCTATTTCAATTACTTACACTATAGAACAATCATACAATGATTAGAAACCATGTATTTATTGAAATATTGGATAAAAAATGCAAGGACTATAAAGAGATGTAATTGGGGAGAATTCCATAAACCATAAAAATATATGAACAAACATCAACCTTTTTTCATTAGCGATCAATCCATTTTCAATGACAGATACACCCTAATATATAGAAATCACAATGAAAAATTATAAAATTCCATCAAAATAAATCTATTGGTGATACACATATCAATTATGTTAATGGAATTGATCCATTTAATCATCGAAATAAATAAAGGGATGAAAATAAAAAATAAAGACATCCTATATATAGTATGGATCGATCATTGATGAACGAATGTTGTGGTTTCATCGTTGAAAAGATCCACAAACTTTTTTGAAATAATGATCTATGATATGATCCATATCTATCATTATTCACATAGAATTATCTCCACCCATGGCTCTGAGATCTCAAAGGTTTATCATCCAAACCTAAGATAAAATCCATATTCCTTTATTTAAATTGGATGTAATTATCTATGTCAAAAATAATAAAATAAGTTATTTTTTTGTTTCATTCATTTACCCCTATGATTACTTTTTCACAAACGACAACTGTCGACAAAGGTTATGTCATACCTTGCGTAAAAATATAATTTTAAACAAAATAATTTCCTCTTATTTTTGATATTTTCCCTCGTTCTTTGGTTATTCAATTTTTTAGGAAAATTTTCTGTGTGATTTATTTAATATATTTAATATATTTTAAACATTTGTGGTAGGAACACTAGGACACGGAATTGAATGTTGTTTCTCTATCTAGTCTTGAAAATAATCCATATAAAATCTAAAAACATCACATAGAAAATATGATTCATTAATTTATCCCCACATTAGGTATTTTCATATTGGTATGAAAAAAACATACTAAAAATAATGAGGGTACTAGGCTTGGATTTGGGTATCCTTATTTTATTTCCTCTCTTCTAGATTCTCATGTTTCCACTAAAAATGAACATAGGGAATCAATCAACCATGAAGGATAATATCCGTCTAATCCTTGACTAATACTTGGAACTCTGTAAATGTATCTCCATCTTTGATGTCCATCCTACCCTAGAAGATAATGCATGAAGATTCATGCACATTCCTCCTTGACTACAACACGTGAATGGCATCATATACCCAGTCCAACTATAGTGGTATAGCTAAGTCTTTTGCAATCTCTCCAAATCTACAAAACATCTTGAATGGACCAATGAATCTTGGATATAACATGCTTCCATGACCATATATCCTCAATCCATATCAAGGTGATACTTTCAGGAAGTCGTGGTCACCTTCCCTAAAATCCAAAGGTCAATATCGTTTGTCTTCATAATAATTCCAAAGTATATATAATGCAATCATATTCTCCTTGATGATCCACACCTTCTCTGTTGTAGCTCGCACTAATATTGGACCATTGAGTGTTGAATCTCCTAATCTGTATAACAAATTGAGGATGCATGGTATTGGGTGGACAATTGGAGATTTAAAGGTCATCAACCCAACCATTTTCACTAACAAGGTGTTGTTCGAAGAAGGAGCGAAGCAATTCCAGCAACCACAGCGATGCCTGACCCCCCAAGAAGGAAGTTGTACAGAAATAGGTAATCATGGTGTTGGTTGTACGCATCATATACCACATCTCAGATAGTCCGTGGGTGATTCCCCTATAAGTGGTACCCAAAAGGGGGTATATCATTTTTATATCGAATGATAAGAGCGAGAACATACCTGCACGCACTGTCATGAATTGTAGAGTCTGTGTGGACTATAGGAAGATAAATGATTTCATGAGGAAAGATCATTTCCCCTTCCCTTCACAGATTAGATGAAAGAGAGACAAGCTATGCACAACTTTTACTGCTTCCTCAATGGCTATTCTAGCTATAATCATATTTCCATTGCACTAGAGGATCCAGAGAAGAGAAAATTTACTTTCCCCTATGGTACATTTTTTTATCGAAGGATGTCCTTTGGCATGTGCAATGCTCCCGCCACCTACTAGTGATGCATGCTGGAAATTTTCCATGACATGGCAGAATAGATCCTAGAGGTATTCATAGATTATTTTTCAGTTTACAAAAAATCATTCACCACTTGCTTGCGGCTATTGGAGCTAGTTCTGGAAAGTTTTTAGAACACTAACCCTATTATTAACTGGGAAAAGTGTCATTTCATGTGGAAGAGTGGAATTTTCCATGGCCATTGAATCTCATAAATAGGGAAAGATGTGGACCCAACAAAGATAGAAGTAATTTCACAACTTCCTTTTCTGACTTCCATCAGAGCCATCCAAAGCTTCATGGGGCATGCAGGTTTCTACAAGTGGGTTTCCCATGACATCTAAAAAATATATCAGAACATCACTAACCTTCTGACCAAGGATTCCTTTTTTGAGTTCGATGATCCAAGCACCACAAATTTTGAGCACTTGAAGCAACGCCTAGAGGATGATCCAATGATGATTGATCCCAATTTGGAGGAACAATTTGATGTGATGTGTGATGCCCGTGACTTCTCAGTGGGAAAAGTCCTGGACCAGCTGCTTGACTAAATATTCTAACCCATCTATTATGCCAGCAGGATGCTAAATGTGGCACAAATTAACTACACCACTATAGAATAGAAGCTACAGGTAGTGATTTTCACTTTGTAAAGGTTATGTTATTACATAGTGCAATCTAAAGATACTATTTGTATTGACCATACAACACTTAATTGCCTTCTGATCAAGATGGATGTGAAGCCGCAACTGATCTGATGGGTACTCCTCCTATAAAAATTTGACCCCGAGATCTGAGACAAGAAAGGGAATGAGAATATTGTTGTTAATCATCTATACCTCCTAGAGATAACACATTAGAAGAATGTGGAAGATCTAGAATCAGGGAGGATTTTCTTGATGGGAACCTATTTTCAGAAAAATAACCATCTTGACCCTGATATGAAGATATTGCTAATTTTCTAGTTATAGGTTCTATTCACCCTGACCTCTCCTTCTAGTAGAGGAAGAGGACTCTCTCTGATATCAAGAGGTACTTTTGGGAAGATCCTCTACTATTCTGATCCTGTGGGAAGGGGGTGATCCACTGTTTCATCCCAGAAACTGAAGATAATAGAGTTTTGGAATTCAGTCACACCTCTCTAGATGGGGGACATCATGGGCCAGACCATACTATTGCAAAGATATTACAGTCTGGTTTTTTGGCCCACCATTCATGCCCGATCCTTATTTCATGTTGTGATCAATGCCAAAAATAGCTAATGTGGGGCATAGAGCTGAGATTCCCCAACACCAAATATTGGAGGTCAAGATCTTGGATGTCTGGGGTATATATTTCATCGGTCCATTTTCCCCATCTTTCTAGAATATTTACATCCCGGTCTGAATTGACTATGTCTCCAAGTGGGTAGAATCTACTACTATAGTAGAGGACATGACCAAGGTAGTTGTGGGCTTTTTAAAGAAACAAATTTTTGGCTGGTTCAGCATTCCCCGTGTAAAAATCTACAACAGAGGGACCCACTTAGAGAACACATTGATGAAAGGAGTACTGTCAATGTATGGTGTAAAACATAATATGGGGATGCCATATCATCCCCAGTCCATTGGAATAGTGGAGCTCTTCAACCGTGATCTCAGGAAGTTTAGGGATAAAGTTGTGAACACCTCAAGGAAAGACTGTTCCAAGAATCTAGACAATGCATTTTGGGCATATAGGACCACTTTCAAAACACCACTAGGGATGTCCCCATTTTTTCTAATCTATGGGAAGCCATGATGTATACCAATAGAGATAGAGCACAAATATTATTGGGTCATCAAGGCCCTAAATTTTGATATAAATGAAGCTTAAGAGAAAAGTACGTTTCAACTATCGGAACTCAATGAAATCTGATTGGAGGCATAGAACACCAAGATATACAAGGAGAAGATGATAGCAATCCATGACCAGATGATTTCACAAAAATCTTCCTAACATGGTGATGAAGTACTCCTTTTTAATTCCCATCATGGATTATTTCTAGGGAATATAATGTTAAGATGATTGGGACCATTATGAGTCATATGAGTATTCCATCATAGGGTGTTAGAAATTTCTAGACCGGATGGTCAACCGTTCATGGTGAAAGGACAATAGTTGAAGAGATACCATCGCTTGAAAGACACAGTGGGAACACTCTCCACCATACATCTCAGGTAAGTAGAGGTAAGTCGACCAATCCAACTACCTAAAATAATGGTGCTTCCTAGGAGGCAACCTAGTCAATTTATGCATTGTACCAACTATATACATTGCATGTATTTATTCATTTTCTTTTATATTCTTATTATTATTAATATATAGTTTAACTAAGTAATAACCATGGATGATTCTAGTACTGACGGTAAGGTCACTGGATTGTATCTGAGTCGTCACTTGTTTGAATCCCTCCAAACCTACCATTGGAACCAGGTTCCTCATTTTTATTATTGTATTTTCTTACATGATGTGTGTGGTATTTTTCATTATATATATATATATATTATATAAGAAAACCCATGATTGTGTTGGATTGATTTCTAGGGTCGTAACCTGGTTCCAAAAGACACAGTTTCAAATCCTGATAACAGCCTCATTTCCTTCATTTTATCAATTTTTGTAAAAACCACATGGTGAGTATTTTGATATAATTCATGTGCTCCATTTTTTCAGGAATAAACTAAAAATACATTCACAATAATGGAATACATGCGGGTGAAGTTGGTAGAGTCTTAGCCCTAGATCCAAAAGACTCAGGTTCAAACATGGCTAATCTCGCTGCTTCTCCCTTTTTATCTAATTAAAAACCACATGTCATGCATTTTATTTGTACCATGTAGTATAGGACATGTACATTAGATATATTTTAATAATAAATAGGAGCAGCAGTACAACCATTTATCTAGTGGTTGAGGGCTTCTATTCGGAATGACAGATCACCGGTTCAAACATTTCCCCAAGCACTGGACCAAAAGGTTGTACTTCTCATTTTTTAATTTTTGATCAAACAACCTATATTTCCCAATACATTATGTGTATAGTTTTATTTTTTATAAATTTGATACTAATATATATCTTTTATTTTAACTATGAATATCAATTAATATATAGTTTACTATAATTATTATATTATATATTTCTTTAATGAATTGTAGTACAAGGCACGTCTACTAGAGTACATGCCATGTACTCTGGCTATAAAAGCTAAGCCTCACCTGGTATGAGCCTATGTCACACAACCCCCCCCCCCATTTCTTCTCCCACATGCCATTAAACCTCCCCACTTTTTAATCTGTGGATTTCTTGCATTTTATCTTCTAATTTATAGTGCATTGTAATCCTCAGTCTAGGTATTCCCTTTTAGACAGTTTATTTCAATATTTCATAGGCGTTTAGGTCAATTTATTGATTTTTTGACCATTTGGCTTCTGTGGTACATGGGCATGATATGATGAACACATGCAGTGTACTTCTTGACACATCCACACATGGAATATTTTAGAATTTTAAACTACACAATGTGTATGTTCGGTACACAACATGTACCGCAACACATCCTGCTCAGGTACATTATCCTCATGGCCAGGAAAATCACGTTTACATACACGAAGTGTATGTATGGTACACGCTGTGTACCCCATTTCAATGGTACATCCCTTATCCAACAAACACACATGACTAGGAAACAATTTTCCCATACACGGCATGTCTTATATCTAAACACTGTGTATCCTTCGATGAATTGTTAGATTCCCACTCAGCATGTCTACCCAGAGCACATGGGTGGCCGATTTTTATAAACTACACGACATATACTTTTAACTTTTCTTTTTTCCCAATTTTTATTTTTCACATTCTTTTTTTCCTTTCATTTACCAAGACATGGTAGAGGGAGACCCATTGTTTGGGAAGCGACAGACCTCCGATACTGAGGGCGAGAGGCCCACATTTCAATGGATACAACTCTGGCCCGCGATGACAATAGCTACGGACATTTCGGTGTACTGGCCTCTTTCACTGGACATCCTTCCACCACTCACCTCCTTAACAAATGTTGGTCCCTATAAAACACATCTACCACCCTACACCGAGCCTCAGAGAACTATCATTTCTTCTCCAATAGCTACCACACCTCCTGTACCGACATCAATTGAAGATGATCTGTCATCGGCCACCACATCCAGTGGACCTTTGTCTACTACAACATCTTTTCCCCCACAACCATTCCCTACTATTGTAACAACTGGGCTTTCCCCTGCGGGTGTCCCCTACCCTATCATGGTGTTTCCGGTCATAGACTTGGTGCACGATAGAGTCTGAAGCTTCTCACACTAGCTGATCCCATCGAGGAGACGTTATATAGACTGTAGTGTACACCAACAACTGTATATATTAGGAGAGTTGAAGGATATCCCCAAGAATACACCGATACTCACTATCTTCTAGGACAACACTAATATTTTAAGATTTTTTTGAGTTTGCTACTTCATTAGAGTTCGACGGGCTTGAGTACCAGGTGGGTGATGCATGGAGATGATTTCCTGGTGGTCCGATTTCGGGTAGGCAGTTGATCATTCTCTGTTACTATAATCAAGTTTGGCCGAGGATGGAGTTTCTATCCTCAACCCATCACCCCACCCCTTATATCCATGGTGACCCTTCCATATCGTTCTGATATCATTACGATGTGGTGGGATATTGCTGGGGATGACCACCTCTACACCCCCACTACTCTAAAGAGTACCCTCATCGATGACCCTATTATCTATTTCACCAACCACTTCATTAGCACCATTTTATTCCCCACCATGAGGATATTGGGGTTTTGACCGACCATGACATGGAGCTCCTCACCTGAGTCATCCGGCAGGACTACTAAGACCTCCCCTACCATGCTGCCTCCTATTTCCATGCCATGTTCATATACATTCAAGGAAACATAAACGGTGGGTTTCATGCAACCCACTTTCCAAAAAGATTATATTTTCATATTTAATTCCCTCACTCATAATGATGGTATAATAACACCTTATATAGAAAAAAATTATACAAATTTCGCTAATCCATTTTACCCAAATTTTCAATGTGGGAAAACATCACCATGGACTATGCTCATTACACGTACTGTGGTCATCCTCCGCTTACAGTTCCCCTCTGGAGAACTGCGAACCTTCACCGTGTACCATGTATCTTATGGTCCGTGTACTGAATCTCTTTTTCCAACGACATGATATTCCACATACCACAATTCTTTCCCAGATGAACCATTTCTGGTACTGCAAATTGTTCCAAGAACCATTCCATATTCATTTCTTTCTTACTGCATTCCCTCACTGCATACCATTGCTGCAAACCATTTTCGGTTCTGCGCACCTCCCAGTGTACAGTTTTGGCCACCAGGCACGTAGTCGTGAACCATTCCCAGAACATGGTAAGTGTTCTATGTTCCGAGGTACATGATTTGCTTCCGTTTCATATTTCCTTCGTCGTTTGACATCTCATTCACTCATATTCATAAATCCCACCATATAAAAAACAAAATCTCAGTCATGAGGTCCAAAAATTTAGGGAAAACTAGGAAATGACACCACCTTAAATATTTTCTATGGAAAGAACAACCATGAATATTCACTATCATATTTATTTTTAAATAGTCCATGTATTTCATCACAAACTCTTTCCATAGTGATATATACTCTTTTAACGATCAGTTCCCGCATCGTCAAATTCTCTAGGGAATGTAATACAACTTACCAACTTCTCTATCTTCTAGAAATAGCTGTCTTTCTAGTCAACACTGAATATGACTTTAATCATCTTATCATCTTCGTATGATCAATCTTAAATCCAGAAATCTCTACATGATCCCACATGCAATGATGTATTTGTCTTAAGGTAGATCTTTGAGATGGTTTCATTATTGTATACAATGTATTTCCTTTTATACATGTATTTTGAACTAAAGATCAGTTCTATAGTCATCTGAATAATGATTCTCAACAACATTAGTGTTCTTCTTCATCTCCTTCTTTATTTATATCATCCTTGAAATATATTAAAAAAAATACAACCTTATACTTAATGTGGTCCCAAAAATCATTCCCTTGGTATTTTTTTCATTACCCTAATGTTCCCCACAAATGAATTATTTAATATCAAAAATAGAATATTCTCTCTCCACTTACTTTCTCCTCAACTCCAACCATTCATTCCACTTCTCTCCCCCTTATTGACAAGAAATAAATTGTTCATGAAATGGGTATCATTCCATAAAAGATAAATATTCCATCAATCATTTCAATCTATGTATACATGATCAATTCGTGATGTAGAAAAAAGAGGATTTGATTGAGACAACAAAGTTGTCCATTATACACTGATTATGATACCACCTGAGATAAGAACTCATGAACATTGTCTTCAAGGGTTTTTTACATTAGTTCTAGGATGCTGAAATTGATTGTTACAAGGAATAATGATCCTAAAACTCTTTTACTCAATTCAAAAAATAGATAAAAAACAATCAAGTGAAATTGGAAGGATTTGTGGCTTAAGGGAACATCGATTATTCTTATGTCACTAATTAATTCA
Organism: Viscum album; assembly: GCA_963277665.1. Taxonomy (NCBI): domain Eukaryota; kingdom Viridiplantae; phylum Streptophyta; class Magnoliopsida; order Santalales; family Viscaceae; genus Viscum; species Viscum album. Next base: position 1,395,630,132 of record OY728166.1, read on the forward strand.
ATTACATCCCCTTTGAAAACTGATATTTATTAATGAGTAACCTAGGAAGAGAGATCGAGAAATGGAATACCATTCCCAATGAATTGTTCTTGAATAAATTTCAACAGTAATTGATTTTAATACCAACTAAAGGTGATAATAATTGAAATAATAATTATGGAAGCTTATTCATTTGACTACTGATCAAGGAAAACATTACTCATAAACTTAATCAAGGGAGAACCTTCATCATTTTAATATTGGATTATCAAATGAAGAATCTTCCAAGGAAGAAAAATTCATCAGCTTAGCTATCTGGAGTTGACAACATTCACTACTTCTCATGTTCTCCCCCAGAGAGTATGCTTCACCTTTAATACCCAATGTTATTAGCACAAATAGAATAAAAAAATGATTTATGGAATAAGGAGGTTCATACTTGATTTTTCAATATGAGCTACATGGTTGAGATGCTTTTTCTAAACCATGTTTTTTTATTTACATAAGTCTTCATGCTTTCACATCTGAACGTATGTTATGATCTTGTTTAACGTGGCATGGATCTCTTCACATTATCTTCTTCTTTATGTAGAGAAGTTTACTTCTAAAAATCCATCATGGATAATAAATTCTTACTCCTTTTAAGGACTTACTCTTGCTATGGTATTAAGGTTAGACGACCCTTTTCAATGTGACTATATTTCTTACATCTCTCACACAAAACTTATTTAATATATGTGTTTCTCTGGGTTTGCAATATTTCAAGAACTTTATCTTCATTATGTGAACGTTTTTCTCTTCCATTACCACTAGACATGGCCTATTAATTTTCTAGATTCCACATTCTTTCCAAATCATCTTTCTAGATGACCAAAATATAATTTGGAACTGTTGTTGTAGGTTTGGATCTTCCACATCGGTTCATCTGAGTTTAATCCCTCTTAGTTGATCTTTGGGATGATTTTTATTCAATTTCATGGATCTAAAATCTTTGATCTCCTCAGCATCTATTCTATAAGTATGCTTGGGAATATTTTTGTTGACAACATTATTCTGATTTTTCCTCAAGGTAGTTAATTCATACTTTACTGAGGTCAGTGGTCTAATCTTCTTATAAATGATGAATTCATATTGATATGGTCTTGTACCTACCTTGTTTCCACATATGTTGTTCACATCTCTTATGTTATCAAGAATTCCAAATCTATTTGTGGTAAACAAATGCTTCTAGATCTATTGATGTTGGTTCTTCATCTGTGGATTATTGCTCTATGAGGTAGGCTTCCATTGTGCTTTAACATTATGCGGATTGTAAAAATATTTTAATGCACAGTGAATAATGATTTTTCTGCACAAAAAATGACCCAAATATATTTATTTCATTGAATTATGTTGTTGGGTATTCTTCTTGAAATGATGTTCTCTTTGTGGAGAATTAACATTCACATTTTTTTCTTATTCACCACAAACATAGTGATAAGTAACTCTTCACCTTTAATCATCATAAAATATTTTGAATTTCTCATCCATCCTACATTGCTTATGGAAACATATTTTGAAGCACGATTACAAGATGGTTTGGATGGTACGTTATTCTTCTCAGCTGCATGTGATAGATAAATGAGTGAAGCAATGATCTTATTGTCACATGTTCGAGGTACTGTGATACTAGAATCCTACAACATGACTTACGTAGAATCATACATTGTTTTATGAGATATATTAGCAAGATTTGTCATAATATTCTTGTCACATGTTGGAGGTATTTTAGCTTTGGACTTCTTCAGTGAGAATTGTGTACCAGCTGCAACTATTTCATTCTTTTTTAAAGTCTAAACTCTTATCTTCTCAAGATTGGTCAAATGAGCTTCCAATTTTAAACATAGAATATTAAAGATGATATTCTGACCTTCAATCATGTTCATCTTCTCATCAAAATACCTTTTCAATCTTTCAACCCCATATTCATTCAACCCAACTTTGGATTGTAACAAAGAGTCAAGTTATAGGAATTTCATGGTTGTTTCTTCCACATATAAACTATTGACTTTGGTGACCTTCTTAAACATAACATCAAGTTCATGGATCATTTCTTCTAGAGTCTTTCTATATCTATCTTCTTCTTCAACATCTTTGATCTATTTTGATTAATTTATTTTAGGATTCCTCCTTGTTTCTTAAAAGGAATAAATTTTTCTGATGATCATATAACATTTTGAAACATTATTTACCATGCCTTCCTCCATGTTATCGGCTTCTCTTCCAGATCAAGTTATCTCATCCAAAATTCATTGAAATATTCTATAAACAAAAAAAATTATTTCTTCATGAATATCATGAATATAGGTTCTTAATTTCACCTAATGAACTAAAATTTAGATATAAGTTTCCTCCTTTTATCTCATTGAAACCTGAGTAACGTACTCATAACATACCAAGAATAATATTTTTTTATTGTTGGAAGGGTATAGAGAACCAGACACTGCATCTTCACTATCCATGAGATACTTCTTAAACTATTTCTTTTCTTTCTTTTTCTTATTCATTATGGTCTTGATGGGTATAGGCTTCTGCTCAGTGATAACTGAACTATCATCAAGACTACTCTTCATTGTTGACTCCAAAAAGAAACCAAAATCATCTTCTAAATATAATTACAATAGAGTATCCAACATACATGAACCTACCTATGATACCAATTGAAGGACCCTAGATCACCCTGATAAGGGGGCTGGGGGGATGGAATTAGGGTGTTAATGTTTTCACTTCATTACTGGATATTGTTATGACATTAGTAGAAACGTTTTTAAACCTGAATGATGGATATGTTAAACAAGTAAAAAATTCACAAGGACAACATAACGCTTTTTACTTGGTTCACCACTAAGGTCTACATCCAAGTATCATACCCGATAAATTACTGTTCATACCAAATTCCACTAATATTCACTGGTTGTGGATTACAAAGGTTTGGGCACAGTCACCCTGTTACAGGAACACTGCCTTTACAATGTTCTAGGATAGCCCGCTGCTTCCCTCAGGTCACTTCCGTTGACTACCCCTGGCTCACCGCCCTTGGTGAAGTCACACTCAATTTTTGTATGTGAAGGTCACATCAAAACATTTACATGAAACGTCTTTGAATCTATTCATCATGAGATACTGCTAGCATCGAAGTCCCGAATTGATGCTCTTTTATATTCAATTTTCTTCATTATTTCAATAGATGCAGGCACTAGAACATCACCCCTTTTTATTCTCTAGAATCACAAAACCCCCTTTATGATGTTTTTGTATCCATGAACTGTCCTTGATTCTGCATACATTCTCCAATCTATGTATCACACCTACTCTGTGTACCGCACATAGTCTGTGTACTTCTTGGCTCCTCCATGTACTGCATGATCATCCAATGTGAACCACGATCTCTTCCTCAGACTGTTTTTTCTTATGTATATGATTCTCTTTTCATATAGCTATTTCCTCGATGTACCACTAAGGCCAACATAGAATATCTCCTGTGCACCACTTTTGAACATAGCCATGTTCTTCTTCAATGATGATATTTTTTTATCGAATTCTCTCTCTATTAATGATGGGATTATAACTCTTTATATAGGAAAATAATTCTTCAGATTTCAATATTCCATTTTTCTCAAATTTTCAATGTGGGACAAACTTCACTGTGGACTATGCTCATTCCGTATACTATGAGCCTCCACTACATTCTGCAACCCTCCGAAAAACTATGAACCATCACTATATACCGTGTATCTTTTGGTCTGTGTACTGCATCTCTTTCACCAATGGAAATCTATTTCATGTACCACAACTCCTTCCATAGTGAAACATTTTTGATACCATGACTCATTCGATGAACCATTCCATGTACCTTTACTTCTTACCACACACCTTCACCGCATACCATTGATACAAACTGTTTTTAGTTCTACGCACCACTCCGTGAACCTTTTCCACCACTAGGTACGTAGTCACAAAGCATTCCCAGAATATAGTACACGATCTGAGTTCCAGGGTACACAATTTGATTCCTTTTTTATTTCCTTCGTCGTTCTGCATCTCATTCACTCCTAGGTAGAAATCCTTCCATTTCCAAACACAAAATCCCAATTTAGATGTCCATAAATTTGTGAAATGCTAGGAAATGACACCACATTAAATACCTGCTTCAGCTAGAACACCCATGAAAATTCACGGTTATCTTTATTCTTTAACAACCAAGGAATTTCATCACGAACGCCTTCCACCGTGATAAATACTTTTTAATGATTAGTTCCAACATCGTCAGATTCTCGAGGGAAAGTACTACAACATACCCACTTCCCTATCTTCTAACAACATTAGTATTTCTAGTCAACACTAAATATGACTAGAATCATCTACTCAGCATTGTATGATCATTCTTAAATCCTGAAATCTCCACATAATCCCTCCTACAAAGATGTATGTGTCTCCAGGTAACTTTATGTAATAGTTTCATTGTTGCATACAATTTATAACCTTTGATATATGTATTTTGAACTTATGAATAGTTCAAAAATAGTCTGAATCATGAATCTCAATAACTATGAAGATCTTATTTATCTCTTTTATTTTGATCAACATTGACAACTATTGAAATCAAAGAAAACCTTATGTAGAATATATTATTAACATTTAGTAAACTATAATAAACTAGTATAATCACAGAATTAATCAAGATATTCAAATATATTCTAGATATATATATTCACTAACATATTCTTCTATGAATATATAAACTAAGAGGAAGATGTTAAATTAGAATCAAATATAATAAATTTGAATATTAATAGATTTTAATATTCATATATTTACATATTATCTAAATATTTAAATTCCTAATATTCCAACATCCAATATCACTAAATATAGACAAAAAATGATGACTTCTTCTTCTCTGTGATATTCTAAATTTTTTTGACTCCTTTTTTAAGGGAATCACTATTATTATTTTGATCATTTTATTAGCAATAATAATTCATTCTTTTATTCATATACATGGTTCATTATATGGTGGGATTTTAATTAGACATCATCACCCATTTTTTATTTATTGGATTGGTAATTTTATTTGCAGATAAAACTACATTTTTAAAAATCTATTGAGATGGAACTAGGGTTTCCATCTTTCATGTTACTATAATATATTTTCTATCGGTAATCTAAATAATATAAAGTGACTTGTTTTAAATTTTTTATAAATATTACCATGAAAAAAAACTACTATAATAAAATCACATTTATCGAAAGATTGTGAAGATTTATTTATGAGATTTGTAGATTTCTTAGTTACACCATTAATTCATGAAAATTTATCCTTATAGAGATTTTTGGATTTAATGTTTTCACCCTTTCTTCTCATTCATTTTTCTTTCCTTTCTATAACATCCCAATTAACATGATTATTTTTTCATAGAGTTTTAATGTCGATCTTTTAGTTCATGAAAATTTCTATTTTATCTTATATCAGATACATCATTATAAATAAAATTCATTATACTATTTATTTAAATAAAGTTATAGGTTCTAAAAAAGTTTCATATCTGTAAGGACACTTAATATTAGTCAATACACTTCCTTAAATAAATACTGTCTTCAGTAGCTTACTTCACATGAAACTCTGAAATCAAAATAAAACCAAGACACACTAATAAACTAAAATGTATTAATATGATTTTTATTATTTTGATATCATACAATAGGGTATAAATATTATAAATTTTTTTATGAAAACTATGTAATGAACCTTTTTAACAAATATATTTTTCTATAAAAATTCCTATTTTTAATTATTCATTATAAAAATAATATTAATTTAAATTAATTGAATATTTTTCATTTCATATAATAAAAAATAGAATTTATCATGAAAAAATTATAATTCTTTAAATATTAGGAGTTTTCATTATTATTTTATTTTAGGTGAATTTAAAAAAATACAGTTTCTACAAATATCCTTGAATTTTTGACATTATAATGAAGTCTGTCATATATAAAAAACTATAAAACTATTTTACGGAAAAAATGTTTTTTTAATGCATCATGATTCAAATAATAAAATAATATTGGATTTACAAATCCAATTCATAATAATTTTAAATTTAAATATGCACTTATTTTAATAAATATCATTTTAAATATTTTTCTTTTAATTATGTATCCTCAAGATGAAATTTTTTCACGAAGTAATTTTCAAAAAGGAACCCTTATTTAAATAATAATTATCAATATAATATATTGAATATAAAAATAAATAAATTTTTTTCCTAAGATTGATTTATGCATAAAAATTTATTTTTTATCAAAATGCTTCTAATTAAATATATATACATATTTATAATTAAATTTTACCCCTATTAAAAATTGAATAAAAAATTTATTTAATATTTGGAATCAGTAGGTATATGTTTTTTTAAAAAATTTCCCTCTAATTTTTTGTATAAATATATATGACAATGCTGAATATTTATTTAACTTTGTAAAATAAAAAATAGAAAATGTAACAAATCCAAGGGTAAAATACAATGGAAATTTATTCCAAAATGAATAAAAACATGTGTATGAGATATGGATATAAGAAGGATTATAACATCACCATTATTTTAATCATTTGGAGTCACTTTCTTTGAATACTAACTTTTCCTAAAATATTATTGAAAAATATTCCCCCTTCCACTTATAATAAGAGGCTTCACAAACACATTTCAACTCACACGAATAAGCCCCATAGGTTGACCAAAACACTACTTTAATACCTCCTAAAAACTCCTCTTATAATTTTAGTGGCATTGGTATTCAAAAAATCCCAGCCTTAAAATGAATAACAATTTTGAAAATGTTTTCTCCATAGAGAAAGGTGCATATTTTGAATTAATCATTTTTCATTTATATTTCATTATTTCTTATTCTTCCTCCAAAAAACCTATTCTATCCATGTTATAGTATATAGAAAAATTCCATAAGAATAGTAAAATGTTATTATTTTTATGGTATAATTTTTTTTACTTACCTCCCAAAAATAATAAAAAATAAAAACGTCATCTAAGCTTACAAACAAACTACAACCTCCACGAATAAAGTGTTTTAATTTTATTCACCACCTTTCATGGAAGTTTATGATGGTGTATTAAATGAATTAATATGATAATTATGACATAATTAATATTTTTAAATATAATATACTTCCACACTTCCTCTATTTCAATGGAAAATGAAAGCATTATCCATGTGTGTGTGCATATTACCACCTCCAGAAACAATAAATTTTAATTTTTATCACATCCTTATAAAGACAGATATAAAGTTTAATTTAATGAGTAAAAAGATTATTTATGGAATTATTATTTAATTAGAAATGTTTTAGCTATATTTTACTAAATATTGTTATACAAGCCATTGTTCATAAAAATTTACTTTAACAATCTAATTATAAATTAACCATTAAGCATAAAAACAAGAAATATCATGGAATAATCGTAGAAAAATATAAAAAACTGTGAAAAATATATTTTATTATAAATGAATAATATGGAAAACATAAAATTATTAAAAAAAATATTTTTGGATTGAAATCTACATTACAAAATGTGGATAAAAATATCCAAAATCACTATCATCTGATGCTGAATGAAAACTATAATAAATTATTAAATATATAATAAATGAATAAAAATAATGATTATAAAAGATTATGTATATGGATAAGATTATATAATTTTTTTAACATCTGTATTTTTTAAGAATTATTGATGATATTCAACTAAATACAAATATAAATTAAGAGGTTTGGCACCAAAACATTTTTCTTTGATAATTATGGCATATCCACCAATTCATTCATTAATGTGGTGTACATAATATGCATTGATGTGTTTTATCAAAAAATTTAATTAGTATAAAATGGAATATGAATTCATCTAATGCTACTTTATTCAGGGGATATTTTATAGATGTTACTAATTTTTTATGGATTCCTTCTTGAGTATAACATTAAAATTGAGTTATATTTTTTAAGACAATTTATATGGGGATTTTTTTTATTTTTTCCCCTTTAAACCCCATGAAATATATTTCTCATATCCTAATTCATGTAATCTTACATATCCCTCTAATATTTCAATTTCCCATTTCATATGACATACTATTTAGGTGTTTTTCAATGTGAAACTAACAACACCTCTTATTTTTTTGTCAAGAATCATTTTGTTCCACCTAAATATTCATTATATTCCTTTTATTTTTTAGTTATTTACAATCAAACAGATCTTTCCACTATCTTGTCCTTATTTTATGTAATATACAATCTATGTATTCAGAATATAAATATTTTTTTAATTTTTTTAAAAAATCTTTCTTTTTTAATAATTAATTTTAAAATTCAAGGAAATGTATTATTAATATATAAATTTTAATAATGGTTATAATAATGGTTTTTCATATATGCCAATATTCCTTAACATGTGACAGGATTAATCAAGGATAATCACTAAATGAAATGATCTATATACATTATATGGATGGATTATGATATTTAATTTGATTTATTTAATGAAACAGAACAATTTTCATGGGTTAATTTAATGATCATGGATAAATGAGTTGATATTTATATTAATTATCTCTAGAACCCCCCCCCATTATATTTTTCTCCTCTGGTTGTTCCTAGAATTTTACATGTACTTGATTGATTTTATTTCCACATTGTAAATAATATTTCAATTTGGGATTATATAATTGAACCAACCCCACCTCTTCATTTTATTTAGGAATCATTTTATTTCATTTCCATATTCATTGGATGCTTTTATTAATTACAAAATTTATTCAAAGACATTTTATTTATGTCAATTTATACCAACATGAACTTATTTTATTTTTATTACTGAAATATTTTAACATCTTCAATATTGGTCATTTTTTATAAATGTATGAACTGAATCTCCATCAATGATTTCATTATGAAATCATCATTCCATTATAAATATATCATTTTCAGATGCATCCCCTCAATGTCTCATGGAATCTAAATGAATATTTCTATTCAACATTGTTTTATAAAATATTAATTTTAAATGAATGTTTTCAAAAATTAAAGGATATTTTTTATTTTCAATACAATTTATAAATTGATCCAAGAAATGTTTTTAATCCGCCCCAACATCATTTTAAATATCTCTTTCTTGATCGAGGATATTCCCTAATTTATAAAATCCATGTTCATTTTTTGAATGTATTATGGAATGTTATATTATGTTTTTCATGAAACTAATGAAATTTCATAAGGTAATTATTTTATTACGTAGATATTATGTCTTCATGTACTTATATAACACTAATAAATGAATTATTATGTGGTTGGTGGGACCAATATATCCCTCTAATAAATTGGGTAAATCTTTATATATCATGTGATAATTGAGGGAAATTGTTTATTATTCCTAATCAACTATGCAAAACAAGTTTTGATGCCTGGTGTATATTGGGGAACATGTTATGATTTTTGATCCATGATGTTATTACTTCTATTATTATATTATGATCCACCCCTAGGTTTTAAAATGTATTAATATTATGATGACTCTTATTATATGTTATACTTATATCTTTATGTATTAGATTTATAAATAATGATAAATGATTATTTTTATTTTATTGAATTATGTTATGTTCATGTATAAGGATTTTTTTTTCATTTTACCTTAGGTTTGTCATTTTGTCAATTATGATCACCATTTCTGATTTCGTATACTACCCTTGTAGAATATCTGATATTACCCCTTTATTAGGTTTCTTTTACAAAAGATATAAAAGATATTACAAAGACTAATGAATCTATAGGAAATGATTCATGAGGAACAAAAACATAGGTTGCTGGGGATATGGAACTATATGTGTTATTAAATATGTAATCATGTGACATAATGACATAAATTTTATTATTTACTTTGGGTCCCCTATCAACCAACCCTTTTTAATCAGCTTGTTAACTGATATTCATACATCATTAAACCATCATTCCCAATGAAAACTCAATTTCATCAGCATCATTTTAAAGACATTATTTTTCATTATGAATTCTCTTAATGTTTAAAAATATATATGTGACATATTAAAGAATTTAAAATTTAAGATAATCATTAAATTATATGAATAGAGCACTGAATGATTCATTAATCCTATTTTTATTATATCCTGAGGAAGATTTGTGAGAAAATCGTAATCACTAGAATTTTTTATATTTTTTCATTTTAGATTTCCCCTTCATATTGTTGATTCCACTATTGTTATTGATGTATTTATTATCTTAGATATTTAACTATTAATAATACATTTCATTTTATTAGTGGAGACTTTATAATTTCATAAAATAGTAATAGAATAAAAATTATCCATCTGGGGAACATCTGAAAATTTGAAAAATCAACACATCATATATTTTTTTAAAAAAATCATTGATTCAATATACTATAGCGAAAACATGTGTTTTACAAAGGATATTTGTGACTAGCCCATTTCCCATCACAAAGATGTTTTTTATTAAGGCCCATTTGAGACGGTAAAAATGATTCATCCTAACTACCTTTAGTATGCATGTATTCCAAACCACATGAATGATATTTGTGATAAAAATATAACCCCCTTTGTAAATAAATTATTTCATTATTGTTATTTGAGATGTGAATTAATTCTCATCACAAATAAACTACTAGTAGAAGGGTATTTGTTATGGGACCCATCGAAAATACATTTTTAATCACTGAAATGGTTATTAATTAGGCGTATTAATTGTGATGGGTCTCGTTGAAACTAATTTTTACTTGTTACTGGTTTCTGGCCGCAATTACTCTCATCGCTAATAATTTTACCAATATATACCCCCACCCAATTTTTTTAATTATGTTCCCATTTGATCTTTTTTCACATCCGTACTCCATCTCTTTGTCTCCAAAAATATATAAATGATTTACCTTTTATAGGGAATCAAATTTTCAACATTGCGTCTGAAAAAATATTCCATTTTCAATTACATATTTATTGTTTTTAAATATTTAATTAAATAAAATTTTTATGTTATTAATGATTATTATCCATTAGTACAAAGTAGTTATAATTAGAATAACCTAGTTTTTTAGAGTAATTAGATTTATGTAGGAGTAATTATTTTTAATTAAAAGTATGTAGTATTAATACTGATTAATTAATTTTAATTAGACACAATTAAATTAAATTAGTAGAAATTATTTTTAATTATTAGTATATAATGAGCAACAATTTATAATAATTTGTGGTAATTAGTTTTAATTAGTTTTAGTTAGTGGTAATTAGTATTAATTAGTTGTAATTATGTGTAAATAGTGGTAATTAAAAATAATTAGCAATAATTAGTAATAATTAGTAATAATTAGTGGTACTTTGTAATAATTAGTGATAGTTAGTAATAATTAGAAATAATTAGTGACAATTAGTGACTATTAGTGGAAATTTTTAATAATTAGTAATAATAAGTGGTATAAAGTAGTAATAAGTAATAATTAGTACAATTTATCAATATTTTGTAATAATTGGTAATAATTAACAGTAATTTTTAACATTTAGTAATAATAAGTGCTAACTATTAATAATTATTATAAAATAGTAATAATTAGCAGTAATTAGTAATAATTAGTAATTATTAGAAATAATTAGAAATGATTACGAATAATTTGTAATAATTCGTAATAATTATATATAATTATTGGTACTTAGTAATAATTAGTAACAAATAGAAAACATTATCGGTAAATAGTAATAATTCGTAATAATTCGTAATAAATAAAGGTAATTCATAATAATTAGTAATTATTAATAATAATTTTTAATAATTAGTAATAACTAGTAATAAATAGTTGTAATTATAAATAATTAGTAATAATTAGAAAAAAATAATGATACATAGTAAAAATTTGAAATAATTAGTATTATTTAGTAATAATTATAAATAATTAGTTTTAATTATTAATAATTTTAAATCATGAGTAATAACTAATAAAATTTAATATTAATTACTAATAATTAGTCTCAATTAATAATAAGTAGTAAAATAGTAAAAATGTTATAACTAATGGTACTTAGTAATATTTAGACATTATTAGTGGTACAAAGTAAAATTTAATGGTACTTAGTAATAATTAGTGGTACATTTTAATAAAAGTCATACCTAGTGAACATTAGTATATATTACTATAAATTAACATAAAATAAAAAATATTAATAAAAATTAGTATAAATAAATAAACTAGCAAAAATTATTAAAACCAATTTATACATTTATAAAAATAAATAGTTTAAAATATTATAAATTAGTATATATTAGTACAAATTGTTATAAAAATGTAGTTCTAGTCATTGATTTGGTAACCCAAACACATAACCGAGTAAATATTTATTAGAAAAGTAATGAAAATAATAATAAAAATCAATGATGGACCATAGAGATACATTTTGGCAAGAAACTAAGCCCTACCCCATTAAGACACAAAGTCCAAAAAATATCATTGCCTTGCAGCCATGTTTTTGACCAACAATTCCCAACCACGAAGACCCTCCACACCAGACTGCATTGATGAAAAAAACCAACAGAACACCACCCAGATACATCATCATGAATGAAGTGAGATCACCTAAGGATATCATTGTACCATTCAACATTATCACTCTCACTACCGCAGTCATATATGATTCCCAACATCAGAGATTCCAGTATGCATGTCATCATTATATATAAATTTTCACTATCAGTGTCCCATACCACTGATAGCCTACGGTTCCCAAGAGCATTACACCAATAACATCACATACCACCCCTAATAATGCCCCATATTCCAGTAAAAAACATCCCCATACCAAATAGAGGCTCAAACCACTCCAACCACATCATGACCCATAAATAAGAAATCCCAAAAAATGACCCCAATACAAAAAAAAAATCAAATTCCAACATGTTAACCAGATGCCAGCCACCCAAGGACCACAAAATGAGGTTTCTGTTCATTTATAATCCTGAGGTCCTCAGTTTCCCTACATCCCAAGGTCACCACTCAGTGCCTGAGGTTGTCTCCAACATTCCATTTCTAGCATAACATAACCTCAACCTATGACCTGAAGAAGGTGATCACCAATTAGATCCTGCAATCACCGATCTACTCCTACATGTATTCCACTTCATTAACCAACATATATCCTCCCACACATCCCATATTGAAGTCAATGACCAGAAGGTCAAGCATCCATCTTGTATCCCACCACCATCATGCATCATGATGGAACCTTCTTCACATCTGAATCCACACACACCGTCACTCGAAATTGAAGGTCATCACTCACCCCATCAGGAACTATCTCCTTTAGGACCCCACATCACCTCCTCACACACCATCTATTTCCAATGACACTACAAAGATTCGATTCCACAGAAGTCATGAAAGAACACATCATCGCCTCCATAAGCAAGATGGTCAACACAAATTTGATTATCATGTTCAAAAGACGACGTCATTACACACCAAGAATATCGTCACACAATGCCTGAAGGCCCTATGATCCACCAAGAGGCTTTTAGGTAACATCGTGATACCAATCCTTGTGTTATGTCGTTGATCTCAACATGTTTTTCATTTTTCAATTTTCTATAAAGGATGGAGAAGGAATTATGAGGACACATATAATGGTGATGACAAATATTTTTTGGACTCTTAAATATAATTTACTTTTTTTGTAGGATGAAGGATGATTTCACGCTATGTAACTAGGGTACATGATGTGTATGTTTTTATGATTACATGTTGTGAAAGGCTTCTTTCTATAAAGGGGTACACACTATGAAGAGTAGTTACACATATTAAATGTTTTAAATAATAAATTTTAAATTCAAGGCGAGGGATTTCTCTACGTACTTAAACATATTGGTTTTCATGGTGTGTAAATGAATAAAAAATCATGTAATTCCCTAGGTAGGGATGTTTTAGGGAACCGATTGGATTTTTTCCCTTTTGAAAACTCATTTCCCATTTGTATCAAACCAAAACTCTTCTTCAGTGATTTTTTAAGACACCATTCCATCCAGTTTGATCGACTTGGCATTACATCTTTGTTTCAGTTGTGGTGCATATCTTTGGGTAAGATATCTTTATGACTCTTCAATGTCCTTGATCATGGTAGAAACCCTGGGGTTTATCAGGTTCTCTACATTAAGTTGGGTTTTCTTCTTGTATTCATCAACAATCAATTGTGATATCTCATTCTAGAGGTTGTGACAATTGTTTTTAGTCTATTAGGCATTCAATGAAGAGGTATGTGATATTTGATCTCCTCGACCAACCATACTTCTCAATTTAATCATTCCAATGATGTTTTATTGAATTCTAGGGCCTTTATTGACGTTGTTGGGTTTTTATTATTGGTACGTCCGATTGCGAGTGTGTGCTATTTGAGTTTTGAGGTAGGTGGTTCCATCCCTAGCATGTGGTAGATAAACAGTATCATTCCTTTTTTGGGAATTTGATTACAAATAAATTGGTATCAAATTGGAATGATTGTTTTTGTGTGTTATAAATATATTTTGAATGAAATTTGGTTTCCTTATTTTTTGAAAAATATAAAGATAATAGTGTATTTTGAAATATTTGAAAATGGTTTTGTGACATGGTTTTGAAATAGTTTAACAAAACATTGAAATGATTTTGAAAATGAACACATGAATTACCTTGGGTACTAGGTGGATGGTTTACGTTTATGCCATCTTCCATTATGGGGGTTCTCTTTTTGAGATGTTCCTCCTGTCCCAGAGTGTAGATTATTGGCCATATGAATGTATGTGATACTGGGGTTCCACTTTTTGGGGTGTCTCCCTGATCCTAGAGTGTAAATCATTGGCATCAGGTGCCACAATGCACTATTTCATAGAATAATATGTACAGTTAGTCAGATTCTGAACCTATTGTATTCATTGGTGTTGGAAGGATTTTTCTGAAACTAGTTTTATTTTATGTCATGTATTTGGACTATTTTAGCCTTGATACGCATGTCTATTCTTGTGATATATAACATGGAAAACATTATTTTAAATTGATATAACTTATTTTGTTTTAGATCTATAATAAAATGGGAAATGATTATACTGATTTCTAAAATGATTCTTTTCTTCTTATAGCTCCATGTTTTATTTAAATTGAGAATACATGAATTTTTATATAGAGACTTGATATTGAACACATATGTGGGATCCTATTGACCCAGTTTTCTCACAACTTATAAACCGATTAGGTGGTGTAGTTGGAGTCTGACTTAGTGGTATGCACACCGTAATAGTATATTAAAAATGGGGGTTCAAAACCCAATGTTCGCAGGTTACAGTAGCGGTACTGTAGCAGTGGTGGTACTATTGATTAGTAGGTACTGTAGCAGCGGCAGGGCACTGTAGTGGCGACGGTACTGTGCGGTACTGTAGCATTTGGGTTACTGTTCACAGAATTGTAATTGGGAAAAAAATGTGGGCCAACGGGCTATGTAATGGGCTACAAGCCCACCGGGCCTTTGGGTTATGTAATGGGACTCCCTCAACCCAGTTAAAAGAGGTCTTTGATTTTCATTATTAATAAAAATGAGGCTTCGGCCCCAAACATTTAAAAAAACCAATTAGGTGGTGTGTGGAACTTTTTTTATCTTTTATTTCATGGAATGGAAAGGCACTTTAGTAAGGTGGTGAGGTTTGGTTTCATCTATGTTTGGTAGTTGTTGGTGAGATAGAGGAAGTTCATCAACACCATTATTTTGATTAGCTATTTCGGTCTAGTCCTTTACAGTTGGACTTGTCTCTTATATTTTTGTATACTTTATCAGTTATATTGTTTCATATATCTTTTTAATTATATTTAATGTATTCATCAATCTTTAGATGTTTATTTTTTCTTAATTTATATATATGCCACATGTTTTGTTTAGGTTTGGAATAATTGTTACCTCTTGTTTGTTTTTTGATGCCCATGTTCTTTTTTCCAGCCCATGGGGATTGGGAATTCCCATCAGGTATGTGAAAGAATGGGTTGGATTCTAGGGTTGTGGGTAACCTAGGTTAGCTCATTAGAATTTGGTATCTGATTAGGTCTTTCCTCAAGATTTCTTGTCTTGGAACATTTGTTACACTAGATATTTTATTTTTGGGATATGATATTTATGTTGTGATGAGTTCCTCGTCATCTATTATTGTAAAAAAACTCATGTTTTCATAGGATGTTGAGATACATGTCTCAAGCATTGGTTGTGGTCTTAAATCATAGTTTCAGCTTATGATGTTTCTGGTTTGAACTGATATTGGTTTTATTATTTGATCACTCTTGTGATTTTGTATTTTTTAGTATGCCACCAAGACATATTCCTTGAGTTCCTTATTATGTCTTTGTTAATGCTAAATAAGGATATCTATATATAAATCAGAATATCATTGAGACTATTGTATGGGTAGTCTGCAATGTCGATCATGATGTTCCACGAGTAGAGAACATGGTTGTTGAGGTATATCATGGAGTTAGAGGAGGGATATAACGAGCACGAGAATTATAGTGTGAGAAGACACCATCCTTTAAAGGAATGACTGAACCTAATGAAGTTGAAGAATTGTTGTATATGATTGATTAAATCATTGATTTCTTGGAGAAACCAGACAATATTAAGGCTAATTGTGAAGAATTCCGGCTTGAGGATTCTGACATGTGCTGGTGGGATTTTATCGTTCATGAAATTAGAAACATGGACTAGGATTGGAATGGTTTCAGAACACTATTATTCTATAAGTTTTTTCCAAAGTTTCTCATATACCTAGTTGATGGTGTAGTAAAAGCATTGGATATTATGCTTGTCTCTCTTTAGATGAATCCATATTATAGAAGGATTAGACCTTACCTATGGTCGGTCAGTAACCTGGGTGTCAGGTATGGAATCCATCCCTAGAAAATTGGATAGAAAACAATAATGTTGGATTAAAATTCTTTGGTTATTATTCTTATTATTGCACCAAGTGTACGGGTCCCAAGTGAAACCTAGATACATCATCTCATTGTGCACCTAGAAGTCATTAAATTCGTGCATAGATCCTATAGAAAAATATTCCCACCTTTTCTTTTCAAATTCATGGGATATACAGTTAATGTATTTGCCTATATACCAAGTATTATTCCCTGGTTGGTATTCTAATAGTTGATTCTAATTTTTTTTATTTTCATCATATAGAATTTATCCAAGACAAAGGTAAAGATAAAAGGGGTCCCTTCTGATTTGACCATATTCTTAGTTAATAAAGTATCGATCTCTAGTGGATCAACCATGAATTTCAATTTCAAGAATATCAATACATGGTCTTCTCTTGTAATCCCATGTAGTATATGAGAAAATACAAGTCTCTTAGAAAAGAAAGATATAGTATCATAAATTTTCATTGGACCAGGGATAACCATAATCAATAGCCCACATTTTTTGACCCTGAGACACAATAACAATACATTTTTATTGTTACCCTAGTCCATTAAAATTCCATATAAAGATAGAGGTCATCAGTGGGTGTCATTTATGGCCTTTCAGTAAATAAAATTGGGAGGGAGATAAAATGAGTTTCCTTTGGTTATAGCTAGTTTTTACATGTATTGGTCAATCATTCCTCCATGGGAGATGGATGAAAAAGGAATAAGTTTTTGTGAAGAAATATGAGGTTGTGGTACCTATGTATCAGTGTGGGCCTCAGGTTCCTCTAGAGACGAAAACTGATTTGGAGTTCAAGATTATTTATCTGAGTATCTTAGAATTGTCCCATTTGGGAGGCCCTCAGGATAGAAGTTGGGGATGAAAGATTCCCCTACATTATATCTAATGGGAAATGGTTCATTTCCATAATCTTATGGAAATCTGATACATCCAGCTTCAAACCACCTAGAGAGAGTACTGGCACAAATTTCTGAAGTGTGTTAGCTAGATTGGGGGGAGTATAGTTAATATTCACCAATTCATCCACATTATTCAACACTATGTAATCCATCAGAAGAAGGGAGATCGGGGAATTAACCCCCACTAGATCATAGGGATCCATATAATGATGTAGTGCCATAGATGGAGAGGGAATGAGGTCAGGGAATCCGAGGATACATCCATGTGGAGGGACTAGAGAAGTGACTGCCACTTGGAAGCGGCTCGACCCCTTCATAAGTGTAGGATCCTAAAAGGTTGACATAAGTGAATCTCTATCATGAGAATAATTCCAAGATAGAGAGTCCATAGCTTTTAAGAACCTCCATTTCCTTTACAATATTAGTCTACACACTACAGAGATGTGACCAAGATAATGGAACGTCTCACTGTATCAGTGAGAAGTTTGATAGAATACATGTTTCCACCATGAAAAATCATCCCCTAAAATAATGGGGACCCTATCTAGTAGATATTAAGACAATTACACATTTATGAAAAGGATAGGAACCTCTAAAGGCTGTAGGATAGGGGTTTCATCATTTACACATAATAAGATGATGATCATGTTTCTTATGCATAAGCAGATTGGTTGATTCAGATGAATATGTTGTAGACCTCGTAACTTCGCCCACATAGTTGCTGAACTCAGATCCATTCACCCATGAATATCACAATTCTACCAAAAGTGCGAGAATCTTTATATTTTACAAACATAGATCTATCTTGACCATGAAGAAGTCAACCATAGATAAAATAGGAACACTAAATGTACAATGGGATATCAATAATATATATTATGGACATACTAGAACACAAAAATCTAGGAAATAATGAAATAATGACATAATGAAATTACATGTCACTCACAATGGTTGCTTTCCACTAGGTACTATTGGTGAATGTATATCTCCACTCCATGTTCCTCTAGAGAGAAATCAAGTGTAGGAAATCCTTCCACCTGATCTGAGCCACACAACATGATTGAGATATCGAGGTTGTGGGAAGATGAGGTTCGAACACCTATCTCACAGGGACCAGGATCGTCGCTTAGAATAAGAGTATAACGAGTTCTTCATTATTTTAAGTGGAATAGGGATTAGAGATTGGCTCTAGTGGAAGATCTGTTAGGGGGAGAATCCAAACCTCAGGATAAAAAACATGTTCCAAACAAATTGTGAGAAACCTGCTGATATATAAAAGAGATATAGATTAATAAATTAATCAGCAAAAATATTTTTTAACAGGGAAAAAACTCCCATGAAGAGGATTAAAAATCCATTGAGAAATTCAAAAAACTATACACTATGAATTAGAGAATATAGAGAATCCAAGTAATGTCCAAACCTGATTTATAATGATGGATCAGAAAAACCATTATAAAATCCAACCCTAATATTCCATAGTCTTCTACGAAAATAATCACTCCATTTCCATGTATCAACATGTAAATCTATGATAAAATTCACCCTTATGTCGACAGAACATCACTACCTCGGAGATCATCATACCAACATGCATCATCCTCCCATCATCTTGCGATACTTGATGGGTTTCAATCTCCTGATCTCGCCGTCTTGAAGTACCTACAATCATTGATGAGGAAATTCTTCATGATCAATGTTTTAGGGAATAATTTCAATACATAGTATCTATCATCAATTATGTTGCTACTGCTCCGCACCTATTAAATATCGAAGTGCCACACAAGCTACGGCTGATGCGGTAGGCCCTTCTTGATCTCAGCAGATGAAATATTCAATATCCTTCCCGGAAAATCTCCACACATACAGGATAATTGCAACATCATCATCGTGCCACATGAGCCACCACAAACATGAAAACCCCTTCTCAAATCCCTCTTTCCAGAAACATCATGCTGACACTCAACCTAAAATATGTTACTATAGCCTCTTATATTGACACCTAGTCCATAATCACCAATTAATGAAGTTAATACCCATTTTATATATGTCAATATCTATAATTAAATCTCTATTAATGTTGGGAGAAAATCCAAAATTAATATATCCATAAATATACCAATTAATATATTTTTCTCTCCAATAAATGATGGTGATAAATCCCAAAAATGTCCCCCTTCAGCACATTAATGATTGGAAACATCCTAAAATCCCACTTGGAAAGAAAATAGGTCTATATCAAACCAAAAATCATTCTCTTCAATACATATAACGATTCCCTTTTGAACTCGTGACAAGAGAACATATGCTCCCCCTGTATTAACAATCCAAACACTGAAGTCTTTATTACATTTGTATCTATATCGTCCTCCTAAACAAGACATGAGATAGAAACATATGGATCCACCATAATAGCGATTACCATATAATATATATAAATTTTCAAAATTAACTACCCCCACTCAACATCCCCTCAGTGGACATGTGCATCACCTCTCTCAACCTACCGTAATTTACATACCTCATTCCCCTTCAAGCACGGGTCCGTGATCCTCCCAGAAATATCAACAATTCTCACAATAAATTTCAAGACTGTACCATCACCTCTGATACCACATGTAATAAATATATCCATTAAAATATATTTTTCATTCACATTAATAAATGTAATGAATCCCAACTGGATCTTTGGAAGGAATAAGAGATGAGTGTAGAAAAGCACCCAGTTCCAACAAGGAATCCGGAGGAAAATTCAACAATTTATAAACAATAGATGGTGCATAAAGCGCATAGTTTTCCTAGAAAATGGGAATTTTTTCTATTTCCAATATCTGTATTCACTTCATCATTATTGAAATTTGATAGATCTATCGAATTATCTATGGAAAGAATGTAGGTTCTCACACTATTGCAAAAACCTATAATTCTCACCTACTTTAATTTCATTGCTACTTTATTTTAAATGAGTATTTAATAATATATTTTATGGATATGAAATTTAAAAGTTTTTATGGGTTATGACTTAAATGTATTGAAAATTATAAAAAGTGAACAATTGATTCAACCACCTAGTTGGTTTTTAGTTCATAAAAACAACCACTAACCATTTTTTGATATTGTTCTCATTATTGATATATCATTTATTATTATATAATACATATATTACATTTATTTTAAAGTGTATTGTATCATTAAATATGTGTTCTAGTTAGGCTAAGTGAAAATTGAATCGGTGTTTTCTATTTTTTGCGATTTCTTACTGAATAAAGAATATACATTAATAATAAATTAAATATATAAAATAATATTTTCATGACCATACCCTTATCATTATTTTATTTTTATATTATAAAAAAATTATATTTTATGTTCCCATATTCACCCATAAATTTTTTTTCTAGAATAATTTATGTAGTTGTTTAAAACAACACAAACATGAAGACACTTTAACTCAATTGGTGAGTATTTTAAAGTTGGTGTTTATATATAAATAATATAGTTATAAGAAAATAACAATTGGATTTTTTTAATTATATATGACGGTGAACTAATTTTTATTACTCTTTTATAACAAATTAAAATATAGAATATATAGAGAAAAATGTCTTTGTGGACGTGGTAGTCCTCCCACTAGGAGGACTGAAGTTATATTATTATTTTATTAGATGGAAATGAATAACTATGGGTATTAAAATTAACTCAACAACATATATGTATAATTATGATACTTGATTCACTATAGTTTTATCATGATAATATACTTGTAAGTGTAATATTTAGAAGAAAATCCCGAAATGGATATAATACTTATGTTGTAGTCTAGATTCTCCCATGGAATACTCCATATACCTCATAGGATTTCGAAAACATAGGGTGACTAGGAGATTAAGAAGGTGTATGAAAATTATAGTTGTGTATATTTGTGCACAATATCAAGTAAATTTCCAATGGTATGTTTATTTTTCGAATTATTTATTAATACCATTTTATAATAGAGGAAAAAGGATATCTTGGAAATACCTTATATATTTTAATTATTCCATGAAACTATTAAAAGTTCAATGGTAGAAAATATTGTAAATAAGGGAATTTTGGTTCATGTTGTTTCGATAAATTCTCAAAAATTGTTTCCCCACATGTATTAAACATGTAACATGGTTTTTACCATAAGTTTTTTATATTTTATTCTCTTATATTTATAATATGTGACTAGGTTTTTACTATGTTATTTAATGTTTTATAAAAATCAAAAAATTGCATATATTATCAAATTTGGGTTTTATTGAACAAAATATAACATCAATTTAATATAATTAAATTTCTTAATATTCAAAATTTTATCATTTATATTTAAATAGTCAATGTTTATAAAAACTATTTTTTTATAAAAAAATTAATTCCTCCATTATGGAATTTTAATCCAATTTAATATTTATTATCAATTAAATTTGTATTTATATATTTCATTTATGTGTTTTTAAATTATATTATATTAATTAATTATAAAATTTTATTTAATTTTTTTCATATAATATCCATGATATTAATAAAATAATATTTTTAATATTTTTCTTTCACGGTTATCATGGTAATTAGCATTAAAAATAATAATCCACATTATATGATAAAAAATGAAAATAAAAATATTAAATAATATGTGAAATATTATCAAAAATTTAATAAAAATATTATCAAATTGTTTTTATGTATATGAATATTAATCTTATCACAAGCACATGTAACACGTAAAACACTATTTTTAAAAGTGTATTTTTACTCCTAATGTTTTATAAATAAGATAATATTATAAATTTTATCAATTATAATGAGATTTAGAATATTTAAATTTTTTAAATGTGTTTATTTTTACATTAATATAAATCCAATTCCTATTTATACGAATTCATAAATTTAATTATAGAAATAGATGAAGAATAATTTCATAATTTTTTACTTGATTTCTTAAAAAGGATATTGGTGGATTCTATAAATTAAAAGTATAAATTAAAATGAATTACTTTAAATGATAAATTTTTTATATAAAATTGATTAAATTTTTTTATCACATACAAGTGAGGGTTTTAGTGAAATTAGTATTTCCACTATTTACTAAATAATTGATTCTTTTAGTAAAAAATAAAAAATACATTATTAGATGATTTTTATGTGAGGAATTAAAAATTGAATATTAATTCATCAAATTTAATTTCTAAAAATTTTAAATTTATAAATATAAATAAAAATATGTAACATAAAGAAAAAAAATATTCTATTGAATCTACCCTTGTCAATATAAACACATATTAATTATTTATCTTTTAAAGTAAAAAATATTAATGATTTAATATCTTAATATTTGTTATAGATTTATCACCAATATATTTTTCAATTTTCATGGTTTTCATACATCGCCTATAGCATGTGAAACAATTTATAGAACATAATATGCAATTTAAAGGATTTAAAATATCAAATTGTTACCCAGCTTCACTGAAATGATATTCTAAATTAGTATAGGATGGGATCTTTAACTAGATAATAATCAATAAATCAATCCTAACTCTACATGTTTTAAATTTTTTCAATTCATATACTATACTAAAATAAGATATATTCATTAAAAATCATTTAAAATATTTACAAGTGATGTTGATTTCATAGAAATAACAATTTATCTACTTATTTAGTCCTTCAATGTCAAATATACTTTTCCAACATATATATGATTCATAAAGACATTAATGATTATCTATAGTCATTAAGTTATAGTAACTCTTCAACTTGATAATATTTTCAACTCACATCTAATTTCATTATAATTAATATACCTATTGGGAATCAACACATCACAATAGAATGAAGAACACATTTCACTACATGACCCCTATATTCATTTATTTTATCCTTGTAATCTCTCATTGATCTATAAATCATCTTCCAATTTACCTAATATCATACAAATCATTAAATAATTTATATATTAATTTTTATCCTTTTCTTTCATCATCTATGACTCTGATCCATCTTCAATGGAAGAACAAAACTTTTTAATACTATAGGAATGTTATGTATTCACTTCAGCTAGGGAGGAATTCCTTACATTGTATATTTTTTACCCAATAGGTATATGAAATTTAATAATTTACAATGACATTTCAATATGATCCCAAATAGGTTCCTCGGTGTTTATGGACTCATGTTTATATTCTTATGAACACTTAATCATAATTAATAACATGCATTAGAGGATTTACTATCTTTGTGGGTGACGCATTCATTCCCAATTTCTAGAATTTCTACTCATATTTATTTTATAGAATCTAATGTTTGTGATATTCAGCATCAATACAAGTCTATATTGGATCCCATATTTGGACATGTCTAGATTCTACTATGTTGGTAGGATGATCAAATGGTAGATCTATTTGTGTAATGGTTTATTTTTTTTCTGTTACTTCATTTATTGAGTTTTTATGACACTATAGAAATTGTTTTCAGAAACCTCCATATTTATTGTTTAATAATATTCCATAAAAAATAAATATTATTTTATTATTTTATCAACATGGATGAAACTCATATTATTAGTTTTAGCCCACTTACAATAATATCATTTTCCATAAAAAATTAATCATATCAATCAAATAATGTAGTTATCGATGAGATTCTCAACAAAAATTTGCATCTTCTTCTTATCAGTGTATCAAACCTTATTAATAACAAAAAAAAGACTCTTGGCGTGATATATTCATCCATCCCTATTATTTGGTTTATCATTAATCTAATTTAATTTAGTCATTATTTGTAAATATGTGATATTTTTGATCTCTAGATTATTTTAAATAAATAAAATGAAGTATATTATGGTTAGATAACAGATATATTCAAGAAATATTTCCTCCCATTTTTTTTCTAATTAAAAAATAAATAAATGAAGATATATATGGAAATGAAAGTTAAATATTACATTATTAAATAGTTATTTGGATTTATGTCTTCAAGGGATGAATAGATGTAGAATACAATTATGATTAACAAAGGTTTATAATGTTATTAAAAATTATTGAAAAAATGATACCAATTTTATAAATATCTCTTATGGTGTAATATGAAATGTCTCCTCAAGAACTACATATATACTGTACACTCAAATCATCATATATATTATATAGTACATGTGCTAGATATATGACTCCCCCACTAAACCCACTGTTCCATAACAACAATCACTCCACCTTTGAGATGGATTAAATATATCCAAAGTAATAGTAAAAATGAATTATTTTAATAAATATGTTCTTCATTAATAGGGATGTCCATAAAATTATATTTTTTATGGACCAAATTTCATTTCTAGAAACACCATTATTTATATTACCCTCATGAGGATTGTAAAATATCACTTTATAATGGGGGCTTATTTTATTCCATATGACTCATGGTATTCCATGTTGGAAATCCCCCCAAATGATGATTTTAATTACTCACTAAATCCAGAATAGTGATTCATGTTAACTTGATTCCCTATTTTTACAATGCCATGATATCTTACTCACCATCATGATTTTAATCTAGATTTATCTTCTAAAAACAATAATAAATTAAAATGTTAAAGGGAAAATAATTGAACAAATCTATCATTAGAATGAATTTAACAGATGAAAATTAATTCAAAATGTCATATTCCATTATTTCCATCCTTGAATTTATTCTCAATTATTGTACATATGTTTTTCAATTATTTCTTTACTATGGTAAACATTAAATTCTTAATAATCTAACTATTTTTATTTGGGATGTTTATATTTCCTCAAAACATAAAATAACATGCATCTCCTTATGCCACATTCTTCATTATCAAGGGTTATTCTTATAATTTGTTCATGGTTAAATATTTTATCGAATAATTCCTAAACAAGTTCAATGTACGTAATAGATATATAAAAACCAATATTTTTTCATTAATTCACATGATCTTGGGAAATAATAATTCTTGAGGAGTAATTTAATATTTTTAATTAGAACATTCCATATATTTTTTCCTATATAATTTATTCCATTTTAAAATAAGATTTCAAAAAACTAAACACACATTTAAATATGGTTTATCCAGTTTGAATTATCTATATGACATCTTCATATTTCTACAAATACCTATATTAGGTATAACATTTCCCAATAGTTATGTGTTGCCTTTAATTAAACTATCTATTTTATTATGGTCATATATTTAGACATTATTTTATTTAATTTTTTGCTGGTGAATTTTATTTTCAATAGTTTAACATAATTATCCATGGTGTGGACCATAATTTTTGAATAAAAGAACCATTTAATATTTTAAAATTTATCCTTGTTAACCCTTTTATAATAAACTATTGAAAATTAACTATTGAAAATAGAATTTACCAGAAAATCAGTTAATAAAAGAATGCCTCAATATAAGACCCCCATAAAAGGATTAGTTTAATTGAAGACATCCCATACTTATTGATGAACGATATACCTAATATAGGTATTTATTTAAATATCAAGAAGTTATATAGATATTTTTCAATGTAATTTTTGAGGAAAACCATAATATATCTATTCTTCCATATTTTTATATTTCTATGTATTATTTGTGACATGTATTTTCAAGAGTATTTTTCCACTATTCTCCTTATTACATGAGTGATAATTGATGTGTTACTACCGACCATTCTCAGTGAATTGAGCACTTGTGAAATAACAATAAAAGATTTCTTTGAAGAAATTATTCCTATTTTTGATGAAAGAACGATTAATATTTAATGAATATTTAATCTAGTTATCATTTTGTGTTAGATTCTTATGTACACTTCTCCTTCATATAGAAATTCCATACATTCCATGTATGGATCAGCTTTTCCAACTACCTAAATTCTTGTTTAAAAGCTTTAATAAACTAGTAATGATAAAAAAACCCATGTGTTCATATTTATGGTTTTTTCTCTCTATAACACTTATATATAAAAAATTATTTTATAATGACTTTTCTTTTAACTGTATCATATTAATTTTTTTAATTTATCTTATTGAAAAATATATTATAAAATGATGATAAGATAAACGATCTCTATGGATTTTTTTCAACTATTATATACCAATTTTTTTAAAAAAAATGTTTAATAAATGTTTTTTGTTTCTAAAATACATTAATTTTTATTACTTTTTTATGAATTTGGACAGTCTCAAATGTTTATAAAATCCAAGGATAATGCATGTTAAAATTTAATAACCATTTCTCATCTACTGTGTATTTCATTATGAAGTGTATCAATTTGTACAAATTAAACCACAAGAATGTTGAACACATTATTTTTGGTAATTTAATTATTATATTAAGATAAAAATTATCAATTTCAATGAATTATTTTTCTAATGGACCGATTGATGTCTTCAGATGGATGATGGACATATTTTCCCTCAAATGCTGATTTTTTTTTTCAATGTAGATTGGACGGTAAGACCACAAAATTGACATGAATCCCATAATTCACATCAAATTAAAATTAAATCGTAACCATACACATATTCATTGAATAAAAAAATCATTAAATTTTTTCCCTATACAAGTGTAAACATTGGATAGGTAATCTAAGAGTACCATGTTCAATTATATGTCATTGTGAAAAATTACCGGTCCAATGTGTCATCATATAATTTCAACTATAAAATAAAATGTTATTATCCTATTTTGTTTAAATTATAATATTTTTTATATAATGTAATAAAAAATATTATTTTCATCTATGATCCAATGAAATTCACTTAGAAACATGTTTGTGTTTTTACATCCACAATGGTGAAGAATCTAGCTAATATTTTTTGGTTGAAGGTGGAAATGTAAATTTTTCTAAATTACACTACACTATAAATTAATTAATTAATTTTTATGTCTTCTAGTAGTCTTGTATTTACCTATGGATTTAAAATTTAATGTTTTATGTGATCGTATTGAAGGAATTAGGATAGTTCATATTTTGTTTCAATTGTAATTTCATGTCATCAAATAATATTTGTAGTTGTTTCCAATTTTCATCATATTTATCAACTCACTATTATTTAAAAATAAATTTTTTCATTTAGTAATAATAATTTTCTTTTAATTTAATGGTTATACCTTTGTTGTATGATTTAAATATATTTAGATGAATTTTTTGAGAATTATTCATATAATAGGGGAGTGTTTATTATTTTTTGCCTCGTCTTTAATCCCAATTATTTTAGTCAAATCACATCTTTCGTTTATATCATTTCATTAATGTAGTGGATAAATGGTTATTGTTGTTATTATATATAGATTTTTTGGGTTTAATTAAATATTATTTCATTGATTTTAAACCCCAAATCATTTCGTCAATTTGAATGTTGAATTTTAGAATTTATATTCATCTCTTCCTTGGATGATTATAACAATTACATATTTCAATTGGATGTTCTATTACATTCCATAAATTGTTCAACAAAGTGCCCCTATAAGTGAATTGGTTATTACACTTGTAAATATATAGGGATTGAATTTATGAATGATGATGTTATTTATTCTATTTTTAGGATACTTTAGGAATAGATAGGAAAATATTTTTTATAGAAAACAAATACATCAACTCTAGCCATAATAATAACATATTATTGACCCATATCATTTTATTAGTTTACTTGAAAATTGTTATGTACATTGTTCTTAAAATAAATTCACAAAAAAATTATTCCCACTAAACAGATAAAATATTAATCAATATTTTACTGTATTCAGTTCACTTCTTTAGTCACTATGGATTTTACACATATAATATATGATTTTTCAACAACCCCTATGGTAACTTCGTATGAGACCAACATTTGGATCCATTAACAGAGACCCAAATATCACATAATATAGAATTATGTTCATTTCACATACCAATTCACACTTTTTCTTAAAATTATATTTTATTTTTATCCCCTTTTCTATCGAATATTCTGGTGTATATCAACTTATACTCATAAACCATCAACTTATTTATATATAGTGAAAAATTCAATGTGTGGAGAGTTAATTGAGTCTACTGTTCATTATCATTTACTTCATAAAATTTCAAGGATATTATATAATAAATATTTAGTCACAAAAATAGATAATGATTTAAATATCCCATTCATAATTCTATGAGAGAACCAAA
The DNA here is from genome assembly GCA_963277665.1 of Viscum album. Taxonomy (NCBI): domain Eukaryota; kingdom Viridiplantae; phylum Streptophyta; class Magnoliopsida; order Santalales; family Viscaceae; genus Viscum; species Viscum album. The sequence continues at coordinate 1,395,659,251 of OY728166.1, forward strand.
ATTCAAATCCAAATGTGTCAGCCCAAAAATTATGGAAGATAGTAGATCAGACCATGAATGACTACCCCACTCATACATAGACCAATTCTACCCAGTTGATTATACATCATCCCCTTGGCAATTCCCACTTTATTATCAAGACCAATGTCCTAAACCACCTTACATAATTTAATGGGAATATGTTTGAAATTAAATAAATTAATACCAAGGACGTAAATGACATTATAGAGACCACATCCCCCCCCCCACAAATAAAACAAAATAATATAATAAGAGAACCTTTCGTTTTTTTCCTTGAATGATCGATTTGTAAATTGGTTTAATAATATAAGACCATTATACATAATCTATTGGCTCCAATTCTAGTGAAAGAAGAATATAAATAAATCCCCAAAAATACAATAAAAAGAATATGAAAAAGAATTCTAAAAAATATGGTGATTCAATTTATAAAACATGGAAAATTTTCAAAGATACAATATATATGGTAAATACCCATTGATTTTCAATACCATAACAAGTATGAATCATTTATTAAGGGTATGTGTGTGGAAATAATATATTTATACAAATAATTTGTAATTGAACATTAAAAAAATCCCAATGTATTTATTATAAGTAACTAAAAACCCTTATTAAATATAAATAATGTGGAATATCTCCAAGTTAATAGATGAATCCCAAATTTTGTCTGATATACATTATTTGGAAAGAATATATCCTATGGTATTACCTCACAACCCTTATTAGATAGTAAATAAGATCGATAATATGAATGTCCTAGAAAAAAAGAACTTTTGACCATATTTGATTTTTTTTGCAAAACATGATCATAATATAAAATATTTTCCAAACACTCCATTAATAATTTGTTCGGTTCTAGGTAGACCATCCATATTGGATAAATCTTAGATAATTTAGAAGCTGTAGTAGAAAAACACTTTCAATCAAGATGTAATTTCCATATAGAATTCAATTGGATAGATAATTATCAACCCAGTCATCCATAAAGTCCAAATTCCTACCCTCTTTAAAACTACCCTTCCCATAATAAGATTTATTCTAAGCTAACCAAAATTTAGTTTCACCATTCTAATTTAATCAACACATCCAATAGCCTCTGCATCCTTATTGGATAAATCAACTATCTGAAACCCCCAATTTATCTCCAATATTACTATTACATAAGAAACTATATAATCAAAAAGAGATAATGAATTTAGAATATTTTTATCTAAAATAGGAATGAAAATAATTAAAATTTAAAAGGAAAAAGTATACACTCATTTTATCCCTAACCCACCATTAATGGGATAATCTAATTTCACACAATCATATTATGAAAAATATAATAATTTTCAAAATCTTAATATGGAAGAATCCTATTTAAAACCAATAACCAATCCTTATAAAATTATCTAAACATTTAGTCTATTAAAAAAATACTGAATAACTATATTTAAAATATAAAAAAATATTTTAATATAGAGGAATGACCTCTTCCATAAACATTCCATCATCTTTCTCAATTATATTCAAGAATTAGAGTAAAATATGAACCTGAGATAAATGAATCATTAAGGAAAACATTCCCTAATGTTAATATTAACATCACCATTAATAATAAAACCATAACCATAACCATATACTCAATGTACCGTATGGACTGGTTCACCATTAAATGAATATTATACCATAAAAACCAATACTTTTTTATACTAATGTGAGAACCAAAATTCATGTTACCTTTACTCATAATTTCAATGATCTCAAGTTTCTATACATAAATATCCAACTAAGAGAGAATATTTTTTAAGGCATTATTGGATATATTTTATAGTGTCAAACTCATACCATATTTCATGTGTTATTAGTTAGGTCTTGGGGATCTCTAATACAAATCATTTAAACTCCATATCATTTATCATATCATTTGGGGTCCTAAGTGTATCATTTTTTTTTGACAAAATAAGACGGATCCATTAATGATGTAGATCAGCAGAAATACAGTAGCGTAACCACGATGGAAAATGATTGAACCAAAGCAAATCCTCGTAAGGAGGACCAATGCCTGCCATCTTGTGAGCGGCTTCATTCGCTTCCCTTTTAATAAATGAGAACTTGCAGGAGTTGAAGCCTTGTCTCCGCGCGTGAATACATCGGATAATGGGGCCGAAAGGTTGAAACCCGCCGTCAGTGAGATTGATAGCATTGATTACAGAAAGGCAGTCGGTTCTTAAGTGTATCTTGATGGTGGTTTGGGGGAATGTTTATATTTTTCATTACATTGTTGATATCTTGGTCCCTAATAATTACAACAATATGGATCCTATGTAATAGACCACCATCATCCTTGGCCATTAATTCATAGAATCAATGAACATAGTTATCCGATATTGAAATAGGAATATAACAATAACTTTTTGAAACATGGTACTCAATCTGAACATTTACAAGGAAAATGAACAAATTTTTGATGATGAATATGTTAATTATGTGGATTTGTAACGGAATGTTAAAATTAAACCTAATAAAAATCATGGAATTATTACTGGGAATAAATATATAGATGAAAATAATCTTCAATATTCACCTTATGGAATATTGAATCCTTTTATTGAATTTATTTTTTATGAATATTCATATTATATTATAGAATAACTTTTAAATGAAAAATTTGATAAATACTAAAATATTATTCTATACCCATTAGCAATATTAATCATGATAATTTCATGGATGATTATTCCACTTTTATGGATCAAATTTATTTTATAACTACAGAAAAATAAAATGAGTTTCATTCAAAGTCCCAACCAACTTCAAAAATTGTTAGCCGACATAAGATTGAATTCAAGGTCCCACCCACCTCACTAAGGTATGAATTATAAAGCGGAAACTAAACCCTTATAATTATAATTTATTATTTTATAAAATATAACACAAATAATACAATTTTGGTTTCATTAATTGTGAATAAAAACATAATTGGAAAACCATTTTATGATTTCCATAGATTATCTTTAAATCAGTTCGTTTAGGATTTAACTTAAATGATACTTGAAAGGATATCATCAACCAATTTGTATCCATAATCTAATGAATGTTATGAAAACATTAATCCTTATGATGTGTAATAATGGTATATGGTATGTTTCTGGGTCTATGTCAAGAAAAAGATATTAAAATACTTTTATTCATAGAGGTAAACCAACTTCATCATGAATTTTATATTATTTTATGTCATTTTTTAAACATTTTATGCCGTTATTTAAGGTAACCCCCTTATTTTATTGTATGTTATATTTTAATGTTTGTATGTGTTTATTTAAGGGAACCCCCTTAGTTAATAATGGATTTTAATTATACTTTATACACGATTCAGGTATTCAATTGAATGTATTATTTAAAATTAAGCAACATAATTTCTTGAATTCAAAAACACACTTCCATTATATATGAGGTATAATTGAATAACATAGATTTGAAAGGATAAGTTACATGTTAATGGGTCCTGATCTTAAAAAAGGTTGTTTTTATTTTGATGCAATTTCAATTATCATTCATAATGTTATCTCATCCACATCCATGTTATTTTTGAAAACTCACTAGACATATCTTCTATAAATGAGTGTAGTTATATCCCATGTTTTGTGGATAAAAGAAAATATTTTGGGAACATCAAGGATTGAAAATTAGTTTTTTACTCAAATTGAATATAAAATATCATTAATCATTCATTTGATGATATATATTTGGAAAATGCAAACTGAAAGTCAAGTTATTTTATGTCCCTCAATTTTTATCTTTAGGAAAGATTATGTTTCTGTGCATAAATAATAGATTTTGTGGCTGTAAAATTTCATATTTTACCATTTAAATTTTCATCATTTTCATAAAAATTTTACAATTAAAATAAATTATATTACATGGTGTGAGATTCAGTTCTAGGTATCACTTTATTAAAGAATATGATTTGGGATCACATTTATTTTAATATTAGTCTTCCAAAACATTTGACAAAACTGAAAAGAAACAAATTGGACAACATAATAATGTTCTTCTTCCTACAGAGTGGTATTTGGCACTAGGGTATAATGACTTCATTGGTTTATTTCCATTGTTTATACCTTGAATCGTTATTTTAGGTAAATTAATTGATTTAATATATGGTATTTAACAATTGTGGATATTCAATCCATATTTAACTAGATAGAGGATTATCTTTTAATCTCTATATAGTTAAAAAAACAAGTAAATGAAAAACAAAAAATTATAATTCTCATAATAACATTGATATGTGATTCCCACCCCCGGTATCCATTATTCACCTTGAAAAAAAATCAAACACCTGTATCTTCTAATTCATAACTCATCATCATGATTAATTTTTTTTTATTAAGTGTAGCTATGAATTTAAAAAAATTATTATGCTTGGGATTGGGATATGATTCTTGTTTTGGTATTTTCAATGATTTTTATTGGTTTTAATATTTATTAATGTATGGAAGTTTTGGAAAACATTATATATTAAAACATGTTTAAATGGGGGAATTGAATTTCGATATTTATTTGATGTAATTTTCAATGGAATAGAAAAAATACTAATGTGGGAGTGATTAACAATATAATGTGTTCAATTTTTTTGGAATTTTTAAAAAATCTCCATTTCATAATTATTTATAAAACCATGGTTACTTATTCAAAAAATTTAATGTTCATTTATCATCACTTGTGAAATTCATGTTGATGTGTATTATTTAGTTTCCATTGAAGAGAATAATTATGGAAGACATAATATTGATGATTTAAATTTGAAATTCTTGACAGGATTTATCAATTTGTGTGAATTATTTTGTTCTTAAGTACTGGTAGTTTATTTAAAAAAGTATATAGACATACTGGGCCTCATATGGAAAAATTTATTGAAAAATAATATTGGACTTAAATACAATATGATAAATTGGAATAAAAAAAATCAATATCCCTTGAATATATAATATTATCTTAAGGGAAATATATTAAAGAGATAACTTCCATTTGAAATTTTCTTAGGAATAGTTTCTCTTCTAGAAGATGATCCGTGTATCCCTATTTTATGTTTAAATTATAATATAGATTTCAATACCTAAGAAGGAATCCCACTTTTTTATTGTAAATTCTGAATGTATGATCTGAATAGAAATCAATGCTTATAGAGACAAGATTAAAATAGGGGAAATAATGTTCTGTTCTATGAACAAAGATACCTTTTGGAATAAATTCCATTTTTTCAATAAAAATAATATGGAGAATCTATCTTTGGTTTATCATGAAAGGTATAAAATTTAAAATTTAATTAACTCCAACCATCCATTTACAATATTAAATAATTGTAATGAAATTTAATTCGAGTTTGTGTGACTTAATGCCAAAAAATATCCCATTTAATAAATTGGTTGTGAAGGTATTATGGGATCTCATATTTTGTTTCAATAAAAATTTTATGTAGTAAATTTGTATTTTTATGTATTTAACTTCCCCATAAATGTCTCACAATTCACTCTTACATCATTATAAATGCCATTTATCTCTTTATTTTCTATACTTATTAACATCAATGTGATGTCATTGACTCAGGGAGTGAATTTATTCACATAAATGGTTGTGTAATTCTCCACACAATGGTTTAATGTTTAATGTTTTCTTTTTTCCCTTCTATAATCCCAATTCTTTTTGTAAAACTCTATATTCCAATGAGAGATTTATATTAATGGAATAAAAACATATGGATGGTTTATTATATTATGATTATTTGGGTTTTAATGAATGTTATTTCAGAATAACTAAACCTAAACTTAGTTTTTTAATATTGATGTATCATTTTATGATTTATTTACTTCATCATATTTGCTGATATTAATGATCAAATCATTTGAGTGAATGTGTGATCTTATTCCTTGGAGTGAACAGTAATATATTCCCCTATGTCCATGTTTATTATCCATTATATTATATATTAATTTTATCATCAAATAGCGTATCGCATTTTTTCCTAATTGAATGGATACTTTTTGAATTGAAGAGCTAAAATTTTCTAAAAAAATAAAATATATTCACTCAAACCTCATTAAAAATTAAGGATAAACCAATTGCAATTAATGATTTTAAGTCCAATAAATATATTTTATTCCTAAAATAAATTAAGAACAAATACTTGGACACTTAAGGGATACAACATTTAAGGATATATGAGTGTCTTAGGTTCACTTCATTGGTCACTAGGTATTCAAAACCCTACCTATGATATAATTAATTTAAACTACCCATATAAATAATTTTGGAGAGTTAGTAATTGAACATCAATACAACACAAAATATTTTATTGGAAATGTGATACCTTTTTCTATATGATTATAGTCAATTAACATGATGGTTACATAAATAAATTCTATATACTAATATAAATATATTTAGAGACAATTCTTTAATTAGAATTTTAATGTGATGGAATCATTCTTCCTAATAGTCATGGAAGTTACACCTTTTATATATTATAATTTATATTAATTAAATTTTGAAAAATAAATTATCTTCACAAAATTATTCAAATCCTCAATAGTCCTCAACAATTCATTACAATCTCAAATCAACCTATAAATATCATGTTCACCACTTTTTATGATTTACTAAAAAATAGTAAGCTTCATAATTGATTTTGATTTGACATCAAACAATATATCAATTTAACCTAGAGCATCATTATGATATTTTAATTAATTATTGGTTATTTCATTACTATGATTATCTTCTTTATCATTCTTATCAATTTAATGGAACAAATGTTCATATACTAGTCTATATTTAAATTTTACAAATATATAGATGATATTAATTATCTTTGAAATTTGCGATAGAAATTGTTTACTTAATAAATGAATCAAATTATTCCCATTAGATTACCACATATTGTAATTATAACACTGATATAACAAATTATGATTCATTATTAAACTCCAATATATAAAATATTTCCTCAAAAGGAGTAATTTTAAAATATTATATGAAATAAAAAAAATCTTTATGGTTCATCAACACCGAAATTATCACAATAAAATCCTTCATATGTTGAAGAGTCCTAGTAAATATGATCAAATACCAATATGATTATATTTAGGTTTTGGTGATGTTAAAATTTTATTTAAAGAATTTACAACCACTTTGAATCCTTTTTGATTTTATATTTTTTTTATTGGCCATGCTTTTTATTTATAAAAAATAATTTTTTTATATTCTAAATTATAAGAACTTATTAGTTAAATTCAAAATTTCACCTGATAAGAGTCATGCAAATATTTATTGGGTGACTCAATAGTTCCATTTATAGGAGTAACCTAGGTTCCAATACTATACATAGTTACAAGATAGATCATGTTGATCATCATATATGTGGTTAATTAGGGTCCTCTATATTTATTGTATTTTTATATTCTTCATAATTAACAATATTTATATATCAGCCACTATCCTATATTATGGGAATGGATGTAACAAAACACACTCAACCTTTAATTTATCATATAATATAAAAATAGAAGTGAATGGTAACACACAATAATTTCCATGTTTGACCATTATGTGAGAGCCATCATTTTCCCATGTTATACACTTTATAGATTATATGATTTTATTATCATTAAAAATTTGTGGTGATTATACCGGAAACCTATAGTCATTGATTTTTATTTAGATGGAATCATAAAAATGATATAGTTAATGTATCATACAATTTCCTTTATAAACTATATTATTCAATGGGATAATTCATTATAGTGGATCTCACACACTTAAAAACATACTAGATGATGGATTTACTTAATCTAATACCACTACTTATTTTCGGTTCCTTATTGGATTCAAAAAATTCTCCTATGTATTCCATGATATAGTGTGAATCACTTTATGCTATTAGTTTGTCTCTGTCATCTCATCATCACAAAGATCAACGCAATTGGATAAAAAACATATCGCATTGCCTTCTACCTCGAACAGTTGATCATTAACATTAATAAGATTGTAATTTAAAGTTAATAAAACAAATTATATTTGAGTCAACTCAATCATAATGTATATATGATTACTTTGGTATTATTTTCAATAAATCCATCAAAAATAAAAATAATTTTTTATTGAAACATGGAAAAAGGCTTGTCACCTCATTTCTCTCCTTCCTTTCTTCTATGAAAATTTTAGGTTTCGTTATGGAAATCATAAGATAAAGTTTATGTTCTTATTCATTGAAATATATTAATTAACTAAGAGTTTTCCCACAAAAAAGAGTTGAAAGTTCTTTTTTATTTATATTAAATGTTGAATAGATCTGCTAGATTTTTCATTATCTTTTTCTCATTATCAAAAATTATTTTCAAATAAATATTTTATTTATATTTTGAACACTATTTTAAAAAATTGAACATCTTTTCATACTATTCCTATTCAAATACCATAAGCTCAATTATTAAATATCCATTTATTCTATAGTAAAAACAACATTAAATTCTTATTGAGCCATTATCCTAAACTAATATATCAGAAAAAACAGAGATTTTACATAATAATGAATTATTACTACTTATGCTTCACCTGTTTTCCACCCCTTTTAAATTTATCTACACCAGATCATATGAAATGAATTTATGAATCAAAAAAGTATAGAACCTATATTGTTTTGAAATACCCACTCACATATTATAATATGTATAGAAATAATTCTCCATTAATCAATTATTCATTGTACAACTCAACTCACAATGTAGATCCTCTATTTTCTCCCAATCATCCCTTAGTAATTCTCCTCTTAAAATGAATCATAAAATTACACTTCATGAGTCATATATCTATAATATTTTATTCCAACTAATAATAACTTGTAATAATAATGATTTTATTACAAAATTTATTATATTCAATCAATCTAATATTCCTCATATCATACCAATACTTTTTTATCATTCCGTTATTAATAAAATCTCACAATGTAATGAACCTTATGATTATATCATCTCTATTATGGTATCAATGACCCTTATTAGAGAAACTAATCATCCTTACATTGAATAACATGACACTTAAATTATTCTATTCTATAATTATGATATTTTAGTTTCTAAAAATCATCTTCCAGTTTACTTAATAGTATAAATATCTTATATTTTTCAATATCATAGTTTTTCTCTTCTTAATAGTGTAAATATTTGGTATTATATTTGAGTGAGGAAAATGACCTCTTATATGATTTTTTATACAAGATAGTATTGTAAATTATAATGATGTATAGTATTGGGTTCTTATAGTTCTACACGTTCTTTCTTTTGAAGAGTAGTGGGATGATGACATCTCAATTTTTATGTGGTGACACTCATAAGAACACTAGTAAAAACATTATTTGGACCACACATACTTGGTAGGGTTTTCATACCAACCAACACATTTTCAATTATACTCCACATGATCATCCATCATGTTGAATAGTGGTTATTACTCTTATATTCCTCTCTATGATGGATTATGATTGTGAGATAAACAACCTCATCTTTGGTATCCAAGCTACTAAAATATCTAATTAATTTACAAAATTATTATTTATCAACATCACTTTTTACTTTATAAAATTTTAGTGTAATTATAATTTTATTCAAAAGTATCCTATATTATTAGTAAAACCATTGAAATATGGTCCTTTTATATAAATTGTTTCTTAAATCATCCAATGAAAGTATTACTCAAACACATTATTAACATATATGTACACATTCATCATATCATGGAATATATCCATATTGAAAAAATAAAATATTTGTTATGGTATCTTATAGCCATAGCTGTATGAATTGAAGGATGTTTATGGGTACATTTTTATATCTTTGATATAAATTTTATCCCTTAAAAAAAGAATACGGGCCTTTGATAATACTAATAATGAGAATTTTAATCCTTCAATGAGTGATCATAGTACTATTGTGATTGATAATATTCTTAGAATACCATAGATAACCTCACCTAGTCAAACAAATGTGATATAACTATTCAAATCACTAATGAGATGATCAATAACTTTAGTCATGATTTATAGTTGTTATAAGAAGGTGTTACATATTTGTAAAAGGTCATGAAAATGGACATAAATAATCTATGTGAAGTGAGATCCGCCTAGGAAAATCATCTAATACTCTTCTGATTCCATCAATTAATTAATACTAGAAAAATAATATTTTTTATTTTATTGAATCATTTCTTATTTATTATACTTATATTCAAACATGTAGTGAGATATATATTTCCCTTGTAAAAATATTATGATCATTAATCCATGAAATATAATGTTCAGTATAAGATAATATGGTTCATCAAGATCACAATAAAGTGCCAAAAAGACCTGAAAACACACACAGACACACAAATATGGTTGACCGTTCAATTATAATAATAGTGTCCATCTAAAAGAAAAATTAAATATGTTAAAATTAATGATAATGCAACTATGAATATTAATATCAACCATGTCATGAGAAATACCACTCAACCTCACCATGCATTACAGACCCATGTATAGAAACATAGTAATGACCAAAAGATTATTTTTTTAAAAAATTCAACCACAATTAATTTTCCACTAATTTAGTCACTTTCACACCAAAATAAATTTTGGATTGGTTCTTGTATTGTTTATATATTAATATAACCAAATTAACACATACCACATTATATCCGCATTATTATAATCAAAATCGTGAACAATGTATATCACACAACCAAATCATATTGAAAACACTACCATATTATATATCTCAATACCATTATTACACATCATATATTAAATAATGTAAGCTACCATATTGATGAATGAAATGTACCTGATGTAAAAATATGAAATATATGCCCCAAACATGCATCCACATCAGAATCACATAAAATGAACTTTTCACTCAAGATAATACAACCCAAATGTCAAAAACCCTTGAACATAATATCAAATATTATTTCTATAATTAATAGAATGTATGATGGATTTTTCAGATGTTCTTCCAATTTATTAAAAAGATATTGATTAAAATAATTTAGATCGGTATTCTCATATTTGAATTATAATATATATATCAATCGAAGTATGGGGTTTATTATTAATAATTTATAAAATTATATATATATATATATATTATACCATAAAACCCATCATTAATTTGAACACATAAAAATGTTTTTTATTTCTACATCCTTAGATGGCCACATAAAACCAACGATATTACAATAACCACTACAATAAGAGTGGTAACATCATAATCCAAACACACCAGCCCCTAGAAAAAAACCACAATAAAAAATTCACTTGTTATCATTTAATTATCAATTTCATATTTTTTACAATTACTATCCCTTATATAATAATTTATAAATTTATATTTTTAATTTTTTTTAAAATTAACCATCAAATTAAACATTTCATTAATTACCACATATCTTTCATAATTTGATTTATTAATCATATTAATGACTTGTTCTATTTTCTTACATCATTAACCTCAAAATAACATCAATATTCCATTAATTCAATATATATTAATCAATAAAACATATTACTGAGCCTCTATTATGTAAACACATGATCCCCACCACATCATCCTTTTAAAAAATATCTCTATAATAGCCTACTATAGATTCAATAACAATATCTCTCCAAATTATCTATTCTAAATTACAAAACAAAATAAAAACTACCATTTACCATAGAAATAATATCATTATAGAAAGAAATCCTAACAAAACCATAATAATAACATGATAATAAAATTCATAAAATGGGAAACCAAGTATAAAAAAAATATAAAATATAAAATATTAAAAAAACAGAAGAATTATTCACTCTCAATTGTGATTTCATATTCATTTGAAATGTTATGCATAAAAAAGAACATAATAAATTTTATATTTCCATTACACCTATTTCATATAATCATAATTTTATTATTCATTTATGAATGATAAAATGCATTACAAAGATAGAAATCATCAATGATTCAATGTTATAAACTACTCAGAAATACTAAATAATTTATATTTATATCTTGTGAAGATCATTTCATCACACCTTTTACTTATATTTTTCATTAAATATTTTTTATTATCTTATTATTGTAATTAATTCCTCTAAATTGAGGAAAATAATTGAATTTTAATTCCAAATTCATGCTTTAATAAGAAAAAATATATCATAATTTCCATTCCATTAATAATTATTAAATGAATACAAAATTAGAACTAGATAAAACCAAATATTAAATTCTTCTGAACATAATGTGAAACATATAAAATACTTAAAAATGTGAATATTTATCATATAATCAATTGAAAAAATATAATAACACCAAAAACCATATGATATGAAGTGGAGCCACATGATTTGAGTAAAACTAGGTCAGGGATATTCATTTCATAATGGATATAAATGGAGAATAATGCTTGAATCATGTGATTTGGGTCACTAAGGATTAATTATTGGGGAACCAAGTGAACACCTAGGGTTTTGTAGTGTTTTTATAAGTGAACTTAATGTCATCTATGGGTAGTAGTTAACCTCAATTTATAATAAAATATTAATGAATAGTGTAATAGGAATTTCGATATAGAAACCATTTTTAGGAATATTAAATTATTGATATATTTTTCCAACCATTTTAATGAAAATACGACACAAAAAAATGACCAAATTAGTATTTTTAAAATTACTTTTGACTCAAAATGTGGTCTATGAACTTCAAAAATAATTATATCAAACTTGGACCAAACTCCCATCAAAGAACCAATGTGAAATTAGGGGAACAGCCTAACTATTTAAGACTCACACCCATGGTTCACATGACTAACACATATTATAATATCAACAAAAAATATAGTTGTTTTAACCCACTATATTACAAATAGAGATTTCATAATGATTATCTAGTGAATCCAAACAATGAAAAATGATAATGAATCACTGAGGACCTATAAAATTACACATAACAAATATAAAGTTATTATATCCACTTATCAAGAAAAAGGATTCCTAAATACTTTTCCATCATCACCAAATTGGATTGTAAAATATCTAGTGTTTCTATAAACTGATTGCTTTCATGTTTTTTATTCCAAAAATCAATCTTTATCTCCTTTTAATGGACTCAAAACATCCTTATAATAACTAAAAATATAATACAAAAAAATTTAATGGTCTTGAAATATTTTAACCTTTACATTAGTGACATGTCAAATGATTCATATACTAATGAATCTGAAATAACCAAATCAACTCTAACAAAATAACCCAATTATAAATCTATTAATATGAAATATCAGTTACAATATTAAAAAATTGTATCATATAAGATATATTAACATCAACAATAAAATGGATATATTAAAAAAAACTTACCATAAACATGAATTCCAAAATATATGGGAGATTGGGTTAAATATTTTGACTCACACTCTCATGAATAATCATATATTCCATCATTACTCAATATTAAGAAGCCTATTTGAATAAAAGGCCAAATAATCATTTTTTATTGATCAAAATATTAAATAACCCCTAAAAATATATCATCACCTTTAATAATAAAATTTCAGAACAGTTATGATGAGACACATTTTGAATATATCAATAATGATATGAATGATGGATGATGATTCAGAACATATGTAATAATGGAAGAATAGTTTGTATTATTCTACAACACTATCATAATCTAATTCCGTGAATGACTTAATTAATAGTGGAACATACTAAATATATTTAAAATCCATTATTATATAGTATATGGATAAAAATAAAAGAATAATTTATCACTAACCTCAATTTCCAAGTCTCTAATCATTTGATCTATATAAGAAATTTTATAATATCGGGTGGAAGTGAAGAAATGAAAAATAACATGAACTTTTCTTTTAATTCTATACAAATAATTTATCCCAATAGTAAAGGAAAATCTAATCTCATTATAGTATAATAGTATCCAACTTGATTATTATGTAAAACCGTGAATATGGGATTAAAAATGGATGCTGATATAAAATATTATTAATATTATAAAACCATTTCAAAACCATCACCTAGGAACCTCTGAAGTATTGAATACATAATAAAATAATACACTCAAATATATGAGTCATATTCTTAGTTCTATGGACTATATGAGGGTGTAAGGTGGTGGTAATGCATCTCTAAAAGGACAATTCACGTTGATGACCCATCATAACTAATTGTGCAAAGAAATGATCACTCTTTGGGTTAATCATCCTTAGAACACCATGATGTTAAATATTAATGCCAAAATAATGATTTTTAAAATCAAATCATGGGTCAAAATCCATAAAGAAATATTTTTTTTTGAAATTGTCAACTGATCAATATAAATATAAATTAAGTTACATCCCACAACCTAATGTTAAACTGATTAAAAATTCTATCAAATTATTAGCTCTTATCAACCATGGAATATCTATTGGTCGTTATAGACTATTAGGAACATTATTCTCTACATAAAACTATATACTTCGATATACTATATACAAAAACGACACCCACAACCTCATCATTCCTAAATACCAAAAATTACTACTCATATAATAATATAAATTTCTATAATATAATCAAATGGTAGAGGTGTACTAAAAATATCTGGATGACCACCCTATGCATCAACAAAGGGATAAATAACCTCCTGTTAAATAACAAATAATTCTATTAATCTGATAATATTCTATATTGGGAATCTGTATAGATGATATAAACATAACAAAACTCTACATCAAGATACATATATTTTATTCTTCAACATTATGTATTATATATCACTATAATATTATACATTATAGGAAAAATCAATATCTAGATTCCTCTGTATTACAATAAAATTATGTAAAATATTCTAGGGATCACTATCAATCCCTAGAATAAAAAAAATCGTTTATGTAAATTTTTATATAGATCAATGAGAATTATATCCACTTCCACTAATACAGATTAAAATCATCCTTACAAAATATAAACCTTAGTATCGTCAGATCTAAGAATTGAATAAATTTGAAAAATACTAAAATAAATATAATAAAACATCATAGAAAACAACACTATTAAAAATTAAATATCAATTGATGGAATATTTCTGATAATGGTGGAAAAATATATTCACTTATTTATCATGAAATTTTTCATTGTAAGATTATATGAAATAATGAATACATCAAACATTACTCCAATTATCATGAGGGGGATATGAATATATATTATATTATATTTTAGACACTCAAATTCCATATACTAGTTATTGGTAAAAATTATAGATTGGTCATTCAAGGTAAATATTGTAAATGGTGTTGTAATGAAATATAAATCATTCCATAAGCATTTGTAATATCTAAAAATAATAATGATGATACATACCTCCATAAAATTCCAAGATTCTATTCTATAATAAAAATAAATTTATTGATCAATCAAATTCTAAACCATAATGATATATTACTTTCCTAATGAATGATACATCCTATATAAAAACAATATACTTAAAAAGGGTTCTAATTGAGTTCTTTCCACAGAAAATACATCTAAAAACTCTCAAATTCATATAATTGTCCCCTAAAATTGTCAAGAAGATGTGGATTTCATTTATGAGAAATACAACTAACATGACTAAACAAATAAAAAACATTAACATCATTATAAACATGGAAATAAATAATATTTTCTTTAAATTTATTTTCATAAATAAGAATACAATTTTTCTATAATTGAATCTGTAGGTAATATTTGGAATTTCAACTCGTTTTACTATTAAATAGTGAAATTATGATTAAAAAAATATCTTTGAAAACAATATAGTCCCCTTAACATGATTAAATTAGTTATTTATCTTTATAAATGGATATAAATAGATTATAAACACATGGTTATATTTAAAATAGTTTATTTAAAACCTCGTATTATATTTTATCTTCACAGTGAATGAAATTATAAAACTCTAATGGGACATACTATTCATGATGAAACAATATTTTATCATGTCGTTGATCTGAGTATTCACAACCAAATGTTTAAAATTAATTATTAAATATATATAATTAAATTAAAAATTAATCGATATATAAACCTATCCTAAACATGATCTCACATTAATAAAATATCATTTACATATCTATCAGAAAACTCTAGGAATATACAATAAAACTATTGGGAATTCTATTATCTAAATCTTTTTGACTAAAAACAAAAACCCTACCTGCCGAGGTGATTTGTTCTCTATAAAAATAGAATCCATCTGGTAATATCATATTCCTACAAGCATAATAGTCTTCCCATACATATCAAGGAAAAAACACCAATATAAGTAACTAATAAAATATAATATATAGTATAACCAAATCATTCATTGAATGACATTATATAACTATGTGTGGAGTAGAAAAATATATTGTGTAATCTAATGATAACGCATCATCAGCTTAAAATTATTACAAAATAAATGGAATAAATGGTCACTAATAATCATATATAATACTATAACCTTTCTAATCCTCAAACTAATATATTTTAGAGTACATAATTTGTTTCCAAGGATTGAGTATAAAAATATTAAATGTATAATAATTATAATGAATTGTAGAAGGTATGTATGTTCCACCTCATATTGTTTGTAACAAACAAATAGGGTCGAAAAAACTATGTCCCCTAAGTCAGATAACTATGTTTCCAAAACTGTATTCCCGGTTATGAAAGGTTAGCGACTACAAAATGGGTAACCAACCTGGCTATTTGAAAAAAAAATTAAAATTTAATAACAAAAAAAACAAAGCTTATTTCTTTTAATATGTCCCAAATTTATATAAGTTGGAATTCATTTAAAATTTTAATCTATTATCCATTATTATAATTTGATAAATAAAGTATAACAAAGTGTAAAAAGTCATCAACATCAATCTCAATATATATGTAGTGAGTTGTAAGACATTATTTGAAAAAATAAATAATCTCTAAAAAATTATTCCATTGTTGATATAGATGATAAAAAATATATAAATCCCCAAAACAAATACTATGAACCAAATAACTCTTTATGACCACTGTCCACCCCTAACCCTATCCCATAGTGTGTGGAAACTTATCAATATTACATTCTATTTGAAGACTCTCCCATACCATTACCTATATTAGATAAACCCAAATCTCTATATACCTAATATCATGTACAAGGTGTGATTCAAAGACTATTAGGATTACATCATGAATCTATATACCCATGATCAAAAAAATATATAATTTTCATATTGAAAATAATTTATAATTAATATTTTTTATGAATATATGTGTAAAAAGGTTTATAAATATATGTATCTTGTTTCTTAAACAATGAAATTATTATTATTTAAATAGAATAACATAATTTTCAACCAATATATTAAGGTAATTCTCTCATAAAAATACCTTTAAAAAATATTATACTTGTTTTGAAATATCATGCATCATAAAACTAATAATATACGGAACATGGATGAGTATTATACTACATATTACAAAGAAATCTATGACTCACTCAAGGAATGATAGCTGAACTATGAGGTCCTAAATATTTACCTCTATCCTCATAGGCCCTATAAGAAATATTACATTGCAAATATTTCTTATAGCTAATGAATCATGCATCTATTCACTCTCCTACCAATGGTTACCAAATTTCCCACCACAATCATAATAAACAAAATCCTTTATTTAAAAATGTAATACAACAAAACAAATGAAATAATTCAACATAGTCAAATTCTATTTTACAAAACATATTAAAATAAATTTCTGTTATGATATTTAGTTGGAACATTTATGTAAATACATTATAGGATCAATTATATTTTAAAATAAATCCATTTGAATACCCAATAATTGTTAACACAACAAACATATTTTTTTAGGATTAAAAACTATATCCCTTGAAATTTATTTGAATAATTTATTTATAAAAAAATGATAAATACAATATGAAAAAAACATTCCAAAGTAAATTTCAAGTTATATAGGGACACTTAAATTACTTGTGGTGCAAACATGCAGTATTTGAATGATTTTATAATAACTCGAAGAAAGGGATCCCCATACACCAAAATAGCAATGTAATTTAGTCAAAAATACATCCTTATTAATTTTTTTCACCCACGATGGTGTGATAATGATTTATTAACTACATAATATAGATACATGTGGTGGAATAATGGATGTGGTTGTTAGATATGAATAAAATAATGTCAGATCCTAATTAATTATACTTAATCATTGAGAACAGTCATTAAAACTAGAGGTGTAAAGAGATATGATTTCTTGGGATCTTGGATAATACATAATTTAGTGTAGAAAGGGATATATTGTATACAAAATTGATAGTGGTAGTGGAAAATTTCCATATATTTAAAAACATTTAGGAAATGTAATCAATAACATGAAATTAAGGATGATTGTGTAAAATGGACTCACAAAGAACCTATATTTATTGATATATAATGTATATTTATTTGTGAATTGTTTTCAAGAAAATTCGAGCTCAACATAATACTCCCCATCTTGGAGAATCATGATTAAGTAGTACCAACAAATAAAAATCCTTAGGCCTACCTGATATGATGTTCCCATCTATAACACAACATTTTCAACAAAACTTCCACCATGTCCAGATCTTTAAACCAAAATGTGGCCACATACATTTCCCAAAAATAAGAGTAAACCCCATGAGGAGAATTATAACCCTCTAAACCAAGACTCATGGGTCATGCCACATATCCATACAAAACAAAAATTTATACCTTTAGTAATTACCCAAACCCCTATAGTGACTAAAAATTTCCCAATAGAGAAATATTTATCCAAAAAAATAACGCGAACCAAAAAATTGACCCATATGATAATTATTGAAAGCATGATACAATCTAGCCCTAGAATGTCATCAATGATCTAATTCTAAAAAAGGAAGAGGTAATTGTTCCATCACATATGATTTTTTATCTAAATTATTATGGTCATTTTAATAATTATTCTATGTATGTAAAACAAAACATATCAAATTTACTTGAAACACATTATTTTGATATTCCATAATATGAACTGTTTGCTCAACCATAGTGGAATATGGTGCAACCTTTAAATACTCTTACCAAATCATATATGATGGAGTGGATGATACCTCATCAATTGGGATTCATAAAGTACATAATTAATTTCATCATTTTTAGTTGATATTTTAATTTTTATGAAACTCTTTGTGATTATATATGTCTCAAATGGTCTGAAATTATATGATATTAACTAATCTTTCTAAACTAGTTAATTATTTCCTAGTCTCGAAGTGATTCCATGAAACACTTTATCACCCACAATTAATTCCACCAAAAATAGAGATGATCAATTTTTTTTTCAAATATAGGTTTTTTCCAACCTCTTATAAATGAGTTAATCCTCAGTCTTCATGTAATAAATAATACAGTGTTCCAATAATTATTTTTCACTAAATTGATCCATACATAATATATTTCAACATGGATATAAATATAGTTCTTTAATGGGACACATTTTTACCGAGCCCTCATAACTATTATTATAATAGGGCACTATAAATGATAATTATTTCTCACATCATACTATAGAATAAAACAATCTACACATGAGAGTTTCCTTAACAATATTGATATCCCACTCTATCATTTAATCAATCTAAGCATGGTATTTCATGGAATAAATCAACATGGAACCTATAGATTTTAGATGGACATTATAATATTAAAAGTTCAAATAGGTTTATTGCTTATATTTGACTTATAAAATCACATGATGAAACATTTTAATCATAATGAAATATAGGTACCGAATTTCTTTTAATCTATAGGTTCCACTATGGATAGAAACTGGGAATATGTTTTTCAACTAATTGATAGTAATACTAGTTTCATTCATCCAACTGGGGTGTGAGGAGTGTTTATAATAATGTTTATAAAGATACTATCCAAAATTAATACCATTATAATAGGATCATATATCATCTAAAATAGGTTTAGGTTATCTGAATTATTTATATAGAATGTAAGGTATTAGAGAAAAAATTACATAATTTCTCATCTTATGCAAGGCCACCAATAAAACAAATTTATGTAATAAAACATATTGGAATCCCATGGATGCACCTCAAAATTTGAGTGATTCCACTCACTCGTCACCATGTACATCACATCCAATAAAACCATTATGTAGTTCCAAAAAAATGTTACACATTTAGGAATATAGTAGAATCAGCTAATGTATCCCTATAATTTAAATCCTAAATTCTTCTCCCATAATGATTAATCTTTAGCTTCCCCTATAAATTTCTATAGAGAAAATGTAATATTAAAACTTTTCTAAAATATAAATTCATCCTTTTTAGGAACAATAAAATTCATTTTAGGGAATACTTTAATAACATTTAAATCATCTTCTGATTCATTCACTTCCATAGTTGGAAAAAATCATAATCAAATAATTTACCATACCATTACCCATTACATGATTATACAACAAATCAAATCAAAATTATGAAGGTAACATACCAATTTTCTTTCACTGAGGTCGAAATAAATATATGTGAATATATAATTCTAGATTATATGATATGAATAAACAAAATAATTTATAATAAATATAATGTTTCAATGACAGAAGATATTTAATCACTATTAAGAATTCAAGATCCTTATTGGTGTAGTTTTTGTCACAATGGATACAATGATGTGTGTCATATGCCACTAGATGTCAACCTACATCAACACACATGTAAATGTATTACATGACACATGAAATATCAATAGAGTAAACCAACCCTATCATTTTATATACTAACAATATAGTCAAATTCACCCACCACATAAATTCTCAAAAAGAACATTATCATTTCTCTATCCATTAAAATTTTACCTTTTAAGGATTAGTCTATTTTAATATATATTTATATATTATAATACTTTATAAAATTCTTTAATATAGTACAAATAAGAAAATAATAATTCCAATCAAATTCATGTGTATCTTCTATAACATTTCAGCCTGGATCTCCTCTAGGTCCATTGAAACACCATCATCAGATTCCACATGTCCATTTAATTTTACTTTCAAGATTAGAAAATAAATTTTATGGATTTTAACATTGTTATGGTGATCTATAAATTTTATCAATAATATTTGAAAGTATTCATTGTGGGGGTACCATGTCATAGAGCAAACAAAGGACTTATAAAAACCAATAATGAATGATTCGAGATACAGATTCAAGATTTGATTCATCAGGACCATGAAAAATATTTTTAAAAATTTAATATTTTGAAAAGAAAAATAAAATAATTATCATTAAAAACCCACTTATTATATAGGGTTTATGAATATCATCATCCCAAACTCATAAATGATGGTATCCGGATTATAGTTTATGTTTTGAAAACCATCGTTCACCATTACTATGATCAGAGAACTTGTCAATTCATAATAGTAGGTGTTAATTATTAATGGGAAATTCATTTATATTATGATAATTAAATAAATCTGGATGCCACCACCAACATTCATAGATACTAGAACCAAGGATGTGTAGGGTTATAATCTCAGGTAAATGAAACACGTAACTTCCAGATCCATGAATGGAATCATTGAATCTTTCATTTCTGTATAAAATATCTGAAAGGAAGGTAAAAAATTGTTACTTCTTTATTGGATCTCACTCAATACTGAATTACACTTCATATTGTTACTGTAACATAGATACATCATCATAGAATACATCAAGATAGTTATTCAAAACTAACATAAGTAGACCACCAATGTTTTATTGTATCATCCCAAGTAAGTAATGAATAATAGATATTTTTATCTATGTCTATTAATGATTAAGATAGTGTTATAGAGGCTTAAAATGAAAATAAATACAATCTTATGCATGGAATACACTAATATTCTTAAAAGATTGTTTTACTGGCTTTTGATGGAAAACCATTTTTGAATCTATATTTTGACAATTTCATAAACTATGTTTGTCAAAATAAACTTATCCTTTATGATTGGGACATCAAAATTTATTTTGTTTGAATTTTTGGTATTTTTCTAACAATGTTCATTTTTTAATGAATAGTGAAAAATACTGCATTTTACATCAAAACTACTTTTTAATCTAATTTATTTATATTATTAGATTATGTTTTGAATTGGTTTTGAAGTGAAATTAGAATATATTTTTACCATTTTATCCAATGGTGGTCATTGGAATCAATTTCACTTTGAAATTAGACTTAAACTGGTGTTAATCTTTTGATACTTATTGTTTTGTAAAAACACTCTATTTGCTCTGGCAGCGGGAATTAATTATTAAATTAATTAATGTGACTTATATGATTTGAATTTTGTAATATAGAATTAATTTTTGAATTCGGAATATCAAATATAGCTTAGGGTGAATTTTTGGTAATTTTCTGAAAAACTTCAATTTTTGATGAATAGTGAAACCACTAAGTGGTAATCAAGCAAACTGATTTTTCAGTTAAATGAAAGTTTATCACTAATGTGTATTGAATTTTGAAAATCCGACATACATGGTTGTCATTAAGAAGTAAAATGTGGTTCAATGAGATTAAAATAATTTTTTGGTGAATAGTAACTTATTAAGTTCTTAATCGCGATTAGTGGTAATTAGGGTAGTTTAAGGTATAAATAATGCTTTAATAATAGGAAATGACCTAGACACATGTCCCAACCATATTGGTTGTGTCATTGCAGACCAAGAAAAGCCATGGGTCAACTTGGGGACCCCATGGAGACACATTGGTTTGGAAATGTCATAAATAACTTTTTATTAAATGTTAAAGTAAAAATGACACAAACAAGAGATGTTTTACGAAAACAATTTTTACATGGGGTTATAAAGATCCGATTTTTGATTATAAATAGTCATTGGAAAGATAAAAAGTGTTCCTACATCATAGAAATTTTTTTATGATTTTTAGACATTAAATAAATTAAATTATTTATGACATAATAATGATGCAGCGATGACATCATTATTTGACGATTTAAATAAAATGGAAAGATAATGTAAAATCTATGAACTACACATGTCCAAAACTTATTTGATGAGTGGATTTCTAAGACTTATCACCTTATCCATGAATTATATCAATGTGGGACCTTTTGAAACCGAAACACATTTTCAAATAAAGTAATATGTCTTTAATTTCCAAAAGTGCCCCTCCTCTCCTCTTATAAAAGGCCCCCACCTCTACCTCATTTCACACACTCCTCAAGCCTTTGGCTCGGCCAAAACCTGCCCATTTACTCTCTCCACATCCCTCTCCTAATCCTAGAGGATTCCCTTTGGGCAGAATCCTTTCAGAGGAATCCTTTAGGCTCAAATCAAAAGGAGTTACACTTTTAAAGGTAATTCATTCTCTCATGTTCATTTGTTTTATTTTGTTTCTCCAACCCCGTAAACTCTTTTTATTTACTTCCTTTGTAACAACACCAGTATCTTCAATATAATAGGATGTTGTTATAAGATTTATTTGAGCTACACTCTCACACAACTACATCAAATGGTTAAAGAACATACGGTTTCCGTGGATGGCAAAATTCTGCCTCCCGAAACGATGATTGTTCAATACTCATTTAACACATTCAAAGGTGGCCATTATGATGCCACTATTTTTATATATGATATATAATATGTTTATGTTTTCCTTAAGCTTCTGTTTTTTTATTTTGGGCATACCTTTATGGTTCCCATTATGGGTAAACACGATATCTTCATTTTAGGAAGTGCGGACTACCGCCCCTGAAAGTGATTTGATTCGTTAATACCATATGTGGGAAGTGTAAATGATAAAGTTAATGATATTATATATGTTATTATACTGGAATTATAATATACTTATATATCATTATGATTCCATTCCAGAAAATACGAAATAGAAATGGAAGTAGCGTTCATGCGTACGTACGGCTTACCGTCTCCATGAACGGTGCATTTCATTTCTTACCTCTAAATGTAATGTAATATTATAAATACATGAATATGATGAATATATATGATATATATGTAATCCAAATCATTAATATCATTCTGGATATAATAAACCTTTGACCAAATTAACAACATGTAAGTGTAATAAGTCTATTTTTGACTTAAGAACCAAATACCGACAAAATGAACATTATTAACTTAAATGATTACATGATGTTCATAACATGGTAGAAAAGGAATAATGAACTTGAAAAAAGGTTCATAAGCAAGTAGAGATTAACTCATGTTTATTATTCAGGAGATTAAAGAACGGTCGGGTCAAGTCGGATACGAGGTATGGGACTTCGTCTCAATCTCCTTTCATTGAGGCATATTTTATTTTATACACAACTTGATTTTATACGGTGTATAAACCCCTTTGACTTTTACGTTTATTCAAAAGGAATATTTTTTTATACGAAGCGTTTACTAAACGACAAAAGGGAATATTTTTGTCGTACATATGCGGCGACAACGACTTCTCTGCCGTCGTGACCGTTATTTGAGTTTCGGATTCCTCTACAAGCCATACCTTCTTTTTAAAAGAAAAATAAATACCATGTTTTACTTTTCTTTTATTTTGGTATTGAAAATGGTTTTCACAATGTTTTTTGTGTTTTATTGATATCTTGTGATTGAAATGTGGAAATGTTATGTTTCCTTTATGCATTTTTATGTGTTATGATTATGTTATGGTTCTTGGGCATTATTATGAAGACGGGTGGTTCCGTGATAAACTAAGGGCGGGTGAGCCCGATATAGCTCTCCAATGCATTGGGTAACGCGAAGGAGTGAAACGTTAAGGTTTCTCTGAAGATATTTTAGGGAATATACTGTGATGGGTATTCCAAACGTAACCAATAGGGTTACTCCCTATGTAAGAATGTTATGAATGCCTCATGTTACCTTTATGTCTTCTGATTCCTATGATTTATTCATGATTTTATGAGGTATGTTAAAGTGCCTATGTTTTATGGGTAAAGTATGATTTCATTCTTATGTATATATGAACTCATGTTTCCTTTCCATGTTTTTTTTATAACCCATACTGAGCTTTTTATGCTCATCCCAAGTTTTTTTGAAATGTTTTTCACAGGTCAAGGGAAAGGTACATGATATGATGATAGTGTCATGGAAGTGTCAAGAAATAATCCATGTTTTATTTTAAATATGTTTCCTTTGATGGGAATGAAGAATACTATCTTTATGCAACCACTTTGTTTATATGTGGAATGTAATGCACGTTTTATGATCTAATTCTCTAAAACTCTAAACCCGAAAAGATCCTCAATGTGTTATCTTGTAATAACTCAAGATTAAGTAAGGTTTAAGGCTGGGGCCTTATAGTTGGTATCAAAGGTCGGTTTAGATAACTTTAGGAGTTAGAATTCTATTAAATGATTATCCAAAAATATTTTTTTTAAATGATATAGCATTTAAAGATTACCATGTTGCTTCATCTAAGACATGTATGTTCAGAATGGTTTTCCGTAGAGGAAACAGGGAAGCATTGCTAGGAAGGCATACAGAAGGAAATAACCTTCCGAATCAGCATCAAAAAATGGTCGGAATTGGAACTGAACAGTTTGTTGCAGTAATGGCGCAGTTGACTCAAGCGATAAATGGCGGTGGTATCCATGCACGAGATCAGCCAGATCAACCGTAGAGGAACATGTCAGTAGTGGAACATTTCATGAGGCAACATCCACCATCATTCAGAGGATCATCTGACCCTGTGCTAGCTGAAGGGTGGATTAATGAACTGGTGAATATTTTTGATGTCATGGGGTGTTCAGACAATCAAAAGGTTAGTCTTGCTATTTACCGTTTGGAGGGTGAAGCAGATCAGTGGTGGTCTATGGTTAAAAATATCAGGGATGCCGATGAGATTGATGCTCTTGACTGGGATGAATTCAAAGGTATGATTCTTGAGAAGTATTTTCCTAAGGCTGTTCGACTTAGGATGGAAAAGCAATTCTTGGAATTGAGGCAAGAGGAAGACTCAGTGGCTGCCTATTAAGAAAGGTTCACTCGTTTGGCAAGGTATGCTCCAAATTTTATCCGGGACCTTGATAGTAAAATCAATCGTTTTTACTCAGGATTAAAGACAAAGTATCGAAGGGAATTAGCTTCTCGTGAGTTTAAAAGTTATGAAAAGCTTGTTCGATGTGCTAAGAAGGTGGAAATGGAGTTTGCCGATGACCAAGTTTTCTATAACAACTAGCAGAAGAAGAGACCGAGGTGGCAGGAGAAAGGTAAGAATTCTTCAAAAAAGTCTGATGGTAAGAGAACTATGTTTCCAGTTTGTGATAAATGTGGAAAAAGGAATGCTGGGGAATGTCTTCTGAATTCTGGGAAGTGCTACAAATGTGGTAAGATGGGACATAAGGCTCGTGATTGCACTGAAAAGGATCAAGGTGAAGGTAAGAACAAATTTGATTTACAGTTAGTGAAATGTTTTAAGTGCAATGAGATGGGTCACTATGCAAATGAGTGTCCGACAAAGAGCTTGAGTGATGGGAAGCAGTTAGACTACAAGAAGAAAGGGGTGGTAAAATCCTTTGCAACTACTTCAGCAGATGTCGGGCCATCAAATGAAGTTGTATCAGGTACTTTGTTTGTTTTTTCAGATTATGCCAGTGTGTTGTTTGATTCGGGGTCTACACATTCTTTCATCTCTGAAACCTTTTCTAGTAAAATGGGAATACCATCTCAAGAAATGACTCCTGAACTTTTGGTAAAAACACCAGGGGGAATGTTGAGGTAAAAAGAATTTATAAGAATCTTCCTATCCTTATCTGTTTAAAGAACCTACTTGCAAACCTTATTGTTTTACCTCTAGTAGAGTTTGATGTTATCCTGGGTATGGATTGGCTCTCTATCTACCATGCTAAGATTGACTGTAGAGCTAAAGAAGTTTCTTTTCAGAAAGACTTTCAGTTTGTTAATAAGAATGAACCCTTACTTTTGATAACATATCAAGAGGCCGAGAAACTTGTAAAAGATGGAAATGAATGTTACCTTGCACACGTCGTTGAAAATAAAGGAACTGTTCAGATTAATGACGTGCCAGTGGTAAATGAGTATCCTGATGTTTTTCCTGATGAGTTGCCTAGAATAATACCAGATCGGGAAGTTGAGTTTACTGTTGACTTAGTTTCTGATGCTAAGCCAATTTCAAAACCCCCTTATCGAATGGCACAAATTGAACTTTTAGAGTTGAAGGAGGAATTGCAAGATTTATTAGAGAAAGGATTCATTAGACCTAGCACATCACCATGGGGTGCCCCTGTTTTATTTGTTAAAAAGAAAGATGGTTCTATGAGACTTTGCATTGATTATAGAGCCTTGAATAATATCACTGTTAAGAACAAATATCCTTTGCCTCATATCGATGATTTGTTTGATCAGCTCCAGGGAGCTCAGTTTTTTTCAAATATTGACTTGAGATCGGGGTACCATCAGCTGAAGGTAAAGGAGGCAGATATTCCGAAGACCGCGTTCCATACGAGATATGGCCATTATGAATTTGTAGTAATGCCTTTTGGGCTAACCAATGCACCTGCTGTATTCATGGACTTAATGAATAGAATTTTCCATGAGTTCTTGGATAAGTTTGTGGTGGTTTTCATTGATGATATTTTGGTGTTTTCTAAAAGTAAAGAGTAGCATGAAAAACATTTAAGGGTTATCATGGAAACCTTAAAAGAAAATACACTGTATGGGAAATTCATCAAGTGTGAGTTTTGGTTGCAACAAATTTCTTTCCTTGGTCACATTGTTTCTAAAGATGGAATAACTGTTGATCCTGCAAAAACAAATGTTGTGGAAGAATGGCCAAGACCCACAAATGTAACCAAGATTCGTAGCTTCCTTGGTTTGGCGGACTATTACCAAAGGTTTGTTAGAAATTTTTCACGGTTATCTAGTCCAATGACTAAGCTAACTCGGAAGGGTGTTATGTTTATCTGGACAAAAGAATGTGATGATTGTTTTCAGGAATTGAAAAGAAGATTGGTGAATGCTCCAGTCTTGGCACTACCTTCTAGGAATGGTGAGTTTGTTATATACAGTGATAGTTCATTTAAAGGACTTGGTTGCGTCCTAATGCAGAATGATCAGGTAATTTCTTATGCTTCACGACAGTTGAAAACTCATGAGGTAAATTACCCTACACAAGATTTGGAATTAGCTGCTATTGTTTTTGCTTTAAAAATTTTGAGGCATCATTTGTATGGAGTAAAGTGTGAAATATATACCGATCACAAAATTTTAAAGTATATATTCACTCAGAAAGAGTTAAACATGAGACAAATGAGATGGCTGGAATTAATCAAGGATTATGATTGTACGATTCATTACCATCCGGGAAAAGCAAATAAAGTGGCTGATGCTTTGAGTCAATAAAGTAATGCTTCATTAACAATGTTGCGTTTGGAACGTGATACATTGGTTAACGATTTGATGAAATTTGGCATAGAAGTTGTTGGTGCAGGAAGTCCTTCTGTTTTGTTTCAGGTATCAGTGAGATCATCTCTATCAGATAGAATCAAGCAAGCACAGAAGCAAGATAGTGAGTTGCAGAAAAAGGTAGAGCTGGTTCAGAAAGGTAAGTTGCCTGAATTCAACATTGATAATGATTGTGTTTTGAGATTTGGTAAGAGATTGTGTGTGCCTTGTGATTCACAATTGAAGAGAGAGTTGTTATGTGAAGCTCATAGTTCTCCGTTTTCAGTTCATCCGGGCAGTACTAAGATGTATAGAGATCTGCGGGAGTATTACTGGTGGGATGGAATGAAAAGAGATATTGCTGATTTTACTGTGAAGTGTTTGACTTGTCAGCAGGTTAAAGCAGAGTGGCACTTACCGAAAGGGATTCTTCGGCCATTACCAGTGCCAGAGTGGAAATGGGAGAATATATCCATGGAAATTGTTGTTGGATTACCGAAGACATCTCTAGGTAATAATGAAATTTGGGTTATTGTTGATCGCTTGACCAAATCTGCTCATTTCCTTGCTATACGAGATACTTTCTCTCTTGATCAACTTTCCTGTTTGTATCTTAAAGAGATAGTCAGGTTACATGGAGTTCCGTTCTCCATTGTATCGGATCGTGATCCCAGGTTTACTTCTAACTTTTGGAAAGGCCTTCATAAGTCGTTGGGTACTGAATTAAATTTTAGTACAACTTTTCATCCTCAATCAGATGGGCAGTCAGAACGAACAATTCAGACATTGAAGGATATGCTACGAGCTTGTTCTATGGATTATCAGGGAAGTTGGGACCAACATCTTTCTTTGGTTGAGTTTTCATATAATAACAGTTTTCATTCCAGTATACAGATGGCACCATTTCAGGCATTATATGGGAAGCAGTGTCGAACTCCATCTTTCTGGGATGAAGTGGGTGAAAGGAAGTTGATGGGACCAGAATTGGTAGAAGAGATGGCAGAAAAAGTTCATCTGATTCAGAAACACATGAGAACAGCTCAGAGCAGGCAGAAGAGTTATGCGGATAACCAGAGGAAGGATCTATCTTTCGAGGTAGGTGATCATGTTTTTCTCAAGGTTTCTCGTTGGAAAGGCGTGATGAGATTTGGTAAGAAAGGAAAGTTGAGTCCAAGGTTTGTTGGACCATACAAAATTCTGGAGAGAGTTGGATCAGTTGCATACCGAGTGGCTTTACCTCCGAGTTTATCTCAGGTACACAATGTTTTTCACGTTTCGATGTTGAGAAAGTATATGCCAGATCCATCTCATGTTTTAAGTCCAGAGGTAGTTCAGCTGGAAGAGAACCTATCTTATGAGGAACAACCGGTCCAGATTCTTGACCACAGGGAGCAAGTGTTACGGAATAAGGTGATTAATCAGGTAAAGGTTTTGTGAAAAAACCACATGATTGAAGAGGCAACATGGGAATCTGAAAATGCAATGAGGGATAAGTACCCCCATTTATTCGATAAGTAAATAAATTGCGGGGACGCAATTTTCTAAAGGGGGGAAGGATGTAACATCCCATGTAAGTAATGAATAATAGATATTTTTATCTATGTCTATTAATGATTAAGATAGTGTTATAGAGGCTTAAAATGAAAATAAATACAATCTTATGCATGGAATACACTAATATTCTTAAAAGATTGTTTTACTGCCTTTTGATGGAAAACCATTTTTGAATCTATATTTTGACAATTTTATAAACTATGTTTGTCAAAATAAACTTATCCTTTATTATTGGGACATCAAAATTTATTTTGTGTGAAATTTTGGTATTTTTCTGACAATGTTCATTTTTTAATGAATAGTGAAAAATACTGCATTTTACATCAAAACTACTTTTTAATATAATTTATTTATATGATTAGATTATGTTTTGAATTTGTTTTGAAGTGAAATTAGAATATATTTTTACCATTTTATCCAATGGTGGTCATTGGAATCAATTTCACTTTGAAATTGGACTTAAACTGGTGTCAATCTTTTGATACTTATTATTTTGTAAAAACATGCTATTTGCTCTGGTAGCGGGAATTAATTATTAAATTAATTTATGTGACTTATATGATTTGAATTTTGTAATATAGACTTCATTTTTGAATTCGGAATATCAAATATGGCTTAGGGTGATGTTTTGGTAATTTTCTGAAAAACTTCAATTTTTGATGAATAGTGAAACCACTAAGTGGTAATCAAGCAAACTGATTTTTCAGTTAAATGAAAGTTTATCACTAATGTGTATTGAATTTTGAAAATCCGACATACATGGTTGTCATTAAGAAGTAAAATGTGGTTCAATGAGATTAAAATAATTTTTTGGTGAATAGTAACTTATTAAGTTCTTAATCGCGATTAGTGGTAATTAGGGTAGTTTAAGGTATAAATAATGCTTTAATAATAGGAAATGACCTAGACACATGTCCCAACCTTATTGGTTGTGTCATGTCCGACCAAGACAAGCCATGGGTCAACTTTGGGACCCCATGGAGACACTTTGGTTTGGAAATGTCATAAATAACTTTTTATTAAATGTTAAAGTAAAAATGACACAAACAAGAGATGTTTTACGAAAACAATTTTTACATGGGGTTATAAAGATCAGATTTTTGATTATAAATAGTCATTGGAAAGATAAAAAGATTTACTACATCATAGTATTTGTTTTATGATTTTTAGACATTAAATAAATTAAATTATTTATGACATAATAATGATGCAGCGATGACATCATTATTTGACGATTTAAATAAAATGGAAAGATAATGTAAAATCTATAAACTACACATGTCCAAAACTTATTTAATGAGTGGATTTAGAAGCCGTATCACCTTATCCATGAATTATATCAATGTGGGACCTTTTGAAACCGAGACAAATTTTCAAATAAAGTAATATTTCTTTACTTTCCAAAAGTGCCCCTCCTGTCCTCTTATAAAAGGACCCCACCTCTACCTCATTTCACACACTCCTCAAGCCTTTGGCTCGGCAAACCCCTGCCCATTTACTCTCTCCACATCCCTCTACTCATCTTAGAGGATTCCCTTTGGGAAGAATCCTTTCAAAGGAATCCTTTAGGCTCAAATCAAAATGAGTTACACTTTTAAAGGTAATTCATTCTCTCATGTTCATTTGTTTTAGTTTGTTTCTCCAACCCCCTAAACTCTTTTTATTTACTTCCTTTGTAACAACACCAGTATCTTCAATATACTAGGATGTTTTTATAAGATTTATTTGATCTACACTCTCACACAACTACATGAAATGGTTAAAGAACATACGGTTTCCGTCGATGGCGAAATTCTACCTCCCGAAACGATGATTGTTCAATACTCATTTAACACCTTCAAATGTGGCCATTATGATGTCACTATTTTTATATATGATATATAATATGTTTATGTTTTCCTTAAGCTTCTGTTTTTTCATTTTGGGCATACCTTTATGGTTCCCATTATGGGTAAACACGATATCTTCATTTTAGGAAGTGCGGACTACCGCCCCCTGAAAGTGATTTGATTCGTTAATACCATATGTGGGATGTGTAAAGGATAAAGTTAATGATATTATATATGTTATTATACTGGAATTATAATATACTTATATATCATTACGATTCCATTCCAGAAAATACAAAATAGAAATGGAAGTAGCGTTCATGCGTACGTACGGCTTACCGTCTCCATGAACGGTGCATTTCATTTCTTACCTCTAAATGTGATGTAATATTATAAATACATGAATATGATGAATATATATGATATATCTGTTATCCAAATCATTAATATCATTCTGGATATAATGAACCTTTGACCAAATTTACAACATGTAAGTGTAAGAAGTCTATATTTGACTTAAGAACCAAATACCGACAAAATGAACATTATTAACTTAAATGATTACATGATGTTCATAACATGGTAGAAAGGAATAATGAACTTGAAAAAAGTTCATAAGCAAGTAGAGATTAACTCAAGTTTATTATTCAGGAGATTAAAGAACGGTCGGGTCAAGTTGGATACGAGGTATGGGACTTCGTCTCAATCTCCTTTCATTGAGGCATATTTTATTTTATACACAACTTGATTTTATACGGTGTATAAACCCCTTTGACTTTTACGTTTATTCAAAAGGAATATTTTTTTATACGAAGCGTTTACTAAACGACAAAAGGGAATATTTTTGTCGTACATATGCGGCGACAACGACTTCTCCGCCATCGTGACCGTTATTTGAGTTTCGGCTTCCTCTACAAGCCATACCTTATTTTTAAAAGAAAAATAAATACCATATTTTACTTTTCTTTTATTTTGGTATTGAAAATGGTTTTCACAATGTTTTTTGTGTTGTATTGATATCTTGTGATTGAAATGTGGAAATGTTATGTTTCCTTTATGCATTTTTTATGTGTTATGATTATGTTATGGTTCTTGGGTATTATTATGAAGACGGGTGGTTCCGTGATAAACTAAGGGCGGGTGAGCCCGATATAGCTCTCCAATGCATTGGGTAACGCGAAGGAGTGAAATATTAAGGTTTCTCCAAAGAGATTTTAGGGAATATACTGTGATGGGTATTCCAAACGTAACCAAGAGGGTTACTCCCTATGTAAGAATGTTATGAATGCCTTAAGTTACCTTTATGTCTTATGATTCCTATAATTTATTCATGATTTTATGAGGTATGTTAAAGTGCCTATGTTTTATGGGTAATGTATGATTTCATTCTTATGTATATATGAACTCATGTTTCCTTTCCATGTTTTTTTTATAACCCATACTGAGCTTTTTATGCTCATCCCATGTTTTTTTGAAATGTTTTTCACAGGTCAAGGGAAAGGTACATGATATGATGATAGTGTCAAGAAAGTGTCATGAAATAATCCATGTTTTATTTTAAATATGTTTCCTTTGATGGGAATGAAGAATACTATCTTTATGTAACCACTTTGTTTATATGTGGAATGTAATGCAAGTTTTATGATCTAATTCTCTAAAACTCTAAACCCGAAAAGATCCTCAATGTGTAATCTTGTAATAACTCAAGATTAAGTAAGGTTTAAGGCTGGGGCCTTATATTTATTTAATGGAATAAATAATTAACATTGATATCCAATATGATAAGGGAATCAAAACTATAACCATAGGAACTTATATACATTATTTTTGGTCCCAACCACCTTCTAATGCTTGAATGGTACCATAAGAAGTATGAAATAGATGATTCAAATTATAGAAACAAAACTGGTCTTTACCACTCACCCAAAAATCCAAACAAAAGATTTGGTTGACGATATCTAGTTAAAACACTGTGAAATCCCAATGAATTAAAAATAATATAAACTATATTGATCCCTTTTTATTTAAAAAATTTTTATATCATCCCCCATCAAGGGTGTGGAAAGGTTTGACATACCATGGATCAATTTAGGTTATAACCCAAAAGAATCAATCAATATAATAGAAATAAAGTAATCAGATGAAAAAAGAAATAAATCATGGTTCATAATTGTATCAATAAATATCATACCATGAATGGTTACATGCTTCATATTGAAATACTCTAGCATGTGAGTTTCTATATAAAAATGATTTTTATCTCAATAAATGATTTTTTAATGGAATGTGTATCTCATTTGTTCCAAAATAGATATATCATACCCTTTGATATATATAAATGAAAATGTAAATGTCATTTATAAGATTAACCAACATTGACACCCAAATAAATAAACTAGAAATACTATTGAATATACCCAGGATATAAATAACTTTTTCATGTCCTCATACTTTCTTCATTAAAATGTATGGTATTACCTAGATTTTAATAATGATAGTATACCACATACTTATATGTTCATGATTCCTCAAAAAAAGGTTAGTATGTTTTATTATATCACTAGAATAGGATTTAACCTCAACCTACATTCAATTTTGAGTATTGGTAGATATTTTATATCCTCAAATAGCAATATGGTCACCAAGAAAATCATTTTAAAAATACATACCATTAATTTATCATAAAAATGTATTACATTTTTTGGAAGATAATTTCGGGTTATATTTATACGATTTCAATTTTTACGACTAAATAAAATGTAAATCCCTCAAATATCCTTTTGAGAGTGGATTTGGGGAATGATGGACCCATTCAGTAAGCAGAGTAGTAGTACAATAAAATATCATCACTTATTCTCCATTATTTAGAACTCTATAAATTTAGAAACTATTAAAATTTTTGTGTAAAATAAGTTTTCAAATATATACTTAATATTAATCCTTGTATTATCATTATGATCCTTCAAGAGAATAATAAAAGCCCACTAAATTCTACTAGGAACATTCTCTAGCCCCATCTCTTGTTCCTAACTTAATAATTCCATATAAATAATAATTTGGTTTTTCATAGTGAATTTAGAGGCATAATACACCATTAAATCTCTCATAGGATCATTTCTTTTCCTCAGAGACTAAATTTTTTTCTATCATAGATTTAATAATACATGGTAAAATTGTTTTATTAGTATGTTTTTCATTCTCTAAATATCCCTCCCATATATTAAATAGTGTTATCATAGGATTCCTGATATATAATATAGGAACCATTGTACTTGATTAATTCATGAGTAAAAAATACAAAATAAATTATATAAAAAACTATTAAGACAAATTAAAATTGAAAAATTAAAATCTTGGATATCATTATCATACTTTGACTAACCATTTTAACATGAGTTTCAACACGAATGAGTCCTAGTGAAGAACTTCTGTAGACCAACATAACATGTTTTTATGGTTCTATATCTATTCTACCATATTTAATCTATATATATTGATGGTTTTATGATACATTTTTTTTGGAAAGAATAGGATTGATCAACCTAAAACATCACCTGAGTCAAATTGTCATATGTAGTAAATGTAATTATAGGTTTCCATGGGGTAGATACTAGAACCATGGTACACAACAAGCCAATAGGTAATAATTTCACACACATTAACCAAAACCAAGGAAGAAATTAAATATATAAATCTATCATTACCCATTAATAAATTTTCAAGTAATGTCAATTTGTAAATAAATACTACTAATAATATAATAATACATAGAGTACGACATATATTATGATTTATCCATTTCAACCTCAATAAATTACCCATAACTGATAAGCCTCAACATCGAAACATAAATGAAGTACCTTAAGATAGATCCATGGTAGAGTCGGATGATACGAAACTATAATAATGGAAATCCCTAAAAGAAACACTCACACACATTTATATCTATGTTGAACTTAGCCGCCACCAACCCTATCACTCTAAAGGATATAACTCATCACCACACCTAATAAATTAAGTAGAACCCTTACGTTTACATGTATTTATAAAAAAATTAAATCTTCTTGTGGAAAAACGTATATGGTGTGTATGAGTAGAATGTACATGTGATGATACTATAAATCTATATACATCATTTTATAATTCAATAAACGGATCACAGTTATAAAATTATTTATAAATGGCCTCTTAAATATTTTTAATATAAAAAATTTATAAAAACACATTTGATATTATTCAATTTATAAGGATTGGGAAAATATAATTAATTATATGATTGTAACAATACTATAAAAAAAGTTCCTAAAAAATATTAGAGTAAGTGCATAATTTCACACATCATCTTAATCATAATATAAGAAACATGGTAGGATCTGATCAATAGATTCCAAATATTTGAAGGACAATGTCATGAAAGACATTCCAAACTATGTGATGCTAACGTGAATCAGAAGAACTAAAAAAGAACAAATAGGAATAGAACCTAATTGGATCTCACCCAAGTCTTTGTTTCATTTGTCATATCAATGACCTACATAATTTCATGGATGTTTCAACTACACATACAATCCACATTAACATGCAGTTAAAAAAGTAATAAATTAACATATATAAAATATTGTAACATAATAAATTTAACATGAAAAACCATTTTTATATTAATTTTTATGTTGATACTCTATTATAATAATTTTAGAAATCACA
This sequence comes from Viscum album, assembly GCA_963277665.1. Lineage (NCBI taxonomy): Eukaryota > Viridiplantae > Streptophyta > Magnoliopsida > Santalales > Viscaceae > Viscum > Viscum album. Next base: position 1,395,695,909 of record OY728166.1, read on the forward strand.
TTGTGGGAATAGTTTTTTTCTAGAGATACCTCATATAAAAACGTTTTTTTACAACATAATAAAAACACATAAGATATTTCAAAATGATCAGTCTCAATATGTTATTTTAGACTATTTAGAACAATAAAAAGTGATAATAAAAAATAATAAAAACAATTCTAGCTAAAATTGTAGTTTTATCATAGATAACTACCTTATATAGGGTGTACACTTTTAGTTATTTGAAAATAACACGAGAATATGAAGAAAACGATCATTTCTCACATAAACCACAAATAAATATAATTAAATATCCATGACCCTATTTAAAATTATTTTCATTTCCTCATAGTGAAATGGGATACTATAGACTAGAAAAGATGAATGGATTGGGTTTAATATAGGAATAAGATGAATTATTTAAATAAAATTAAGCCATAGCATAAAATATGACACCAATATTTTGAGGTTAATAATCATTAATCAATGGAAAAGAAGATATTATTATCCAAGATCATGTATTGAATGGAATGGATTGTGAAATGTGTAGGAAAATTATGAATTAATTAGGGGTAGGAATGTAATATAATTTTTTTTAAAAATCTAGAATTTCTTCTCCATGGTGTGGTATTAAGTACAAACTGGTGATGATTCCTAGTTAGAGACCATTGTAGTATGGTTTCTATGGTCTATGATGTGGAATTTTATTTTTATCCAATAATGAATAATTATTTTTTATGACATGGAATTTATAAAATGTGGAGAATAATCAGATCCTAACAATAGGGCCTCCAAGAACTAGATTATATAATCATGCCTTATTATTGGACATTTTATCCTCTACCACTATGTAATCCCCTAAATCCAAGTGTGGAAACCCTAAATTCTCAAAATATAAGAACAAACACTGTTTGGGATTATCACATAGTAGTTCATTAGAAATGGGCCATTTCATATAGAACAATTTATTAATATTTTATAAAAAATTAACCCAAACATATTTAGAGTCACTAAAACTCCCTAAAGAGTGTGATTTTACAAAAAAAATTTAATTTCTTCTAGTGATCTAAAGAGTGTATCATGATAAATATGTAATCTATAATTAGAAAAATTATGGTATGATAATATACATGACATAATCTAACATAAATATATTGCTAAGGATAATCACTAATAAGAATTGTCGTAGCCCCTAACCCATAGGGTGAGTAATATCATGAAGCTTCACATAAGAATCCATGTATCATATCATCTAATAAAAAATCCTCAAACAATTGTATTGATGAGGGGATCAATATAGTGCTGGGGAGCCACGCCCTAGGGTTTCCGCTTCCCGCCCCAGTGAAACTTTCCGCCCTAGCACTACCTCCAATTCACGATCCTCTCCATCCCTACGACTCTAGTCCGTCGGTCTTTCATAGAGATTTTGGATCCGTCACCGCGATACTTCCACCGCGTGTCTCCCTCCCAGATCTAAAGATCCCCATCGCTGCGTTTTGCCCTCTCGGGTCCGACACCGCATCGTTGTACCCAACCCCGCTGCAGGAGTCACCCTCCCAGATTCTGATGAGTCCACATCTCTTTTTCCCATGGGAAAAGTAAAATGACATCTCCCCCCATCTCCCGTCATGGTGAGTCCGCTGTCATCGACAGCTTGCTCGAAGCTGATGTCCCAATGATGACGACTCCCCTTTCCCGCCGCTGTGAGGTCTCTGGCGTCGACAGATCAACCTTCACTCCCCCACCTAATTTTCACAGTTCTCTATCGAAGGTGGAATAGACAACCTGAGCTTCCCTTGTGGTTGATTTTTTTGCACTCCCACTGATGTTTTCAGCTTATCGAATGATGTACCCTGGGCCGAAGCTGCCACGAGTGGCCGATGTGGCGTATGGTGCTCCTCACATAGACTTGGCGCAACTTCTTTAGGTGGCGAAGTGTTTCGAGTGGACTTTTTGTTGTGTCCTTGTTGTGGGATGGTTTTGTTTCATTGGATTTGTACTATGGAAGGTTCATCATCGACAACCTGGGCCTATACGCGGACATGGATGGTCATCGTAGGAATGCTCAGTGTCAGTGTTCTTCTACTCGCCAAATGGATTAACAATTCCCTACTGATTTGTCCTCTGGTTCTTTTGTTGCTTCTTTGTGCCCCGATGGCTCAGCTACTCATTGTTTCCTCTTCCATTTCTTTGTGCTCCTTCGCACATGACCCCATCCTGGTTGGGTGCAATGGATTCCACAATTTTTTGGATTGTGTTGGCGGCTTCGGTGAAGGTGGATATGTTGGGGGTTCTCAATTGGCATGGCGGTGTCATTACAGTGGTTCGATGAAGCTCTTTCCATCGGTCATCCTCTACCTTTGTTTTTGTGTTATGGTCTAGTTCTGTCATGTGTCTTCAATCATTGATCCCCACGGAGACAATTATTTTCTTGTGGTTCTTCTTGTCTTGGTTCTTATTGGTGATAAGAATATATTTGATTAATCAATTTCAGATGATATATTGTAATATGTAAAATAGATCCATGATGACCTTGATGAACAATCAATAATTAAATCTAATAATTGAAAAAAATAAACATATATCAAGAGAGAATAAATAATATGATACATGAGACTATGTATTTGATAATGAAAAAATTTATTACCCAAGAAATTAAACTATATATGTACCATTACACATAAAAAACATTCCATTACATTCATATTATTATGATTTGACCAATCCATGAATCTTATCGATCATGTTAGCCTATTCCACCACCTCATGATACATCATTATCATAATAGGGTGACCTAGAACTAAATAATAATATATGAAGACTCATTAATAATTAAAAAATGATAACCCACATTAGTGGTATGCTTTAAAGAAAATTATTAATATTAAATTATTGAAATATATGCTCATATCGGCTTAAATAACATTATAAAATATTAATACTATTTTTAAATCAATTAATACATCAATGTTTGGTGATGAATATCAATATTTAATTATATCTATATGTTATTCCATAATACCTTATCTTCTTGGGTGTTAAAATACAAATACCACATGTTAGCTGAAATAATACTAATCATGTCAAATTTGGGATCTAGTTAACAAAAAGACTAAAAGGAATCTCATATTACACAAATTATATATATATATATATCACATAATTGAATACAATACCCTCATACATAAGTAAAAATTGATATAAAAACACATATGACATCATTATATAAGAATACTTAACCTCTTCCCCATTAAACGTTCTACAATTAAAACAAGTATCCTACAATACCTACCTAATATAAACAACACATTAATAGTGAAAATATTCCATAAATACATCCCTATTTATGTAATTAGAGGTACTAGTTAAATTTAATTCCATTCAATTTTTTTCCCTAGGTTTCTTTTTATTTGTTAGAATTCAACAATCTTCAATCACTTCCAAAAAATAATGATGTGGGTTTGAAACATTTGAACATACCTTAAAAGTTATATTATCAAGAATACTATGATTGATATAGTTTCAGTACTTATAATGGATCATATATATATTTATATTAATTAAATCTTGTGTCTTGTATGGTTACCATTTCAATGTTTTATTTAATATATAATATTGATTTTATCATTTGTAAATATAAACAGAGCATGGAATTATCCCAGATTTTGTTTGTTCTCAATATTAAATGGATGTCAGTAGGGTTTTTTTAAATGATATTTGACATGTTTTATAAAATTTTGAGGTTAATTTGGATGTTTTTTATAAGTTACAAAATTATGTATTTGAGATTATAACATATTAATAAAAAAAATTATTGATTTTTAGTTAATAATCAATTTGTCTGAATTAATTCTAATTATAGTCCAGTTATTTGATTCCCTGATTTAAAAAAATAATGGACTTCCAGTAATTTAATTAGTGAATTTTATGATATATTATATAATTAATATAATTTAAAATGGGACTTGATGTGAAAATGATTGTATATAAAATGAAATAAATTGGATATACTATGATATACACTAGACTTCATTTGATAGTCCCTACTAGTAATAAGATAGATTAAATGTTTTCAAAAGATAATTTGTTTTCAATATAGACTCGAGTTTCATAATAAATACCAAAAAACCATAGAATAATTTATAAAGAAAATATTGAAAATAGGTGAATGTTACTAAGAGTCAATTTGTTTTTTCGTAAATGATATTTGATATTTATAAAGATTCATTTGGATTGTTTATGTGTTATTGAGACTGGATAAAGTTCTATTAAGACATCTAATATTGATATTATGGCCAATATCCCTCTGATTTTCATTATGTATTCATATATGAATTATAAAATGGAAACTAATGTATTTATAAGGAGGACTCAAGTATCCTCCTATGATACCATTTAGAATATATGGAGTCTATTCTACTCAACTAACCATATTATTATATCCACATATGAGAGTCCACACATAATTATTTTTCACTCTCTAAGTCTCCCATTTTTAGACCACGAATGATAGCCAGCACATAAAAAGATGTTGGTCATTGTGTCTACCATCAACTATTTAAGACTGTGTCACCTACTTGGATTGTGGTAATATATCCCCCAATCAATTGATCACATATGAAGGATGATTCCATATGAGTTGGTAGTCATCAATCCCCCACCCACTATCCACATATGTAAGATGATTTCTAGAGAGTATGTGGATGTCTATGTTCTTATAGGTAAATCTAAACACCTCCAAGAAGTTTCTAAAAAACTTGGAAGTCATATAATATTACTTGAGTATCTTGCATTGACTTTTATTCCAATATCCATGACCATTAACAATTTCCACACTTAGAATGGAGTGCAGCTGACATGATTTGGAGTCAATTATGAGGTATTGAATAGATATAATAGGGTCATCATTCAAACATCCATGAACGTTGGTAACCAACATATAGGATGGAAATTACCTAAAGTATATATGATGTCCATGTAGTATCACGTTGGTTGGTGATTTCATCCTCTATAAATAAGAGTACACAATATATGGAATTATAATATGATTTGTAATCTTGCACTTATCTTCTTCTATTCTCCATATACATTCTTATAATACACAAGCATACATGTAAAATATTAGTGAAGAGATTAATTATATTACCTTGAAATGTAGTATATTTCTTAAACAACCACCTTTAATGTAACTAGTGGTCGTCTATGTTACTAAGTACTTACTGAGTGGTGAAGAGGTCATGTAGTGACAAGACACCCAAGAAATTTAACCTTTCATCTTTCAATGTAAGTGTAAAATTAGTTTAAATGTGTTCACATGAATACCCTGGGTTGTTTACAGGGCCACTTAGTAGTCTCCCATAATAAATAATATTTGTTCATTTATATATTGTATTTAATTTTCTTTAGAAACAAATCATGAAATAACGTGAAAATTCCAACATTTTGTCCACTGTGTGGATTGATATTAGTGAGGATATTCAAGTTATCCAATGATATTATGATAAATAATATAATAATTTTCTATATAATATTTTATGAGTAGGACGTTGGGATTATATTATATCAGATATGTTTCCATATATGGGATCATAACTTTAACTGATTCAATTATTCTGGAACCATGAGTGGGAAATCATCCATCAAATTGGATCACCAGAAATGAGAGATATATAGAGCCAATAAAATCAATATTCTGGTGCCTTATCATGAAAATAATTCATCTGGGTAATTTTAGATTTAGTTACATTCCTATGAAATTGAATGAGTAATATCATTCCCAAGATTTTGATGTTCATAAGTACATATCGATCATATAGAAATTGATAATTAATAAAAAACTAGGTTATTCATCAAGATTGGACCTCTAGTTTGAATAAGAATTCAATATTTATTGAAAATAGTTGTTTCATATATATTTAAACTATAAATAGATCAAATCAGAACTTATTTTATTAGTATTATATGAGGATGTTTGGGATTTAATGTCCTTATCTCATCCCAACTAGCATATAATTCTGAACATTTTGAGTTGAAGGAGATAAAACCATATTACATTTCGTTTGGTGGATAGAGATGTTTTTTTAAGATTATGAGAGATGAAAATGATTTTTTTGACTCCTATCAGGGGAGTCAAATATAATCAGATCTTACCTTTGTATTCAATTATTGATAAAATGAAAGGGGAAAATATATAAGGAGTATTTCCTCCAAACGAATGATATCATAAGAGCTAACAAACATCCAAAATATAGTTTAACATTTTATAATGGGTGATATTATTTATTATATGAATAAAATACTAACCCTAATCCAAGAGGAATTAACGTTCACAATTCCTTATAAATTTGAACATCTTATAGATTTATATACAACATTGGAAGGAGTACAATTCAACTATTTCATATTTGATTTTATCTTTGGTGTTGATAGACTATTCTATATTGTGATTTTGTTGGAAATTTATATCAATAAATATCATATATTGACATAATAATTAGGATCCATATTTAGTTTTTGAACATTCATTATGGGAATCATACTATAATGATGTATGATAAAAAAATTTATGTGTTCGAGATAGACAAAATTATACAAAACAATTGTGATTTTCTACAAAGGAGGATCCCTATTTTGTGTCATTGGACTATTAAAATTTATAAGGAGATAGAGAACATCTTAAATAGGTCTAATATATATTTTAACTAACCATTAAGAAAATCATTATTTTCAATACACCCATCACATTTATTTCAAAAGGTATGTCTAAAAATCACTTTATATATGAAATAGGTAATGAATAAATTAGACTTATACAATAATTCTGTATTAATTGAATACTAACCCAAATATGGAATCATTACTAAGAACACATTATGTATTATTTGATAATTTTATTTTTGTAGGTACTTATGAGTTGTTTACATTGAATTCATGATTTATGGGGAAGCTATCTAAGAGGAATTCATAAACTATTGGTTTGATAAGAAATTTTGTTGAGGTCAAAATAGTTGTCATGCTCCTCCCATCAGTTGAAAAATAGTTAAAATAGTAGGACAATACACTGATTTTGGATGTTACTAACATTGTAGGAGATGTTTATAAAATTTAATCATCTACTAATTCAAAATATTATTAGACTTATATCAAAAAATCTCAATACATGTATTTTTTAATATCCAAATAGAAAATTGAATGAACTGGGGACCAAATTAAGGGTTCTAGTGCCAAGTGAATGTTATTCAGAATAAGTGAATAATGAAGTGCAGAAAGTCATTAATTATGGACTACTCCACAACGAGAAGAGGTGAAAATTCATTCGATGAAAATCATATCAAAGGGTCATTCATAATAAAAAATTGATAAAAATTTGTTAAAATAGAGAACCACTTTATTTGGAGGGAAAATAATTCCTCCTTAAATAACTACACAATACCACATCCAAGATTCATGTTGGGTATTGGACACCTAGAGAAAATAATTATCTATTATGGAGGCCTGAAACATAATTCAATTAATGAACATCATTATAATATAGTTTAGTTATGAAAATGTCTACATATTTATTTAATTATAATATGAGACAAATGAAGTTGAATGTTATATTAGATATTTATATACATATATACATATTTTTAAATATATTTACTTTCATTCAAATAGGATTTCAGGATTTCTAGATCCTGAAACAAACCGTTAACTGGGTAACAATAGTCACATAACATCACATGATTATGTAGGCATTACATACATCATTCAATTTATTATTATCATATTGATATCAATAAATCATTGATTATTAATTTTACTATTATAGGTATTAGAAGAATATATATCCACAATCATTACCGAAATATATGATATTAGATATTTGTTGAATATTTCAAGACACACGCTGATGGTTTGGCTGATGGGTGAGTTGGATGTTTAAGATTAGGGGAGTATATAAAAATATTGATCAATAAACCTTAAGTGGTGTTTTTACTATTCCACCATGTTAACCCAATAATGTTATTAATTTTTGAGGATATACATATGTGTAAGATGGGGAAGGAGTTGCATATTCAACATCACTTGATGCAGATAGGTAAATTTGTTATTTAATCTAGTGTAATTTAGTTTTGGATTTCTTCCATAGTGACACATTATCTTGTGAAGATCCCATCCCAAGATATACAAATCATGAGTCACAAATCCCCACAGTTGTTATGTAATAAAACCCCCATGGGTGTGTATATGAGAAAAGTGATAAATAATTATCAGGAATATATTACCATATGAAATTAATTGAACATCTTAATAATTTTTTAATGCTAGATAGGTGGATAAATAATGTTTTAAAATCAAATATATTTATTATACTATAAAATAAATATCCACATTTTTTGCTATAGAAGGCCCCTTCACATTCTCAGAATCCTTGAAATTTATGGATGATCAATATTTAAACATTTATGTGATAGGATACCAGGATTATTTCATGTGTTTCAGAAATTAATTCGATAGGAATAAGTCTCTATCTATATTATTGACTCATTCATGTAGATTAATAGTGTGATAATGGGAAGGTTAGACTCATGGGGCTTTATATAAAGATAAAATAATAAAATTCCAACATAAATTATAAATGGTGACTAGCATACTCTAATGATAGAGGAGTAGTTAGATAAAAACACTGAATGAGAAGATTTCTCTAATCTATCTGGGGAATAACGTTAAGGTCCTTAAGGAATATATTCCCATGAAGACACTGATTAACTATAGCCTAGAGAGGTGATCAATGTTTGAGAGTATATATCTCTAAAAACAAGTACATTTTCACATGATTCAACATATTTGATGAATGAGGATCCCATCACAATGACCGGAAAATCCTTCATCAATGGATAATAATGAAATAACTCTCTTATAGAGATGACATTTTCAATAGATATCAATGATATGCCTGTTTGTGATGGTTTGATGAATCCCAATATTTCTTTTTTAATAATTCTACTTTTTATGAAATCTCATTCTCTCTTCTTTATTTTATGACTCAAAACATTACCAGCATAAAAATTAGGGTCTTTTAATGATATCACTATTATTATGTCTCCTATAATATGAATTTTGGTAGATGATATTTCTCTAGGAACAATAAGTTATATATGTTTAGTCTTAGTGGTTTACATGGTAGAGATGAATTTAGAGTATATATCACCCTATAAATATATTTATTAATTTGATTTTCAGGTGGTATGTAAATTTTTAACCTTTTTTCAATATAGTTTATGAGATATATGGATATTGGAAGTATATTATCCATTGATGGATCTATTATCCATGTTAAAAAATAATCACAAAATTTTAATTAGGTTTTTGTATGATAGGTATTATTGATTACCCATCCATTGTTCTATAACAGAAAATAATCATATGTTAGGGAAGGAGAAAAATTCCTAAACAATAATTATTATAACTAAAATTAATAGTAAAATATTAATATCTTATGGAAATATCATACCATTATAAATTATACCATGTAGAAGTGGATGTTATAACTCTTCCGTGACGATGTTTTCATCTAGTAGTGTTTCTTCAATTGGACATGGCTTTTGGTAAGGGGAATATGATAAGAACAAAAGTCTATGGGAAGTTTCCAACACCAAATTCATGAATTTTTCTTCCAATGTTTTGTATCCCAAATCCACTAAAGAGGATGAGGCTAAGAAGGTTTCTAGATATCAAATTATTTTTATTGAATCCTATGTAGATATATTTATAAACATTACTTGTTTTTATATAATTATAAAACATTATATATCATGAATAGAGGCTCAAATATATAGATGACCCTCATCCATTTTTAATGAATGAAATTGAAAATTTTCTCAATAATATTTCAATCATATGACCTCCATTCTATTTCTATCATATATTTATAAAAATTTGGGATCATATATAGAGTGAAAAATATAAATCATGCTTCCCAGAAACTTGAGTTGGAGACCCATTCTACATGGGAAATTCTCAAGAACATATATAAGACAAAATATCATTATAAAAACGAATGAGTTTTCTTATTTCAATTAAATATAACATGTTGATTAAATAGTATATGTTTTACTACAATTATGGGAACAGAAATCACAATAGTAATAATACTAGGAGTACATGATGGACCCACCATTATTTATATCAATTTAAAAAAATTTACTTACTTTCTCTCCATCTATATATTTGGAATAATTATTAAGTAAGATGTTTGGAGTTTTTTTATGATTGTGTTTCCAAATTTTTACCCTACTATGTTTTATTGTAGTGGTGTCATAATCATAATAAAATAATGATAAATAATGTTTTAAATAACAATAAATTGACAAAGAATTATTGAATTTTAATATAGAATAAATTGGGCAATGGATTTATAATTGCTAATGTCCCACATAATATAATGGAATCAAAGATGTGAAATAGCAAACTAAATAAGGTTTGAGAAAAATTGTACATTTAACATCATTTCTTTGGGAGAAAAGATGGTGTAAATCCTGACCTGTGGTGTTTTTATTAGGATAATGAAATGGGAAGACTAAACCATGGGTGTTACACACAATTATTTGAATAAGGGGTATTATGAAAATGTTATTGACATGAATTATATATCAATGGACTTACACACCATGATGAATAAAAACATTTATTGGATATGATGTATATTAAGACAATAACATAGTTCAAAATAATGGATTACCTTGGATTTGTACATTCTAATTACTGAAAATCATGAAGGATTTATGGTGTGTTGAACATATGAGAATTGATGTTGGGCATATGGTTGAAGAAAATAAATAGATATTTGAAATTAAAAGATAATAGACTAACACCGATTGGATGATAAAGGAATAAAATAATATTTTAGATGGATAATAGATATATATAATATGTGTGGGTCAGATGTTACTATATATATTAAAATTTTATAAATTAATCTACTTGTATTTCTCATTGATTCCTCACAATTGTTTTAAATACTCTATGGTGAATTGTGTATTTTCATATTCTAGGGAAAACTAGAAAATGTAGACAACTATGCATTGGGGGTACATGCATTGTTATTCCATTCATATAGATTGAAAAAAATAGATAAAACATTTTGGAATTTCTATGTCGTTTTTGAATCTTTCGATATGCACTATGAATTTATTAACTAAGAAAGATTATATATGTAACTCGATGATGGACCTACCATCCTATGCAGATAGTTGTTATAATGTAAAATATTTTTATATTGAAGGCATTAAAAAAATTGAATTTATGGATTATCAAAGTTTTAAATATTGTTATAATTGTGTCTAGATAATAATGAATATAGATAGAGAAAACATTTTTGACTCAATAATAGTTGGGTATCATAATATCGCCATAATGTAGCTGACACATGGGGTTAAAAGGTACTTTTCATAGAACTAGTATATATCTAAGGTTCATGTATATTCTAATTAATAGATTTAGGTGAATAATTTCTTATAAATTGTTTTCTAGGTATGAAATCATTTATTACCAATTTTAACGGATGATGGAAATGCATGAGGATGTCTTCCTAAGGTTTTTGATTCGAGGAGAAGGTTTTAAAAAAATTGTATATTGAAAGATTAATTTTTAGATATTATGTATGAAGTAGATTTGTAGATATAGGACAAATCAAGTATGTCCTAAAAATACAATAAAGAATACAACATTATACACTTATTTCATTTCAAATGTGAATCGAGACAACACCAAAATTCATATAAATATTTTTTGATCGGGATGTATTTTGATTGTTGACCAGTCTTAATAATCCTTATATAGTTAACGACATTGTCAAAATATCATTAAATTTTGAAAAACATAATGTAAAAATAATAGTATAAAACAATAGTATGAGATTAAACTAGGATTTCCTTAACATGGCTTGAGGTAAGAGGTTTAAGTGCTACAACTTATCCCAACGAATAGGTAATTAAAGAAATATAAATTTTAGAGTTTTTGGTTGAAAAAACAGGAAACTATATTAATTAAATTTAGATTTTATTTCCTTTATGTACACATGATATCTCCTCAATGTGAGAATCAAGAGTCTATAAAAAGGTAACTATTTATACATGGGGTTCTAAAAAAATATAATGATTAACCATATTGATTATATTCATGCATTGATTACATTGTGAGTGGTCCAAGTGTTGGTCCCTTTGATACAATATTACATAAATGGAGTGGTCACAAAAAACGGATATGTTAGGGATATAATATTTATGGATGGGTTTAAGATATGATATTTGTATGTCATTATATAACACGCTTAATAGGACTTACGAACTATGTGATTCATGAAGATAGAATACATGTGTTGATCAGCCTCATTTACAAAGTGAAAATGAGTTTTTATAGTAAACCATACATTACATCCATAAATATTACATCATTAATTTTAATTATTCATTACATATCATTAAGAGAAATGCTATAAAAATAAGCATTTATTTTCATTGTAAAATTTACGACCTAGTAAACTGGAATATAAATGTTATATATCAAAAACCATTAAGTTACTCAAAACTACCACCCTTCTTATGTATATCTCACACAAAACCTTTCTTTATATCTAGGAGGAAATGAAACATATGAAAGGGTGAGATCAAAAGATTATAAATTTTTAAAATGGTATATAATTATCTATCGATATATAACATCATGAGAATAAGGGTATGATAACATGATCATTCTATATGAAATTCATACACAACAATTCATATTTCATAATCATTAGTAATGGAATGAAGCTCATATTTTCATAAGAAATGAATAATAATGTTATCAAATAAAATGATATATGAGAAGATAACACTGAAAAAAGATCATATCATAAATGAGTGGCCTAAAGTGTTGAATAATAATAATTATAAAAATACCATTTCAAGGAATCCTACCAATTCATTCATAAAATTTTAGGATTTAGAAAACAAATCATGTACATGTTTATATTTTGGGACAACCACCAATGTACCCACTACTAGGCCTTGTATGACCTCGTTTATACTCAATTTTCTGTCAGGAAGTACCACCATGTACCATTTATGCTCAAATACATTTAATATTGATCCAGTGTATTAATGTGATCTAAAATATCCACCTTTCACATAATCATAATCCATTTATATGAATGCCACCTAATCAGGAAAAAATTTATTTTTTCTTCGTATCTCAACCCATGTAAAATAAAATGGGTTTCATAAATATTAAATCATTATAATCATAAAACATATAGGTAATGAATAATGATCGAAAATTGAATCATAAACACTGTAAAGAATAAGATACATACAAATGGATTTTTATAAATTAAAATTAATTTAAAATATTATGGGATCATTTCTTGAGGAAAAACATTCTCATTTTGAAATATTTTATTTCAAATATAAAAATTATAATAATACTAAAAATTAATATTCTTTGAAAATAACATTGGAAATATAAAATTAATTCTTTAAATCAAAAATTATTCTAATCGTTTGGAAAAAATTTATAAAATATATATTAATATAATGATTCATTATATATTTTTTATAAAGAGTCATATGTAACATGTTTAAGGAAAATATGAATATTCCATTGAAAATATGAAAAAGAAATTAAATTAATGACAAAATTAATTAAATTAATATTTTTATAATATTAAAAACATTAGAGAAAAAAATTCAAGAATTTATGGGCATGGATGAAATTAGTCTAGACAAAATTAAAAAAAGACTACGTTTTCCTTACAAAATTATTTCAATCTATTGAGTACTTAAAACGGGGAAAATAAAAGGAAACATGTAATTTGGAAAAACTAAAAAAAGTATTAAAAAATATAAAATATTTTTTAGATATAGTTACTATAATTTTATTATTATAAATATAATCAATAAAATCCTGTTAAAAAGTGAGATTATAACCTAAAACACTTAAGAAAAAAAACAACATTCAGCGTAACTATTATATATTCTTGAATAATAAATTGAATTTTAATATAATTATATAAAATGACACTAAAAACACATAATACCATACATGTTTCACATATAAATTTTTTACACACATATGTTTGTAATTCTTTATTTAAATCCTCATTTTTAGGTGTTAATTATTTTTTTCATTTTTCATAACTGCTATGGTTCATCAGTTTTGATCCCTAAAAAATGACAGTGGTTCTATTATCTCAATTATAATAATCCTGTAATAAGTATAATATATAATCATTGTACACAGTTTTATAAACGTTTGTATATATATTTTATCAGAAATAAATTAGATCACTTATTATGGAAATTATTATGTATGTTTTCACGTGTGATGTTTTCGACTCTTCGATTGATGGAAGTAAATAAAGATAAATACTATTTCCAATTATTAGGTTATTATTATTATTATCATATATATAAATTAAATTGATCAATATAATGATCAATTAAATACATTGTTTTATAAAAAATCCTATCACTATGTGGAGGAGGAATTCAACACGTTCTTATGACATATAATTTCATTTTCCATTTGATTGAAAAAAGGTGGGAAATGGTTCTTCAAAAATAATAACAAAATATAAAAATTATTATGATACTATAGTAATCATTTTTTTGGATATAATTTTACATATTAGTTTAATATGAAATAAAATTGAAATATATTGCTTAATATTTTTTCATCATCAAGAGATTCATCATTCCGCTTACACCGTATGCCATAATACATAATTCTATATTGATTACCATGGGATAAATCAATAAGGGAATGAATATTGTTTTTTGGGGATTGGTATTGTTATATATATAGTCATAAAATTATTTTATTGAGGGAGGTTAAGTTGTTCTCTTTTAGAAGTGAAGAGAGATACATTCATGAAATTCAAAAAATATTTCAATAATATAATGTCACATTCATGAGAAAGTGGAAAAAATAAAATTTTTGAATTAAAATGTAAGATAATGTTCAAATCCATTAGTAAAATAAAAAATAGTCAATTTTAAGAGGGTATTATAACCTTTTCTTTTTGATTAATCCTAGATAAACTTGTTTTTACCTTAATAATGTTAACAAAGGTTTACTATTTTTAATTTTCATTATAAAAAATATTTACATTGATTTTATTATATAATATGTTTTATAATTATTCAGAATATTTAAACCATTTTACCATATTAATTTTTTACAATTTATTTAATTTATTTTCAAATAATAATGGAAAACAAAACAAAAACTCATTTTAAAAAATTTATTTTTTTTGAATTTTATATTTACTTCAATTAATTTCATTTAAAAAATATAATGGATGTTAAATATTTGAATCAATATATAATATATAATTTTCATATATTATATTAACAAACCACGATTCATTAAATTAAATTATATAAATACACATTTCACACATATAAATTCATTATATAAAAATGAGTTTTTATGAAAAAAATGAACTTATTCCTAAATAAAGAATAATAACGATAAAAAAGTTATTATTTAGATTATTTATAATATGAGGGTACATATATTAAATTAAAATACAATGGTACTTCTAAATTACATGATTTATTATAAAGAAATAATAGTTTTACAAATAATTAGTATTTTTCACCATCTACTAAAAAACTAAATGTTTTTAAAAATATATTAAAAAATATCTTAAAATAATATTTACCATCCAGTTTCAAAAATAATATTAATTTTCTAGTATAAAATGCCCAAAATTTGTATAAATTAAATATAAATTCCATGAACTATGTGAAATAAAATCTATTTTTAATAAAACAATTTTAGGAAGAAAAAATGACTTCATTGAAAATTATGTACATTACTAAGAATTAATAAAAATTATATTTTTTAAAACCACCATTAAATTTAATTTTAATGTTATTTGTAATATTAATACCTATTTTTTTAATTTTAATTTTATAGGGACAATCTATTTCACAGTTTTTTAGTCTTGTGGTTTCATGTTATTTCGAGACCTTTATAAAGATGCATCATACTTTTTTTAGGTACCCTTCATCTTTGATTTGATTATATTTTGTTTGGATATTTTCTTAAGTATGTTTGATATTTCTTTGGAAGGGTTTTGGATGGATCATATTTGGAGTATAATTTTATAAAACTATGCTCCAACCCCCTATAAACCCAACATCAAGGACATAGGTGAATTTCATGATTGGTGCACAGTTTATAAAATAGAACCCCAATTTGGAGGAAATCTTAACTAATATTGTATGAATTTAACATTCAGTGAAGGCAATCTGAACTAATCTAATATTTAATTTGTTCTTCATATTGATTCTTCTCATTCGTGTCATTATCTGTCATAAGAGAGGAATGATTTTTTGTAGCGCTATCAATGATTCAGATATATGTTCTGGTTGATATATATTTATTGGAACTTGGTCATGGGTTTTTATCATAGATCACCTCCTCTATTTTGAATTGTACTATTCCACATCAAATTGAGGGTGTTGTCTTAGTGAGAGACAATCAATAATATTTAGGTTGGTGGTACAATTATCAACACCCATAGTCGTGATTATAAATGTGAGTATGTAACTATGATATTTCAATTTACACATTTGAAAATTTTATTTTAATTCAAGTTAATTAATTAATTTATCATGTGATTATGAGACCCTTCATGAATCCTATTACACCCATTGTAGATGATGAAACCAACTTAATGGGATCCCATGGGGTACTCCAATATAATTTAATGCATAATTTATGAACTATGTAAGGTTGAGTGATGATATATTAACATGAATTATATATGGTTGATGAATTTTGTACCATCATATAATGTTTTTTAATGATGTGACCAATGAATTGTGGGTAAGGGAATGCTAATCCAAATACTAATGAGGTGCGAGAATGTTTCTCTATGAACCCAAGATATATATATATGTTTGTGTGTTTGTGTGTGTGTCTGTGTGTGTGTATGTATATCTATGTTATCAAAAGGTCATGAGATAGGGAATTCTACTCCAAATAAACAACGAGTTCTATAAAACTTACTAGGCCCCCAATTTATGATTGTTAAATTAGAATTTTTTAGATAATGAAAGACATGAAAAAATGGATTGTAAATCCATATGGTATATAGTTCGGACTACGACATGGGTTGAATCATGTATGATTGGCTACAGTGTCATATGAACTGAAGGGCCTATGTGGTTAACTAAATAATAATAACATTTTATTTCTATTTTCATTTTCTTTTTTACATTATTCATTATAAAAATGTATACACTGTTATAGATATAATTTTTTATACGCCATGTGTGTTGTCCTATGGAGTTGTACTCACTCCCTACATGGTATACCTAATTGGTAATCAAATAAACATCATGTTTGTATGATAGGATAATGGTTATATACCTATGTTAGATCCATGAGTTTGGATTCACGATGGACTATAGATGAGGTAAGCAGACCTGACATCGGGTCCTGCTTGGGAGTTGTAAGTGTGGATTTAGATTAAGTGTGCATTTGAAACATGAAACTTTCATGGATAAAAATATTTATTGATTTGATTTATGTCATTGTAATTTATTTTAGAGTAATCATTTGATGATTGTTGATTTATGATTATATAGTTATCATTGTTATTATTTACTATCATTTATATACCAGTTATTGATTTTCAGTGTCATGCTACATTGATAAAGAGGGTATAGTCACCCAATGTTACATATTAGACCCATGTTGCTATTCAGTAGCCTTTGGAATATGTGGAGGTGAACCTAAGGTCACAGGATTAATAGGCTCAGGGAACAACTTGTGGTACTTAAGTTGAGACATTTTAATGTGGTATCAAAGTTATTTTATTTAATTTTCTTTTATCTTACAATTTAGTAAGGATAGATAATAGAATTGGGTGAGTCAATCCCTAGTCATGAGCTAGTTCAGGGGAGTGAATAACCCATATATGATTGAAAACCCATGTACCTAGAGTAGAATTTATGTTCTTGATGTTTGTTTTTTATAGTTGGATATCATTTAATCTTGGGTGATACAATTTTTGTGTGATGTTGTTGTTTTCTGAGATTTTTCTCATGGATAAATATAGATTTGGAGTTCAGTATACATGCTTCATTAAAAGAAAACATATTTTACGTGACATGAGTCATTTTATTCAAACATGAAAATTAATGTTTTCGATTTATTTTCTTAATTGAAAAGGATTTTCATTACTTGTATAGCTTAAAAGCATTGTTGACTAATGATGAATTTATGCGGTTAAAGTGTTACTTAATGTAGTGATTTGAAATGGAAAAAATCATTTATAATGGGGAAATTATGTTATTAAAGTGTTTTAACCTATGTTATCCATGACCGAGGTTAAGGATAATTGAGGATATTGAAAGTGTTTTTGTTTTGACCATATGATGAATTATGGGGGATGAATTGTTATCGAATTATGGGAATCCCTAATATAAAATGTGATATTGATGTTTTATGAGTCCGAAGAGTTTTTTTTTAAATTTAGGCACATGAATCCATTGTTAAATTTTTTTATAGAATGATAGGTGGACGTATCTTGAAATATTACACAAGTAGAGGATCCTGAGGCCCTGACAATTCTTAGTGAAGGGATGGGAGACTATTTATGAGAGAACAATTCTTGTGTTATGTATATTATAGAATGAGAGAAAGGGTGGGTTATGAGAAATATGTGTGACATGACATGGGAGTAATGGTTTTGTAAATTTCCACCTTTCATCATAGAGGGTGGACCTGAGGCTGCAAAGATCAATATTCAGTCTATCTAGATGATCCTATCCCCTTTAGAGACTCCAATAGAGAAAACTATTCAATCTAGCTTCTTACATGTATCATGGATCAATGGTGTGTTGGTGAGATATTTAGACACATGATGATTAGTTGTAAAATATGGTATATTAGGATATATAATATATCTTCATAGAGAACTTATACCTAGAGACACTCAGGCAGGAGAGAGAAGATTATTTTATACATTTGACCCTTGTATTATGTATGTTATGGAATATGTTGTCAATTTACTAACATTTAACACATCGTTCTAGAATTAGAATGAAATGAGGAAACTATGGTGATGCTCTTTTAAGATATACGTATTGTTTATACTATAAACCATCTATAAATATTTCAATTGAAGAAGTTTTATGAGTGTTTAAATTATCCACCCATTTATAAGGGGAAAATGAAGGTGGATTATATTAGAATGGAAGTTGTTTCATCTAGATAACCATGAGGTACATCTTCAGAGGGTAGGGAGTTTCATCATGATAATTTCGATCCAATAGTTGAAAAACATAGTTTCTAGGGAGAAATATTTGTTACTCAATAAAGTAACTGAGTATACTTCAACCATTATGGAAAGTCAAGTCACTATCATAACAAATTTCCCCAACCACTATTAGAGTTTTGAGCCAGTGGTGGGATGAGACAAATATAAGGGTTAATTAGGAACCCATGATAGATGGGTAGTGATGAAGGAGCTATTCTTAATCAATTCACACGAATGGTGGATTCTACCCTATACTAGTATGGTAGTTGGAGTTATATGGGTTATGATTTTGATGGTAGAAATTAGGGTGTTTCTGGGAAATTCAACATGTATCAGTAATGGGGTGTAGCTCAAGGGGCATGGAGTATAGTATAAGGGAAAAGGGGTAGGAATGTTTCTTACAGGTAATCCTACTTTGGGATGGAAATGTAGCTCCACCCACTCTTATAGGTACTATTCTTATATATTCTACACTTTTTGGCTTTTTTTATACAAGATCCTCTCAAATTCAATTATAACTTATCAACTTTTCAAAAGTTTGTGTTTGAAAATAGAATTTGGGATTGAGGATATGATGATAGACATGACACTAAAATTATGGTAAAGGGCAATATTTTAATTTATGGAGCATTATTTAATGTGTGGGGTGTATCATTTTCTTTTCGATCATTACGTACTCAACATTTCATGTTTTCACTTAATTTTGGGTTTTCATTAGTTGGTATAGTATTGACCATACAAATATTTTTACCAAATAGTAGTGTTCTTTATGACCCCTAAGAGGTATAGTTATGTTAATTATAAATAGTGGCATATCCGAAAAGGCCAAGAAATGCCAGTTCAACTACAACTATGGGATCTCACTATCATAGATTTAAGTCTTATGCGTGATTATGGGAGTGCAACCCATGATATTTTTTCACCAACAGTTGATGTTTTTATGAAGTTTTTTCTAAAGTCTTATCAGGTCTTCCACCCAAGTGATATGTTATTTTTATAGTATAAGTCCACCCAAGATCTAAACCACTTTCAATCCCCCCATATAGTATAAAACCGAAAGAGAATAAAAAAAATATGAATTAAATATGGGAATTGACTGATATGGTATTGTTTCATCAATGTACATCTCCATGGATTTCTTTGATCTTGTGTTACACAAAGGCTATTGGAATATTGAATTTTTTTGTTGATTAATACTAGTTGAACCAAATAATATTGATGAACTGGTATCATCATCCTCTTATCAAATACCACATTTACTAGTTGATATGATGTTGTGTTTTCTCCATGATTGAACTCAGATCAGAGTATCATCAGTTGAGAGTTAGACATACTCATATACCATAGAATGCATTTAGAATAATCCGTGTAATATATGAGTTCTTTATTATGTCATTTAATATGATGAATGCTCCATAATTTTGTTTGAATTGATGATCAACATCATTTACATGTACCTGAATCATCATGTAGTTGTTTTTTGTATTACATAATAGAGTACACTAATACTCATGATGATCATTCGCAATATATTGATATATTCTTGAGTACAATGGGAGAGCATTGGTTATATACCATGATATATATGTGTCAATTCTGGATCAACATTTCATATTATTGGGGACACCACATCTATATAAAAGGTGTTTTAGTGGACCCATAGAGGTGATACCATCAGTTTCATGGGAGGACCCCAAGAATTGTTTTTGATTTATGAATCTTTCTGGGTTTTGTGAGTTATTATGGGAGGGGTTCTTCCATAAATTTCCTATTTTGAAACCCAAAATTAGATATTCAACCAAAAGTATTTCTAGTTTGAATAGTCTCTAGTATATAATAATGATTTACTTGAGTCAAATAAGCATTTGACTACCAAAAAATCATTACCCAACCCAAGCTGGGTGAGGAGTATATTGTGTTTTGTGATGAATCTAGGATAATACTAATAGCATTGTTGATGTAGGGAAATGGATTTGTGGCATATAGTTCAGGACATTAGAGGCCACATTAATGGAATTAGTATACTCGTGATATGATGTTATATGTGGTTATTTATGCATTGAAGTATTGTAGGAATTAGTTATTGGTAGAAACACTTATTGTGTATTATAACCACAATAGTTTTAAATACCTATTTTCATAGTGTTATCTAAGCTCTATGAAACATATATGTGTTATGTTTATGTATTCATTTGATTTTGACATAGCTTATACACCATTGATGGAAAGCCATGTTTCTGACACTTTGATTTGGAATACATAGAATCATGTAGTTTGGGATTCATATTCTGGGTGGAATATAATGACATGTCTTGCTGAGATGTATACTAATGTTTAGGAGGGACAAGAGTAGATGAAACTCGTATTAGTATCAATGGAGTCCATATATTTAATCATAATTATGGGGAGTACGTACGAGCATCCATAGTGTTGAAACATGGGTAAATCGTTGAAGGTGGGTTGTCACCTTATGTTTGGAATGTAGACGGGGATGAGATAATTTATATATTAGTACATATTATTGTCACTACATGTATTTATGGGGAGCTATTCTATGAGTTTTATTTTCTGATGTGGGTGGTGCATCCATGATTCACCAAAATGTATGATGAACTACATTGATAGTATTTTTGGCCAAGAATGAAAAATGGGATTTCAAGTTTCGTGACATGATGTCACACCATTCTTAAGGTAAAGGTAGAACAATAACAAACCTGTTGTTTAGTATAGTATTTTACCATTCTATAATGGATGTGAGAATATTTTACCACGTAATTTGTCATGAGTATTTTGAGGATCCCTCAAAATAATTATGTGATTTGGGTGATTATGGACTGGTTGGAAAGGGTTTCCAATTTCTTACCTATGTTGGATAATCTAATTGTGGACTAGTGGGGTGATATGTATATTTGGGAAATAATAAATTTGAGAATGGTTCAAAATATTATTGTTTTATACTAGGAATTGTGATTTAATTCATGCTTATGGATTATATATGATAAATTGGGACAAAATCTTTTTTGGTTACTACATTCCTCCCACATATAAACGGGAATTTAGATCACACTATCCATGTTCTAGAGGACATGCTGAGAACATAAATCCTCAATTTTTGTGGGTTTTGGTAGAATCACTTACCACTCATTTAGTAATCCTCTGAAAACATTTAGCATGTGACTATCCAGATGGAACCTATGGAGCAGTGTTGTTCTAATGGACCCTTCCACATAATATATATACCTATGTGGAATTGTCATCATGTGTATTGGATTCGACTATATCACCCCAACCCTTGTCATGTGATCGATGTGGATGATTTTGATCTTGTTGTTGATGAATCCATTGAGGAGACTACTATTTGTGCTATGGATCACATTCTGAAATTTTTGTGGGGAAAGACCATGCTGATAGTCACAATTTCTTTGCAACATGGACATATTCAGAAGGAAACATGGCAGACAGAAGTAGATATGTTTTCCCAATTGTTAACCATTTGTATCTTATAAGCATATTGATAATTGGGAGTATGACCATGGATGTTATTTAATAATGTGGGGAGATTTTAATAATCTTACAATTCTGGGATGAATCTCACGTGTTTTTAGGAAACTTTTATCCTTTTTAAATTATTTTTATTGGGTCTTATCTTTGGTAATTTCATGTTACATTAAAAAACAATTGTTGTGTTTTGGGTAGTGCACGATTGGCACACGATTTTCCAAAACTGTGCACCTAACCCCAAAAAACCATGATTCCATACGAGAGGGGAATTTGATAGTTTGAATAATGTTTTTAAACAGTATTCCACTTATGATAAACTAAAAACCCCATATATTATGTGTTTTCATTTAGGGCACACAGTTTGGAAAACCTTGTGACCCTATCTAGGAAACCATGCAGTAAAAAAATTAAACCCTATGATTTTATTTTAATATTATTGAACCCTAGATTATTATCTAAAATCACCCTTCACAACCTCACTAGAAATAAATATATTTTGCAAGAACCTATTAGGATTCCAAGGATCTGTGAAAATATTTTATTGAAAATAAAAGATTCAATTTGAGAAATCTTCACGAATTCAGTAAGTAATTTATCCCTCATTTTGATTCCTCTATCTCCCATATTTATATTCCATTGGATATGAATTATTATTCACTCATTTTTTATGTTTTATATCTATATTTTAATGGACCAAAATTATTTGGATCTTGTTCTTAGGTTTTGATCAAATATCTCCTCTGTTATTGTCAATTAGACAGTTCCAAATCCAATTGAGTGCTACAATATGGATAATGAAAATGGAAGATATTGTGCTAGTTAGACTAATTATAAATTAATTGAGTATTTATTATAGTATTTAGGAAGGTAATTATGAATTATAAATTTCAACACTGATAAAATGTAATTTAGGTTGAATTAAATACTTGATTTCCCTTGTGATTATGTGTCCCTTCATGGATCATGTTGGACCCATTTGTGATTATGAGACTTACTAAATAGAATCCCATGGGGTGTTACAATATAATTTAAATGATAATTTATGAATTATTTATGTTTGAATAAAAATGTATGAACTTGATTGAAAAATGGTGTTTGAATGTGGAACAATGGTATGTGACACTTGTGAATGATGTGAGAATTGCATATCGGGTCAGGGACTACTGCTCCAAATACCCTTGGGTTACTGGAATGATTCTATAGTCCCCCAAGATATATATATTTATTTTTATGTGACATCATAGTTATGGGAAATGAACTATTTCTCTTGATACCCACAGTGTTCTAGACTAATTCCCTAGGCCCCAAATGTACGAATGTGAAATTAGATTATTATAAATAATAAAATCCATGAAATATTTAACTTGGATTCCCTATGATAGATGGATATGATTTGGAAATGGTTTGTAACATGTATGATTGGTTTGGGTGTCACCATGAACCTAGGGGGCATGTAGTTTATTACATAATAATTTAGTGTAACTCTTGTTTACTTTTTCCATTTTAAATTATTCTTCATACAACTGTATACACTGTTATAGATTGGATTTTGTTTTTGACATTTTTGGTGGTGGCCTACTATGTAGTACTCATAACCTACCCAATCTTCTTGATCATTACCTGAATGGAATTCCTATATTTATAACAACTAAGGGTTATGATCCCAATGTATGATAGTTGACTTGGGATCCAGGATCGAGAATGGATGAGGGACATTATAATATAGTGATTCACTATTAGTTTCCACCCTTATACCACTGTGCTAAACAAATTTTGAATTATAAATTACTGAATTTATATGATATTTAAGATATAATTATGTTTAATTAGAATATTTTTATTAATGGTAAATTGGAACATTATACTTTTTAAATGACTTTGTTTTGGGGGTAGGCGATTTGGAGGATCTAGATTAATGTTGATAGTGAATAGGACCAACTACATGGATCCCCCTAAACACCTATCCACTATTTTATTCCTTTAGATAGATAATTGAATTAAAAAGGGATTAAATGTTTTTAGATGAACCAAAAAATGTTGAGAGGGAACTCATATCAAGACACCCAATCCCAATATAAGCCCCCAAAGTAAAACATTATATAATCTTTAGTGAAGTCAATAATTTTACAATCATTCACATCAAGGATCATTTTAGGTTTAGAGTTTTGGAGAATTGAGTCATAACTCATATATATCAATTATGTATTACAAAGTAGAAAATTATAATTACTAACCATTTTTTCATAAAAAAAATAATAAAAAAAAAGAAAAATGGTTTTATTTAATATTTAATCATTATAAATTTTTATCGATCACATAATTATCTCTATTCTAATTTAAATGTTTTAATTGTTTTTCAAACCATGGGATTAAATTAAAAATATTATTAACGGATGCACAAATAAATAAATTTGTTAGCCAAGTGAAAACATTTAAACCAAGAATATTTCATCATAAAGTAATACTTTTTTACTTTATGAAGATGTATATACTCCTCAATGTAGGTAGTTTTATTTAGTACCCTTTTTTAAATCATAATATTATCATAAAACTCATATAAATCACATATAACATATAAACGTAATTTGGGACATAGTCATACATTAATGGAATAACCAAATGGTCAACATCCACACATATCACTAATTGGAATAGCCATAAAGATGAATTTTATACCCAATTCATTCATGGTTATAATGTAACCACCCTTGGTTTATCATATAACCACATGTATTTGGTTTATCAGATAACCATGAATATTTCGTTTATCAGGTAACCACCTTTCAAATGTCCAGGAACCATTATATAATCATAACACATAAATATTGCAATTATATACATATCAATATTAACATATTATTTTCAATCATAATAAATCATTTCAAGATTTTGAAATAGTAAATCCACTTTCAAGACCATTTTAAATACTAAAATAACCAAGAATGTATGAAGTAATTTCTATTACTTTTAAAAATCATAAATTCTTGTATAGGACTCCAATTATCAAATAATGGTTATTGTGGTGCTGCATACATTAAAAACATTTTTTTTAATTTAGTAAAACACTTTGTAGAAAAAGATTATTTTTGAAAACATTATAATGGAATTAAAATCCAAAGGGTTTTAGTATACACTGTATAAAAGAAGTTGGTGTAAATTATCAAAATATGCCTCAATTAAAGGAGATTGAGAAAAATCTCTTACCTTGATTATAACTTGTCTCATATATTCATTATTTTACTAAATAAAAAACATGGTATAATTTAGACATTCTTGAGATGAATTTTCTTGTTTATTATTCCTTTTATATCACTAATTACCATGTTAAAAAAAGTATATAACAATTTAAGTTCATATATGATGTTTTTTCAATATTCAATACTTGATTCAAAAAAGAATTTTTTTGATGTAAATTGTTAATATGGTCAAAATTCCATCACATCTAGAATATCATATATATATCCATTATATATGTATTTTGAATAATACTTAATATTTGACATAATAAATGAAATGCACCATTATTGGAGATAGTAGGACATACGTATGCATGAAAGATACATTAATTTATTTTTCATATTAAGAGAATAGTAAATATAAATTATTATAATAGTATTTAATTAATGTCATACATGTCTCATTGGTTTAATAAAACCATCCTTTATATGTTCCATGTATGGAAGGAATCATTCAATTTACTTTGAGGGGAAGGTATTCTGCAGTTCCTCAAACAAAATTATTGTATTTACACAACAAGGAAAGTTTTAATGTATGTTCTGAATAAAAATTACAGAAAAATTGAAGAAATATAAATATAATACATGTCATATATATATATATGTAATTTCACTTATAATTTCCACCTTGAGAGGTGGTAGGTGGAAATTGAACAATCCTCGTTTCATGATGCAATAGTTCACCATACAAAAAAAATTATTTTCATTACCCATTAAATGGACTTGTTTGTTATTGTAGATCAAAACCATATCATAACAACATAATATTATATTTATGATATAGGTTTTCTTATGTAATAATATAATAAGAAGTGTGTATAGTGGGGTGAATGGAAATTATAATAAAAATCACGAGAGAAGGTGTTACCTTTTAATTAGGTAACTTCTTCTGGTTTATACCAAAAGGCTTCATTGGGCGGATTTATGCCATAAATGATAATTCTATAATAGGTTTAGGGATTCTAGGAATAGTTTTGGGTAGTTATTGGATGAAACAAAGGGTTCTTGATGTGTGGTTATTATAGAAGATAAGGTACCTTTTTATAGGAGAGGGACCGGGAATCCTTGGAAACTATTAAATTATTAAATTAATAAAAATTAATATTTTATTAAAAATGGATCAAAAATGAGATATGATAAATATAATATGGGTATAGTTTTAAATAGACTCATAAAATAATGTTTAGATATTTATTTATTATATTTTAAAACTTATGTTTTTAGTTTACCCTTAAATATCCTATTTTAATTTTCAATGTGGTAATAACATTTTAATTATTCAGAGGCTAATGATTTTAATTATATGGGATAATTTTCCAATAATTGGACACATAATGCAATTTTACACCTCATAATAGTCAGTCTGAGATTTTAAAATATTTTTAGGATTTTCTAATAATATAATTAGTTACTATTTTTATAAAACATCAATTTTGTCAATTTTGACACTATTCATTTTATAGAATTTGAAGTAAATATAAATAGATAGATAACTACGATTTAAACAAATTAATAGTATTCTAACATGTCATATTCAAATAAAATTTTTTTTATAACATAAATTAAGTCAAATAATATATATTTTAATATTTATGATACAATTTATTTGACTCCTTCATTAACAAAGGAATCACCACGTCAACATGTGTCATAATTAAATTTAATTATTTAATATCGAAAAATAATAAATAAAATACCACGATGTAGTAAATATTTCAAGATATTTAATTACAATTTATTTTTAAAGTTTTCAATTATACCAAGACATATTAATTTTTTTTCTATGAAGATATATTTTTATAACATATTTACCTTTATAATAATTTAATTTTTATAAGTATCATAATCACAACCACATTACTTAAAAAGGAATACCTTTCATCCAAAGCGATTACTTTGTGGGATGTATCTCTTCCAATATTATTAGTACATGTGTTATGTTAGTTTATTATAATTATAATTTTATTATTACCCTCATTTACATTATTTACCCTTTAATTATGGTAAATAAAAAAATTACTAATCTAACTATTATCCATGTTAAAAAAATGGGATGTATTTAAATAATTTAAAAATTATTAATACAAACGTGGAATAATTTTTTCAAAATTCAAAACATTGAATTTGTAGTGATTAATTTAAAATTAATTCTCATTTTCAAAACCTGAAAATGTCGTTTTTAAAAGTAAAAAAACCATCAAAAGATTTGAATGCGTTTATATAAAATTTCAATTTGAAATTAACTAAAATAACCAACATTGGATTAAATGATAAAATATTATTCCAATTATAGTTTAAAACCAACTAAATATAAAATATATCTATATAAAAAATATTATATAAAAATATAGTTTTGAATTAAAATGCTGAATTTGTTTGTATTCATTAAAATATGAAATTTGTTAGAAAAATTATACACTTTCAACAAGATATATTTTTATGTACCTATTCCAAATAAGAAGTTTATATTTTCAAATATAATATATTAAAGTGAAAAATCAGTATTTAAAAAGGGTTCTCCATCAAAAGTGGGTAAAATGATATTTTAAAAATATTAGAGTATTTTATGATTAAAATTGGATTTATTCTCATTTGAAGCCTCTAAACATTCATTGATTAATGTAAAAACATTTAAAATCTTGTTTAAACATCATATAGATAGTTTTGATAATTCCAACCAATACAATGGCTAGGCCTTAACTACTATTGAAAATGTTGATATTAATAATGTATTATTTTTTAGTATAACTCAGTCTTGTGTGCAGTGTAAGATTTAATTAAAATCCATTGTTGTGTGTTAGGTATGCTAAAGTAAAAAGAGTCCCCATTAATATAAATTAAATATCTTAATCATAAATATTAATATATATTAAAATGTATTATTCTATAATTACATTTGATGTTACATCCTTCTCATATTTTGAACATTAGGTCTCCGCAATTTTATACACATGTCAAGTAAATAGTATTTTTCCCTCATCACATTTTATGATTCACTTGTTATATATTCATCAATATGGTTATTCCAAAAAATCATATCCTAAAAAATAACCTTATTCCACAACACGTTCTCTCCGTGGTCAAGAATCTGGACTGATTATTCCCCATAAGAAAGGTTCTCCTCCAACTACTATAAATCTAGACTCAAAACAACATATGGATATGGTATATAATTTATTAACATTACAACATGAATAAAATTGTGTACCTGGGATAAAATCAAATGTAAATCCACTCGACAGGCAACTGATCCATCATTTACTTTGATTTATAGGGTCAAATGTACCCCAAAATCTTGTTCCCTTTCTTACCAAAACAATTAACACTTTTCTGTGGTGAATATTTTAGAAAGAAAACATCACCTACCTCAAAAGAAATATCCTTACACTGGTTATCTGTCTAACAATTTTTCATGTTATGTGTTGTCCTCATCTGTATCTGAATGAACTAAACATTCTTTTCCATTTCCTCAATTAATTTTGGTCTCATCAACATCCTTTCATTAACATAATCCCAATAACCAAGAGTTTGACATTGCTTTATATATAATGCCTCAAATTGATCCATCGTTATACTTAAATGAAAATATTTAGAATAAGAAAACTCAACCAATGAAAGATATTGATCAAAAAATCCTAGGTAATCCATGGAACATGCATGCATAATATCCTCCAATGTCATAATTATTTGTTCTTACTACCTATACAATTGAGGATGAAAAGATGTACTAAAATATAATTATATAAAAAAAGACTACTGGTGGCCTTTACAAAAGATAGGGGTGAACATGGGATTAGATATTATAGGGAGAGGAACTCTATGTAGCTTGACTATATCTTTAATATACAACCGAGATGTCTTATATTGAGATATAGTATCTCAAATGGGAATAAAATGATTAGATTTAGTCAATTGATCAACAGTAACCCAAATCAAATTATTAATTTACGAAGTATTTGTTAATCCCACTATGAAATCCGTAGATATATTTTCTCATTTTCTCTTTGGTATTGGGAAAGGCTGAAGAATTCCCTTTGGAAACTGTTATTCTTATTTCACCTGGTGAAAATTATTAAACATCATAACAAAATAATCAAAATCTATTTTCATTATATCCCACTAGTAATACTCTCAAAGATCACTTTACATCTTAGTAATTCTAGGATTAGCTGAAAATTAAGATTTATGATATTCATATAACAACTCATTCTTAAATTGTGTGTCACTAGGATCACACAATTTCTTCCCAAACATCAAAACATAGTCTTTATAGATGATTAATTTAGGTAACATACCCTTCTAAACCAATTCTAACATTATCTCCAACTCATTTTACTCCTTATATGCACTATTAGTTCTGTCTGATAGTGATGATTTCAGTGACACTTGAAAAAAACAAAGGAATTTCTTACACCAACATCCTCTAAGAAGCAATTTATCAAATCATTAACCAAATGAACTTATTCCAAATGTAGCTTGGTTAATGTAACTTTACTCTTTCAACACAAATCATCATCCACATTATATTATTTTCCTATATGGTAATGAATCACACAATCATAATCCCTTATTAATACTATCCATATCCTTTATTACATGTTCAATTATTTCTAAGTGAATAAATGCTTCAAATGTTTTTTATCAATATATATTTCACACTTTACACCACACAAATGAAGACTTTAATTATTTAATTCAAAAAAAAAAATACAACAACTAATTCCAAATCATTTTAAGTGAAATTTAACTCATGAGTTTTAAAATTATATAAAGAATAGGAAATTACATAATCATTTTTCATTAGGATATAACCAAGTCATTTCAATGAAGCATCCCTATAGATAAAAAATTCACAATTCCTGTTAGGCAGGAGCATTTACCAATCCTCTTTTCAGTTCCTGAAAACAATAAACACAATATTCTATCTAGATTAACATAACTTCATTACATGGTAACTTATTTAGTAGTCTAGATAAACATGAAAATTTTCAAACAACATTAATTAATTACCCACTAATAAACGAAAAATATGAATATTAGTGACATTGGTTGGTGTTTCCTAGTATTCAACAATCCTTGTTTTAGAAGGGTTCATTGTTTTTCCATATTTAGATATAATATGACAATTGGAAGAAATTTGTTGCAACCAAAAACCACTCTTACTGAAATGTAAATAATTTTTATTTTATTTTAAGGTTTCCAAAAATTGTCTTCTATGACTTTAATTTTCTTCTATATTTTTGAATATACCAAAATATTATCTATAAACACAACCAAAAATAGATACAAAAAATGATGAATGAATCCATTAATTATATATATAAATAGAATGGGAATTAAAAAATAAAAAGTGCATAACTATAAAATTACAATTGCCCATATATCATTCTAAACATTTTCGATTGAATGTCATACTCCTTCAACATAATTTGATGGTATCATAGCCTCAAACAAATATTTGAAAAATAATGAGCTCCCTAGAGCTGAAAAAAAATTCATCGATATGAGGCCTATGATACTTGTTCCTAATAGGGATTTTATTCAAGTCTCTATAATCAATTAGATGTCACATAGTACAATATTTCTTTTTCAAAAATAAAACAGGATCACCCCATTGTCAATTTCAATGATGAATGAAACCTTTATCATCCAATTGATGGAACTATTTATTGAATTCCACTGGATCTACTTGATCCATTGGATAATGGGGTTTATAAATAGGCTTAGCATCATGCACTAAATCAATGGTAAATTCAACCTCCTAACCAGGAACTATACTTGTCAATTCATCATGAAAATCATCTGTAAATTCATTCAGTACTGAAATGTAACCAATCAAAACTATTTATTTCTTTTCAAAAACATGATATCGAAGTCATTCACTTCCATATTTAATCAATGCATCATCTTATTTGTATGTTATAAAATTTATAAAATCATTGAATAAATCCTTGTGGATTTACAATTTATATTTTCATTATAAATTGAAAAACAATCGATAGAAAAAATGATATCAAATCCTAATTCATTAATTTCAATAAGAATTGAATGAAAGACTATCCCAATAAAGATAATAAGAATATTATTATAAATATCGGTTGGTATAATAATCCCACCATGAGTTTTTACCATCTTTTATCTATCACATACATGCAGTAATATATCTAATTTACATAAAAACTCTTAGAAAAGAAAGAATGTATTGACTTAGAGTCAAATAGAGTACTTTGAAAAACCTATAACATATGTCTCACCACTTAATTTGATGATCCCAAATCAACTGTAGTAGTAGAAAATTATTTTTTCCATAAGCTTCTGATTCCAATCATGTTGGTTTCCACCCTATGTAATCAACTCTGGACACAAATTGGTATAATAACCTAACACATTGAAACTAAAACATCTTACCACTGGTTTTCGTGGCCTTCCTAATCATAATACATACATTTTTGAGCAATATGACTAATCTTTACACATCATAATCACTTCCCAAATAACGAGTGACACTCTCTCAGATGCTTTTACCACACTTCTCACATGTTAAAATTCAGTTTTCTTACCTCCATACTTCTTTGAGGAATTCTTTCCAATTTTTTACTAGTTGTATTACTTCATTTTCTTGTCCTCATGGAATACAAGATCAACATAAAACTACAATTCTACCTTCTCAGAACATATTAAAAGATTCTCATTTCTTTTGAACTCATGAAAATATAATTCCATATTGTATTTCTGCTTTAATCCTGAGTAAAATTGATTTAAATCACTATCAATATCGTAGATAAAATTTAGGATGTTACTTGATGAACTGGTGAATGTTTCTTCATATGTAGACACATAATCATCCTCCTATTGTCTAAATTCCTATAATTTGGTTTCCATCCTAAATCGATCATCCTTAGGAAAATGTTTTTCATGGATGTTTTTCTTAAATTCATCCCATTACATTGTTTCAATCTCTTCACTTCCTTAAATATTTCTCACCATGTACCACTACTGAACATCTTAACCATCAAAATTATAAACAACAATACTATCTTTATGATTGTATGGAACCCCCATAATATAAAAAATCATTTCTTGTGATTTAATCTACCATTGATCATTAATTGGTTCAAATAACCGTAGGAATGATGGGGGGTGTTGCCTCATGAAATGCACCACTACCATCATATTCTTATGTGGTTGATCTAGTATATCTCATGAAAGGACATCACCACCATTTATAACCTAATTAAATTGATTAATACCTACAAAAAACTATTTAGATCCAATTCTAAAAATCATTGGATGCTATTTTGGAAGGTTTTTGTCTTCTATATACCATCCCATAACTAGTTCCAAGTCGCCTTTTTGGAAAACTATTCTTAGTAGAAATATTTTAGAATAAAAAATACGGTATTATTCAAATTTTTAATACATTAATTTTTAACATAATGATAAAATAATTTATTGAGATTATACAAACAATATCCCAACCACTTAAGTTATAAAACTGACCTATGATACCAAATATACGGCCCCAACCTCAAATATTTCATAATCGTGTGTTAAGAGAATAATATGAAATTCATTCACATCGAGGATCTTTTCAGAATTATGAATTTAGAGAAATAAGTAATAACCCATAAATATCAACATATTTATTAAAATTTATACACATTTACTTACTATCCACTTTTTCCTAAAACAAAAAAAAAATTATAAAAAAGAAACCTGGTTTTGTTTCATGTTTAAACATCAAATCATTTCCTTGATCCCATCCTTTACTCAATTATCCATTAAATGATATAAAAACTATTTCAAAACATGGGATGATAATAAAAATCATATTAATGTATTCCAAAATAATGAAAAACTATTATTCTAGTGAAAACATGTATAACATGATTACTTTATCATAATGTAATAATTTTCACCTTTATAATGAAGTAAATACTCTTCAGTGAATATAGGCTCATATATTACCCATTTTGTAATCAAAATACTCCCATAAAACCTATACAAAGAATATATATGATACTAAGTAGTCTTGGGACATAATCATACTTAAATGTAATAATTATACAGTAGACTACCACATATATCACCGAATGGAATAACCATATAACCAACATCCATATCAAATGAATTGGAGATTATAATGTAACCCCTCATCCTTGTTTTATCACGGAAGAACTATTATTTTTGTTTATCACAAAACCACCAATCCTTAGATTATCATGGAACCACCCATCAAATTTCCAAGTACCATTATATAATAACAACACATAAAGATTACAATTATCAACATTTCACACTGACCAATTCATTTTCAATCACAAGAAATCATTTCAAGAAATTAAAATAGTAAATACACATTCAAAACCATTTTCAGTACCAAAAAATCCAAAAATTGAAAAGGGGATTTCATTTCCTCATAGAAACAATAAATATTATAGATGAATCCCAATATCAAATAACGGTTAGGGTGGTGGAGAATTGTTTTCACCACACATGTTAAAAACATTAATTTTGTCATTTAGTAAAAAACATCAAAGAAAAAATATTCCTTTTGAAACCCTTTTAATGAATGTAAATTTCATTGGGGTTTTTACACACCATATAATATAAGGTGATGTATTTAATCAAAATATTCCTCAATGAGAGGATATTGAGACGATGTTGCATACCTTGAGTCTGAACTGTCCCATATTTTAATTATTTTCTTGAATAATAAGAATAGGTTAATTTATATATTCTTTAGAAACTTTTTCATGTTTATTATTATTTTTATATCACTTATTACCATGTTATAAAAATTACATAACTATTTAACTCATATAGAATGTTTTTTTGATATTCGGAACATGAGTCAAAAATGTTCTTGTTTGGATGAAAATTTTTCCTAAGGTCAAAATTACATCATATCTAGAATATCATATATATCTAGTATATATTTATTTAGAATAAACTATAATATTTATAGAAATTATATGAAATTCATTGTTCTTGGAGATAGTTAGTTTTACATGGGAATGAATGATACTTTCATTTCGTAGTCATATTTAAAGAATAATAAATGTATATAATAATACTATTATTTTATTGATTTTGTAAACGTATCATAGTTTTAATAAACCCATCCTTTTTAAGTTATATTTATATAGGGAATGAGTCATATCACTTTGAGGGGGCGGTAGTCTATACTTCCTCGAATGAAATTATCATATTTACACAAAATGGAAAAAAAGAATATTCTAAATAAGAATCATAGAAGCTTAGAGAAAATGTAAATATAATAAATATAATCGGTTAAAATAGTGTTTATTATAATGACCACCTTGAGACGTGGTTGGGTAAAATTGAACAATCATCATTTTGTGAGACTATAGTTTGCCATACATAGAAATAATACGCTTGTTATCCATTAAATGGAGGTGTGTGCATGTGAAGATAAAAAAAAATTCATTAAAACGTCATATTATATCTATTATAATGTGTAGTTATGTAATAAAATAATAATAATATTTTAGTGACTATATAATTGAAATGGTACTGAAAAACATTATTTAAGGCATTACCTCTTAATCGGGTAACTTGTTTTGGTTTATACCAAAAGGCTTCCTTGGGAGGATTTCTGACCTAAGGGGGAATTCTAGGATGATGGTAGGGATTCTAGGAAGTGTTTTTGGAAGGTATTGTCCAAACTAAAGATTTATTTATGTTCATTTATTTGAGAGGGGAGGGCACTTGTTATAGTAGAGGGAATTAGTACCCTAAAAAACTATTAAATTATGAAATTAATATAAATTACTATTTTAGTTAAAATGGATCCAACTTGAGAATAGTCAAACATTACATGACCATAATTAAAAATAATCTGAAAAAATAATTTTTAGATATTTATTTATTTGATTTATACCTTATCGTTTCGGTTTAACCTCAATTAGTGTCTTTTGATTTTGTTTTATATTATCAACATTTTTATTATTAAGAAGCAATTAATTTTACTTATAGGGGATAAATTACCATTATTGTACACATAATTTATTTTTATTCATTATCAGAGACACTTGGTTATTTTAATTTTAATTATTATTATTATATAATTCTACAAATTTTGATTTTTATTGAACAACAATTATTTAAATTTTTACACTATTCATTTTTGATGAATTTAACTAAAATTTAAAAAGTGAGATAACTTCAAACCCACAATTTAATGGAATTTTAACATGTCTTATTGACATATAAAAACGTTATATGACATTAATTTGGTCAAATAATATTTATTTTAATATTTACAATACAATTTACTTGGTTCCATCCTTAATAAATATATCACTACATCATAATTGTGTCATAAATAAATTTAATTATTAGAAGTCAAATTTTTTTAAATAATAAAACATGCCATTTTAAATAATTTTATATTTCAAATTAATATTTATAGACAACGATATCTCTTATGTAATCCCATATTATTTTTTTAGTATAAAGATATATGTTTATAACATATTTTCGTTTACATTAAAATAAACTTTATAAGTGTCATAATCACACCAAAGTGTCATCCAAAGTTAAAATGTTATTTCCAAGGGTCATATTTGTAACACCCCAACCCAGACACCCAAATTCGGTGCATTATTATGAATCATTGGCATGATCACAAAAGATCAAGTCTCGAAATACCGATTAGTTTAGTAGCCTTGGAAGTACTAGTTACATTCATAAGGTTTACATTACATCATAAAATGGATAATTACATCAAATTTTCTTCCATATACAACACAAAGATCCCATAGAATATCCCTTCAAGTAAGTCATAATATACATCTATTCATCATAGGAAAAATAAAACATAGAAAGGGGTGAGCTCAAATTCTCAGTAATAATAACAACATTGTGGAAAATTTCATAAATAAACATAAAATTTAAGGAAATATATAAAATAAAAACAAAATCCTTTTCAACATAAAAATCATATTAAAATGGAAAATATAAATCAAAATAATTTCATTTACATACTCACATGTATATTCTACTAGTCTAATAATCATATGCAATATCAATAGCCACTTTTATTATGATGGAATGCATAATTACATACTTTCGTAACCACATATTCATGGCCTTGTGCCAATACTTCAAATAAGACTTTTGTGAAGGCCTTGTGACAAGACACTATTTTTCCTCATGAGACCTACCGATGCATCGAGGATCTATACCAGACTCCACCAGTCACTTATTAAGTCTAATTCATTCCTCATATAAAATGTTTTAAACATAACATAAAAATTATTATTAAAAATAACATAGGAAATGTAAATACATTATTCATAAACCATGAATGGTAGTAAAATAACACCTCAAAAGTCAAACATATCACAAAATATTCAATAAAAAATGGAATATTTGTATCATAATAAAAAAACTTCATAAAAGATTAAAATCTATCAATGGATGTTGACATAGATGAAATCAAAACTGTTTTATGAGAAATATCTCATTATTTTTATAAAATCATTTAAAGTTACATAATTAAAAAAGAAAACATTTATTTATAAAATATTCTTATAATTTTGTAAAGGAAGATTTGATGATGTTATAATGGTTGAATATAGCTACATCCATAGTATAATTAAAAAAACATTCTTACCTTAATTTTGTCAAAAACGTCATAAAGAAACTTGTTTGGAAAACAATGGAAAGATTTCTTTCAAAAAGTATAGTGTCAAATATGGGTGTAAATGACTTTAACCCATAGTCTAGTAAGTAGTAAAAATATTTTGGAATACATTTTTTGGAAAACAAATATGTGGATGACAATGAGGTCCTATTAGATAATTATATATAAACAACCATGAATAATTTAGAGGTTGAAGAATTAACCCTTACCTTGTACATTTATTTGGATGAAGGTAGGAAAACCTCATATATAATGGTGATATCATTGCTATTAAAATATAAAAGAAGCATATACATTAATATGATATCATATATGATCTTCTAATATTGTTTTGTTAAGGATATCTTAATATTATCAGCATTTGGGGTGTTATCTAATTCGTTTTCCATTATATGCTTCGTTACTTAAGTAATGTTTGTTATGGATATGGAGTATATTATTCATATTTAGAATGATATGGAGTCTTTAAACATTTTTTAATCATCTAATGATAATTAGTCTTTAATGGAAAAGATGGGGAATGAATCTCATCACTTTCAGGGAGACAGAAATATGTATGTATGCATGAGAGACAGTATCATTATTTTCATATTAAAATAATATATAATCGGATGGTATATCATATATACACCACGACCTGGAGACGGTAAGCCGTATGTACGCATGTATGGCGATATGTCATTAAATGTATGGATATAATAATGAATATGGTTGTACCATATTAATAATAACATCAAATTATATAGAATATACTAGATTTATTATTTTAGAATGGAAAGAACAAAGAAAGATGAAGTGGAAGAAGAAATGAACTTGAAAGAGGTGAGAAATATTTACCTCTTCATCGGGTTATTCCTTTTGATTTGAGGAAAAGGGATCCTTAGGTTGGATTTATGATTAAAGGAAGACCTATAGGTTGACGGGATGATATTTTAGAGGGCATTTCGATAGGGTTTGGCCGAGAAAAATGGCAATGAATATGTTAATTAGAGATAAGGGGATGTGCCCTTTATAAGAGGTGTGAGGGTCACCTTAGGAAAATTTAGAAATGTTATTTTATAATAAAATCATTTTGGGTTTCTAATTATTCCAAAACGTATTAATTAAAGGATAAGGTGGGGATGGGTAGAAAAACACCCATCCAATAGGTTTTATACAGGTTTGGGTCACTGTATTAACTTTACCTTTTAGATTTAACTCTTATTTAAATAGTTTGACATTTACCATGTCTCTTTGTATTTTTATATTATATTGATAATAAACATACAATAAACCTCAAAAAGAACACCAAGTGGTTCATTAATGATGAAAATATCATTATATAAGCCTTTTATCTAGACCATATATATTTAGGAATAAAATATCAATTAATAATATAATATTTGTTTTTAAAACACTTTTATGTCAATTTTGTCACTATTTTGTATTGTTTTTTTCTAAATTCATAATAGCATTATTAAATCCAAAAAAATTATATAACTGACCCTAACATGTCATATTAACCTATAAAATTAGTGTAATTCAAAAAAAGTCTCAAATTACACTTATTTGGACATTTATAATATCACATTCATTAATCTATCATTGATTAGGTAATTACTACATCATCATTGTGAAATAAAAAAATAAATTTATATAATGTATACTATATATATATATAAACCATTATGTATTAATCCCTTTTATCTTTCTAAAGAATATTTATAGTCGAATTTATCTTATGTGTATCCCTATATTAAAAATGGTTTAGTTATTAAACTTATATTTTAACTACTTTATCTCTTTATTAAAAAAATTATAATAAGTGTCCAAATATAATCCAAGTAGACCTAAAGGATCATATTTTATTCCTAATGTTTTTTTTGTCGAATTAAACTATCCAATAGAATTAGGACACATGTTAGGGTAATAATAATAACATTTTTACCCTTAGTTACCCTATTTACTTTTAAGCGTGGTAAAAAAAGTAAAAAGATACTATTCAACAAAAAATTATTTTCATCTTATTGAACCAAAATTTATTTAGTGATATCAAAAGAGTCTCTCTTATTTTTGAAATTCAACTCACACTAGCATGAAAATTATTTTTTTATTTAAATTTGAAAATGCTCCGAGTGGGTGGGTAAAAGATGGTAAAAAGGCCAATAAAATTTTAATATATCTAGAATTCTTGACTCCAATGAATTGAATTGAACTTATATAGGTATTATGTAACTATTTGGACCTAAAATAAATTTAAATAAAATAAATAAATATTTAATTAAAAAGGTAGTTTTAAACAATAAATCATTGTTTTCACTATTCATCAAAAATTGAATGTTTTAAAAAAAATACCAAATATTTACATTAAGCTAATTTCGATATTCCGAATCCAAAAATGAAGGCCATTTTGAATGAAAAGATTTATAAATTTACAAAAATTGGGTATTACTATTCATAACGGCTAGTTTGATTGGTCACGATCTTTTAGAATCTCGAAGTTGCGTACAACGCATGATATTGCATTATTCAAAGGGAAATGTACTGTGGAATCTTGGGGTGTTACAATCTTGGTCGGACATATCTTATCCAATAGGATTATAACAAGTGGGTGGGTAGTTTTGGGTTATTATAATATTATTTTTCCCTTATTTACCTGATTTACTTATAAATCGTGGTAAATAAAAATAATTACTAGAGATAATATTCATCATGTCCATAGATAACATGAAACTATTTTCCTAATTCGTACCTTATGATTCCAAATAAAGAATCAATTTTTTGAAAGTCAAAACAACGACGTTTTATTAATTAAAATAAAAAAATTCCCAATTTTCAAAATAAGAAAACACATTTTTAAAAGTAAAAAAGTAAAAAAAGATTGACATGTGTTTATATCTAATTTCAAATAGAAATTACCTCCAACGAAAAAAATAATAATAAATAATAATAAATTAATCAAATTAAATTTTAAATCCAAATTAAAAGGGAAATCTAACTATATAAAAACAATTTAATGGATACATAATTTGGAATTAAAAAGCAGTATTTTTCAATATTCAGTAAAATATGAATTTTGTTATAAAAAATACTAAAATTTAAACAAAATTAAATTTTAATTTTCCTCTTCAAAATTAGATGTTTATTTTGTCAAATATAACATATAAAATTGATAGAAACAATATTTAAAAAGGGTCCAACATCAAATGGTAGTAAAATAACCTTTTAAAAAAATTTGAGTATTTTATTCTCAAAATTAGATTTATTCTCATTTCAATCCATTTAAATTTATTTGATGAATGGATAAACGTTCAAAAAACAAGTGTAAACATACTATAGTTTTTTATTTTTATTCTCTCTAATAAAAAACTATCCCTTTAAAAATATTTAAAATATTACTATTAATATTGTATTATTTTCCGTCATTATTCGGTCTTGTGTGCAATGAATGATATTGGAGAATATTATTGTTGTATGTCATGTACACTATCTGAAAAAGAGACCCCATTAACATAAAACTAATTTCTTAATCCTAAATATTAATAGATATAAACCATTATTATTCTACAATTACCCTCTATGTTACACCCAATTCTTCCATCTGATGGCCCAACCAACGAGATCTATAGATGGATTTGCTTCAACACAATTTCCAATGATCTGTTAGGTAATATGAATATAACTCACATTCTAGTATTATAATATCAATCCATTGATACATAATTATAGTCAATGTTACCTCTAATAACCCTTTCTATTTTCCATTTCAAGATATGAAAATTCAATGATGCCAAAATAAAACACATGCAATATCTCTAAATCTAGGTTCCCAAAACTACTTCACATTTTGGATGTAAAAGGGTTCCATGAACAGATAATTTGTATTCTATTCCAAGTGGAAAATATCTACCATTTTGGATACCCACAAGATTTCGTTAATCACTCTATAAGTCTTGGATCACCCAGGCTTCATAGGGGGTTAATGATATGGAGATGGTAAAACCAAGCCTCCACTTACTCCTCTCAATGGCAAGCTAAATAGTGGAGGATCAATTAAATGGAGCTTCACATGCTCAGGGAGGGATTTTAAACACTTTTTCTTACAATAGTAGAGATTTATTTTTTTGTGAAAATATTCATTGATGTTTTATGTTAAAATGAATGTTATTTGAATTCATTTTTTTGGTTTAATCATGCAGAAAACAATTTATCTCATCACATATCGGGTTCAGATTACTAGTTCGAATCTTAGGTCATTTTGATTTGAAAACAAAATAATCCACTTTATCTCACACATACATGATTTTTCAATATGCTTTTGTATCTATCACACTATTATTTATGTCCAAACCATGACAACATGACATTATTTCAAGGTTTGTTTCTTTATAAATCATTTTAAGAGTCAATATGGGAATCATGAACTTGAAAACCCATATCTAGAGGAATCTATTAAACATGGTGTATTTTTTATAATGATGAAAAAAACAAGATGTGTAGTGAAATTTAAATGACCTCTTTCTATCATAATTATAAAACCCATATTTGTTTGAAAACTAATAAACTATTTAAATTATCTAAAATTATTTTTAAACCTATTTTTAAAAAATCCCACATAATTTAGTAATTTTTCATAAAAAAGTTACTTTTAAAACCCCCAAAAATCCTTCAAAGATAACCTAGGGTGTTTCATATTCTATAAATAACCATTAAAAAAATAATTTTTATATAGAATGAAAATTTTGTAAAATTTCAGCACCATTCATAGGGTGTGCTTTGTATTTTAGTATGTGATTTTTATAAAATATTTTTTTTTATTTTTAGAATATTTGGGTGCTTTGTTTCATCATTCATTTATAAGTTGTTTAATAAGACATTACTTCTAAATGCCCTGTGAATTACATGATACTCATCAAAGGAACTTCATAATTTCACACTTTAAGTAGAGATGATCTT
Source organism: Viscum album (assembly GCA_963277665.1). Lineage (NCBI taxonomy): Eukaryota > Viridiplantae > Streptophyta > Magnoliopsida > Santalales > Viscaceae > Viscum > Viscum album. The sequence continues at coordinate 1,395,738,535 of OY728166.1, forward strand.
TGTCCACCAAAACCAAGAAGCACATAACAGGCCATTGAAGGTGGATGCAACGAACATCAAAACTGTTATTGATCCTTCTTATTCTTCTAAAACTAGCATAATTAATAATATAAACTTACATAATATTTATGAAAATAAACATACATTAAAATATCTATCCTATACTAATGTATAAATCCATCCAACATACAAACAAATAAAAGGTTAAGAACCTAATTTTGAACCTAATTTTAGATTAATTCCCTTATTATCAATATTTCATGGATTTTCTAGAGAAGTCTCACAAAATAACATAATGGAATTCCATAATTAATGTTCAATTTTATAACATACTAATGTAGATGTAGAACTTTTTATGCTTAGTGTGTTCACTTTCCCGTATTATGACACTGGAAATGATTGGGTATACTACATCAATTCTCAAAATAGATTCTAAGAAGACATATTTAACATAATTTTAACGAATCATAATTCCTAGCCTCTCAAAGAGTAATAATATGGAATAATTGTTTTTAATATTAAAATCACATCAGAAAAACATAATTAATATTATGAATATTTTAAAATTAATTTTTCAAGTTGTACACCCCATAAAATAACATATACACTTTTAATAAAATAATATTATAAATGATTAATTCCAATTGATCATAACATGATTGATCCATTTAAAGGTGGCGCAGTAGTTGAAAAAACACCAATCACTAAAAGGGTACTCAATGATAACATGGCCGAGAGCACTCAACAATTTAGTTCAATACCTCATGTATCCATTCGAGGTGTCCAAGTTGTGGAATGTTCTAAATTTTAGAAGAAGCGAGACAAGGATTTTGAATAAGAACTATATTATTATAGATTGATCTTTCCCAATGTAAATCTTGACCACCTCCCTCAATTCATGGTAGTATATCTGCCATTAGTTCCCATTATTTCTAAAAATTATATCAATAAAGAAAAACATTTATGTGTTTTGAGGAAATCATCTTAGGACACCGCTATAAAAACGACATTTGGAAAGAACTATAAAATCAATCAGGATTTTCATGGAAATAAAATTATTTCTATATGTAATGTGGTATTCAAACCATCCAAAAAAATTATGGAACCACCGAAGGTAGATTAGTCATCCCCAACCACCACCTACAAATCCTCAATCACCACAATAGTCTTTCCAGTAACCCACTCCAAATTCAAAACCTTTTCAATAATACACGATGGATAAAATGTATAAAAATAATCTCTAATTCAAAAAAACCAACCATTCATCCATAAAAGACCAAACTAAAAAATTATCACTACTTTCCTAATATTTGGGTGAAATATAAATTCAAGGGTTGTGTAAATTCTCCCTCAACCGGTAGTTAACCCTACGGATAAGGGAGAATTTGGTTCCACAACCATTCAATGTGGAATAAAGCATAAATTAAAAATTACACCTCTATTACAGTCATACAATCTTAAGGAAACAACTATCCCAACAATAAAAAATGATCTAAATAAGGAAAAACCCATACCTTACGAGAATCCCTAACAATGGAAAGATAGTTTCCTTTGTCAAAACACCAATCTAAACCATTACTATTCCATTTCCATAATGTTCCATCGAACCTAAGAAAACAAAATGAAACTAAATGTGATATAGAAATATTGGAAGCCTTAAAAAATGTGCAAGTTGACATTCCATTGATTGATGTTGTAAATAGAATTTTATTATACGCCATGTTTTTGAATGATATGTGTATAAACCAAATGTGAAATTTAGGGGATGAAATTTTACTTGTAGGTTGGAACATCTCCACATTGATAGAGTCATTACATACCACCAAATTCAATGATCCTGGAATATTCACAATTCTATGCATCATAGGGGATTATTTTTATTCCAATAATGTGATTTATTTTGGTTGTTATATAGATTTATGCCTCAATAAATTTCATCCTAATTATTGTCATAGGAATTGGATCCCATATGAATAGACATTAAACTATAATATTAGAGTACCACAGACTCTGGTTTTTTGTAATAGGATTTTCATACGAAGGAGGAAAATATTAATTTCCCTGGTAATTATTATTCTCTTCAAATTGAATTTAATATGATGATTAAAAAAGCACGATTATATTTAGATAGAATTGTATGAAAACAAAAAAACATAATTATTGTCAATATTGGTAGAATATCTATGGATTTTGGTTGTGAATGTTTCTTCTTCAACATCCTTGCGGCCATAAAGCACCACTCTGAAGATGTTTCCCCACTCTTAGATAATTCTATTAATGTAATCCCTTTCCCCGTAGAAAATTATCTTCATTCCCCAGACCCCATTTCTATGTTTTCACCATTGATAGTCATTCTAGGAAATGAATTATTCATTGAAATTTCTAGTTTTTTTATAAAAATGTATGAAATTATCATTAAATAATGATTTATTGGTAATTGAGGATCATATAACAATAAATGAAACTTCATGGCTCCAAAAATTTTATTCCTCACCTGCGGATGTTAGTATGAATTTGTTAGATAATATAACAAACCTCTCACCTCAAAATTAAATTCCATAAATCTAAAATCCCCTAGACCCGGAACATATTCCACTAACTTAAAAAATGAAGTATTTATTTCTTGATAATGTAAACACTTTTTTTATTATCATTTATAGTTTAATCCCTCAATATCCATAAATAATACAAATTTATATTTTGAAGGAGTATAAAAAATTATTAGGAGGGACTAATATTGGAATAACTGATATTAACCCATCAATTTGCATGCATCAAATATTATTAAAGGTTGAGGATAACCCATTGAATCTTGTACAAAATTTAATAATCCTAAACCACAATGATTTAAAAAATGGAGGTATCCAAATTATTGACTAGTGGAATCATTTACCCAATCTATGATGTCTAATGGGCCAGTCTAGTGAAATAAATTCCTATGAAAATTGGACTGACTATAAATAAAACAAAAAATATTATTCGGTTTTGACTCTTGTGAGAAATATTTGGTATTTTTATATAGATTATAATTGACTAAAACAATACCCTTGGATGGAAAATTAAATTAAATTTTTAATTTACCATATTCTATAGGGGCTACTTGGGAAATCTGTAATGAACCAAAAAATATTTAATAAAAATTAATCTTGATATAATTAAATTTCCTATTATGGTTATATAAAATGTGAAAATCATTAGTTTTATGGATTTTAAAATACTATTATGAATTGTGACCATTTAAAATATAGTCATTGAACAGTGATCACATTATTTGTTTAAATATAGGGCTTTGAAATTCCAATTTACTCAGATAAATGAATGATGACCTTATCCAGCAGACTTGCCCTGTACGAAGCCCATATGTCAAAGAAATGAAAGGATGCGACATCATTGGGCTTCTCTCTTGACAAATTCAATGCTAATCATGAACATGTTAAGCATGATCGGAACCGAACATGGGATAAGTGGATGTTAATAAAGAATACAACCCGAGCGATGTTATCAGAGCCACCCCAAGACTCTGTCCCCATAACAAAACTTACCCTTTAGTCTTATGAGGGTGTTACTTTCGGATTATGTAACAAGACACCAGAACTGTTACTATGTACATTATTTTTTTCATAAATAATGTGCATTCATTTTATTATTGTTACATTATAAATAGTTTTGAAAACAGAAATAGTATTTTTAGTTAATATTCAAATACGAAATTTATTTTTATGAATTAGTGGATTTTTTAATTAAATAAAATTTTAATAATATATTATTATTATTATTATTAAATTACTTTTTATTAAATTTCAATTATCATATAATTTTATGAATTCCATTTTAATTTTTATTAAAGTTTGAAAGCTCTTTTTGTCAAAAATCATGATTTTTCTATAAATGAAAGTTATTATTTTAAAAGTAAAAATTCACATCTTTATAAAATTATTTAGATAAAAATAATATTATTTTTGGATTCAGGACATCAAAATTATCCAATGGTGAATTTTTCATAATTTTCTGAGACAGTCGAATTGTTCTAGTAAATATTAAATACAGTTTAAATATATAATGTGTTTTTGGACATCATAATTACCCAATAGTGATGTAATAAAATACTATAAAATTTATTTTCGGCCAATATATGTTTTACCATTAAAATAATTTGATTTTGGGTTTTTTTTTATTTATTTTACAATTCTTTAGTGGACCCTTCAAGGCTTATAAAACATTTTGTCTTTTTAAATTGTTTTCCTCGTGAGTTTGACTCACCTCCACATAAGTAACCCTATTATTTTAAGAAGTTCTTCCATTAGCCTTATAAAATACTATTTTCTACTCCCCATTGGAAAAAACCATGGGAAAAAATCATGGGCTGGATTGTGGTTTTTATTAGTTTAATGTGAGGTTTCCCAAACCTAAATAATAAAGAATTATCTCTCCATTCCTTTATAAACTCAAACAAGATCCCACATCCTCTCCACACAAAGACTTTGGCGTTTGACCATCCCATATACTCTTCTCTCTATAATCCTCCCAAGGTTCCCCAAACTCCCAAGAATCCTCTCTCAAGCCTCTCCCAAGCCTTTAGAAGCACACTTCCATGTAAGGAATTTCATCCTTTCTCATTTTATCCCAGTTTCTTAATATTTTTAGGTTCTTTTATTTTCAATTCTAAATGTTGGGGTAGGATTTATCACCACTCCCATAATTCCCTCTTCATGTTTGAAAAATTATAAATCCAATATCTCTTTCATTAATTCCTTCCATATACACCCATTACTATGCCCAAATTCAATAAGGAATTTCCCTCTCCTCATTTACATTAAAGCAATTATTTTGTATTATGAATCTAAATTACATTACATATGTTCGTACATGTATCTATTTGATTACCTCCAATATACTTTCCATTTCTTTTAAATAATATGAGAATCCCCTTTGTCTCTAATCAACCATTTTAATGATTTCTTACGTCACGCCGTTACACTGCCGAAATTGCACTGATATTCCAAGACAATGTCTTTGTGTACGGAAAAACATTCCATTTTCTCTATCAACGGTATTCACCTTTATGCACATTTACTTATAGATTAAAAATCTTCTTGTATTTATTCCACATCCCTTTACTATGTAATAAATTATGATTATTGATTCCATGTTGTATGATCCATGTGGCAGACTTATGCATGAAATGAAATGTTTAAGAAGGGTGCTCTCTAATAGCACTGAAATGCACTGGGTAATGTTTAGTATCATGATATTTCATGTGCAATGTGTGTTGAATCATACTAATTTAATTTAAATGAGGTTTTACTCTTTCTTAATGTTCAATGAGGGTTTACTCATTCCTTATGTGCAATGGGCCTTGGCTTATGCTAATTCCATGTTAAGTGTTATTTCGACATTTCAATGTTATGATTATCGTGCTTTATAATGCCCTAATGTTCATGTTTCTCTTATGCTCCGTTGATTTGACTATTGTCTAACATGATTTTTATTCTGCATGTCATTCCATATTTTCCTTTACTGGGATTTATAGATCAACCTTTTGTTAAGCATGTCCTCAAGTTTTCCCGTGAAATGATAAGTATGAAGGAATGAAGTGTTCATGTAAAGGAAGTTTTCAATAGAGATATTGTATTTCATGTTTTAAGTTGTTATGCAATGAACATATGCCCCAATGCCACTATAACTATTGATATTCTATATTGTATCAAGTTATGCTTATGTAAAAAATCATGTTTAAGTGTGTAATAAAAAGTAAGGATGATATAGTTAGTATCAGAGGATATGTTTAGTTATTTTTGGGATTTGGATTATAAAATCCCCAGTGAAGCCTTAGAGATAAGAATATGTATAATAAAAACATACATAAGTTTTACTGAGTATTGATTAATTGGTTTATAAAGAAAATACAACCATGTCTGGATATGATCAGGTAGAGGAAGCTCTGGAACATATGTACCTAGGGGTGAAAACCCCAATAAAAAATTTCGAGCATGACATGGGGTATCCTGGTACACGAAAATGGACTTTTCTGTACTCTTGGATACAACACTCTTGGGGGGTATTCTTTGGAAATTTCTACAGCTTAGTATAAACCATTATTAATGTAATTCCTCTAAGAATACATTTTAGAAAGTAAATAATGTATAGAATAGATTGAAACCTATATACTAATAAGTTATTTAAATAAAGGCAGTTTATAAGGCAACTATTTTTTCCTCGAATAACCCTTTATGTGTTTAATAGTTATCTTCCATATTTTGATTTGGATGAAGTAAATAAGTGAACTACATTCAAAAAGTGAATGGTATGGTTATCTTCTATAGTTCTATGCATTAATTTATATCCCAATTGTTTAGTAGAACAATACCAACACCACCAAAAATCATTGAAGTAAAGACGTTGGTGAGTATGACAAATGGGGAAATCATTGCATCCCATGAATATAACTCCTCTTTTGTCATAATTGGAGGATTTAATTTCCTAGATAACAACATCATACTCTGTCTAGTATAATTTTATGTAATTATTAGCATGGATTGTCTTTCCTTATATAGAGAGAACATAATTTTCCATGAGAGGGAAATAACTTTCCATGTATAGAATCTTTCCTCGATTCTGTACAAGTGTAAAGGGGAAGGTGAATCATCATTAGCTCCATAATCTCAAGCATGGATATTACATCCCAATGACCATACGTATATGGCTCAGATGATTGAGTATAAGGAGGCAACCATCCTTAATGACATGAATATTATGAGAGAATTCCCTGATGTGTTTCCTAAGGAATTCATTATTCTTCCACATAGAAGAGATTTTTAATTCTTAATTGATCATATTCTTGGGGAATTTCCAATATCCAAGACTCTGTATAGAATGTATTTTTTTGATCTAGAGGGGCTGAAGAAAAAACTATATGAGAATTTACATAATGGGTTTATATTCCCATGTGATTCACCATTGGTTTCACCCGTCCTCTTCGTCAAGAACTAAGATGGGTCAATGCGCCTTTTCATCGATTATCGTGAGCTTAACAAAATCACGATAAAGAACAAGTATCCTCTCCCAAGAATTGATGACTTGTTTGATCTGCTGTATGGGAAAAAATTCTTATCTGATGTGGATTTTCGATCGGGATATTATCAAGTAATGGTGAATAAGGAAGATATTCCCAACACTGTTTTTTGTAAAATATAAAGGCTCTATGAATTCATAATAATGCCTTCGGGAATCCCCAATGCTCCAAAAATATTCATGGACTCGATGAATAGAGTCTTTATAGATTACCTTGACAAATTTTTGGTAGTATTTATGGATGATATTCTAATATACTCTAAAAACAAGGAGGATCATGAGGAGCATCTATGAACTATACTAGAGACCATGTTAAAAAAGAATCTCTATGAAATGTACATCAAGTGTGAGTTTGGGTTGAAGGAGGTCTCATTCATCGGCCATATCATCACAAGCAATGGGACATCTATGGATCCCTCCAATATAGCTACAATTGAGGGATGACCAAGGCCAACATCAGTCATGGATATTCGTAGCTTCATGGGGATAGCTAGATAGTATCGACAATTTGTGAGTAATTTCTCATGATTTTCCAACCTTCTAACCAAGCGAACTCAGAATGGAGTAATGTTTTATTAGAGTGATGAATGAGAAGAATTCTTCAAGGAGTTGAAAAAGAGTTTTATCACTATGTCCAAGCTCACATTATCCCCATGTGGAGAACATTTTATGGTATTCAGTGATGATTCAATGAAGTGGCTGGGTTGTGTGTTGGTGCGAAATAAAAAAATCATTTCCTATGTTTCAAGGTAATTGAATGATCATGAGAAGAATTATCCAACACATGATATGGAGTTGGCTGTGGTGGTCTTTTCTTTCAAAATTTGGAAACATTATCTCTTTTTAGAGAAGTCTGGAATATATACAGACCAAAAAATCCTCAAGTATATATTTACAACAAAAGTGTTGAACATGCACCAACAAAGTTGGTTAGGGCTGATCAAAGAGTATGACTACTAAATCCATTACCAGCCTGGGAAAGCGAACAAGGGGTAAGATTCTCTAGGTGGAAAGGACCTAGAGATTCTATCATTGATGGTAATTGAGAAGTATCTAATATTCTTTGATTTTTTGAAGATGGACATCAAAATCATATTAAAGGGAACATCATCAATCATTTCACAAATTATTTCTCAACCTTCTCATTTGCAAAGGTTAAAGGATGATCAAAAGGATAATGTAGAAATTCAAAAGAATGTGGAAGCTATCAGAAAATGGGAATCCTCATAGATTAATGTTAATGAAGAAGGAATTGTGATATTGGGAAAGGATTATGTGTTCCATCAATTCCAGAGCTGAAGAAGGAACTTTTGGATGATTCACATCGATTAAATTTCTCTATTAACCTAGTAAACATAGAGATGTATTGAGATCTCTGAGAGCATTATTGGTAGGATAATCTAAAGAAGGAGATTTCTGAGTATACATCAACGTTCCTGGTGTGTCATAAATTAAAGGGAGAGAGGAATAAGTCATAGGGGTGACACAACCATTGCACATACCATCATGGAAATGGGAGAACATCCCCATGGAATTTGCACCGGACATCCGAAGACATCTAAAGGCAATAATGCAATCTGGGTTGTTGTGGATATTATTATAATTTCTACATAATTAATTGTAATTTGGGATTATTTCTCATTGGATCAACTAGCCCTGATATATATTAGGGGAGTTTTAAGGCAGCATGGGGTACCACTATCTATTGCATTTGATCGAGATCCAAGATTCACCTCTATGATTTGGAAGAATCTTTAACATGCTCTAGATACTGAACTGAACTTCACTTTGACCTATCATCCTCAAACTGAGGGCCAATCTGATCAAATTATTCAGACACTAGATGATATGTTAAGATCATGTTCAATGGACTTTAAAAGAGGATGGGATGAACAACTTCATCTCATTAAATTCTCCTATAACAAAAGTTTCCACTCGAGCATCTGAATAGAACATTATGAAACCGTATGTAGGAAGAGGTGTAGAAAACCTGAAATTTGGGATTAATTCAGTGAGTGGAAGGTACTAGGACCATAAATGGTCAAAGAAATAGCAATGAAGGTGAAAACCATTCATCAGCAAATCAAGGCATCCTAGAGTGGATATAAGGGTTATGCAGATAACTGTCATCGAGACCTTGATTTTAAAGTTATAGGCATAGTATTTCTATGCATATCTCCATGGAGAATGGTTATGAGGTTTGGAAAGAATCGAAGTTGAGTCATAGCTACATCGGTCCATTCGAGAACCTTGATGGTGTCAGGGATATGACCTATCGACTAGCACTCCCACCTACCATGACCAAAGTACATGATCTCTTTCATGTATCCCTCTTAAGGAAGTACATTCCAGACCAATCACATGAATTCTCTAAAGTGGTAGTAAAATTAACGGATGATCTTTCTAATGTGGAGCAACTAGTGAAGATCTTATATTTTAGGGAAAAAGTCCTACGAAATAAGACAACCCCTTTTGAAGGTGTTGCAGAGAAACTACTAGTTTGAAGAAGTGACGTGGGAATCAATGAAGTGGTGAAGCAGAGTTACCCTCATCTATTTTTGGGTGGGAAAAGGAAGTTTCGAGGGTAAATTTTCTTAAGTGGGGCATATTGTAATGACCCAAATATTCCTTAATGAAAATTACTCTTGAACTAATTAAATTTCTTATTATGGACATATAAAATGTGAACTTCATTGTTTTTATGGATTTTAAAATTTTGATTAGAATTTTAACTTGTTGAAATATAGTCATTGAATAGTGATCACTATATTAGAAAAAATATAGGTCTTTAACAAACCCAATTTAATCACAAAAAAAAAAAGAAGTGATGGCCTCATCCAGGAGACTTGCCCCATACAAAGCCCATATTTCGAAGCATAGATAGGCAATGGAACCATTGTGTTTAACTTTTGACCAAGACCAATCCAAGATTAAAAATGTAAAGCTTGAGAGGAACCAACTATGGGAGAAGTGGAAGTTAATAGAGATTACCTCTTGTCCAATGTTATCTGAGCCACCCCAAGAGTTTGTCATCAACGCACACCTTACTCTTCAGTCGTATGCGAGTTCTATAAGGGGTTATATAAAAATTCTATAGCACTATGACTGCATATATTATTTGTGTAGAAAGATGAGGATTCATTTTATTATTGTTACTTTGTAAATAGTTATTAAATCACAAATTGTATTTTTAGATAATATTCCACTAAGAAATCTATTTTTATGAATTTGTTGAATTTTGAATAAAATAATATTTTATTAATATAATAATAATATTATTAAATTTATTTTTATTAAATATAAATTGTGGTATAATTTTATGAATGCAATTCTAATTTTTATTAAGGGTTGAAAGACGTTTTTGTTTACACCCTTGAATTTTCAATAAATGTCTGTTTTTATTTTAAAAGTCAAAATTCACATATTTAGAAAATTATATATATAAATAGAATATTATTTTTGGAATTAGGATGTCTAATTTATCCAATGGTGAATTTTTCATAATTTTATGATGAAGTCGAATGTTTTGGGTAAAAATTAAATACTATTTAAATATAGACTTTGTTTTATGATATCATAATAATAGAATAGTGATGTAATAAAATAATAAAAAAAATTATGTTCGGAAAATATTGGTTTTACCATTAAAATAATGTAATTTTGGGTCTGTTTGATTTATTTTACAAAGCATTAGTGTACCTTTCAAGGCTTATAATACATTTTCTCTTTTTAAATTATTTTCCTTGAGAGTGTGACTCACCTCTACATAAGCAACCCTATTATATTAATACTTTCACCCATTGGTCTTATAAAATATTGTTTTCCACTCCCATTTGGAAAACAAACATGGGTAAAAACCTCAAGATGGGTTGTGGTTTTGATTAGTTTAATGTGAGGTGTCCCAAACCAAAATAATAAAACATTCCCTCTCATTTCCTATAAAAACCCACCAAACCTCCAACTTCCTTTTCAATCAAATCCTTTGGAGTTCAACCAACCCCTGACTTCCTCTCTCGAGAATCCTCGCAAAATCCTCTCCCAAGCCATTTGAAGCACACATCCAAGTAAGGGACTCCTTCATTTCTCATTTTATCCACGTTTTTTAATATTGTAATATCATTTTATTTTCAATTGTAAATGTTGGTGTATGATTTTTAACCTCTTCCATTCTACACTATTCATTTTTAAATAATGAGATATCCCCTTTCTCTCTCATTAATGCCTTCCATGTACACCCGTTACTATACCGAAGTTTCGAATGTAATTTCCCTCTCCTCATTTACATTCAAAGAATTATTTTTTATTATGAATCTGAATTACATTACATGTGTTGATACATGTATCTATATGATTCCCCTTTACTTTACATATCATGTAAATTTTATGAGACACCTATTTATATCTCATCAACCATTTTTATGAATTGTTACTTCACACCATTATACTGTCCAAATTGAACCAATTTATCCAAGCCCATGTCATTATGCAGTGAATAACATGACAATTTATCTATCAAGGGTATTAACCTTTATTCACATTTACTTATTGATTATAAATATTCATGTATGTATTCCACATCCCATTTTCATGGAATAAATAATTATCATTGACTACATGTTGTATGATCCATGTGGCACACTTATGCATGAAATCAAATGTTTACGAAGGGTACACCCTGATAGTGCTCCAATGCATTCAGTAATGTATAATATCATGACACATCATGTTTAATGAGTGTTGACTCATAGTAATTCACGTGAAATGAGGGTTAACAAATGTTTCCTATGCAATGGGGGTTTACTCATGCTCCATGTGCAATGAGCCTTAGCTTATGCTAATTCCATGTTAAGTGTTGTTTCCACATTTCCATGTTATCATTATCACACTTTATCATTCATTTATGTTCATGTTTCTCTTGTGCTTCATTTATATGCCTATATTCTAACTTTTATTGTATTCCTCACGTAATTACATATTTTTTTCTCTTACTAGGCTTTATAGCTCACCCATTTCGTATGCATGTCCTCAGGTTACCCCAGGAAATGCAAAGTACAAAAGAATGTAGTGGTCATTTAAAAGATGCTTTCAATAAAGACGTTGTATTTCATGTTTTAAGTTGTTATACAATGATCAGAATGCCGAAAGACAATAGACCTCTTGATCTTCTAGGTTGTGTCAAGTGAATTTTATTAAATAAATCATGTTTAAGTGTGTAATAAAAATTAGGGTTGTTATAAAGTCCCAAAACTATTTACATGATGGGTATTCCTGATACTTTCATATCGATGATTCCACCAATGTCCCGGAAAAGAAAACAATCACATTACTCATTGAAAAATATTCATATAGGAGGATTCTATTTGTTATGTTCAATGCTCAATGTACTTTCAAATGATGCATGGTTATTATTTATTTATATTATATGGGGAATAACATGGATTAATTATTGGATTATTTCACTATTTATGGCTCCTCTTTTGATGAAATTTTTCATATTTCTGGTTCTGTAGAATATCGTTGTATTTAATATATCCTCATATTTAATTAAAAAAATTCTATTCCAGAGTGTGATAATGTAGAGTACTTGTAATTTTCTTTTTTGGGGATGATATACATTTAGATTAATCAAATATGTGTGTAATTACATCCCTACCATTCCCTAAAAAATGTTTGCGAGGAGTGATTTTTAATATTTCATGTTATATTTTATCTTTTCATAATTTGTGATTTTTGTAAGATTGCATTCTCCCACTTCTGCATACTCAAAAATGAAAAAGAATTTTTTTTAATAATAATGAGTGGATTCTTTTAAAAAATTAAAATGCATTCTCACATCACAATCGATAACACAACCACATTTGTGGGATTTACCATTTAAGATCACAAGTGACACATAAAACATTTAATTTGGGGAGTTATTACTATAGTAGGATGATTGATCTACACATTCCATATAATGTGCCTCATGAATACTGTAACCTACCCTAGAAAACTACTCCACAATAAAAAAATAAATCATGGCCATTTTTTCATAAGATATATTCAGGACATACATTTTAGGGTCCTAAGAAATTTTGTCCTCAAACCATGGAAACCTCCAATTTCAACTTAATAAACAATAATCCAATCCATGTCTCATTAAATAGAATATCAAACTTCTATAATTTAATAAATAAATTACGGATAAAAAGGATTAGATAATGCGGTGGCAGGAAAAGTTAGAATATCCTTCCATCATCATACATAGGGTCATCCCCCTGTATTCACAATAATGAAAAGTTTCTTAATGAGAAATTATGTTGAGTGAAAGATGTTATTCCATTTAATGTAGAAATTGTAAATTATTTGATTTAATAGTTAATTATTATTGATTTTAGAAAAAAACTATGCAGATCATCTGAATCATTTGTCTAGTTGCTATATTCGGGATTAACCCTACCATTCACATACATGTAGTAATAATGTTCTCACCTTTTAGTTCCCAATTATGAGTTCTAGTATGTTTTACCACACCCTCTCTGGTATTTGACAATTTGGTCCCCAATAGACTTCCTTAATGGTCTTGGATTGTGGATATTTTATATGAAACTATTATGGGATGTCAATATTTTTTTTAAATTGTTTTCTCATTCTCAAAAGATTGATAATGTGTCCGAATGACAAGAAGTCCCAAAACAACACCTTCTCCTTCATGAAATTTTTTAATGCTTGGGACATTAAATATATGGGTTCATTTCAAAATCCATTCCAATAAATATAAATTTTTCTGGAAGAAGATTGCAAGTTGATATGGGTAGAGGAACCATCCATAATGACTGATGACTCCAAGGTAGTTTTATAATTTTTAAGAACCTAGATTTTTTTATAGGTTTGCTTCTACAAGGTTGATCATTAATGACCATGTATCATATTTTTTAAACCCAAAAATGTAATCAATAGTGAATCGATATGGTGATAGGCATTGATTTTATACTTAATATCAAGGAAAAACCATTGGTTAACCTGAGGTGTCAAATAGAGAGGTAAAGGAATTTTTTGAAATAATTTTTCAACCCAATAAAAAAATAATGTAATATAAGAATAGATTAATTATTATGGTCTTATTGTACTACCTTCAAAACGCCCATTATAATTCCATCTCATAGGCTTGTTTTTAAAAGAGTTTTCACCTCCCTATTGAGATATCGCACCACTCCTATAGAGATATTAAACAGTGAAATTCTAATAATTATGGTGTTGGTTATCAAAAGAAGTTACATTTATATGATTTGAAATAATGTGTATAGATTTATATGAGAACTCCTATATTGACTTTATAGATTTGTAAGGGAACCTACAGGAAAGGAATTCATATAAGGCCTATGGTCCATGTGATACTTATGCCTACGGGCCTTGTAAGGGTTCCAACTCACTCCTTGAATGGTGGATTATCAAAAATCAATAAAAATGAAGGCCTTCGGGACACTGGAGGATAACTATAGAACAATGGGTTCCTACGACTGCCTCAACATTTAACATTAATTCAAAATTTGATAGATGGAACTAATTTATAATTCATGGATAATGTTTCACCTAGATAAGCATAACGCTTTCTGGTTTGGCCCATAAATTATTAATATTGTATATCCATTTGGTGTTTTTGAAGATCAAACTGAAGAAACAAAAATACACTATCTACCAATGAGCGATAGTTGAAGATCTTTTTTGAAAATGATTGCAAGAAAATAAGGAGAAATAGAAAAGATAATAATCCCATGTTAGAAATACCTAATCCTCCAAAATGAAAGTTGAAATCTGGGTCAAAAAACACAGTTTGACAAACATAGGGGATACATCACATATCAAATGGGAAAGTGTTTCTATAGATGAATAAAACTACATTAAAGAGAAAGGAATCTTAGAAGAAATAGAAAATCTATTTTTAAACAATGTATGTTTATCCAATGAGAAGTAAGAACCAGAAAAATGTCAATCTTGTCAGATATCAGGATCTATAATCATCTAAGATGTAGATCATAACTTGGGAAAGTGGTATAATCCACCTAAACAAGTGAAATGAATTGAATGTAACACATGCACTGCCACTCTTCATGATTGTGATTTCCCTGAGACAATTTTGGTCCCAAATGTGGTGGAATACACCCATGTTTCGGGTACATGATAGATCCAGATCCCATAATGTTTACAAGACACTGATACAAAATAGATAAATAATGAATAAAACCATGATACAGATGTATTAGAATATATTCCCCATGATCAATGAATTTTTGTTATTATCACTAAATATCATGATTCGACTAGACACACTATAAAATCTGAAAAACATATGACTCACCCAAAGGACATTCAGGATAAAACACAGACCATTACTACTAAAGTGACTGAAACTATTCCCAAGGAATATGAAACATTTAATACATTGACGTGAACTACACCCTCTATATTTGTTCCCTCAAAAATCCATTATGTCAATAGCTTCACTAAGAATATATCCAAACAATAATCTTGGGTGGAGAATGAAAATGACCCAAGTACAACTATATCCACTACTGTAAATTCCAATTTTGATGGGTCTCAACCTGTTGATAGTATTTATTGTTTTGTTTCTATTATTTTTCATAATATGAAATCTGAAGACCCAAGACTTATAGATTCAAAAATACAACCTGGTGACAAAGACACTTTTTAGGGAAAAATAATGAAATAAAAATGTAAGATAATGAAATAGTTTCTGCTCTCTCTATTAAAAATAAATCCATTAGCAGTCCTGCTAATTATGGGAAACTGAATTTTAATCCTATGTTAGCATAGTCCAAGTCACAATCTATGTCTTGTAATATTGCTATCATGTAATCAGAATGGGTTGAACGTGGTACCACACTATCAAGATAAGAATCTCTGATTATGTAGGTTATGAATGACTATATGTATCAGATGTAGTGTTGTCCATCTAATCTATATACTATCAAAAAGAAAAACAAAAAAACTTCAAAGGAACCATGCATAACCTATCTAACTACAGATAGTGAGGACTACTATATAAAGTTAAGAAATTCTGTTTCGAACCATAATTCAAATGCTCGTTTTCTATGTTCGAATAGATGTACAGACTCTTATATGACTGATCCATTAACTGAACATACATATAAGAACACCACCATATATTATATTAAACAAGAACATAACTATAATAATACACAAGAGGGTAGAAGGTATTTTGTGAAAAAAGGATCTTGAAAAAAGAAAAAGTTGATGTCAAAATCCAAACAAATGTTTTAATGGAGATCATTTTTTTTGGAAATGTTAGGGAATTGTTAACTCTGACACATTCATTATGATAAATAGAATCATTGATATTAATCATCCCATATTATATTCTATTTTAGAGCCAAAAATTACTTATTACTCTAAATACGAATATTTAAGTCAAAATAATTATGTTTTTACTGGTGCAATCAATAAAAATTTCAATGCTGAATCTCCATGGAATTTTTCAAACTCATATTTACAAAATAATAGTATTTTCGATATCTTTGACAATTTTTTTACATGATACATTAATATTGATGAAACACATATTTTATTCTCATTTTTTAGGATAATGATAGATTCCATGAAACTATAATTCATTTGAATGATCTCTATTATCTTATCACTAACATTAATGCTCCTCGGTTTATTATGGGTGACATTAATGTCATTCTCAACTCAAGAGTGGAAATTGGACCTTCTCAGGATTCTATTTACACTAGATAATTTAAAGCCACTATATATGACTACAATATCATTAAAATTTATCTCACAAGTGCAATATAAACTTCGTATATAAGATAGTAAAATGATGTTGTTTCCACTAAGTTGGATAGAGCCTCCATGAATATCTGTGATGTAGATAAATGGGACACTATAACCATCACCACTCTTCATGGGATGAACTCTGATCATCACCATATCCTTTTATGTGTCTCCACAAAAGACATGAAACCATGTTTTCCTATCATATTTAACAATGCATGGTTCTATGATGATGAGTGCTCTCATATCATCCAAAACTACTGGTCCTCAATGTCTCAAAATAATGATGCCTTTGACTATAATATCAATTTAAAACATCTCATATAGACTATAAAAATATGGTGTGGATATAAATCCAAAAAAACTAAAAATGGCATCATGATTCTTGAGTAATATCTCAATGATTCTCAATACACAAACACCAACTCTGACCTCAACACCGAACCTACTCAAGAACTAACCATTGCGGTGAAACTCAACTCCTTGCTCTTGTTCATAGAAAATATGAGAATAAAGTGTAAAATGTTACACTGTTAACATATTGTGATAGAAAAAAAAAATTCTATAAATCTCTTCAAATAATCTGGAAGGCCCATAGGTCGATAACATTTTTAGTATATTGGGACATGATCCTTGACAATAATGTTGACATACCTCATCATATTGCCTCCTACTATGAATCCATATTCAATTGTATTGATATAATCAAATTCCTAATACATATGGTCATTCTTATGGTTATCACTAATGAGGATAACTCCTTCCTTCTCCACACCTTGTTGGATCATGAAATTAATGACATTGTCTTTATTCTGAATCCAATGAGTGCTTCAGGTCCTATTGGATTAAACAATGGTTTCATCCAACATTAATGGGATTTGATTCTGATCGATGTTTGAAAACATGTAAAATCCTTCTTCACCAATAGGGTTCTTCCTCACACCTTGAATGCCCAGTTTCTCACTTGGATCCCGAATATGAATACTTCTCTTGATATTCATCTATTTAGACCAATTTTTCTTATCAAAACTCATTTTTAAATCATCACAGAAATCATTTCCAACAGACTATCCACTCACATAGAAACAATTGTATCATGGAACTAGTTTGTTTTTATAAAGGGTAGATCCATTGAAGACTGTATTTTCCTTGCCATTGAGTATGTTAATAATCTGAATAAAACTGACATAGGAGACAACATAGCTTTTAAGCATGACATCAGAAATGTTGTTTACACCATATACTATAGTTTTCTTTCAATGTCCTTTAAGGTAAAGGTTTTAATGTCTCTTTTATCACTATAATCATAACTCTATTAAAATCTTTATATATCTCAATTTTGATCAATGGATCTCCCAAAGGATATTTTAAATACACCAATGGTGTCAAGAAAGGTGGCCAACTATCTTCTATTATCTTCTGAATAGTAGAAGACTGCCACAATAATTTGATCATCCATTTTATGGACCAGAACAAACTAAACACCATACATGTCTCTAAGAGTGTTAATGATCCTTCTCGTCTTTTTTATGCTTACAAATTCATAAATTTTCATTCAAGGTGATAAAAGAAACATTCTTAATATCAAACATCCACTCTCACACTATGAAGATGATTCTGGTCAAACTATTAGTTGGAACTAATCCAACATCTTCTTTCGAAAGAACTCTCCTCCCAGTAGAAAATATAACATAATTAGTGACCTAGGTCTGAAATAAGGTACTCTCCATTTCACTTTTCATGGTGTTCCCATTTTTCAGGGTAGACCAAAATCATATCACCATAAAACTATTGTTGACCATGTTCTAAATAAGCTATCTTCTTGGATAGTTAAATCTCTCTCTTTGGAGGGTAGAACGTGACTTATTAAATCTATTATATCCTACAAGACGGTTTACTCCCTGATGGTCTACAAATGGCATGCTGGTCTCATTTAAATAATAAACAGCACCATAAATAATTTCATTTGGACTGGTAGTATTCTAGAAAGAAATCTAATGATTATTCCTTATTAAACATGTTTCAAGCCCATTGAGAATGGTGGTATTGGTATAAAAAATATCAAATACATTAATGAATCCCTTAAATAAAGAATCTTTTGTAACTTTTTGCACAATGCTTTTGAAGCTATTACCATTCTAAAAAATAAGCTTCCTGAAAAACATAAAATGGGGAATTCGAATTTCATTAATTATTCAATATAGACATCAATGAAATAATAATTTTCCAATATTATGAATAATTACAGATGGATGGTATCTAGAGACTCCTCCATGAAATTTTGTTTGGATAATTGGACAAGCATTCCTTTAATTTCCATGATATCTCTGATCAAACTCTTAGTAATACCAACAGCTATGTGAGAGACATTATAAAATCTTCACATTATCCTCTCCATGATACTACAATTAATGTCATTGATAACTAATATTTCGCTCAAAATAATGACTTCTTAACAAGGGAAACTACTCATAATGAAATGTTTAACCCAAAATATTTCTATAATCATTTTTTCTATAACTCTGAGAATGATTGGAGATGGTTAAAACACTTAAGAAATACTTGGAGAAAACCTTCAAGATTCAATATCATTTTATTTATTACTCAAAATGGAGTTCCCACTGAAATTTGACTCCAATAATTTTTCATCAAACTCTGTTCTAAGTGGAAAATTTGTAATCAACAGAGAGAAGATGCTAACCAGCTATTTCTATCTTGTGCTACTGCTTCTTCTCTATGGAACTATGTTCTGGAATTTTTTTACTATAGATGGTTGATTTTTGATTTCGTCATTGATCAACTAAAAATTGAGCAGAAATGGATGTTTCTCAGCAAATCAAGAACCTCTTCCTTGTTGCGGTTGATGAGCTCCACCATGTGATATAGTATGATCAGAATATTATTATTCGTAACAATTAATCACTCAATCAAAATAAAGGTCAGGTAATTATCCTCATTTCCATACATGCGTTTTCCTTAATAAAAAAGGGAAATTTCTACAACACTGTGCATGACTTTGGTATTTTGAAACGTCTAAGTATTAATGGAAATTTTCATCAGCCACATCGCACTCTACAGGTGTTCAGGAGAACCCCCTACCTAGATGGATCAAAATCAGTACTGATGGAACCACCAAGGGAAATCCATGACCTTTAGAGTGTTGTAGTGTCTTCATGAATCACCTTAGTCAAATATCGGGATGCTTTAAGGGTAATTGTGGCATTTCCACTACCATTGAATCTTCTTCAATAGCCTGAAGGCATTCATTTTTTTGATTTTTGATTAAACCATTTTAGGGATGAGGGGGAACCCTTACAAGGCGTATAGTCTTAGATATTACATGACCCATATGCTTAGGAGATTACATGACCTAAAGGTCACAGGGAGATCAACCAGACAATCTACAAGGAACAAACCCTCCCCAGCATTTGCGTCATGATAGTAGCGCTCCACCATTACATGGATGTCCGGATAGGCATCCCTTGAAATCACAGGCTAGTCCTGATGGCATAGTCATATCCTTTCATTCTGAAAAACCATCTAGTTCTGCTCTTGTAAGTGCACCTACTCTGAATCATCTTCTGGGGCTGCTCTTTTTTTGTAGTGTGTCTAGGGAAACTGCATGTTGCCCGAAGGCCTTGCAGTGGCCCGAGGGATTTAATGGTTGCCCAAAATCCTTACTGACCCAATGGCATGGGTGACCCAAAATCCTTAAAGAATCCAAGCCCAAAAAGGTGGCCCAAGGTGAATAGTTCTAGCTGCTACAGTACCAAACAACACCCGCTTTAGTTCCTGCTACCGTGTCTGCTACAGTGCCCCAGAAATATGCCTTTACCTAGTTTTGAACCTAGGTCATGTGGATGCACTTAATGATACCTCAACAACTAGCTTGAGGCTCATGGGAACCTCCCTTGAAGCTGATATGTTGAGTTTGACACATGCTACATCCTTTACTATGATCTTTGGTTGAAAAAACCTATGGATTTAAAGTGACTCGACGATAATCATTCAAGTGATTTGGAATGGCATAACACATCATTTTTGTAAATTTACTACCCATTGGATAGAATTCACCCGTTCACTTATTGATGTTAACTATATCATCAAACATGTTTATCGAGAAGCAAACAGATTTGCAGATTATTTGGCCAACAAGGGAGTAAATCAGAACAATACCTAGTTCAAAGACCTTCCTGCTCCTCTTATTTCCATTAATAATTAATATTGTAATATGATACCATATTTTTGACTCTTGTAATATCTCATTTAATATTAGTTGTAATTTTGTCGTTTTGGGCCAATGCATCACCTTCTTAAAAAATATATAATTTCCCTATTTCATGATGTTGTAACCTTTTAAAAAATTGTTTCACATATGTAATGTGTGTTTTAGAATGAATTTAACATTGAGGTGTGACCTTTTCTAATATATTTGTTGTTTATAAGTGATAATAACAGTTTTATCTTAATGAGTATTTTGGGAAGACGGATACCCTTTATGTGGGTAGATTATGGGAGAATCTTATCACATAATATCTTCACAAATCATTAATCCCAACCTTGATGTGTTAATATATTACTTAATATTTGTTAAATATAGGCTATCCAAATGTTTATATTATTTTAAAAATTAATTATTATATATTTTCATTCCTTATCCAAACTGTTTCAATAGTCTACTAGATGGAACTTTCTGTGTGCACCTTTTTCGTAACTATTGTGTGTCCTAAAAAATCCAAAATAAAAAAACATAAAATAAATATTTAGGGGATGATAAAAATTACAACACATTAGTATATCTGGGTGGGGATATTATTGTTTTAATTATATTAGTTCTTAAGAGAGTTGGTATTGAAAATAGATTACAATGGATGATGGGATGGTTCGGTGGAAAGAATCATGTAAGGAGAACATTTTTAAAATAACCTTAGGTTACTAGATTGAAAGTGGATAGAAAAAAATTAAATTTTTTTCACACACACACATAGAGAGTTATTGACATGGTTTGATTTTGAATAATTTACTCATATTGGTGTCATAAATTCCCATGAATTTTGTTCTAATATAATATATTAGTTATCTTTTTCCATGATCACTATGAATGGTTCATTGGTGTTGATTTCACAATGATCAAAATGATATCATGAATTGAATTTTATTTTATTGTAAAATCTTCATGAAATATAGAGTATCTCCATGCCTTATTTGGGACATGAATATTTTCCTAGGGGTGAATATTTTTATGTGTGGGTGTTTGATCAAGTAGTGATTTACTAATCATTTAAAACCTTATACAACTATGTTAAACAAATTTTTAATTGTAAAATACCCATTTTATAATGAATTTAACATCTTATTGGTAAAATTAAAATATTTTTTTCACTGTAAAATGGGAAATTTTACTTTTCTAGACTATTGTTTCAAAGGATGAGGTGATTTATAAGATCGATAATGATGTTGAAGAAAAATGGGTTATACTACATAGAATCCCATGAACAAATTTTCACAATTTTTCATATTCCAATATAATCATAAATCTATTTACGATTAAATGTTTTTAGATTATCCTAAACATAGGTATATAATGCTCATCTAACAGTACCTAATCCCAATTCATCCATCTATTGGCCTAAATGAACTAATCTATCCATAGAACCTAAACAACATGAAGTCAAAAGTTAGGTTTGATATTTTTAAAATATCTCCCCTTATAGGTTTCCAATTTCTTCCAATTATTACATTTTGAAATGATTAATTCTCGGGAAAAACTCTTATCTATGTTCTAATTCAAGATAATTCCATTTATCGACCCAAGAATGAGACACAATTGGTGTCTCAAAATTGGGGTTCCTGAAATTACATTCCATTTTGGATATAAAAGGGAGACATGGGAACCTATTATATAAGCTTGACCAAGGGAGAAATTTCTTCCATTAT
Organism: Viscum album; assembly: GCA_963277665.1. Classification (NCBI taxonomy): domain Eukaryota; kingdom Viridiplantae; phylum Streptophyta; class Magnoliopsida; order Santalales; family Viscaceae; genus Viscum; species Viscum album. Next base: position 1,395,761,341 of record OY728166.1, read on the forward strand.
AGAGACCCGAAGGACTCCTCTCATCAACATAACAGTTATAGAGGCCTCTATCCTCATCTGGGGGTATGGATAGAGACAAATATGCACCCGACATTCCTCCTCCTCTCAATGGCTAGAAAAATAGTGGATGGTCATTTCATGAGAAATAAAAATGCATAGAGACAGAGTTCTGGAATATTTTATTCTAATAGTATTTTTTAATTTATGTTTGAAGCATCTTATTTAGTATTTATCTTAACCTGATTTTTCTTTGAATACATTATTTTGGTTTAATAAAGTGGAACATTTCTTATCACACCACTGATTGGTTTGAGATTTCAAGTGGGTATCATGGGGTTTTCAAATGGGAAAAGAAAATAAACCTATTTCTTTCACACATATATGAGATATAATTATGCTTTGGTTTTCAAAACACTATACTTGATTCCAAAACATCAATAATACGATTGGTGTGTCGTGGTTTGGTTCTGTATGGATCTTCTTAACAGGCAATAGGGTAATCAAGATCTTAAAAACCCTCATTAAAAGTATTCCATTAAATCATGTGTATTATTTTAAATGATGAAAAAATCAATATGGGTAGTGAACTTCAAATGACCACATACTCTTATTATTCTAAAAATTCCACATTTTTATCTACTATTAAACTCATTAATTTAATCCATCTTACCTTTAAAACAATTTTAAAAATCACCACCTTTTATATCACTTTTTACTAAGAATGCACATTTTAAACCTCCAACACTCCATGATAGGCAACCCAATATCTTACCTATAATATAAATCACCATTTGAAACATACTAAATTTGATGTGTCAATACTACACGGTCAAGAACTGAACATGATGTTGAGACACACTTGGGAGTATTTTGTGTGTCATTATTTGGGTTTTTCATTTCAAAATTGATACTTATATGGGATGAAATATTTATTACCTGCGGTTTAATATTTATTAAATATTCTGGATACTAGATTTTATGTTGGTTGATTGTTTAATATGTCATTATATTGGTTATTAATTATTAATATTTAGGTATATTTTATTAATTGTTTTTATTGTGTTGATTTGATAATGATGGTATATTTTACCCACATTACATATTAAATCCTCAATAATAGTAATTGGCCTTTGGAATATAGGGAGGAACAGCTAAGGTAACAAGATGAACCAGATTTGGGAACCGATATGTGGCACCATGTGTGAGATGTTCCATTGTATGTAAAAAAATTTATCGAATATATCTTGTTTAACTAAATGGGTGTATACATATATAATGTTGGGATGTGAAATTACACCCCATATAAAAAAGAATTAATATTGAAAAATATTGTCACTCTAATAAATAAAATTGTTTACATCACATGTTCATCACATCCTTGGGTTCCCAAATATCATTCATAAATTTAGGATACATCCAAATAACATTAATTGGGTAAGTATTCTTGTCCTATAGAAATTTATCTCAGTGATCCATTATTTATACCAATTTATAATTTAAATAATGAATATTATTTACAATCAGATCTAATGAGATAAATATATGTGATGTATTAGGTACATACTTCTTCAAAATAGATGCATGAAACACATCATGAACTTGGGATAAGTTCAGTGCAAGAAATAAGAAAAAATACATTCTTGATAAATAATATAAAATTATAAAATATACCCAGGTATTGGATTTCGATTATATATTATTTTCATTAACTTCAACCATGGAGAGATTCATAGAAATTCATTATCACAATTTTTTATATTCAAATATTTCCAATTTTGTTAGCATAACTCGTATATTGACTATGAGATACCCTAATGTGTTGCTGAATGGTTTTCACCAACCCTAGTAGTTCCCTTTTTTTATCTTGGTTCCTAATAGATGTATTTATCCAACGTAAATCTTATCGTGTTTGAGTCCTTTACATCCTTTTATAGAGGGATTCATAAGTATCCATATGAATTCTTGAGTAAAAACAAATGTCATAAGATCATTTTATTAAAGGATTCCATCCCAAAACCTCTTAAAATATAGGGATCATATTGACAATATATTATCTAGGGTTTTAAGTTTCCTCTAGGACTGACTATCTATTTTTGGATGATATATAGAACATAAATAGAACTCTATATCTACATTAATATAAATAATTTACCTGATCTTCAATGTAATCCTCATATATCAGTTAGATACAATAGAATATGGTTCCAATTGATCCATACTACTATTTTATTAAATATTCTAGAAATGTGATCAAGATATACATATTCTATAATAGCATGGAAATGTGGTGAATTCATATTGAAATATATTACAACCCATGTAGCATTGTGGTATTTTGATATTATAGGGTGTCTGATGATAAAATTGATGGGTTTGTTTTATAACATACACTCTTATGTAAGTTATGGTTGTTACATCACCGTATACTTCAATATCTCATTCATATCTTGTTGAAATACCCTGAACTATGATACATATTATGTAATATATTTGTTTATGTCGTCTAATTATAAATACTCTTTTATATCAATGTATATCATCTTATGTCAATAATGAATAATGAATGATAATATATGATCTTCTTCAAATAACTAATTAAAAAATTATATTATTAATGAGGAACATACTTGGTTCCTAAACTATATCATTCCATAAAAATCATGGATGAACTTGATAACAATTTTCATGTTATTTTTCAACACTACATCATCATTTTGTGGATTTTTAATATTCACATGTATAGATAGTTGAACACTCATTTTAGAAAGATATGATTTTTTATTTTCCTTTAATACTGAACAATCCACAAATTTAAATAAAAAAATATATTTTATAATATTTTATCATTATCATAGATAAGATAGATTTGTCTTCTTGGGATAATCCATCATCCACCTTTATCAATTTCATATGGTGGTAATGTATTTAATATTCATAATCATTATTCCACACCAACCATATTCTATGGTGAATATTGAGCTCTTTATGGATGAATATATAAAAATATTTTTTGATCAATATATAATTACATATCACTCCATTTACCATAATGATTATTCCACTATATCTTTATAAAAAATATAGCCACTGCTAACTCCAAAAAATGAATGAGGTATTTTTTCTTAAAAATCGTTATTTTGGGAGAGGAAAAATCATTCAAAATATCATTATTCATAATAGAAAATACCAATCCTTTCATCATTTTATCACTATAAATAGTAAGAAATTATTTACAATAGGGTTCTGTAAGAACATGTTAATTAACCAACATTCTCTTTAATTTAATGAAATATGCATCAATGTCATTAGTATAAAAAGAACAATTCTCCATTTTATGTTAGTATGGTAATTTTATTAGATATAAATGAAAAATTATTAAGTAATAGTATATAAAATCCATATAATCTATTAAAAATATGTATTGTAGTCACAATGGTTGGTCAGGGACAATGTTCAATTTTTTTTTACTTTGATGGATCCCTTAATATACCCCAACTTAGATTATATTTTAAAAAAAATGAAGCTTTATAAAACCCCAGTTCTAACATTTTAAAATTTAAATATAACTTCATCATCCTTAGTGACTTTAGTACAATCCAAAAGAAGTTATTAATGTCTTCCCTATTCCAATAATATATTGGGACATCATTTATAAATACTTACACAAATTAATCAATGTTATATATAAAGTCTCTTTTAATTAAATCATTTAATTTAGAGTTGGTTTTGGAAATAAAAAATCGAAAAAAATATTAATACCTAGTGTCCACACATCTAATGGTATGTTATATTTTCTATTTCATAACTATGGACCATCAACTGATAATTTTTAACATAAAGATAAATCATTTGGAAATATTAAGCACCTCATAAATGAAAAAAAAATAATCACTACCGGGTAGACAATATGAATTTTTGATAGTGATAATTCACAGTTCCAAAAATCAATGTATAATAACAATGATCCATATTTCATAAAAAAATAAACTTGTTCACCCTAAGGTGACACACTTGGATGACTAATTGCATTATAAAGAATCTTTATTTTTTCTTCTTCAATTCATGCATCATAAATTGGTATATTAAATATGAATTCATTATAATAATTGGAGAACTAGGTATAAGATTTACTAAAAACACAACTTAATGAACTAGATGATGACTAAGAAAAGATTACAAAAATACATCAACAAACTCCCATACTATATTCATATCGCTTATTTTGATATGATCTCCAACCATCTCAGATAAAAACCCTATTTGAATAGAAATCAAGGCACATGAAATGGATGTAATTTACATTATATGGTAATATTTATCCCCATTTAGAGAGTCAATTATCAGTTTTTTAAAATATCAAACATTTAATACCATCATCAAAAATTGATAAGCTATATATACAATGAATTTAAATCCCTAACCATTATCGCATCAAATTCAACTTGATTAAGTATAACAGGATTTTTCAAAATATCATTGAACTAAAATTCAATCGAAGAATAATCATACACCAATGAAATTATCATCATAAAATTGGGGGATTTTAGTGCCAATTAAATATTTAATTATAGAGGATATGATTTACATTTCCTCAATACTCTACAATATGTTAAATAATTCCAACAATACTTCTCAAATATATTTATTCAATATTTTAGAGTAACTTTAACAATTTCAACATTATCATTTTTCCAATAAAACCATACTAATTAAAAAATGGTTAGTATGATCTTCAATTATCCCTAATCCAAGTGATCAATCATGAAAAATCAAATCATTATATTTTTAAATCACGACACTTTCTTTTAAATCAATGAAAACTTAGTTTTAGACAATTTCACACATGCTTATTCCTTGTTGGAATCATTCATATTGGTTCATAATGAAAATGTTAATTAACCCAAGAATATCCCTTTGGAGTTTATATGCTGGTGTTCAGTATTATTCTCAATCATATTATAATAATGATGGTCAAGTAAAAAACTAATAAACCCCATTCACAATTATTACTCTTAGGATCATGTATTTGTCATGCATATCCACTTACATTAATCCACCCTGTAATGTGTTTACTAGGAAAACCACACTTATTTCATTACAATATCAAACGTTTTTATCATATACTTTCTCAAATACTAATGATTATCACTAAATATTTCCCATCCTAGTCCCAAAAAATATCTTAACCTTACTAATATATAAGATATAGTGACCCAAACATTACATATATATGTATTAAATATTATTAGATGAATATTCTTTATGTGTCGTTATGAACCACTCTAAAACCATAATGATTTAACAACATTAGAAACATTGACATATAAACAACTAGTACCTAAAATTTCTACATTATCAACGATTTAATTTCTTATAAGTAGAACCCTTTTGGGACTAAATAATTTTAAAATATTATTTTTACACTGTGAAAATGTAAATATAAAAATTGACGATCATAGATGAATAATAAGGTTAAAAAGAAAGATATCTATTAATGATTATTTGTTAGTATATCAAGATCATAAGGATATGAGAACATATATTTTGAATTTGAAATTCACAAAAAAAATGTTCATATATCAAAATAATGAGTAACATAATAAGTATATGATGCTCATAACACATGAATCAAATGGAGTCAAAGAACAAAAACATTGCAAGGATAACATTGTAATAATATCAATTAAGAGAAGAGTGGGATAAATAATGGCATAATAAGAATCATAAAAATAATATGTAAAGGCTACATACCATTACATTTATCACATGTTTGTAAAGGGCTAACAACTTGTGTATATTTTTTAGGCTATACAAAACCTCCAATTTACCATAGTTTACTCTTGGTATGACCTCATATGTACCCTATTTTGGGATTGGAATAAAATCATTTGTAACATTTGATACAATAAATCATTAACCATTTTAAAATTGATTATAGGACTCTAATATACCCCTTTATCAAATATTTGAAATCCATTCAAATAATTTTTGAAAGATCATGTAAACATTTATCTTTTAATCGTAGATTAACTCATGAACAAAATTCATTAATATTAAATAAACATATTTATAAACCATCCATAGAAAAAAATTATTGTAACATTGGATCATTTCTCGAGTAAATAATATGAATCATAAAAGGATATTTCTATAAATGTAAATGTTTTTAAAATAACACTATAACAGTTATTGATGAAAAAAATTCTTTTCATTTTAGAATCGTTATTTTAAAATCTAAAAAATTCTAGAATATTATGAAAAATTTTATCTGAAGGGAAACATGGATGAAATATAAATGATTATTCAATTAAAATATTATTCATGATAGATTGAAAATCATTTCAATAATTATAAAAAAAATGATTATGTTCACATTTTTGGTGAAATGGAAAATGTATCGTGTTTGAAAAATGATAAGGATATTATATTGAGAAATTGCTAATTAAAGTATACTAATTTTAAAAATTACATTAAATAATAATCAGATATTACTGAAAACATTCCTGGAGAAATTATAAAAAAATATATACATGGACGGAAATATTACTAAACAAATAGAAATATAAAGTAAGTTTTCCATTAAAGAATTTTTTTCAAACATTTAAGTAAATATAGAGTTCATAATGAAATAAAAAAAAGTAATATACATAAAAAATACCATTATTAATAAACAATTAAATTTTTTTAGAGATATTTCATATAATTTCATAATCATAAAATCTAGCATAATCAATCATGGTTATCAGTTATATTGTAACCAAAAATCCATACCGTGAGTCTAACATGCATCATCAGTTATATAACAACTTATATAATAAATTAATTTTTTAAAAATTATATAAAACAATTACTACTAAAAATATCAAAAGGTAAGAATTATAAATTTTCAAAACCCATTTATTAATAATTCACTATTAGAGTACTCAATTCTTGGATTACATGTTTCATTTTTCATGAAAGATTCAGTTTGGATGTTTGGGTCCCTACCCTTTGGTCTGTTTTTATCATATCCAAATTATAAATTACAATATTAGTATAATTTTTAATTATTAAATTGTCTACTATATGTATTCATAAAAAGAGGTAATTAAATATGATATTCATAACTTTGGGGATTCATTATTCCATATAAATGTAAGAGTGTTGTTTTACAATTCTATAGTGTTAGATAAAAGAAATGTATATAATGATTAGCCATTAATGTATCATTAGTATAATGTGAATATCACATATATACATTAAATACATAATTATTACCATCCTTGAAATTTTGTGGTATAAAATTAATAATATTTCTATGTAGAGGCAGTATTCTGTGCATAATATAGAGAAACATTCATATCCCATTTTATAGAGATGGTGTGGGAAGTGGTTATTCCATCAACAAAATATAATATAATTATGTCAATTAAAACATGTTAATAATTATATTGATAAAAATTTATTATATATGGTTGAATAAGTAATAAAATTTAATGGAATTTGTTAATACTTATGATACTTCTTTGAGGGATATCTTTTGGCATAAACCTTACACCTAAAATTATTCATTTTAGGAGAATAAAATTTGATTAAGGTTGGAGGTAAGGAATATTGGACGGTTTTCAAATTATTATTGGACTATATATTAGTTTCTAATTTTATGAATATGTGAGTATAATAATATCCCATTTATATGGGAAGTGTGGGATACTAATATAATTACTTAAAATGATTCGATAATATAGGGAAACTTCCACAAAAAAGTGTGAAAAAATGAACTATTATTTATATATTGTGTAAGAAAATTTATATTATTATTCAAATAATATTATTTATACATGTTAATGAGGGTTTTACTATCCTTATCTCTCATTTTAATGACTCTAATTGTCCTATTTTAACTATAACCAGGTTAACTGGATTTTGTTGTTTTTACTAATATTTATGAATAAATATAATGATTACCCAAATAAATTAAACTAAAAATTGTAATTAAAAATATGGTAATTTTTTTCTAGATTAAGTTTCAATACATGTAATAATTTAATTTTAAAAAAGGATTAAAAATTACAAGAAACCTGTTTTTAAGGAATCCATTTTTACGCCTAAAAGTGAATTATCATTCATTACCTTACATGAAAAAACCATAAGATGATTTTTAAATGTTTTATTAAATATATTATTTATATTTTTCTTTATTAACATAAATATAGACATAAGAATTAAATTCTCTGTAATAAAAAACATTATGGGAATAATAATAATTTTTATAAAATTTGGTTTTTATGCCAAAAATGAGATTATAAAAAAAATGTATACTTATAAATACTATGAAAATAATTTGAATATTTAAATATAAATCTCCATTATTTTACATTAATGAATAATTTTGTTTTTGCATTATTTTATTTTATGTATATAAATGAAAATTATTAAAAAATATTTTATTTTTAAATGTTAAATGAAAAAATAAGTTATTATTTTTAATATCCAAACAATTATGCATGATAAAATATATAAATACTAATTTTAGAAATGTTATTATTTACCTCAAATATATATTTTAAAAATGGTAAAAAACATAATTAATTTTAGTAAAAAATTGAAAAAAAATAATTTCAATATAAAAGATGTATTTGAAGAATAAAATGACATTTCTGAAACTTTTATACTTATTTATTTCGAAATAATCATTTCATTTTCAGTTTTTATGACAAGTATTCATATTTTTTAAATTTCTATTATTAATTTTCATACATTTTAATTTTAGGAATTGTTTGTAATGTTATATCATATCATGGTTTATTTTTACATGCAGTTGTGCATAGGACAGGCTATTGAGTTCCACATGATTATTTAAATTCAAATACATATAACATATTAGTGTGTTATATTAGTTTAATTTCAATGATATGATATTGTGGATAAGACCCTCTAAAAAAACTTTGGGTTCCCTAATAAAATATCATGGTAGGGAAAATAGGACTTAGGAATAGGTTTCAGAGTGTAACTATGATGCAATGAAAAAGGGATTCAAGCCACACATGGTTCATATTATAAAATCTATTCCATAGATAAATATAGTATAAAGATAAATAATAAATTTTTTAATTTTTTATAAGTAAACTAGAGGAAGTCGTACCTTGCAAGCACTAATATGGATGTCTCCCACATATAGGTTTTGGATTAAGGATGGCTATTTTGGGTGTTTTTAATGTCTTTTATGGTATATCACATGTTGATTCCATAAAGGTTCTTGAGGAAAGGATCTTTATAAGGATATTATGTATTATTTTTTAACTTTGACAAAATGTTTTTGATGTTTAATGTATCATAGCATGGATCAATGGGTGAGATTGGCCATGATGCAATGGTGAGGAAAACCCATATATGAACTATGGACCAAACACTCATTTTACAGTAGAAGAATCATGAATATAACAATTTGGGATAACCAATGGAGCATGTTAACTCAATTAATTTTAGGGTATTATTAAGAGGTCGATATATTTATGTCAACAGGAACAAGGGTCTAATATCATATCCTTTTCTCAAAATGGCCAGAAACAATAAAGGGATAACATCAAGTTTATTAAGACCCACATGAAAGGGTGGGTAATGGGATATATAAATTCCATAAAAAATTGTCAAAATTGATGATGGATGGAGTGGGTTTGGACTATATTGGACACTATGTGTGGATAAAATTGTGACATATCATCATGGAATATATCATTGTGTTTAGGGTAACCATTTCCATTCAAATAAAACATCAATATGGTATGGAGTCATTTTCTCATATGAAATACTATTTTTCACCATAACATCCAAGAAATGACTATTAAAACTAATTAATCATTACATTTAATTTATTTAAAAGGGATTCCATGAGTTGTATCTTATCTCAAAATATTTGGTTTGTGAGGATGAAAACATCATTGATATAAAGTAAGATAATGATAAAAAATAAAATTCCCAAAAAATTCATGGGATCCCAACATGATACATTAAAATTAACCAAATGTATACTATAGGTGGAATATAACATTAATCTTATGATTACATGATCACCTGAGAAAGATAGCCAAATAAAATTTATTACGATACATCAAATCATTGGTCTGGTTTAAAGGGATGAATACTTTGACCCCTATTCCTAAAATAATGGTTCCCATGGAGAAAATGGATGATATTTTCCTAGTACTCCCTTTTTGAGTTTTTTACATGAAAATACATTCAGTATCATTCATTACTGGAGGGTATCATGTCCCTTTACAGGTGAATTCCTAGTTGGTGGAGACTCGAATATTTAAATGAATTCGAATTATGGGTTTTCAACTTGAAAGGTACATGGTATCATTCATTTCATTGTTTATAGTCTTCCAAGATAGAGCATAATGGATGGATTCTTTGAAGACATATAATTTTTATTATATCAAACAAGATGTTTTATGATTGTATCTCTAAGAATTGAAAGGGTTGAAATTTATTATATGAGCACTGTTTTGGAGATCAATACAACTCAACATATCCAATAAAATGATGTTAATTCCTCACAAGATTAAAAGGGGTATTTTTTAGATTGTTCATACAATGAAAAAGAAAAAAATTGACATTAAATAAAGTTTCTTGAATACATTTACATAATATTATGGACAACATATTATTATGCTCAAGATTTGGAATTTGAGTATAACCACATATCCAATTAAATTGTAATAGGGGAACATAGTTTTCATGAAAGTTTTAATCAATATAAATGGATTATATAAAGGTGGAATACATGTCATTATCTAAATATTAGGTCATCAAAATTTTATGACACATTTCTATCACACTTTTATCCTTTTTAAATTTTAATTCTTTTTACCTGAATAATCTAGTTTTCAATAAAATACATTATGGATGTTAGGTCCCCCCATTTAGAATTAGACGATATATTTTATTTGATTAAGGTATATGGATAAAATCAACTGTAGATTATAGTAAAAACTAACATCACGTTGTTGTGGGGAAAAATTCTAGTGTGGAAGAATATCACACACTAAAAATGGAGGATATTTTCTTATCAGGGCATTAGTTAATTGATAATTATTTCAAATGATAGGAATTATTGAGTGGATCTAGGTCTTATAAATTGATGGAATGGTCAAGGATATATCCTATTATTGATCCTTGGTGTAAGATACTTAATTTTAATAGATTACAAAATTCTAAAATTTAGTATTTTTAGATAGGAATATATTCAAACTAGTATGGGATAGTGAATAATGATCCAAAATCCATTTTGATCACATATATATCAAACACTTTTTTATATTTTTGGGACTTGATGGATGAATAAAGGAGTTGCCTCAATGATCCAAGAATCAAGGTACAGTAATGGGTACTTTTATAATTTTTGGAATAGTCCATGTTTTTACAAGGTGGCCATCCAAATGTATCCTATATTTCCATTGAACAAGCTACAAAAGGTTCATAAATATTATATGGTATAGGAAGGAAATTGAATAATGTATTTCTTCTGATGTATAGATCAATGATTCACATATATTTACTTCAAATGATATGGATGTTTAGCAGAATTATACTGTAAAAATGTTTTAAATGACCCAACATGGATCGTATGGAAATCAAAATAAGGATATATAATTTTTCTATGAATATATGTATGTATCCAAGATATTAATCATGGGTATTACTATATATCTTTAAATATTCAGAATAGAGTCACTCATTGTTCATGACATGTAGTTCGCCACATAAATATATATTAATAATGGTTAGGAGTAATTTTTTTATTTCATGCTATTACAATAAGTATTAACTTTACAGGACACTAAGTTAAGTATTTTAATGTCATTTAAGGAAATATATCTTGTCCTAGTAAATACATCTTGGGGTAATAACTGATATGTATTGAGTTTGTCCAAAACAATGAGATGATAAATAATGAGAAATTTCTATTCAGCTAAAGATGATATGTCTATGTGTCCCTATATACCCAATGATAATGGGAATAGAGTCACAAATAGTTTATAAGGTTTTGGTTTCGTGTGATTTCATACATAAAAATGAAAGCATTGACCTCTCAAGTGATTGATTTAATGTCATGTGATAGAGATATGAGATATAATTTTTAATATAAAATAGGAAGGATAATTACAATATATTTAAAATTCATGGGGAATTAATGAATGTTCTTGGCTATTTATAGTCCCACATCCAAGACTCTATGGAGGGTACCTTCTAATAATGATTACTGAATTGGGAAACCACTACATATAATAAAATCCTGGCTATTCACAATGTGAAAAGGGTGTGTAATTCAAAACACTTCTCTTATGAAAAAATTTTATCTTGAAAAATGATAATTTATAGCCATATAATTATTAATAATAAATTTGGGATAACACTTAATTTGTATTATAGTATAATAGTTAGAATCATATTAATATATAAGTAAATTTATGAAAAATTTCAATTGAGAAACTAAACATTTTTTTTGGAATAAATAAGTAACAAATGATTGTGATGAGGGAGTAAGATCTATTATATTATACTTTGTGAATTGAATAGGTTCTATCCAATTCATGGGGTTTTTACGCAAATCTTGTGAGAAAAGAAGTATATATCTATATCTCCTTAAACTACATAATAACATAAAATATTGTTGTTGTTGTCACATTCCATCTTGTAATGGTGGATCTCAAGGTTTTCTTAATTATGAAACATTTTCTCATTAATTCTATCCACCTTTGAGACATTTATTCATCAGATAATTGATTTCAAATAGAAGAATATAATGATAATATCAAAAGCTCATCTGGTTGGACTACCACCATACCATACACATATTAATATGGGATCACATACATTGAAATAAAACTTATATTGTGGATTGACCATAAGTCATGTAAGACCATGTATGATTTTTCAATAGTATCATTATCTATGATCTTTTTCAAGATATTTGATAGTGTTTTGTTGATGGAATATATTTTTCTTTTTCGTATATCATAGTAATAATAGGAGTGGTTATATTTTATATTATATTCATTAGAAATATTATTTATCTCAGAATATATGAAATTGGTTTCATGTGAAATTAATATTATGTGGGAAACACTAAATACAGTAATGATATTAGACTTCATAATGTTGATAATATATTTACTATTGATTTTCTAAAGTTACAACGTGAGACCATTTAGATAATGAGTCATTAGATACAAGATAAAATTTAACTACTTTATTGTGACTACAGGATATAGACCCATGACGTTGATTCCCTAAATGGAAAATTTCTTAATGTTCCATGTGGTTATTTAGTAACTAAATTGGTTAATGAATATGTTGTCCATGATCTGATATAAATGACACTTCTTCGAGAACTCCATGTAGTCTTATGTCATTGAATTTCATATGTATCTAATCCTCCTACCATGATGACAGATATTATATATTATTATATGATAACCTCAAATGATATAGTGGAAAACATTCATAACATCAGGGGTGTATCCTTCTATAATAAATATAAGTATGATCCCATGGTGACTCCACCTATGAAAGATCTTTTAATACGTAGCCCCTTTTTGGGAACATTAATATACCTATGGTTTCTGTAGTTAATGAAATGAACTCACCATATTTAGGAAGATTTAGAACCAATTACATTTAATCAAGGCTAATATTGATGATGTGGGAGACTTCATGGTTGTGTGTGATGTGGAAGATCATGTTTTTCTAGAAAATATCTACTAATGAAGTGTCATCATTATTTATGGTGATTTTTTCTTTCCTTTATGATCATGTAATATGTATTAATATTTTTTCTAAGGGAAATGTTTCTAATTTTGGCCACAAAAGTTTATAATAATTGATAAATTCATATATATTGACCTTATAATAGTTTTTATTATAATAATTTCTATATTGAATTATCCTATAATGAGTATGTGTTCAATAAATAGTTATAATTATAATTCCTCTAGGATAATGATTTCTTTTTATTTTTTTCTCATTATTGGTACAAAATTCTAAAAATAGGAAAAAACATGGAATAACATCTTTGGTTTGAGGGATATACCTAAAACCTAACAGACCACAGTTGTTATTCAAATTAACCATCATTTTATCGACGTAGAATATGTAGGAATAGTTAAAATAAAACTCATAAGCTAGTATCAAGTGTTTAATGTTGAAATACCCTTCATTCGGAAGTTCTGTGTTGAAATTGACATTTTCTATGGTATAATTTATAGAAAGGACGCATTCTAACACTAATACTTTGATTTAATTCTTTGACAATATTAGGATTTAAATGTACTATAAAATCACTACATATCATTCTGAGAATCTTGTTAATATGGGGTGGTTACATATTTATTTGGGAGAGTGAAATAAATAAATAATATAGAACTCGTGTTGCGTTATGTTGTTTCAATTTTTTTAACATATATATCAGAGAAAAAAATTATTTTCAATGTTTTATGGTCAAAACTTTTTATAAAATATTTTTAGATAACATAGTACTTATTGTTTTTAGGTCTCCATCGTTTTTTAGTAAGGAAATGAACTGAGTGAAAATTCCCAATTCATCACATATAAGATAAGGATATTACCATAAACTATAAGTATCTGTAATAGCTGGTGTAAGAGGTATTTAATGGGGTTAAATGAAATTATTTGTTTATATTCATCCCACCAATAGATAACACTCTTATTCATTTGACAGAAGAAGGGAAACAATTAACCTGCAATGATGGATCTAAAATTATCTAATTTTTGTGAGTCTCCCCAAATATCCCTTTATATTTTAATGGTTTAATAGTGGATGTATTTGAAGATTCAATTTCATTTTTTCATGGTTAGCTTTAATACAATGATGATGCACTAATAAACTATACCATTTTACCAAAGTAGAAATTAAAACACACATTAGAGTATTCAACTTGAGGTTATACTGCTTAGGTATGACAAAATTGGTTTCATGATCGAAAATTTGATCATAATGTTATCAGGAACATGGATCAATGTCATAAAAATAGAACTCCAAAATCCATCAAATGAAGTATATGTTTATGTGGGGTATGGAAAACGTATTTTTTTCATCCTTATATATAAATCCAAGTGGAATGGCCTCATATAAATATAACCCCTACGGTTCCCATAATGTAGGGGAATCCTTATATTTGGATTCCATGATGATATATTTTTAGACAAAAATATATATCAATAAAGGATATGGTTGAGAATCATACCTTTGAATTGATTAGTGGTTCTATGGATGGATCTTTGAAGGAATATTATGAATAATTATTATTTTGGCCACAAATTTATTAATGCCTCAACCCCAGTTACCCAGAGTCGGTGCATTATTACATAACATTGGCATGATCACAAGAAAGATCATGTCTCGAAAGACCGATTAGATTAGTATCCTTGGAATTACTAGATACATTCATAAAGTTTACATTACATCATAAATTGAAAACTACTACAAAAACATCTTGTCTTTATATCCCCTCATATTTTCCCTGCAGGTCATTCATAAATTACTTCTTCACATCCTCGGAAAAATAAAACATTGAAAGGGGTGAGCTCAGATCCTTAGCAAGGATAACAATATAGAGGAAAAATTCATAAATAAACATAAACATTTAAGGAAATATATTACTAAAAAAAATCCTTTTAAATTTAACTTCAGCATTATATGGAAATGATAAAATGAAATAATTCCATTTACGTATTCACATGGATATTCTACTAGTAGAATAATCACATGCAATATCAATAACCACTATCATAATGATGGAATTAATAATGCCAGACTATCATAACAACATAGCCAAGGCCTCATACCAAGACTAAAAGGAAGATTTTTTCAAGGCCTTGTGCCAAGACAGTAGTTTGTCTCATGAGACCTACCGATGCATCGAGGAGCTATTGATGGCTCCACCTGTCACATATTAAGTCCAATGCAATCCTCATATGAACATGTTTAAACATAACATAAACATTCGCATTAAAACTAGTATACAAAATGTCAATAATTTCACCATAAACCATGAATGGTATAAAAATAACACATCCACAGTCAAACATATCACAAAACCTTCAATACAATATAGAAGTTTTGTATCATAATAAATCACATTCATATAAGCTTAAAATCCATCAAAGGATGATGATATAGATGAAATCAAAACTATTTGAGAGGAATATCTCTTTTCATTGAAATCATTTAAAATTCACATAATTATAAAATAAAAAAATTACTTTGAAAATATTCTTATAAGATTTTAAGGGAGCTTTGGCGATTTTATAATAGGGGAAAATAGCCACACCTGCTGTATAAGTTAAACAAAATTCTTACCTTAATTTTGACGAAAAGGTAAAAAATGACCTTGTTTAGAAAACGACGGAAACATTCCACTAAAAACATTTTATAAAAGTCAAAAAAGTGTATAAATGACTTTAAAACATTTTCTAGTAAATAAAAAAAAATTTGGAATACATTTTTAAGAAACATGGATGTGGATGATAAAGAGGTCCCAGTAGATAATCACGTATAAACAACCTGGGATAATGAAGAGATTATGAAATAAACCCTTACCTTGTACATTTCCTTGGTTGGGGGTAGGTTAACCTACTGTATAATGGTGAAATAATTGTTATTAAATTATACAATAATCAAATACATTAATATGATATCATATATGATCTTCTAACATTTCTTTGTTAATAATATCTTAGTATCATCGTCGTTTCAGGTGTTAACTTACTCGTATATATTTTGTTACATAATTCATGTTTGTTATGGATACATTGTATCTTATTCATATCTAGAATGATATCTAGTCCGTAAAAATTATTTCTAATAATAAAATGATAATGATACTTGAATGGATACGATGGAGAGTGAATCTCATTGCATTCATGGAGATAGTAGTCCGTACGTACGCACGAGCGAAAATATAATTATTTTGATATGAAAATAATATATTATTGGATGGTATATCATATATACAGAATAATAATAATGTTATATTTATTATTTAAATGAATTAAATGTCATTATTATACCCATCTAAATATTAATTTAGTGAATAACAATTACACCACAATGTGGAGACGGTAAGCCGTACGTACGCACGTATGGTGACATGTCATTCAAAGGATGGATAGAATACTAAATATGGTTGTACCATATTTATAATAACATCACAGTATATATAATATACTTGAGTTATTATTTTATAATGGGAATAACAAAGAAAGAAGAAGTTGAAGAAAAAGGAACTTGAAAGATGGTGGTGAAAACATTAACTCTTCTTCGAGTTCTTCCTTTTCATTTGATCAAAAAAGACCATTAGGATAGCTTTCTGATCAAACTAAGGTCTCTAAGTTAAATTGATATATGATTAGAGAGTATTTGGGTAGGGGTTGGCCAATCCAAAAGGCTTTTAATTTGTGAATTAGTGAGAAGGGTGAGTGACATTTTATAAGAGGGGTGAGGGGCACCTTTGGAAAAGCTATAAATAATATTTTATAATAAATTCATATTCAGTTTCTAATGGATCCAAAGTGAATTATTTAAAGTTTAAGGTTGGTATGGGTCTAAAACCACTCGTCAAATAGAATTTAGATATGTTTGGGTCATTATATTAACAATATATTTTAGTTTTAACTATTAGTTATTTAGTTTGACACTTACAATGTCACTTTTAATTTTTATATTATATAGTTAATAAACATACTATATATCTCCAAGAGTCCCACATGTGGTCCATTAATTATACATATATCATGATATAAGTTTCTTTCCAGAACCTAAGATTTTTAGGAATTGAATATAAATTAATAATATAATATTTGTTTTAAAAACTCTTTTATGTCAATTTTGACACTATTGGGTATTTTATTTATTATAAATTCATAACAGCATTATTACTTTGAAAACAATTTATATAATCAATATTAATATGTCATATTAACCGATAAAATTAGTGTAATTCATTAAAAGTCATAAATTAAATTTATTTGTAAATTTATATTATCAATTATTTTAATATTTAATTAATTAGGTAATTACACCATAACTATTATGTCATAAATAAATTAAATTATTTAATGAATATAAATTATAAATAAAATATTATTATGTAGGAGATATGTTTATCTTTCTAATGAATATTTACAATCGAATTTATCTTATGTATAACCCTATATTAAAAATGTATTAATAAATAAACTTTGATTATAACGTTTTTAACTCTTCTTTGAATTAAATAATAATAAATGTCCTAATCTAATCCAAGTGGACCTAAATGATAATATTTTATTCCTAAGGTTGTTTTTGGTCGAGATACACTTGTCCAATAGAATTAGGACATGTGTTAGGGTAATATTAATATCATGTTTACCCTTAATTACCTTAATAACTTTTAACCATGGTAAATAAAAGTAAAAAGATACTATTCACCAAAAATTATTTTCATCTCATTGAACCACATTTTACACCTTGAAATTATCTGTGTATCTCATATTTTCAAAATTCCACTCACAGAAGTGGTAAAATTATGTTTTATGTGAATTTCCAAATTCTCCTAGGATGTGGGTAAAAGATGGTGAAAAGATCAATAAAATTTTTATATATCTAAAATTTTTCTAAACTAACTCCAATGAATTACATTGAACATATATAGGTTTTATGTATCTATTTTGACCTTAATTAAATTTAAATAAAATAAAAAATTATTTAAATACAAATTTGATTTTAAACTATAACTCGGTGTTTTTTTCACTATTCATCAAAAATTGAAAGTTTTCAGAAAAATACCAAAATTTCACCCTAAGATAATTTCGATATTCCGAATCCAAAAATGAAGTCCATTTTAAATGATAAAATTTATAATATTTAAAAAACTATGTTTTACTATTCATAACGGCTAGTTTGATTTGTTGTGGTGTGTTAGAACTCGATATGGAGTACAACACATGCTATTGCATTATTCGAAGAGAAGTGTACCATAGAAGCATGGGGTATTACATTCTCCCATCATTCAAATAATTTATTACTAAATATTTCTAGAATACTACCGCATGAAAAGACTCGTGCGGCACTTCATCATAAGTTCCTCAGGTTCCCACATTGCCTCTTCCATCTTATGGTTTCCCCATAGAACTTTTACCAGATGAGTCGTCCGGTTTCTAAGAACTTGTTCTCTCGTATCAAGAATCATGATGGGATATTCGCAATAAGACAAATCGGGTTCCAGTTCTAATTTCTCATAGGTGAGTACATGTGTTGTGTCAGGCATGTATTTTCTCAACAATGATATGTGGAACACATCGTGAACATTGGAGAGACTTAGAGGCATTGCCAAATGGTATGCTACAGCCCCAATTTGTTCTAGAATTTCGAAAGGTCCGATGTAACTAGGACTCAATTTACCCTTCTTACTAAAACTTATAACTCCCTTCCATGGAGATACCTTCAAGAAAACATGATCTCCTACCTGAAATTCCAAATCTTTCCTTCGGTTATCAGCATAGCTCTAATGCCTACTTTGAGCTGCTTTCGTGTGGTTTTGGATTACATTTACCTTTTCCATTGTTTCCTCCACTAGTTCTGGGCCTACAAGTTTTCGTTCACCAATGTCATCCAAATAGGTTAATGTGCGACATCTCTTTCCATATAACGCTTCATATAGTGCCATCTGAATACTCGAATGGAAGCTATTGTTATAGGAAAATTCTACCAGAGGTAAATATTGATCTCGCATACCCTGAAAGTCAAGAGAGTAGGATCTGAACATGTCTTCTAAGATTTCAATAGTCCTTTTTGATTGTCCATATGTTTCAAGACATTAGGCAGTGCTCAATTGATATTCAGTATCTAGGGATTTCTGAAGAGTCTTCCAGAATCTTGAAGCAAAACGGGGATCATGATCAGAAACAATCGATAGGGGTACTCCATGAAGTCTCACCACTTCATTAATATATAGTCTTTCTAGAAATTCCAGTGGTAGATCTTCCCTTATAGCAAGAAAATGTGCTAACTTGGTAAGACAATAAACAATAACCCATATTTCATTGTTCCTTCTAGGAGTCTTTGGTATCCCCATGACAAAGTCCATCGTAATATTGTCCCATTTCCACTCCGGTATTGGAAGAGGTTGCATGACTCCTCCATGCTGTTGCCTACCAGCTTTCACTTGTTGAAAACCCATACATCCTGATAAAAAATCAGCAATCTCCCTCTTCACGTTGTCCAACCAAAAATGTTTTTTCAAGTCTCTATACATTTTTGGTCCTCCTAGTGTGTATAGATAAATTGGAACTATGAGCATTTTCCAACAATTCCCTTTTTAGATCAGGTATATTTGGAACACAAATTCTCTTCCCAAATTTTAAAATTCCATCTTCATACCCAATGTCATTCAATCTCCCATCATTCACATCTTTAATCTTCTTTTCAAATTCTTCATCATCGGTCTGAGAACTCTTAATCCTTTCAAGTAATGATGGTTTGGCAACCATTCGAAAAAGCACTAATGTTTCACTTTCCATGGTTATTCCCATGTCCATCTTCACTAGATCCATGAAAATTGGATCCCTTTGAATTCTCATATTGTTCACAACTCCATGATCATTTCTTCTCAAAGAATATGCCACCATATTTTCCTTCCCGGGTGGTTGTGTATCATACAATCATAATCCTTGAGTAATTCTATCCATCTCATTTTCCTCATGTGGAGTTATTTTTGTGAGAAAATATACTTCAAACTCTTGTGAGCAGTATAAATCTCACATTTTTCACCATAGAGGTAGTGCCTCCATATCTTCAAAGAAAATATCATAGCTGCTAAGTCGATATCATGAGTAGGATAGTTTTTCTCATGAATTTTCTACTGTCATGATACATAGGCAATAACCCTATCATTTTGCATAAGGACACAACAAATTCCATTATTCGATGCATCACTATAAATAACGAACCCATCATTCCTCGATGGTAGATTCAATATAGGAGCAATGACTAATATTCTCTTTAGTTATTCAAAACATTATTCACACTCTTTTTTTCAAACAAATTTAACCCCCTTACGTGTGAGCTTTGTTAATGGGTTATCCAATCGGGCAAAATTCTGGATGAAACGTTGATAATAACTTGCTAAACCAATAAAACTGCGTACCTCAGTTATACTCGTAGGTGATGGCTAGTCATGGATTGAATTGGTCTTAAAGGATCAACATAGATTCCATCTTTAGAGACAATATGGGCAAGAAAAGAAATCTCATGAAGCCAGAATTCACACTTTCTAAACTTCCCATATAAATCATGTCTTCTGAGAGTCTTAAGGATAATGCGCAAGTGATTTTCAGGATCATCGTAGATTTTTGAGTATACCAAGATATCAATAATAAATATCACCAAAAAATCATCGAGATATTCCTTGAAAACTCTATTCATTAGATCCATGAATACAGAGGGTGCATTAGTCAGCCCAAAAGGCATTACCTTAAACTCGTAATGCCCATACCTTGTTCGAAATGCAGTCTTCGGAATGTCTTCCTTCTTCACTCACAACTGATGGTATCCAGATCGAAGGTCAATCTTTGAAACGTATTGAGATCCATGCAGTTGGTCAAATAAATCATCAATGTGACGTAGGGGATACTTGTTCATTATTGTTATAGCATTGATCTCCCTGTAGTCGATACATAACCTCATAGATCCATATTTATTTTTAACAAAATGAATATGTGATCCCCATGTAGAAACACTAGGGAAAATAAATCCATTATTACTCAATTCCTCTAGTTGTTTCTTTAGTTCAACTAATTCCAAAGTGGCCATTCTATAAGGGGTCATCGATATAGGCCTTGATCCAGGAATTAAATCAAGGGAAAACTCAACTTCTCATTCTGGAGGATGTCCACGTAAACCTTTTGGAAACACATCTACATATTATTTCACAATAGGTACATCCTCTATTTGAACATTCCTTTCCTCGCCCACAGTCATTTCATTATCTTCCTCCCCAATAATTGAATTTCGTTGAGCTACTGGGGGTGGATCTAGATAGGAATTAGGTGGTGATGATTCTGCTCTAAAGATAAGTTGTTCCCTAACATCATCATCAAAAATCATAACCTCCTTCTGCTTACAATAAATAATTTCATCATGGTTCAAAATGCAATCCATAACGAGGATTATATCAAACTCAATCATAGGTATGGCGATGAGATCAGCGGATAATGAACATTTATGTGCTCTAATGGGTACTGGTTCACAAAACCTTGTTGCAATGATACTTCCCTTAGGAGTTTTAACTGAAAAATACCTTGTTAAACCAAATTGGAAATACTTAATTTTCTTAGCAAACTGGGAAGATATGAAACTATGCGATGATACAGAATCAAATAATGCATTTACTAAACTTGAAGAAACCATTTAATTACCTACCACCATGTCTTTCGGAGCTTCTACCTTAGCAGTAGTGATAACATAGGCTTGGCCTTGATCCCTTGGAATTTTCTGAGGTAAGATCCCATGATCCTTAGGAAATTCAATTTCATATTGTCCAATCTCCCTACAATTGTAGCATTGGACATCAATTGCTTCCTTCTTCCCCTTGCAATCACGAGCTTGGTGGCCATTTTCACCACACTTGTAACATAATCACATTCCTTTTATGCAAGTACCGGGGTGTTTCTTCCCACATTTACTACATTATGGATATTCAACATTTCCCTTGTTGCCCTTATTTCTATTCCCAGATTGATCAGAAGATCTCTTCTTCTCTTTCTTTGCTTTAAAGTCATAAGACTTAGAGATTTCCTTTTCTGTCTTGATGGCACATGAGACAATGTCTTCGTATGACGAGAAGGATTGTGAGACTAATTCTCAATGGAGGAATGGTTTTAACCAATCAATGAAATGATCAATCTTACTTCTTGGGTTACGTATATAATCTCCAGCATAACTTGCTAACCTCGTAAAGTTAGCCTCATACTTTGTGACATTCTCATCCTCCTTTTGTCTCGGACTCAGAAATTGACTTTCCATATCTACTTGATGGTCACAGGGAAAGTATTTTTCTAAAAACATATCTTTCAACTCCCTCCATTCCATATTCGATACTTAATCATCTTATTTCTTTTTATAAATCAATGACCACCATTGATCAACATCTCCAGTGATGCCATAAACTACAATGACAACTTTTCCCTTTCACTACTCCCCAAAGCCAGAAATATTTTCTCCAGGGAACTTATCCATTGCTCAGCTACTAATGGATTTGTACTCCAATTGAACATTGGTGGTTACTGCCTCATGATGTGATCTAACATTGATCATCCATGCTTTGGATCAGGGTGCCCCATACAGGTAAGTTTATTATTCATATCCTGAGTGAGTTGTCCCAATATGGTGATTAGTTGATCAGTAACAATTGCATCACCAGCACAACTATAATTATCTTGAGCATGGGGTCAATCCCTACTTGGAGTGCGTGCATTGATATGGTTCCCATTTCTTCCACTAGGAGCCATTTCTAAACAATGAAATAAACGAGATCAATTTATGAGTCAAAATACATAATTCCATACTTAAAAAACACTTAACAGAAATTGAACTATTTATGGATATAATCAATAATCATAAAAAGGTTTTTTTGAGAGAGTATATACTCATAAACCGTTCATAATTATTTGTAAAGAAAATGAGATTTATCCTAATCATATCCCCCAGGAGTGTTGTAACCAAGAGTTCAGCAAGGACTGTTATCGTGCACCAGTTCCCGTTCGAGTCTAGATCAAAGAGGTGTTTTCAGGTTTTACCCCTAGGAACATCTGTGCCAGAGCCACCTCTACCTGCTCGTATAAAGACATGGATGTGTTTCTCATAAAAATCAAAAAATCTCTACAATACAAAAATTCTATGATGTTCTTCTATACTAATCGTCAATTTCCATCATAGTTCTATGTGCTCTAATCAGAGTTTATCTAAATCTAGCTTCCAGTGTTTTTTACAAAACTTCGACTAATACCAACTGTAACGCCCCAACCCCAGTTACCCAGATTTGGTGCATTATTACATTAAATTTTCATGATCACAAGAAATATCAAGTCTCGAAATACCGATTTGTTTAGTAGCCTTGGAATAAATAGATACATTCATAAAGTTTACATTACATAATAAAGTTAAAACAACTACAAAAACATCTTGACTTCATATCCCCTCATATTATCCCTACAGGCCATTCATAAATTACTTTTTCACATATTGGGAAAAATAATACATTGAAAGGGGTGAGCTCAGATGCTCAGTAAGGATAAAAATATAGCGAAAACAGTCATAAATAAACATAAATATTTAAGGCAATGTATAACTAAAAAAGCCTTTTAAACTTTATAATCAGCATAATATGGTAATGATAAAATGAAATAATGTAATTTACTTATTCACATGGATGTTATACTAGTCAAATAATCACATGCAATATCAATAACCAATTTCATAATGATGGAATGCATAATTCCAGACTATCATAACTACATAGCCAAGGCCTCGTGCCAAGACTACAAATAAGATTTTGTCAAGGCCTTGTGTCAAGACACTAGTTTGTCTCATGATACCTACGGATGCATCAAGGAGCTATAGTGGGATCCTCCCATCACTTATTAAGTCCAATGAATTCCTCATATGAAGAGGTTTAAACATAACATAAAAATTCGTATTAAAACTAGCATATGAAATGTCAATACTTTCTTCATAAACCATGAATGGTATAAAAATAACACATCCATAGTCAAAAATATCACAAAACCATCAATACAATATGGAAGTTTTGTATCATGATAAATCTACTACAAATAAACTTAAAATCTATCAAAGGATTTTGACATAGATGAAATCAAAACTATTTTAAGAGAAATATCTCTTTCGATTTTGAAATAATGTAAGAGTCATATATTTATAAAATAAAAAATTTTCTTTGAAAATATACTTATAATATTGTAAGGGATGATTTGATGATTTTATAATGGTGGAGAACAGTTGCACCCACCGTATAATTAAAAGAAACATTTTTACCATAATTCTGTCGAAAAGGATAAAAAGGACCTTGTTTGGAAAACGACGGATAGATTCCCTTATAAAAATCTTATAAAATGTAAAGAAAAGGGTTTAAATGAATTTAACACATATTTTAGTAAATAGTAAAAATGTTTTGAAATACATTTGTATGAAACATGGATGTGGATGATAAAGAAGTCCCAGTATATAATTACTTATAAACAACCTCGGATAATGAATAGATTGTGAAATAAACCCTTACCGTGTACTTTTCCTTGGTTGGGGGTATGTTAACCTTCTGTATAATGGTGAAATAATTGTTATTAAATTATAAAAGAATAATATACATCAATATGATATCATATATGATCTTTTAACTTTGCTTTGTTAATAATATCTTAGAATTATCGTCGTTTGGGGTGTTAACATACTCGTATATGTTTTGTTACATAAGTTATGTTTTTTATGGATAGGTTGTATCTTGTTCATATCTAGAATGATATGAAGTCCTTAAACATTATTTTTAATCATAAAATGATAATTATATGTGAATGGATATGATGGAGAATGAATCTCATCGTGTTGGTGGAGACGGTAGTCCGTACGTACGCACGAGCAACAATATCATTCTTTTGATATTAAAATAATATATAATTGGATGGTATATCATATATACAGAATAATTATAAAGTTATATTTATTATTAAAATGAATTACACATCCTTATTATACCCATCCAAATAATAATTTTCTGAATAACAATTACACCACGATGTGGAGACGGTAAGCCGTATGTACGCACGTATGGTGACATCTCATTAAATGGATGGATAGAATACTGAATATGGTTGTACCATATTTATAATAACATCACAGTATAAATAAGATACTGAAGTTATTATTTTATAATGGGAATAACATAGAAAGAAGAATATGAAGAATAAAGGAACTTGAAAGAGGGTGGTGAAAACATTACCCCTTCTTCGGGTTCTTCCTTCTGATTTGATCAAAAGGGATCCATAGTTTAGTTTTCTGATCAAAATAAGGCCTCTAGGATAAATCTAGGGAAGCTGAGAGAGTATTTGGGAAGGTTTTGGCCGATCCGAAAGGCTTTGAATGTTTGAATTAGTGTGAAGGGGGAGTTCCCTTTTATAAGAGAGGTGAGGGGCACCTTTGGAAAAGCTGGAAATATTATTTTATAATAAATTCATATTCGTTTTATAATGGCTCCAAAGTGGATTATTTAAATTTTAAGGATGGGATGGGTCTAAAACCACTCAACCAATAGAATTTAG
Organism: Viscum album; assembly: GCA_963277665.1. Taxonomy (NCBI): domain Eukaryota; kingdom Viridiplantae; phylum Streptophyta; class Magnoliopsida; order Santalales; family Viscaceae; genus Viscum; species Viscum album. The sequence continues at coordinate 1,395,787,711 of OY728166.1, forward strand.
ACAGGTTTGGGTCATTATATTAACCTTATCTTTTAGTTTTAACTCTTAGTTAATTAGTTTGTCACTTACCATGTCACTTTGTATTTTTATATTATATAGTTAATAAAATTACTATATACCTCCAAGATACCCACAAGTGGTCCATTAATGATACCCCTATCATGATATAATTCTCTTGGCCGAACCATAGATATTTAGGAATTGAATATAAATTAATAATATAATATTTTTTAAAAAAACTCTTTTATGTCAATTTTGACACTATTGCGTATTTTGTTTTTGATAAATTCATAACAGCATTATTACTTTGAAAACAATTTATATAATCAATCCTAATATGTCATATGAACCTATAAAATTAGTTTAATTCATAAAAAGTCTCAAATTATATTTATTTTGATATTTATAATATCAATTAATTTAATATTTCATTAATGATGTAATTATTTCATCACTATTGTGTCACAAATATATTAAATTATTTAATGTCTAAAAATTATAAATAAAATACTATTATGTAGTAAAGCTTCTTGTCTTTCTAATTAATATTTAAAATCGTATTTATCTTATGTATAACCCTATATTAAATATGTTTTAGTAAATAAACTTTGATTTTAACTCTTTTAACTTTTCTTTGAATTAAATAATAATAAATGTCCTAATCAAATTCAAGTGGACCTAAATGATAATATTTTATTCCTATGGTTGTTTATGGTCTAGATAAACATGTAAAATAGAATTAGGACATGTGTTATGGTAATAATAAAATCATTTTTACCATCAATTACCCTTTTTACTTTTAACCGTGGTAAATAAAAGGAAAAAGTTACTATTCACCAAAAATTATTTTCATCTCATTGAAACACATTTTACTCCTTGATATTAACAGTGTCTATCGGATTTTTGAAATTCCACTCACAGAATTGGTAAAATTGTGCTTTATATGAATTTCCCAATTCTCCAAGGAGGTGGGTAAAAAACTGTGAAAAGTTCAATAAACTTTTTATATATCTAAAATTATTCTAAACTAACGCCAATTTATTACATTTAATTTATATAGGTATTATGTATTTATTTTGACTTTAATTAAATTTAATTAAAAAAAAAATTATATAAAAAAAAAATTTAAACTATAACTCATTGTTTTTTTCACTATTCACCAAAAATTGAAAGTCTTCAGATAAATACCAAAATTTCCCCCTATGATAATTTCGATATTCCAAATCTAAAAATGAAGTCTATTTTGAAAGATAAAATTTATAAAATTTCAAAATTTGGGTATTACTATTCATAACGGCTAGTTTGATTGGTTGTGGTGTGTTAGAACTCGATATTGTGTACAACACATGTTATTGCATTATTAAAAGAGAAGCGTATCGTAGAAGTTTGGGTGCTATAAATTTGGTATAAAAACCTATTCAAAATATTATTCTTAATAAATAAAATATTCACCCACAATTTTGGTTACTCGACCACCAGACTAAAATAAAAATTATTCAGTTCACCATCCTCATCCTATACCATGGTGGGGAGGGTTGGTTACATTCTTCTGCAGGATTATTTATAGCAGTTTTTTATCTTCTAGTATACTGAAATGATGAGTTAGAATAGTAGGATCCAATCCAAGAATATATATATATATAAATATATAAATAATATAATGTGGCCAGTTTTTTCATCCAAAATTAAATGTATTGATCTTTATCCTATAAAACCAAAGAGGCATTGATCAAGAAATGTTCCGGGTACTCTTATATGTGAATGATTTCAAACATGATATTATCCATTGTTTTTGAGACACCTTCCTCAATTTTTGGAGGGGAATTAATGAGATCTCATTATACCTTCTTCCTCATACATCTTCTCAGAGTTAAAGATATGCCATTTCACTTATTATTAAATTGGTAGGATATATATTCAATTTTTAATTATTCATGATTTTTTAGCATTATATTATTTTAGAAAATATATAAAAAATGTCTCTCTGGGTATCATTATAATTTTAGGAAAATAAGGTTCTCTAATTTAAAATCCCTAGAAATTGTATCTGAGATTAATTAGAATTGATGTTACAAGTGGGGATATTATTCACACATCGTGATTTCCCATTTTAATTAATGATGTTTTTATATATAACATGACCAGTATCATCATGTAATATTATAGGTTTCACTAACCTAGATCTTCCCTTTAATCATTGGGATCAAGGTCCGTAATTTTTAGAAATCTTTTTTTTGTAAGATTATTTTTATGTACATCCACATTGAAAATTTTCCCATGCTATAAATTTATTTTCATGGGTTCAATGACCTCTTAAATGAAGATTGTGTTACTTCTAAAATAGTATTTTCTTTTCTTTTAAATGAAATGTCTTAATTTGGTTCTTTTGTGTATCATAAATTAGATACCCTGCAACATCATGGATTTTTATTGATAGGATCATATCCTCAATTTGGTTCTTGGGTATTATATATTTGACAATAAGTACATTACAATGGTGTTTAAGAGTATTTCTCAAAAATATATGTAAATAAACAATGAGATATACCTCTACCATTGTTTATTTCACCAATTATTTTTAAAATATCATAATAGTTTTCTAGGATTCTCTTACATTAAAATAATAACTATAATAATACATTAGTTTTTTTCCTTAATATGGTATTTTAGAAAACAACAATTATATGTGGGAACATGTTTATGAATATGAATTTGGAACCAATTCATTGTGATAATGTATCCAACACCATTATAACAATTAGTTAAACTTTTTATCTTCTATGAAAATTAATAATTTAGAGTAAGAAATGATGTCTCTGAATTTGTCGCTAATATTGAGTATTATGAGGTATATTTTATCACTCTTTTCATATCATCTGAACGTAAAATTTGTGGGGGATAAGTAAAATTGATTTCACACCATTGTTTGGAAGGTGAAAACAAAAGAAATATTGATCTATGGAGATTTTCTATCAAATTGTAATGGATGATGATATTATTAGATGTTTCATGAACATTCAAGGGTCAAACATTTCATTTTTATGGTTAATTCATAATCCTTCAAAGAAAATGTGATGAATTAATGATATTCAAAAATGAAATACATGGAATAATATGAATCATATTCCATCCGCACATATTAACACTCTTTAGCACTCAATAGATTATCAATGTTTTAATATTCCAACTCTTCTGAGAGATGAAGAGTAACAATCTATAAAGACCAATAGCAATATCATAATTTCATATTTATATATAACGGGAATTTGTTTCCCAATTGTAGATCAATAGAATGCTTCGAGTCTTTCAGCTAAGGTTTTTTGTGCAGATGAATCATGTTCTTAATGAGGACCTTGGTAAAGAAATTTGGAATATATATTCCAGGCCACGCTTCGAAGATTTAAATATGGGTTGAAAATTCACATGATCATTAATTGATATTATAATCTAATTTGGTTTGGGAAGGTTCCCATCGTCTTTGGAATAGGAATATATTATTATTACCCTATTTATAGTGATCTCATTTGGGTTTTATCCAAAAATATGTATTTTTTGGATCGTGGATATATTCTGAGACCTTATATGGCGTCCTTATCCTCAACGACCTGTTTCATGACCATAAGAATGGTAAGGATTCTCATCTAGTTATTCATTCTTGGAAAAGGGATACAATGTTCATGGAAATTTATTTAACCGTATTATAACTCCTTGTTTAATAAATTAACTATTTAAAAATTGGTCCATATCCTTTTAAAAAATGGGTTGAGAATTAATGTGGGTTAGGACATGGATGGAAAGTAATGTTGTTATTCATCACATGATTTTTTATGATGATCGGGTTTTCTTATAGATGACAGTTTTGTTGAGTATTTATGATTACAGTTTTTACAGGAAATTTATGTTACAAATTGTTGACATAACTATTCCTCAAGAATGATATGGGCTCAATTAACATACTTTTGGGAAATCTATCGAACAAACTTCTATGAGTTTCTAATGGGAAATTAGTGCCATTATTTTTCATCAATATAGGGAATTTATAAGAACTGAGGTATATGTTTTTATGCCCCTCCAAATTTTACATACCCATAACAAAAAATTATACTCAGTTGATCATTGATGATGATTCGATCCTCTATATTTTATACCCTAATTAAAATGAAATGAGTAATAATTTGGATTATTTGAATAAATATCCTCATTAGAATTCATGGGTCCCAATAATTTTATCTTCCCATTTTCATATAAAGTGATAATGATCCCTAGAATAATTTCATTATAAAAATAGTATAACTTATTCATCCTATATTCATATTGAGTCTATCCATGATTTTTTATGATATTTGGTCCAGGCTGTTTTTTGCATTAATTGTTGATTATGGGGAACCACTAAATGGTGTTAGTCCTTCATGTTTTATTATAGTCGATCCAAATTGCGGCTTGATGTGACCACTACTACTAATTCATTGATGGGATGTTTAACTTTTTCAATAGCTTTCTAATAATATTTTCCCATAGTTTCTTTAATTCAATATTCTATAATCTATACTACTATGGAAATTCCCTTAATCTTCCTAGTTACTTTCGGGGACCATTGATATTTATAACTAATTTATGAGGTTATATACGCAGATATCAAGCATTTTATCTTAAGAAGTATTGATAAAATTGGCATGAACCTTTAAATATGATATAATATCATAAAAACTCCCATTTTAGACTATATGAATTAGTAGACATCAATGATTGTGGCCTTTCTCAATATGGAACTAATTTTTTTAATGAATTTATAATACAAGATCCCTCTAGTCGATGATGGAATCTATTGAATGATTATTATATTATTTGGAATTTAGTACATCCAGGTTTTTCATGACGCAATGAAGATCAACTATACAATGGTAATAAATTATTCCAATCTTTGGGGCACATCTAGAGATTAAAATTTTCAAAATCCTATTCTAGATCATATGTGACATAGATTATAGGGAAGGTGGGATTTCATAAAATAAGATAAGTAGGGCTCATATACTACAATTTGGGGAATAATTTCAGGTTAATCTAGACTATATATACCGTCTCTCCATGATCGTGATATGGACTACCATGGATTTAATTGAGTCTAATAGTTATGTTGTCATTGTTTTATATTCCATTGTTCTTCCCAAAGTAGCTATTAGAATATGCGGTGTTTAGTTGTTCCATGGTGGGTAAAGATGAATTAGTTTAGTGTGATTATAAATCAATATTAATCAATGTTTCCCAATCTAGATATATTCTTCATGTGTAGAGGACCCAATTTCATAAAATATAGGCCTCTTGAATTATGGCCCTCCAAGATGTCCAAATTTTTTTAATTTGCGGGAGATATCTCACAAGCTATGATATATTCATTGGTGGGGATTTCATTACCATTGTATTCAAATTATTCTCAAAATGGATATTTTACCTATGAAATCAACCATTATCTTATATGTGCTTCAAAATTTCTTCCATATATTGTTTAAAAATAACTATAATATAGAGATCCATGATTTATTCTTACAATGAATCATCTTTGGAAAATTTTTCCCCATATATTGTTCGGAGGCGTGATGAGGTGGTTTTACATGAATTCTCATAGGTGGTGTGACATTAGAATATATCAATTGTTGAGTACATTTTCATTATTTCTGGATATTGGTATGAATTATTTTATAGAAAATTATGTCCCCAGTTTTCCTGTACACTTTTGTGCCCTATTTTATCTCAATTTTTGGATTGAAATCTACTATATTCGATGATGATAATTTATAACTAATTAAAAATTACCTTTTTAATTTCCAAACACTTTTAATGGAAAGTGACAACAAAGGACATCAAGAGTTAAACATAATAAAACAATCTCCATCAAACCCAAATTGAAGATCAAAAACAACACTCACTACCAAAGAGAATCTCCTCCCAGCAACAACATGTTCATTGATAGGTGGGGATAGTATCAGGAATCATCTCAAAAATTACATATTTTTTCTATAACACCCAATGATTTCATAGTATTCTATCTCTTCAAAGAAATTCAATAACATCTGTTACACGCAACACTGTGTTCGAGAGCACAATGACTTTCCAAACTAGTCGTTCAAAAAGAGGTTATAAATAGAAATAACTGAATTTTTTATTTTATATACTTAATATAAATTTTAAATCCATATTATGTTTTTATTAGACATAATATATGAACAAATTCATTTTTTCAGATAAAGAAAGTATTTTTCAAAAAATGCAATTTTACTACCTTTTATTGGATAAACTTTATTAAAACCAATATTTCACAGTTTTATATATTCATTTTACTGAAATTAAATTATTCCTTAGAATCAGGACATAAAAATTTAGTTTGGATAAATTTTTGGTACTTTTCTGATGACATTCATATTTTGAGGAATAATGAAAAATACTAAATTTTAACTAAAAACAACTTTTTTAATTGAAATAATTTATGATGGTCAATTTTAAAATTGTGTGGTTTTAAAGTATCATTAGATTATATTTTTATCATTTAATATAATTTAGGTCCTTGGATGTAATTTCATATTTAAACTAGACATAAACAAGTTTCAATCTTTTGATAGTTATTATTTCTTAAAAACATGATATTTGTTTTGACAATGGAAATTAATTTTAAATGAATTTATATCACTTTTGTGTTTTGAATTTTGATAGATGGATTCCATATTTTGAATCATGAGGTCCAATTTGTGAAAATATTTAACATTTACTTTTAGTCATTATGAATATTTTCCTCAATAAATAATTTTTTACCATTGTTAAAGGGTAAATCATGTAAATAAGAGTAAACCAATATTATTATAATAATATTTACATACACTAAAATGTGTCCTATTTCTATTGGCTGATACATTTATGACCATATACATCATTGGATCAATTTTCGGTCACCATGGAGGCACATGACAGTGATAATGTAATTTTATATTAAATAATCAAAAGTAAATACAAAAATAACAAAAGCATATATCATTTAGTAATAAAATTTTATATAAAGATATATAATCTATCTATTATACTATAAATATCCATTATAAATCTAAAATGGTTTCCTAATTCATGATATTTTTTTATCATTTTTATAAATAAAAAATTTATTTATATATGACACAATAATGATGTAGAATTTTCCATATTAATGAAATAATCAAATAAATAATATTATAAATATTAAAACAAATGTAAATATAAAGTTTTGATGCCATATAAAAATTTTATTGGTTAATAAGACATGTTATTATGGATTCGATGTATTGTTTTTGACGTAATCAAATTGTTATGACTTTTTCAAAAACCAAAAACTAAATAATGTCAAAATTGACATAAATGAGGTTTTAAAACAAATACTATTTTATTGAATGATATAATAGTAATAAAAATATAATGATTGGTAATAAGACTTATATAATAATATATGTGAGATTAATGAACCACCATGGGTTCTCGTGGAATGTTATAGTATATTTATTAACCATATAATATAAAAATACAAAGAGGCATGGTAAATGATGAACTACTTTACTAAGAGATAAATCTGAAATATAAGTTTAATATGATGAACTAAAGCTATCTAAAACTAATTAATTAAGATAATTTATACCCATACCCACCCTAGCCTTTAAAAAATTAATTTTTGTGCCATTAGAAACCAAAATTGATTTTATTATGAAATAATATATCTATCTTTTCCTAAAGTGAACATCACCTCTCTTATAAAAGGGAACTTACCATTCTCTTAATTTGACACGTCCAAAACATTTTTGCTTGTCCAGACCCTAATGAAATATCCTTCCAACTTTCCTCCCTTAATGTTAGAGCCCTTACTTTGGTCATAAAACCAACCAAAGCATCTGTTTTGATCAAATCAAAAGGAAGAAACAAAAGAAGAGATAAATATATCATCACCTCTTTCAAGTTATTTTCTTCTTCCACTTCCTCTTTATTTGTTGTTTCCATTCAAATATAATAACTCCAGTATCTTATATATATTGTGATGAAATTATAAAAATGGTATAACAAATTTCATTACTCTATCCATCCAATAAATGACAATGTCACCATACGTGTTTACATACAGATTATTGTCTGCACGTCGTGGTGTAGATTGTTATTCAAACACTTTATTATTTGGACTGGTATAATAATGAGTATAACTGATGTAAATAAAAAATATAACATGTTAATTATTCTTTATATATGATATATCATCCAATTACATACGATTTCACTATTAATATAATGATATTGTCACTCATGCGTAAGTACGGATTACCATCTCCATGATGCAATGAGATTAATTTCAATTTTCACCATTCAACGATTAATTTTAAAAGGTTGGGGCCGAAGCCTCATTTTTATTATTAAATTAAATAAAAGAAAACTTTAACTGGGTAGAGGGATACCCATTACATATAGCGAAAGCCCAGTGGGAATTTAGCCCATTACATAGCCCGTAGGCCCAAATTTTTGGTCTACGGTCTATTTTTTAAATAATATTGCTACAGTACAATCACTACTATAGTACCGCACAATACGTGCTACTACTATAGTTCCCATGTCTCTGCTATAGGGACACCATTGCAACATTGACTATAAAAATATATATCATTAATAAGTATGTAATATATGACATAATAATTCTACTGTATATATATATATATATATATATATTTTTATTTATTTATGTGGTTGCATATAACTTATTCACTTAGTTCCATTCAATGCAACATGAAAATAGAAAAAAAATTTATTCATACGTATGAGTTACCGTCTCCATAAACGGTGTTTTGAATTTCATATATATGTCTATTATACATATTTATTTTTTAAATATATATGATATATAAATCATTTTTTATATTCTGGATGTATTTAAATCATGTTCTACGTGATACAATCAAGAGTAAAATGTTTAGACATGTATGATAAAGAAAGGAATTATTACCAAAAATAATAACATAACATGTAAATTATTATTTAATGGCAAGTATAATGTCATAAATGAATCATGTATGATATCATAAATATCAATATGGTTTTCATATAATTTAATGACATTCTACAGTCTTTATACAGAAGGTTAAACGTACCCTCGACTAATGTAAAGTAAAAGGTAAGGGTTAATTTCACAATCACATTATTATCCGAGCTTGTTTTACATATGTATCTACTAGGTCATATTTATTATCCATGTACATGTTTCATAAAAGAGTTTTCAAGGAGATTATTTTAGGTGTCTTGTTTTACTAAAACATCTTTTTAAATGTTTTAAATATTTATTCTTCAAAATCATTCTCACTAATGTCCTTGTTTTCAAAATGGTTTTTAAGGATTTAGTTATATGGACATGAATGTTTTTTAAAAATTTAATTTATTTCAAAAGTTTCAAAGTGGTATGGGACCCTTTGATTTAAAAAGTTCTTTAAGTGTATTCCTTTCAAAATTGTGTGACTTTTAAATGTTTTCATGAAAGAGGGATATTTCACTCAAAGAGTTTTACAAATCATTTTCTTCTATGTTAACTTCCTTTAATGGATTTTTGAAATTGTTTGATGATGATTTATTATGATACAAATCTTCCATTTTGTATTGAAGGTTTTGTGATATGTTTCATTGTGGAAATGTTATTTTTATACCATTCATGGTTTTTGGATAAAGCATTTATATTTCATATGCTAGTTTTAATACAAATTTTTTATGTTATGTTTAAACCTTTTCATATGAGGAATGAAATGGACTTAGTAAGTGACCGGTGGAGCTCACTATAGCTCCCTGATGCATCTGTAGGTCACATGAAAAAAACTAGTGGATTGGCACATGGATTTGACAAAATCTCATTTGTAGTATTGGCACAGTGCCTTGAATATGTTGTTATGAAGCCTGGCGTTATACATTCTATCATTATAAAAGTTACAATTGATATTTCATGTGATTATTCGACTAGTAGAATAACCATACCAATAAGTTAATGGAATTATTTGATTTTATCATGGCCATATTATTCTAATTATTATGTCTAAAAGGATTTTTTTAGTCTAATACATTGCCTTAAATGTTTATGCTTATTTATGAATGTTTTTTCTATATTTTTATCCTTACTGAGCATATAAGCTCACCCCTTTCTTTGTTTTATTTTCCTAGGATTCCAAGAAGTGTATTATGATTGATAAGAACTGTTAATCTAGGGGTTTAATGGAATTATCAAAGGATTATTGATGTAGTGTTTTACTTTATAATGTGTAATGTAACATTCATGTATGTAATCTATTTTCCATGACTGCTAAACTCATCGGTCATTCAGGACCTGATTCCTTGTAAACATGTTAATGTATTAAAGTAATGCACCGAATCTGGGAAACTAGGGTCTGGGCGATACAGTTGGTATCAAAGGATGTTTAGTACAATCCTTAGAAACTAGATTTAGTTAAACTATGATTATTGAAAATTACCCTAAGATAGGCTTTGAGTATTAGTATAGAAGGTATTCCTAGAATTTTGGTGATGTATATAGTTTGTGAATTTTCCAAAAAAATACATCCCTAGCTGGATATGAGCAGGTAGAAGCAGCTCTGGCACAGATGTACCTAGTGTTAAAACCTGAAGACACCACATTGATATATATTAGAATAGGAACTGTGGTATGGTAATAGGCATTTCTGCAATAATGGTTATGATACTCTTGAAGATATGCTTAAGATAATTCAAATTTTCATTACAAGACATTATGATGGATTTATCAGTAAGTACTTCCTCAAAGAAAACATTTTATGATTATAGATTATATGCATAATCGTTTTAATTTCCCTTAGGTATTTTATAAGTTTGGAATTATGCATTGTGATTTATAAACTAACATTGTGTATGATATTGTTTAAAAATGGAACCTAGTAAAACGTATGATAATTCCTACAAAATTCATGATCGAAAGATTATACGAGATCATATCATTCATTGTATTAACTCAAAATTTAAAAGGGAAATATACCCCCATGTATTTTCATTATATGATGAAATAGTATCAGGTGTTAATAAGAGAAGTAATGAATTTTATGATTTTTATGGATTTTAAAGGAAGAAAGAGAAGAAAATGATGGAAGAGAGAATTATGGATAAAGGGAATAGTGGAATGAAGGATTTTCCCATAAGAGATAACTATGCAATGAATCACCTTGGTCAATTCCTGAAGGGAATGAGAGTTTGTTATATGTGTGGATAAAAAAGAAACGAAGTACGTGATTGCAAGGGTAAGAAAATTTTTACAAATGTACAATGTTTCATCTTCAAGAAGTTGGGACACTATGCGAATCAATGTACAAATCATCATAGTAAAACCTAAATTCTACTACTAGATAATAATAAAGTTATGATTGGATCAAAGATGAAGTGGAATGATTAGGGTTATAATGTTGTTATTAAAGTATTGTGTCATTTTATTATTGTATTTATTATGTGCATGTTATAAGAATTATAGAGTATATATGGATTGTACTGCAATACTATTTCATTAAGGACTTGAGATTCTGTGGAACCAAGAAATGTGACTCTATAGTAGGTCGATTTTTTTGAAAATATATAGTTGAGAGAAAGATAATCAATAATTTAGTTCTGATACTGAGGTAGTGATTTTGGAATAACATATGACTAGTTTGGATAAATCATATTGGATATTCTTGACTACCTTGAAACTGATTAATGATTTGTATATTCCATCATCGTAGGAGATTACAGTATTTAGGGATAGAAGGAGTATATCATGTACTCTATAAGGAATAAGGTATCATGAATGTGATCAATAATGTTTTATGGTAATTCAATGTGTTACATTCTTTTAAAATAATACAACATGAATGTATTAATATGTTATTACGTGGCAACAATGATCAACATTATATTTACCTTAATTATAAATTATGGACTGTGAGTTTGGACAGAAGTATTTTGGGTAATTATAAATGTTGGAATCAATTATGTTTGACATTGGATACTATTGTTAAGGTTAAATCATTTCCTGAGATTATTTTTGGACTTTTATAAAAAAGGAAAACCCAGATGTTGGATGACACCCTGTCGCGTTCGACAAGGTCGCGAGCCTTGTACCCGTAACCGAAGGGTGACAAGGGTGAATCACCAACCTCTGGACTACATGATTTCCTAATTTTGTATAGTGTATTTTTTATAAATGGTTTAACAAATTAATTATAAAATCATTATTTTTTGAACCTTATACCATTTGGATAAATAGAATATTTTTGAATTCTATTGTCTTTTGGAATGAAATATTAGTTTATGTTAGGAATTAGTTTAAGGATGAATGTTTACTTATCAAGTATATTTTTTCACTCTTATTCTATGAAAAAATTATTTCTGAAAATTTAGTTAAGGGATCTAAAAAAATTATTATCCTAATACCTTATGTTTTGATGCAACGATGATATTTTATTTCATCTTAGATTGATGGCCTTGAGAACATCAATTTCACACATGTCTGTGATTGATGACCTCAATCACACCCGATAAATATTTACATTTTCCCTCAAATTATGTGTCTTTAATTTCCAAAGATGTTACCATATTTTAATCTCTATGTTGGTGGTGACTTTTTCATTTCACTTTCCCTCTTATTATGACTAAATTTTATTAACCCTGTTTCTGATGTGAGTTTTCCACAAACGAATTTTCTATTTTCAACCTCTTAATTTATAAGAATAAGTTCAAATTCAGAGGATGATATTTATTGAATGAGGTTAGAATATAACACCCCAATATTTCATAGTATGTTATATCTTCAAAGAAATTCAATAACTTGTCATACACACAATACTAAGTTCGAGCTCACCATGACTTAATAAACTAGTCATTCAAAAAGTGTTTATGAATAAAATTAACTAAATTTTGAATTTAATATAATTAATATAATTTTAGAATCCATATAATGTATTTATTAGACATAATATAAGAACAAATTCACTTTTTTCATATGAAGGAAGTATTTCTCCAAAAATGAAATTTTACTGCATTTTAAAGGAAAAACTTTTTTAAAACCAGTATTTGACACGTTTATATATTAAATTTAATGAAATAAAATTATTAATTAGAATAGTGACATAAAAATGTATTTTGGATAAATTTATGGTACTTTTCTGATAACTTTCATATTTAAGTGAAATTGAAAATACTTAATGTTAATTAAAAACAACTTTTTAAATCGAAATAATTTATTATGTTAAATTATAAATTTAAGTAGTTTTAATGTATAATTAGATTATATATTTATAATTTAATATAATTTATTTCATTGGATGTAATTTCACATTTAAACTATTCATAAACAAGTATCTATCTTTTGATAGTTATTATTTCATAAAAACATGTTTTTTTGACAACGAGAATTAATTTAAACTTAATTTATGTCACTTCTATGTTTTGAATTTGAAAAAATATAATCCATATTTATAATTAATATGTCCAAAAATTTTTAATATATAACTTTTATTTTTAGTCATTATGAAAATTTTCTTCAGTAAATATTTTATTTACCTTGGTTAAAGGTTAAATTTGGTAAATAAGGGTAAAAAATATTATTATTATAATATTAAATTACACTAGAATGTGTACTATTCCTATAGTATGATACATGTCTAACCATGGGAATCCTTGGGTAGATTTTGTGACACCATGGAGCCAGACTATAGTGATAATTAAATTTTCTATCAAATAATCTAAAGTAATGACAAAAATAACAAAAGCATATATCTTTTTGTAATGCAATTTGTATATAAGGTTATATAATTGATCCATTTTACTATAAATATTAATTAGAAATATAAAACGATTTCCTATATCATTATATTTTATTTATAATTTTACACATAAAAATATTTATTTATATATGACAGAATAATGATGTAGTATTTTCCTTATTAATGAATGAATCTAATAAATTAAATTATAAATATTAAAATTAATATTATTTGAAATTTTTGATGTCAAAAAAATACTTTTATGGGTTAATATGAAATTTTATAATTTATTAAATGTATTTTTTTAAGTAATCCACTTGTTACGACTTTCAAAAAAACCAAAAACCAAATATTGTCAAAATTGACATAAATGAGTGTTTAAAACAAATACTGTATTATTAAATGATATAATAGTCCTAAAAATACAAGGATCAGAAAAAATTCTAATATAATAATATATATTACATCAATGAACAACTTGGGGGGTTCTCTTGGCATGTAATAGTATGTTTATTAACCATATAATATAAAAATACAAAGAGACACGTTAAATGACAAACTATTTAACTATGAGTTAAATCTAAATGATAAGGTTAATATGGTGACATAAACCTGTCTTAAACATATTGGTTGATAGTTTTTCGACCCATACCCCCCTTATACTTTAAAATAATTCAATTTTGAGCCATTATAAATTGAAAAAGATTTTATAATAAAATAATATTTCAAGCTTTTCTTAAAGGGACCCACACCAATCTTATAAAAGTGAACTTCCACTTCTCTTAATTTCACACATCCAAAGCAATTTGGATCAACAAAAACCCTAAAAAATATCCACCCATGTTTACTTCTTCCATCTTAGAGGCTGTCCTTTGGTAGGAAAGCCAACCTAAGTAGCCCTTTTGATCAAATCAAAAAGAAGAACCCGAAGAAGAGGTAAATATTTGATCACCTATTTCAAGTTCTTTTCATCATACACATCCTTTGTTTTGTTGTCTCCATTATAAGATAATAACACTAATGTATTATATATACTTTTATGTTATTATAAAAATGGTACAACAATTTTCATTACTCTATCCATCCTATAAATGTCAAAGTCACAATATGTGCGTACGGACGGATTGTCGTCTCCATGTCGTGGTGTAGTTTGTTACTCAAATTCTTCATTATTTTGATGGGTATAATAATCAGTATAACTGATGTAAATAATAAATATAACTTTTTAAGGATTATTTATATATGATATACCATCCAATTAAATATGATTTCACTATCAATATAATGAAATTGTTGTTCGTGCATATGTAAGGATTACCATCTCCACGACATGATGAGATTCATTTCAATGTTAACCATTAAACGACGATTATAAAACTATATATCATTAATAAATTTGTAATATATGAAATAATAATTCCACTGGATATATATATATATATATATGTTTGTGTACTTACATATATCTTATTCACTTAGTTCCATTCAATACGATATGAAAAGAGAAACAACGTTTATGCGCACGTACGACCTACCATCTCCATAAACGGTGTTTTACATTTCATATATATGTATATTATACATATTTAAATTCTAAATATATATGATATATAAATTATGTTTTATATTCTTGAAGTATTTAAATAATTATCTATCTGATACAATCAAGAGTAACAAGTTTAAACACATATGAAAAAGAAAGTGATTATTACCTGAAATGTTAATTTATCATGGAAATTATTATTAAATGTGTAGTATAAAGTAAAAAATGAATCATGTATGATATAATCATTATTAATATGGTTCTGTTATAATTTAATACCATACTGTGTTATTTAAACAAGATGTTAAATGAATCCTTGACTAAAGGTAATTACTAGGTAAGGGTTAATTTCTAAATCTCTTTATTATATGAGGTTGTTTTTATGTAAGTATCTACATGGACATATTTATTTTAAATTTACATGTTTCATAAAAGGGTTTTCAATGAGATTATTTTAAGTTATTCTTTATTAAAACATCATTTTAAATGTTTGTATTTTTTATTCTTCTAAAGCATTCTCATTAATGTTCATGTTTTGAAAATGGTTTTTAAGGATTTATTTATATGGACATGAATGTTTTTTAAATTGTTAAAAACTTTCATAAGTTTCAAAGTGGTATGGGGCACTTTAACTCAAAAATGTCTATAAATTTATTCCTTTCTAAATTGTGATACTTTTAAATGTTTTCATGAAAAAGTTATATTTCTCTCAAAGTGTTTTACAAATCATTTTAATATATCTCAACATCCATTGATGGATTTTTAGACTTGTTTTATGTTTATTTATTATGATAAAAATATTCAATATAATATTGAATGAATTGTGATATGTTTGACTTTGGATGTGTTATTTTTAAACAATTCATGGTTTATGGATAATGTATTGACATTTCGTATGCTAGTTTTAACACGAATGTTTATGTTATGATTAAACCATTTCGTATGAGGAATTAATTGGAATTACTAAGTGACTGATGGAGTCTTCTATAGCTCTTTGATGCATCGGTAGGTCTCATGAGACAAACTAGTGTCCTAGCACTAGGCTTTGAAAAAATCTTATTTTTAGTCTTGTAACAAGCCCCTGACTATGTGATTATGAAGTCAGGCATTATACATTCCATAATTATAAAAGTGGCTATTCATATTGCATGTCATTATTTGACAAGTAAAATATACATTAGAAGAAGTAAAAGGGATATTTAATCTTTTCTTTTCCATATTATACTGATGTTTAATATTAAAAGGATTTGGTTATATTTTAATAAATTACCTTAAATGTTTATTCTTATTTTTAAAAGTTTCCTCTATATTGTCATCCTTACTGAGCATCTAATCTCACCCCTACCTATGTTTTATTTTTCCTAGATTCCACTAAGTGTATTATGATTGATAAACAGGGTTAAGCTATTGGATTAATGGAGTTCTCAGAGGATCGTTTATGTTGTGTCTTATTTTCAAATATGTAATGTAATGTTCACGTATGTGATCTATTTTCCAAGACAGCTAAACTGATTGAACTTTCCAGACTTGATTCCCTATAATCAAGCCAATGTATTAAAATAATTAACCGAATCTAGGTAACTAGGCTTTGGACATTACACTTACCCCTTAAATTATGATTAGAAAGACATATCAGACTCAACCATAGTTTCTTCAATTATAATTTGATGATTGGGTCTATGAACATATTGAGGATTAATACACCCCATGTGTTGTTACTCTAGAAATTATTTTTGGAGGGTAATATGGAGATAGAGTCATTAACAACCTTCACTAAATTCACCACTAATGGTGAATGTGGTCACTTTATGGGTGAAAATATAAGGGACGTTATGTGAGATTATTTACAACAATTAAAAAAATATTTGGGGGTAGTTAAAATAAAAATAGCTATAGTGGCTATGGAGGACCCAGTTCAGTTGTGATAAAACCTCAAACAATCATTTTCAATATAGGAGCTTCCTGGAAGAATTCCTTCATAATGGAACCCAATGTCAAGATCTCCATTTAATTTAGAAATTACATTATGCATACTATGGTTAACATTGTGTATTTTCTACTTTATTATCAATGTTATTTACTCATATAATATTTTGATTCAATATGCCTCCTTCAAAAAAAATTAAATAACCCCTATTACGTCCTGCCTCTATTGTCAATACTCTGAAAAGGATAAATACATGTCTCCTCCAAATCCATTAAACTCACATTTAAAGGTTATTCACACCATTGATAACTCCATATATTTTGGATTCCATTGTTAAAATGAGGCTCCAGGTTAGCCTCTAATATATGTGGGACCCAAATAGGAATCATAGTCATGGATTCCCTCAATAATGTAGGTCCCTTATGGGAGGTATTGAGAGCAATCATTCATATATCTATTAAATATTTATTCTCCATAGAATGTGTTGGAATATAAGGGAATCCCTCATGAAATATGACCCTAGTCCCTCATGCAAGGGGTAACACTCCCCATGTATTCATATCATATAATAAATTGCAACGTGCATGAATATAGTAGTAAAATCTTCCTTACAATGTATAATACTAAATACGGGTTCCATTAATGATTTCTCCACATCGAGTCATTTGTGAGTGAGGAAACTTGAACTAATGGAGGCCCCATGCATAGTTCCCATTAAAAAATCATTAAATATATTCATTAATATGTCAGTTTTTTCTTATTCTAATCATGTCTCAAGTTTACATAGAAATCATCATTGATCATGCCAACAACATGATTAAAATTCCTCCATTCTGGGCCTCCTACTAGGTATAAGTACAAGATCAATACACTTTCACATAAGCCAATACTTGGTTTAGGAATTCTAGGGTAGCCTCACATGAATAATAAAATCTCATTTTACATCGTATACACATTTCTTGATGTGAATGTCCCTAGATATTGGAAATGAACATTGTGGCCACTGTATTTAACACTTTACATATGTGATGTTTTAGACCCAGTTCACTCAAAATTAACCAAAAGGAGTAGCCCTTTGGTCCTCAAGTGTTACTCCCTATACATCAGAGTTTTTATTCAAGTAGTAAGGGTCTATGATGGTATATTTGGGAGCTTATTCCCTAATTATCATATTGGAACACTATGGAATACAATTGAAAAATAAGTATTGTATTAATATAATAATGATTAATTGTTGAAAAAACATCCAGACCAAAATAAATAACCAATTCCATAAGCATTGGAATAAAAAAATAGATCCATACCCACTATCATATACAACATGATTTCAATTAAGTTGATTATAAAAAATGGTGGAAACATAAGATATAAAGAAATATCTATTTAAAACATGCTATAAAAATAAAAAATTATTAGAATCTATCACCAATAGATTCAAAAATTTATGATCGATCCTCTAATCCCATACTCTAGAAAATTATTTAAAATAATGAATCCATAGCAGTATGATTTTCTATTTTCACTACCAATATTCATCATGTTTTTTTTGGTACCAATTTTAATCCCAAATAAGGAATGAAAGGTACTAATTAGACACTACTAATGGTGTCTAACGTTCTAAAGTCCATGATTATGTAGTGAAATAGGTTTTTGTTAGAAAAAATAAATTATTAAATCAAATACTTGAAACACATTCTAGAACGTGACTCCCATGGGCCACCCATCAGATTCTATATTCAATGGGCTGTTATATTATCTCTATAAATGCTTATCTGAATTTAATAATAGGCTTGATACATGATTCTCATTTCCAACGACTCAAAAAATTGATATCATTCATATAATATTTGAATATGTACTATGTAATGTAAGTGTAAAATAACATAACCATGGTCATCAATTTTGAAAGTCATTGAATAGATCAAATTGATTTCAATATATTTGAATATGAATCCATCAATATATTAATTGAACTCATAATCCCATCCCTGGTTTTCATCATAGGTAACCCATGTATTCCTTAGGTTTACTATGAACCCATCAACCAATGAGTCCATTCATGGAATTACTCATTAGAACCTTGTTATCAACCAACGAATGGTATAATGAAATTTTCCTATGAGAACAGCTTATGAATTCTCTATATGAACAAGAATTATCACTCTTGAAAAAATAATGCATTTTCCTCTGAGTAAGTCCTTGGAATTCAATGTTAGGAACCCTTGTTTGACTTGTGGCATAATATAATTCTTCTCACTAAGTGTACCAATCCAAATATTTCCTTATATGAATTCATGTGTCCTCAAAATATTAATATATTTCCATTTATAAATCACCTTAATTTAATAAGCATGATATACCCATCAAGTGTGTTTAGATTCATAATTAATTCATTGCTCCTATCATGCCACACATAATTTTCAATGAATATAGCCTATCCATGCCATTAACAAAAATTCAAAATTCAAATTCTCATTTCCTCACATGGTTTAAATCTAGATTAGATTATAAGGATTGAGGAAAAGGGATGTGGATAATCCAACCCATGTTGAATATAGTTATGTTCACATTTCATTCAATTCATTGTAACATCATAAATAGAAGGGGAAAGGTACATACCTCAGAAGTTGATTTGATTACATGAATAAAATTTTTACAGTTATCATATTTAATAAGACACCCATGGGGTCATTCTAATTGAGGTTATCAACTTTTAATGGGGTTAACTAGCCTCATGGGTTGCATAGGAGAAGGCCCATAAATTTTATATAGGAAAAAATCGTTGCAAGAAGTGAAAAATAGGATGCATGGAACATGGCATAATTGTCTAATTTATAATCTCTCTACCTTTAGATAAAATCATTAAACCAACTATAAAGGATATTAGTAGGATCATAATCCATTATTGGAATCTAATATGTGATAGAATGGGATAATTCCTATAAAAATATGAATGCCCTAAAAATAAGGCATTTTAGCTCACAAAAAAATAATTCCAATGATAGTGAAATAGTCTAAAAATGAAATAATGTTGAGTGGAAACTATATTGTATTACATAAAATGTGATATATGTAATGTTAATTGGGAACCAAATGAAGGTGGTAGCTCATATCCTACCCTGGATACCGAAGGAAGATCTCAATATGAGGGAGAGAAACTATATTGTTTGAGTGAAGAAAAAGGAATAGGAATAGTTAAATACCTGGGTAGAAAACCTTTATTTACACCCATTTAATGAGATTCATGGTTTGGTTTCATAGTTTGTCTGAATCCTTAACCAATAATGAAAATACACTACCTATGTGGAACATCCTATTCTTTGGCCATATGGATCTACTATATAATTTCCATGAATCTCCACATATGGTCATCCAACTTCATTTTCATGAAAAAAATAACTATTAACCTTTACTTACTAGTCCACATAGTTACTACTAAAAATGTACCAACCATGAAACACGTGTTATTTTTTAAAATACATGACTTCTTGTCTCTGAACAAGCCATATATGCTCCTAAAACCTCTTTGAAATCATTTGAGAAACCCATAAGGTTAAAAGGTATATTCAATCTAAAAATTCATGGTCCCATAACCCAGGAGAAAGTTACTTAAATTAAAACCTCCCATTATTAAAATATTTCATCCTTTAATATAAAACATCATATGACAATACCTCTTCACACTAAATATTTACCTTAGCAACTCACTCCCATGTATCATCATGTGCACTGCCATTCAACCATAACACCCTTATCAGAGTAATTGGCCAACCTGTGAAATCCTCTATGATATAATAAATAATATGTATGGGATGTTGCACAAAATAAGTATCAAAATCCATCTCAACATTATCAAGATGAAGGAAATGATATGGGTCTAAATGGTAATTGTAAAGATAAGATTTTTTTAAGATATCTTGCATAGATTGGTAATTGTGAGTTAACTGATAATGATAAGCTACAAGATTGAATATATCTAGAATATAAAAAGGGCCCTTAAATTTAAATACTGTTTTCCTTGTTTCCAGAAACCATTTATACCCAAGTCTACGTGAAATATATAAGAAGATCTAATATATCCCTCAAAATCGTGATATATACAACGATAATTGGCATTATAATTATTCAAATGTTTAGCTACTTCCATGAGAATTTAATAATTTATTCCATAATTTATACTCATAAATTAGATGAGTTCCTTGTTGCACTTCCACTCCTACCTCAAACTATCATAGTGGTGAATGGAACGTCTAAACATATAGTGCTTCATAAGGATCCACAATTTTAGTTTCTTAAGATATATTATTATAGGAAAACACAATTTGAGGAAAGTGTTTCTTAGAAGAACCCCGAAAAATAAGGAAACATTCCATGAGAATTTTCGCCAACATCTATTTTATATACATAGACTACCTATCATTCTATGGGTGGTAGGATATACTCATAATTATTTATCAACTCAACGCCTTCAAAAATCCTATAGGGAACCATGAAACCAACCAGGAATATTTTTATAATACTATAGAACATGGAACTTTGTGAAGGAATATGACCTCAGTGACTAACATCCTTTAAATAAAATCTACTAAAATTGAATCTTTAATTGGTAAAAAGTGTGAGACCTCTGTAAACCTATCTACGATCACCTATACTACATAAAATCCTTGAGTTGACCTAAGTAAGACCATCACAAAATCCACAGTGACATCATCCAATTTCCACTCAGGAATGGCTAATAGATTCAAGATCAACATCAATAATTAGTATTCTTCCATCGCCTGCTGACTAGTGAAAAATAGTGTGTAAAAACCAAAAATCTCCCATTTTATCTATGGTAACCAATAATATGGCACAATTCATTGTAAATATTAATAACACTAAGATGAAATTACCAAGAAGTGTAATGATATTGTCACATAAAATCTTCTCATATGCCTTATCTAACCTAAATAATCCCATGAACTCTGAATATCTCATCTACATCAATAACCCAACTAGGTGGTGGGTGATCATCATTAATATGTTCATATGTTTCAAAGACCTTGGGATCCGAAAGATTCTTCCTATTGACTCTATATATAAGTACATATTTCATAGATAAGTATAAAAGTATATTTTGAACATGATGGTCCTATTACATTAGATGCATTTTAGAAAAAAAAATTATATCACCCCTTATTCTTTACTACACTCTTGAATAGATTGTGTTAGTAAGTTATAGCATTGTGAAACAACCTATACATTTTTCTTCAATGAGTTAAATTAATCTCAATATGGAATTATTGTTGTTATTAAAACAACCATATCTATTGAAGGATGAATTCATGTTTTTTAAATATGTATTTAAGAATTGTTTTGTCCTTAAATAGTTTAAAATGATCTCAAAACAAGTGATTCCTTGAACAACATAAGGAATTATCAATAATTTCATGATAGAGACCATGTTTTTGGTAATTTTGTTTATGTTACCTCAACTAGATAAACCCAAATACCATGAATCGATCCCCTTTCATTACAATGGATCATAGAATAATTCTCGATGCATAATAGTAATATATTTTTATTCTACTATGATCATGAAAAATTAATATCATCATTGAAACCACTTTTTTTAAATTCGATGAGTGGTTCTATAATACATATGAAAACATGTATAATGGAACTCTAATATCCTAAAATCCTCAATAAACTCTACATATCAAATAGGTTCTAGTGATTTCCCAAAGATTCCACATATATATCCTTCTATGAGACCATAGATACTTCGGAATCTGGGAGAATGTTACCTATGAAGTGAGATATATTGATCAAAAAGTGTCATTCAGTGAGATAAACAT
Source organism: Viscum album (assembly GCA_963277665.1). Taxonomy (NCBI): domain Eukaryota; kingdom Viridiplantae; phylum Streptophyta; class Magnoliopsida; order Santalales; family Viscaceae; genus Viscum; species Viscum album. Next base: position 1,395,810,808 of record OY728166.1, read on the forward strand.
ATATCATGATCTTTAAGTTCATTTTAGAAGATATCATGATATATTTCATGGTCATGTAGATTTTAAAAACACACCAAGATATTGTCCAGGAATACTAACCCAAATGACTCTAGACGTGGAGGGAATCCATGATTCATCAGAGTAATGGTATCTATCAGTGTGTTCATGATATTGAATGACATGATAAAATAATAATTTAATATATATCTACTATAGAATGTTGTATGAGGTATATCTAATAGTGTAATTCATACTTGATGATATCCCAAACATATATCGATCATGGAGAAAACCCTCACTCCTTAGATCTCTTTGAAGTGGTAATCTATATGAGTTAAAGGATAATGGTTATTTGTATTAAGATAATTCAATTCCTTGAAATTGAAACAAAACTAAAGTTCGCATATGCATCCATAGAGAAAATAATGGGTTAACCCTATGGTGAAGTACTTTTTCCTAATATACAATTATATTCCATGAACACTAGTTACCTATTACACTCTTTTAACACAGTAGTTTCCATCTTGTAAAGAGGATTTTATACTGATAATGTTATTGGTACTATTTCAATAATAAACTCTAACTCCATCTCAGGATCTATCTTATAAAAATCATCAAGGTAGATGACCGTAAAAAAAATTAGTTCATGAGGGAGATTTATAGGTTGTGTTCCAAAATCATCTAGAAAATGATAAAAATATCAAATGGTACTTCGCTCATCCATGATGCTCATGTCTATAATGAATCACTTTGAATACCCCACCAACCTTGTGAATATATGTAATTCTATGATATAAACCCTCTGATGACATCAATCAACCTATTCACTGTATGAAACCATCTATTCCATCTCATGAATGATGTAAAAATGTTACATCTCAGGGATTAAGAGGTCCCACAAAACATATATCTTCCTACATCAAGGTGGAAATCATCCTATTTGTGTAAACATTCCAATTATAATCCCAATGAAGTATCAAGTTCCATCACCCCACAAAAATAATGAATCTCGAGCCCAATGCTCTCCATGATTTCAATGAATATAATGGTTTATGAAGTGATTGAGTTAAAATAATAGTAATATTGAGCATTATGAAACTAGACTGCAAACCATATAAGGTCCATAATTCTTCTCATTGGGTAGCTACTTCACTATATATATCCATAACAAACCATGTCCCTGATATATAGGTTGACTACCCTTTAAATGTCCAATATATTGGTAATATGTGTATAGTTTCTCGATCCCTCTGCCATGAAAACCACCTTAGCCAAAAATAATTGTAGTATTACATCTTCTAGTATGACTTGGAGCTTCTGAACCTTCACCTAAACATAGATTTTGATAATATCTTCTCCCTTGGGCCACTGGAGGAAATTCTTTATAACAGTGCAGAAGATGTTCCATATTTACAAAATCTTAAAACCCTACAAGATCCTTGATACACTAAATATCCATGTGTCCCAACCTACAAAATTGATGGAATACCAATAGACAACCTTGGTGACCAATCTAAAAATGAAATCCATGAGAAGAATGAAAATTTTTATTACTACCCCTGTCCCAAGCACTAATAGTTATAGATGTTGATCTACAATAGCCAACACCAACAGACTCTCCCAAATTAGGATTGTTAATGAGAAACAGATTTAATATTCAGATATATAAGTCATCCATAAAGAATTCACTAGTGATCATATGTCTCAAATAAGTCCATCATAAAATATTATAACTCATTATATCTCATCAACCAAAAGAATCGGTGAAAATCATTCATACTCTGTAAAATGAGTATAGTAGTTTATAAGAGATATATTTCCCATCACTAGGTGAATTAACTATTTGTCTCTATTATACATCAATGTCCTATCATATAAATAATCATAGAATGTATTTTATAAATACACACAACCCATATACCAAGGATGATATTAATGGGTAATATTTTCCCACTATCACGTGTGAGATTAGTGAAGAATATAATTATAAATCTCCACTCTCCTACTAGGAGACATCTTCAGATGATTAATGTAAGATAGAATGGCCTCTATAATTGAATTAGAATCATAAGGCCATCCACCCCTATAAAACATAAGATGATGATCTTGAATAAACTCATGTATGAACTCTTACATAGTAGGAGTTTTGAGCCTCTTTTTATTGTGAGTATGATACATAATAATCACTCTAAAAATTGATCATTAGTTCATAGAGTAGTAACAGAATGTGGTTTCATATGTGGAAATATAGGATGTAATACAAGTGTGCTGAGTCCCACCTACATTGGAGCATTTTCCTGAACACCTTCATGGTTAAAACTTTGAGGATTTCATGGCGGTATAGATCTATAAATCAAAATATACACCTCAAAATTTAATTTGATTACTAGAAAAATAAATAAATTAAGTAAATGACTCATAAATATATTCTATTATAAAAATAAAAACCTCCATCTTAATCCTAATTCCAGATCTATATGATATAATATATAATAAAAGAATAAAAGGGACACACATATCTGAAAACAAGTTTCTTTCTATGAAAATCCCTCTATTCTATGTCAACGGTTCTAGTGTATTGAGTTTTAATTTATAATTATATTGGAAAATATACTTCATTTGACAATTTCAATCCCCATTTAATAGAACCCATATCATTTAAGAGTTATATTTTAGTCATTCATATATTTATATATATAAATATATCATTTTTCAGTTACATATGTCTACCATTCACAAGTTATAAATTCATATGATTTATTAGTTGGAATTTGTAATACTTCTAACTGAAACAAGTCCTTTTGGATGGTCTAATAATATCGATCCCTAATACCAATTAATAGAGGCACATACTATCTTTAAATTTCAATTGGCATCTATTTAATTGCAAACACAAATGTTTAGTCCTTTTCATAAATGGTTTATTTATCAACATACCATAATTTTTTAATTAATGTACCATCGTAAAGATATATGGGAAACACCATTTATTTTAATGAAAAAAATTAATTAACCAATTATTAATCTAATTTATCATAATGGAACATTACACATATAATATATATTTTGTTCAAGGAACTACAAAATTATGCAATTAATTCTTATAGTAAAAAAAATATTTCATTGAATATTTTTCCATGATAATCCTCAATTTCATATTGTGTTTCACGTGAAAAAAGATCTATTATATAATAGAATATGGGAAAATAGAACCAATAATTATAATAAATTATAAAAACATGTTTTTCAACTAATAGTCAAACCGATAAAACTTTAATAAGAATAATCTGGAACATTATTTCCCATATTAGGTAATTTGGATTTTCCTTATATGTTGGATACAAACTCCCAATAATAGACTCATTACTAAATTTTATCACATATCAAGCCTCTTCTTAACCAAACCAAATAATAATAAAATTGGAAAAAAATTGCGATAATATATTTTGGATTCCCGGATGAGGTTCACTCAAAAGTAACCAAACATGATTTGGATACAAGGCCTCAAAAATTCCTCCTCTTAAGCCATAGGTTGTTGAATAGCATTGAGTCTCTATAATGTGATGATAGAGAGAATATACCCTCATTATAAGAGTGGAAAACATCAGTATAGAATGATATAACCAGCAGTGGATCAATATAATAATGAGTAATAATGAAAAAAACATATAGAAAATAATAAATTACCAAATCCATAGTATATATCATAAAAAACCAACAGTTACATATCAGCTATCACATTAAAAATGATGTCATATATTTATATTATAAAAAAATGGGTGATAGACATGATACATTGAAAAATTAATATATACAAAATATATACAAAATATTTATTATAATAAAAAACTATCAGTAATAGCATCATGAGGATACTCTCATACCTCTTATCATGTACTATATCATAATATATAATATCATAGATCCACATTAGGCCTCTTTCCATTGTAACTGGCTACATCCATGAATTCTGTCATAATTATAATCTAATGGAAACACATGGTGGTAGATATACTCAATAGGCCACCATCATATTTGTATAATGTTATCCATTTTATGAGTATACATTGAGACAATGTGAAAATCGAATAAATAATGTCATAAATTAAATACAATAAATCCTTGTCGTAAAGGGTCTCCCATGAACCACCAATCAGATACTAAAAACATGGCATAATATATTATGCCATTTAATGCTTATTATTTATGATTGAAATTGTATAATAGTTTCCAAAATCAATTATCATAGCCAAGGAATCCCTTTTTTATCATATTTATATATGGGTTCAATAATACCCATAATATTAAAATATAAGTGAAACTAAACCAATGTTAGCGTACATTTAATGAATAAATTGAATCGAAGTATTTTATTTGACATGTAATACATGTCCTTTAATTAATTAGTTATAATACTTATCCCATATTAGTAATTCCACATAGGGAACCCAAATATCGCTTCTAGTGTATTATAAATCCATCACCATAAGAGTCTCTCCATGACATTCCTCATTGAAACCTATGTATCACCCAAGGCATGGGATAATGTAATTTCCCACTAAGAACATCATTCTAATTCCATGTAATGAATCCAATAATGAATTATTGAAAAATAAATTTTTGGAAAATAATTACATCATGGACAATGAAAAATTGGGTTTATCCATCGCTAGTGTATTAATAGTGCTCCTTAAAATCATTGTTAAAACCCCCTTATCTCAGCACTTGAAAAAAAATTGTTAAAGGGGGTCATTAATATTGATTTTTAGTAGTGTTAAAAGGATAAATTAATAGCGCTATTTTTTTATTAAAGGGGTTTATTTATATTCACTAGTAAATAATAATATAAAAATTCCCCTCTTTATTAGTGCTATTAAAAAATCACTAATAAAATGGGTACTTATCAGCGCTTCTAAAAAAACTAATAAAGGGGGGAATTATCAGTACTTCTAAAAATGATCTGATAAAAATGTTGTTTTTATTAGATCCATTTAGAAGTGTTAATAAATACTATCCACCTTTATCGTCACATTTTTACTATCACTGATAAATTGTATATTTCGAAATAAAAATTATATTTTATTAAAAGACACCCATAGTAGAAGTTATAGTAATTTTTAGGCCTTATACTAATTTTTAGCCTCAATGGATGGTGATCGAGAGTTCATGTGGGCCACCAAGTCATAGATATCATCACATTCTTTTACAGATTAGTAGGTAGAGGTAAAACAAACACCCAGATTAGATGTTATGTCTATTTGAAAGGCTGTCAAATGCAAAAACCCCTAAAAACCCCATAAAGGATCATTACATTCAATATGATAATCTATTTCATCTCTAAAATTGGAAAAAATTATTTTCTTGAATTGAACTAATTAAAGATGATATTTATATCATTTTTTAGTCAAAATAATAATATATTCTATAGTTTAAAAAGTCCGAAATTGAACCCAAACATCAAATGGAAAAAAATTTGATCCAAGTGTCTATTTGGGCTCTACCGTATATAAATTAGTTACAAATATTTATTTTTCTTGATAGAACCCTCATAGAAAGAAGGACATTTATTATCATGCCCATAGATGTTCTTCCAAGCTTTTCTTCCCTTTATTGATGTCATGTATCATGATTCAATTATATTTATAAATCCAAGAAAGGTTTTCATTATTAAAATTTATCTACAGTGGTATTTCAAACATTCTATGAGATTCCAACGTAGATAACTTGATCTTGAAAGTGTCATCCAATATCTCTCCATTATAATGATGTACAAGAACCTAAACAACTTTTCTTTCGTCAACATTTTATTCAACACTTGTCATTAATATAATATTTGAGGCCATATTATGCATTTGGATTCTTTCTATGGATGCTTTAGATCCCGCTAATAATTTCGAATTCAGGCTCTTATAACTTTGGTCCTCCTAATCCATATAATTGGGAGTAGGATAATTTATACTATCAAGCTCTAGAGTTACATTTACAACCTGTGTTAGACCAGCCTCACTTTTTTCATAGTCCTCTACCACTAAGAAAACCATTTTGTCTCACCTACCTTCACATTCCAATTTGGAAAACTACTTTCAGTTTCCTTATCAAATGGACGAGAATCCTTAGATCATCACTTTAGATCTAAACTTAGAAGATGATCTAATATCTTTTGGGTTTGGAAGGTAGGATTAGTCCATCAATCTGTTACATTTATTATTCATAACAAGGATGTATCTTCCCAAATCCTGGGAAACATTCCTCCCATTTTCCTCCTTGAGTTGTGAAGTCCTCTGTCATGATCTCCCTCATGAATATCACTTGAAACTAGAATAAAGACTACTCATCTTGAATCCACCGCATATATTTTCTATCCCTCATTGAATACTTATTCCATTCAGGATCACTTTGATCCGAGGTTTATTCTTTATTTCCATGGAATTCTAATAGGTTACTAGGATATGGCATTGGCACTGTCCTTCTTGGCCTAGTCCCCATCAATGATTTCAATCATCCCTCTAAATTCATCATAGATAACTCCCAATCCTCATAGTCAATAGAACCTTCCGGGGTTGACACATGCAACACAATTCCTTGGTAACGATAACAGATCTAGTGCCCGAATCTAGTATAAGATTTAAAGTTTGATGAATTGGAATTAGGTTCCAAGACTGTTCCCACTCCATCAATTCCTATTTTCTCTAAGGAATATTGGAATAACATGGGTTTAATGAGATCATTACTCCATTGGTTCAAACAATTATTAACATTTAGATTAATATTTATGTGGCTCATGTCCTCTAGAATGGAGTTGGCCAAAATTAACCCACTAGTGTCGTTTTCAACTGCATCAGATTGTCGAATCATAAAAAATGGATCCTCATGGTCCATTTTTCGTCTTCGATGACAAGAATATGATATGTAACCCAATCAATTTTTATATATATAGTATCCTCTCTTTGATTCAAAAAAGATCTCGTTTTTATTGAAAACAACCCCAATAGGAATCCTGAACCGTTCCTCTAGAGGCATATAGGCATCCAATTCAAGAATAATGTTGTGGAAAATCGTGCGGAACACTATGATAATTTGACTTTACAAACACAAATATCTACCTACTATATTTATAAGTGTATGTTTATGGAATCATACCCACAACACCATATTAGTAATATACCGATTCATATGAAAATCACTGGACCACTGAAATAGTTAAAAACGGTCGCCATTACAGTTGCACAATGCATTGGTCAAGGAGGTAATCAATTCTTTTGTAGAAGAGAAAAATATCCTAATATGTCATTTATTTGGAAAACCAATGATAGTTCATTCATGCATCCCCTAGGATCAAAAAAATCCCAGAGAAACATTTAAACCAATGTTCGATGAGAACTAAATAATGTGACTGGTGATAGATTCAGATAACCTAAGGCATCCGTGAATTCCAAGGTCAAAATTGATACTTTTGGTGAATTATTAATGCGACCTTGTATCTTCAAAAAAATATATACAAAAAAGTGGGTAGGGAATAAGGGTTTGAGAATGCGATGAAGGGGACCATTTGATGCTGAAAAGAAGGCGTGGGATGGGCATGATCTCCCATTCACTTCACAAATGAATCATTCAAATTATAACTGATAAACACTCAATTTATCACATGTATTTTGAAACATGGTTTATGAGGAAATGTGTTTTCATAGATATGGATTCCATTTTACATTTATGGTTCTATAAACCATATCCCTTTGTTAATATATGAAAATACTCGTCTATAATCTCAAATGAACGTAATGTATGAATTCTAATGTAATTATTTTTTGAATTTCATATTATCATATTTCTATGGGATGAAAATAAAGAAAATGTTTCATTTGATTAATTACTACTTCATATCTATGATGTTTCTTTATGATCTAAGATAACTTCCTCTTATTTTTCTAGATATAGGTTTTATTCCCAACTACCTTATGATGTGGTGTGTGAGTTCCTAGAAATATATCATACATGTATGGGGTTTTAGAGTGAAGTTGAGGTGTTGAAGATATCCATCTTCTAGAGTTATTAATTTTGAGGATGACATAACATGTACTTGGTAAGCCCAAATAGGTATAATTGACCTATATTTTTGAAGTTATTATTTATAGGAGAGATACCATGAGATAATCATGACGTGACATGGAACTCTACCTCGGTAAGAAGGCTTAATACAAGGAGGAAATTTAAAATTTCAACTGTGGGTAGGGAATTTATAATTGGCTTTTGACTCACTATCTTAGGGATGATTTCAATCCAATATTATTTTCCAGTTTTATGGAGGATATCAGTAACATATTCCATTAGGCATACATTCTAGGAGGACATTATATGCAGGATTCATATTTTTTCATATTCTAAATATCTCATTTTAGATTCTTTGGTATCCACTTGATGATAATGGAGGGTCCCAAGTACACTACAATTGAACATGGTAATAAATTTAGACTTATTTAAAAATGTATGTTTCTTTTATTTAGATTCTCTTATAGACATCCACTACTGGGAAATCATTTTTGTATGTTTTGGATGAAGACATTTGTTTCTCAAATCCCTCCAATATGACTCCAAAATTTCAGTTATAATATGATGAAGAGATTTTTCATGAAGCAAAGTAATATAGGTCTAAAAATTATTTCCCTTCAGTATATACTATTGCGTCCTATCAAAATAAGTTGGAGTATGCTCCCTTCATGAGGTTTTTGCTGGAATATTCCACCAACATTCCTCAAACAAAAATATTATCAGAGTGTGTGCTTACATCTATAATGATTAATAGATATATCAATAATATTCTTCATGTTTGGTATGTATTAATTTCAGTCATAAATCTCTAGTTGGATAAAACTAGTGAAATCTACTTGGAATGAGATAATGGACCCTTCCATTATCATCATTCTAAATCAATTTGTCTCAACGATCAACAATTATATGTACAAGAATATGTCTGTATCCTTTAATGACTTTAGATTTCAATTTTTATTAAAGAAAATAGGTTTATTTTGATTGAATACTAACAATATATATTAATACTATATTAATTATTACTTAAAAGTAAAATGAATAGATAATATACCTAATGTTTTTTTCTACAAAAAGATCTATTTTTAGGTAAATAGAAAAAATAACATTTTTACAAATATTATAAAATTATGTCATTATTAATACATGATAAGGAATTAAAATTAATGAAACATTTTTCATTGAAAAAAAATATGTAATGAACCACTTTATAATTTCAAAATTATTGTTTTTTCAATATTTATGTTGTATTTGTTTTAAAAAATTGTCACAAAATAAGTGTATTAAAATTATATCTTATCACTTTTAAAAAAGAATCAAAAATATTTATTTTAGATAAATAATATTTTTTCCAAAAAATAAAATATGGGATATATTATTTTTGGGTATTAATTATAAATTCCATACATAAAAACTAGTAATCATGGTGAAAACAGAAAAAAGATTAAAAAATTGATTATCCTAAGATATAAAGGTCCTAACATCTATAAAAAATTATTTTCACTGAGTTTTATACTTTTTTATCAAACCATTCTTTTCAAATATCCATTATTTCTAAATTTTTGGAGATACTTCCTCTAAGAGTGACATCTTATTATTTAATTGGTTTGTGTATTTAATAAACCACTCCTTTCTTGTTATAAGATGGTTAATACTCTGTTTAGTTAACATAACACCAAAATCCTATAATATAATACCATCCTCTAAAAAACACATTCTGAAACACTTATAGAAACCGTAGGGAGGTTCTTATCCTCTCATCAGACCACTCATCAAAGTTGTAATCTCCTTCACAAAGGAGTTAATCCATTATGTGAAGTATATGTTCTAACCACTTATTATTTTTTCTTTTTATTTATTTCATTTGATTCTTATCGTAATTTATTATATCCATAACAAATGTTATATTAATTATCCTTATTAATCTGGAATTTCATTATAATGATGGTAAAACCATGATCCACCTCCCACTATCTATGAAGAAAAATGAAAATGTGAATCAGGCATTGTGCATACTAGAGCCACTATGATGAAACATGTTTCATTCTCCATATACCCTATTTAAGGATGATAATAAAAGGGAATTAAATATAACATTATTATAGTTAAACTATTAAACTATTAAACAAAAGAATCACTACTCTACTTGTGTGATGGTATTAAAACTAAATCAACTCATAAATATCACTAATCCTCATATGATTGGGTAGGTTTGATCACCTATTTAGACAATTATATTGCATTAAATCATTTATGGATATGAAAAATTAATTATTCATGTCATATTATATAAATACATATGTAATTGTCTTTAAACATTAATGAATTCATTAATATTTATCTCATTAATTAAGAAAACACTCTTCACGGATTAAAAATACCCAAAAAATGTTTTAGGTATAGTAATACATTAATTTGATTTTAATGAACTAGTAATTATTATCTATTGATTAATTAATACCATTACCCCTCCTATTAAACTACTATAAATTCTCAAAACTTTAAACACCTGACATGGGAAAATGGGAAAAAACTAAAAATATTACTTGTATATAATGAATAAAATGGAAATTATAAATAGTGTCAAGTATGAAAATGGTTCTAATATATTATATTAAAGATTTTTATGTCTGTTTTATAGATTCTCATATATCATTATAACGAGATTAAATAATTGAAAGGGGTTTTCATGACTCAAATTTTTCCTTATATCATCTATACTGATAAAGAATTAATTAATTCATGAACCAAATTATAGAAACCCTAATCTAAGAGAATATTTAATTACATAGGATAAAATTGTACTTCTAATTTATCACAAATGAACTTATAGATCAATCATTATTTCTATTCAATGTTAAAATTTTGGAAAGGTCAAACTGGGGGAAATCAAGAGTAATGTATGGATTTGAACACAACTTTCCTAAAGTGTGTGTAACCCCCATCATGGTCGTATAACTATGTTTCTTGTTAATAAATACGTTATATTTTATATATTCACATATATGGAATTTTTCATAAAATTGTGTATGTTTTCACAAATCCAAACAATTGTGTGATTTCGCCTAGAGTTGTGCAAAAGAGCCAAATTTCATATAAATAGGCTATCAAACCACAATTTTTGGAGGATATATATGATTTGAGTTATGTAAATCTCTCGAATTCCAAACAGGGATTCAATATTCACACAAACCCAAAAAATTAAATATGCATGAAATTGACAAAAAAAGTCTTTAAATTCATGGGCTTATACTTAGGATGTTTTCACACAAATTCATCAATAAGGAACCCAAACTCACGCACATAATTTGTTTTATAAGAATATATTTTTCTACAAAAATAATTATTTTTACCCTCAAATTGTTTTCAAAATTCATTCCCATAGGCCATTAATCATAAAAATTCCTTCTAAAAAAATTACAATGTTTCAGGATATAACACATTATCTCACAAGACAACATAGAATTGTATAACAAATCATATAGTTATATGACATAGTATAGAGTAGTGTTATACATTTTTCCTCATAAATTCCCTTATTTTCCATACGATGGAGGATATTCCCCAACACCCCCACTAGAGTTCAGTTTTAGGCTACACTCTTAACCCGGAGGCCCGATCCATTTTCTACCAGCACTAACCACAATAAAATAGAGAGTCACACCATAAATAGTTTTTGTAGGTTGATAGAGATTTTAGGATACAACATAAACAACTCCACCTCCCATACTTGATATTACTATGAAATTAAATACTGCTTGTAGCTATACAAAACTCCTTGATTTGAATTATTCTTCATTACCTATTCAATGTGATGTGAGTTGAGATTACCATCTTGCTTTCCTTGAATATATTGAGGTTAAATACTGCATGAGAAATTCCTTTAATCCCATAACCTGAATCCTATGCTTGGTGGAAACAAAAAGGTCTACCTCATTGTAAGTACCACACCAACCAATTCTAGGAATATTTCACACAATGTCCTCAGAAAATGAGGTTAAAATATATTATATCTTGATTGATGAATGTCAGATTCCTCCTAGGAGAAGCACAAAATGACTTATATTTAAATCACAAGACGCCTCATGTAATGATGAGGAGATGTATCCCATATTCCCTAAGGGAGTTTTATATAGTTTTAGGTCCTAATCATATCCCTTGAACCATCAGTGGCCCAGATTCCATCTTGGACAAATATGAGGAAGGAATAATTTGCATCTTAATGTGTTATCCCTATACACAAGATCCTCTCAAATGATGTAAAACTATGGAATTATTCTATGAAACATAAACTATAATCAATTCTTAATAATTTATGGATTCCTCATGTCATGAGAATGAGATATCTCCTATTATAGTAACGTGACAATACCCAATCATATATAAATATCCCATGGAAATCCCAAATCATCCAATAAATTACCCTAACATCACCTAAGTAGATCCCACCAATAAAACCCTATCACACCATCAGACCTTGTTGATGATCCCTAGAAACATCCATGAATAAGTCCCAATCACACCATTGTTGTAGATAGAATCACCTTTTAATCGTCCATACATATTCCCCAATCACAACATCAATTATCCTAAAAACACAAAGGTATATTCCATGCGTAATCCCCAATCATGACATTGGAAATCAAAGAATCCCCTAGGACACCCAATTGCATTGTCCCAAATCATAACATAGCTCCTCCTTGGGATCACAGAGAAACTCCATAGTGTAAGACTCATCCCATTTCTGATCTACAAGATTTTAAAATACATAGATTTCATGTTCAAGATAAAATAATTTAACTATATACCTCAATGACCTAGTCATATAATGTTAAAATTCAAAATAACATCATTATATCATGATGTTGAATTATTTCTATGCCATGTACAATGAACATAGGATCCCATGAGTATGACCTCCTTAGGTTGATACCTCACCTCATGGGAATTACCTATGCCTAAGCCTCGCACCATCCCATTTTATTTCTCCTTCCAAGATATGATTGTCTTTACTACATCACGATAAACTATATAGAACAGTCGTATCACATGACTGGAAACATTGAATTCAAACTACATGGTTTTTGATCTAGGATTACTAATAAGGTATAGAGGATGACTCGCTGATGTTTAATTTCAAAAAACCTTGGAAAATGATCATATGTTCAACCCCAATATCAAAGAACCTCCTTTAAATATATCTTCCATCCTCTTGTGAGGTGTCAAATATTCAGTGTGATAATTTACCCTTGGAACATACACAAACTCACAGTCTAAACATGAGATCACAACAATACCTCAGAATCACTATGTGAGTCCTACATATCTAATCATGTACATTAATTTTTATTGGAAAGTGTATCCACATGATAATAATCATGAGACCAAAAATCCTAAAGACATTAAACCAATGAACACATGAAAAAAGATATTAAACGTGTAACTATATCTCCGCATGATGGTAAAACTATGACCATTTCAGATGCATTTGAATCATCGCCTCATATAATTATTATATGATTCCAAAGTTGATAACCCTTATATGTCCTAAGCCTCTGGAGAACATTACCCCAGGATGTACATGGGATACCATGGGATATACACTTATGATGCATCATACATGATATTTAATCGTATGTGAAAGGCGGACATATATAGGATCCCAACAAACCAAACATCCACATATAACTATACATTTCCAAAATTGTCGTTGAATATAATCATTGGTAGATACCCAGTCATGATATAATTAGGGTAATTATCAATAATACGATCTAATATGGAACTAGAAACTTGTTTTAAGAACATGAGTCATATTTATGAGAGTGATATAGACTGAAAACCCTATTTATAAATAGGAATCCATGGATTTTGGAACCTATATACCCTCATCCCATTTCTATTGAGGACCCAAAATCTCTAACCAAAGTTGTAGAGGACTCCTATTTTTTTAAGTGGGGACACATGGCCATGAGAAGTGAATCAAGACCATGATGCACACCCTAATATATAGTGTCATAAAATAGTCATAATCACTCTTCTTTCAGAATCATCCATCAATATTTAACTATTCTTACCTCTGATGATTTTATATTGTATTTCCACCTTCTTATTTGGGTAAATCATGTTTCACACCAACGTTTTCACCCATGATCATCCATTTTTTTTATTATAGTTCATTTTGTTAATAATAATTTAAGTTAATTTTACTATATTTTTATTCTACTATATATTTTTTATATCCCCTCAATTTTATTCTCAATTTTTTTGAAATCTAATTTAAATAATTTTCTTTTAATATCATAATTTTATATACCCCTTTTAAAATGAAACTTTATCTCCCTTTTTTATGATGTGTCTTTTCAGAAAGTGGTATTTTAAAATATTTAAAACCAATTTCCAACAATTCAAAATAATTTTATTTACATTATACCCCAAATTTAATATGATAACTATTATTTCTTCTAATATATAATTTATTTCGAAATTTTGGTTATATGTCTTCCCAAAGTATATTCCTTCACTCCTCAATTTTTTTAAACAATTCTCACTACCTCTTTTATAACAACATAAAAAATAATTTTGTGAAATGTTTGGTATTTTCAATTATATTTTTTACTATGTTTTGACTCTCAGTATGTATTATTAGTATCATATTCAATATATTACTATGATATTATTATTTTTTGTAAATGATATTTATGATATCCTATGATCATTTATGGTTACTTTGTGTAGTATTTAAAAATGTCTAAGAAAAAAATTATTTTTTCCATTTATTATTTATAATATAATGATTGTTTTTAAATGAAACACATATATATTGATGGTGAAGGAAGGGATTATATATAATAGTCGGATTAATTGGATTATGATTATGTATAATTATATATTCAGTAATAGGAATAATGAGTTTCTTCAAATAGACAATGGAAAGATGGGGTTTAATACATTTTCATGCATGTATATAAAGTGTTTTTTCACATAGGAATAGGAATAATCAATTACATAAAGAAATTTCCTTGGAATATGTTCTTTCAAAATTTCCAGGTTCTTCTCCAAGTTATGAAAAATATTTATAATGAATTTTATATTCATGAAATTACATGTTTCTACGATTTTGACCAATATTTAATGTATTATAGACTTTTATTCCATCCTTTCGGGGTATATGATTATTGGGATGTTACTTCAGCCATGCAATATATTTTATTCTTCATTAATTATATTTTTATGATACTATGTTTCTCTAAAAGGTTTTTAGAAAATAATCAATGGATTTTATATTTATTTAAAATATTTATTTATTATAAATGTTTTCTTTCTTGTTTATGATCTGACACATTATGATATGTTTTCCAATACTGAGTTTCTATGATAAAATGTTTCTTATATTTCCATTCCCATGGTTATATAGATTTTTATATCATGAGAGGTGTCTAGAAGTGGTTCCATAAGAGGATAAATATGGGGAATTATGTACAGATTTTGTAATATATGTTTTATTCAGTATAATTTCCATGACCCTAAACCTTTCAATCTGTTGGTTGTGTAACTGTTTATGAGATTTAATATCATATAATTGATATTAATGTATTATTTAAATTATTTTTAATCTTTGGTAACTTTTTGTACATGAGTATTTACTGTATTATAGTTGAGAGGTGCTTGATTAGATGGAACATGAATATGGTTCTCTTCATCATTAATTGTGACGATATTCCTTCTGATACTTATACTCATGCTTCTAAAATTTACTAATTGTTTTATAGAATATGGGTAGGAATATATGACTATCCATCATTAACCCTTTGGTTATGTAAATGATCATGTTCAAATAAAATATTAATATGGTAACTCTAATTTCCAAAAATTCCCGTAAGGATATTCCAATGATCCTCGTGTGTTGGTTCAATAGTATGGGTTCTCTCCCTTGGTGCTACTAATGTTTTGAAGTAATGATTCCTCATTTGGATATTGAATATAGTCTAGAAACTGTATTATATCAATTTTTGGATAAGGAATGTATTTTATTTACCATAATATATGATAATTACTTTCCTTGTATTTTATTACACCCTCTATGAGATATCCTCCATAGAGCATATGGATGGTCAGAGTGGATACTCAAGAGGGGGGTGAATTGAGTTCCAATAAAAATTTCTGTTAAAAATATTTCTCTCAAAATACCCCAATTTAAAAACAATGTTAAACTGTATTGAATTTATAAAAATTGTAAATGTTCAATTAGTTTCTCAAAGATTGATTAGGTCTCAGTTAATTTAATCTGATGATTAAATTTAATTTTGAAACTAACTTATTTGATTTCAATAAGTATAAGCACTTATTTATTTAACTATCAAAGTAACTTTAAAACAAATTATATTTCAAATTAGTTAGCAGTGGAATATGAAATATATAGTATAATTATGACTTAAACTAAAATGCACAGCAGATGAAACCAAGAGGTTCAGTCTCAAGCTGAGACTTAGTCCTCTCAAAAAATTTATATAAAATGATCCATGCCCTGGATCGGGGTAAACAAAAGTGAAATGACTTTCCATGTTCAAAGACATCTACCATAGTTCTACATGGGAAAAAACAATATCTCACAGCGGTCCAGGTCTTACTTGACTTGTACCACTATCCACAGTGGGATACAAGGGAGTTATAGAGTTTGAATGAGGATTTAAGAATCCTCTAGCTTAGCCCAGGAGACAATGTGTGAGTAAAATAAACAAGGTACACAAAATTCTCAAAATGTAAATAAAAGAATCACTAGAGTAAGTATGAAAGATTCTAGAAATTCTTTAGTGATTGCTAGTGCAGCTCTGGACTCGTTTGATTGGTCAGAAAAGATTCTCAGTCCTTCTCTGGTTTTTGTTCTGAAAACAGAGCATCGTTTCCTTCCTTGGTTCTAGGTTCAGCTTAGCATCCTGAGTGCATGAATTGTTTGATGTAGTTCGTCACTCAAGATGCATCTTGTGTTCTCCTATAGAAATGAATTACTTTGGGTATTTCCAGTGCTCTCCTGGTATGGATGTGGCCTTTTCGTTTTTGTAAATGTACCATGTTTCAATGTTTTTATGCCCTTGTATTTTTCACCCTTCATGTGCCTTCTTAGTTCCTTGATTCTCTATTGTATTCGTGCACTTACAACTAGATATTTATCTTCCCTTTTATAGATTCCATCTATGGAAAAAAATAATGATTACTTTTTTCATGGGTACTAGGTACAGTTCCCTGACATGCCAACAGATATCATTAAATAATATTAACTGCATTAAAAACATAAAATGTAACCGTTAGATTAATAAATAAATAATATTGAGAGTATCGTGTTTGACTAGTTGTTCAATCATTCGTAGCCTTCTGTTGGTATATGTGTATTGTGGACTTTGTGTAGCAGTGACCTTCCATAAGTAGCTCCTGATATCGGTAGCTCTTTGAACTTATATCGGTAGCTCCTAATATTGGGAGCTCATTAAACTTGTATCGGTAGCTCCTGATATCGGTAACTCTTTGAACTTTTATCGGTAGCTCCTGATATCGGTGACTTCATTCTATCTGTATCTCTTGATCTATCGGTAACATTGATTTGTATCGGTAGCTTAATTCTATATCAGTGACTCTGTGTATCGGTAGATCTTGGTCTATCGGTAGCTATGGTCTATCAGTGACTGTCTGTATCGGTAGCTCGCTTATTTACTATGATTTTTTTGTATCGGTAGACTTTTGCATATTGGTATCTCATTTATGTACTATCGGAATACATGTTCTATGCTTACCGGTGGAATTGTACATATTGGTAGCTCTGTGTATCAGTGACCTTCACTTATCGGTAGACAATGTACCGATAGCTCTATATCAGTAGCTATACGTAGATTAGTGACTAACACTTATCTGTTTTATGTAAAACATATCTGATTGTGTTATAATTACCTAAAAACATATTCAAACAGAGATAAACATTGATTAACAATTTTCTAGGATTATTTTAATATTATTATCAGATAGAATGTCATAGATTCAGTGAATTATAATATAGATAAACATTATTTGGGATTTTCAAGGTATGAGAAAGCATAGTTGGGATTATCAAAATCAGTGAGGTCAACAATCTCCCCCTTTTTGATAATCACAACTTATGATATTATAGTTAAAAAAGTAATTGTATCAGAGGATATATCTTTAAATTAAATTATCTCAGAGAAAACAGTATATTATAGAACATAATGTATCAGAGGCAGAATTAAATGAAATGATATCACAGGGGAAAAGCATGGTAGATCTTCCTTAGATAATATTTCTCCCCCATTGAGAATATTTTACCCACTTTATACTTTGATAAGGTATCTCTTCCATAGATAATATTTCTCCCCCTTTATGATAATCAAAAAGTGTAAAAGAACTAAGTGAAGTGGAACAAAATGAGAATGAAAAGAAATCCAATTGTATTATATGTGGAAAAAAGGTACAAATAAAGAAAACAAAATACCAGAGATTCCTATCAAAAATCTTAGCCACTTATTCAATCCACATCCTCAATGTATGACTTGATCTTCGATTCAAAAGAATATTCAGACTGTGTGGATGCAGGTGAAGGATTAGGAACAGAAGAGATGATCACAGGTGGATGAGCGACTGAAACTATTCCTGGTCTGTACTGAGTAGCCCTCTGAGTAATCATAGGTGTAAGGATTCGAATGGACTGAGCAGGAGTCATCTGAACATGATAATTATTATTGGCAGAGGTAGGTAAATATGGAGGTACAATCACTGGCCTGACATCAATATACAGGAAAGGAAGAAAAAGATTTCTAAAATCTATAATTATTCCTCCTCCTCTCTCCATAGCAAATATGAAATCATCCTTGTTCTCCATGAATTTTTCGAAGGCTGGAGTCAATTCCCTTTGTTTCCTAACATTCTCTATAAAGGATTGATTGATAGGAGGTACCTTCAGGTTTTCCAATAGAAGTTTGAAGTGCTTGTTGAGTTTATGCTTGGTCTAAACCTTTTGGAAATATGAGTCTATCTTGTCTTTCAGTTATTTCTAAGAGGCAGAAGCTTCTCTCATATAGTCTTGGACTATCATCATTATTTCACTAGCTGAATATCTTGTAGAAATTAAAAATTTTCTCAGGTCGGATGAGTCTATATAGCCACTTGTTTAAGCTGAACTAAGCTCCTCCTTTATCACAGCTCGAATCTGATCTAAATCCACTGACGGTCTAGAACCAACAGAACCAACACAGAAAGTTACTATTTCCATGAACTTCTTTTTCAACCAAATATTATGATTTTGGACTTGGGAATCATGGGTTTTATCATGATCTTTCATGGAGTTTTTAAAACCTTTGAACACTGAAACCATCTGGCTCATAACACTTTTGACATAGGCTAAGTCCTTGTCTTTTTGAGATTTTGAACTCATGTAAGATTCTAAAGAGATAACATATTTCTTTAGAGCTTCAACATCCGCTTCCATCCTAGATACGTGAGTCTGGAAGGCTATAACTTCATCCACTATTTTTGCCATAAAGTTTGACATATTACAACAGAGAGAGAGTTCAAAAGATTTTTCCAAATTGCTCATCTCTTTAAAAACTCGTGCTTCAACTCAGCAAAAGAATCACAAAAGAACTATTTCATCTCATCTTTAAGGATTCATGGTCAGCCCTAGTGATCATATCAGTAGGAGAAATTACAACAAGGTTCTCCTTTAGAGGCTATGCTGGCCACTGATTCATTCATAATCGATTGGATTGATGACCCCAGTGAAGCTTCCATCTTCCTTGTCTCTTACACAAAACCGTCTTTATGATTTTTCTTCAAAATATCCAGGTCATGAATTCTGAACATATCATTAGGTAGCAGCTCAGTCTCAACATCATGATTGATCTTTGGTCTATTGAGGGATGCCTCATTATTAGAATCGGGATAGTCTAATCCACAAACCACAAAACCTGGGTCTTCTGCCTAGTCCTCAATGTCAACTGTCACTGAAACACTTAAAAAATTGGTTTGATTCTCCCCCTCAATTGGTGCATTACCATGTACAACAATAGCATTCTCAGAAGGACTTTCTTCCTCAAGAAAAATATTCTACTATTAATTTAATCTTTACAATAGCAGGAGGGTCCTCCGGATTAGGTACATTTTCTTCGATTTCTCCTACTACTTCCTTATTAGGCACAACTGAGCATCTAATTAATGGAATCAGACTGAAGCACATAGAATCAGAGGCTTCATATTCATTTTCATTTTCGTCGTCATGCTTAGGGGATGTATGGTCTTCATCATCAGCAAGTGTCTCTTCTTCTACTAAGGCTTCCTTTTCTAATGATACAATTTTAGCAATAGGAATTTTAGGAATGTCTAGATCTCTTCCATAATCCATAGAATTCTATTCTTCTTCAGTTTCTTCACTGTATTCAGGTTCTTCTTCATCAGGTCCTAGACCTAGATCCCTCACATCCTTAGTTCTTGAAGGATGATCCACAGGATTTAATTTATCATATACCTTCTTGTCATAATTAACCCACTCTCCTCTCCATGGGTTCACATTTATCTTCATGTATTTGCACACAGTTCTTGTGAAAAAATATTTATTCATTACTACCATTGTCTCATCTTTTGGCTCAGCTACCCCTTTCACTTTGATCATCACTGAGATCAGCTGGGCAAAGAATAGGGCATTAGTCTTCGATTTTGGCCTTGTCATGTCTTCTATTTGAATCATCACCAATATGCACAGATTTACATTTACACAATGTATCAAGAGACACAGGAGATATATATCTTTATATCTTAAATTCTCAAAATCCCATCTCCTTGGTATTAAGACTTGCTGAAAAAATTTGAATAGCAACCTATTCTCTCCATCCATTTCAGCAGTCACTACTTGTATTTTATTTCCATCACCGGTGAGCTCCTCCAAAGCAGTCTCATAACTGAATATCTCACTTGTAGGTGGTATAGCTTTCGAGACATATCCAGATACACCTACTTCTAGATCCTACAAGAATTCAGCCCACTCAACAGATTAAAAACACATCTATTTTCAATTCAGAAATGAAATCACTCGGTTCTCATATTATGATTTCTCAAAACATATGAACTCATAAAATTATTGCACTAGCTTTGGATAGTAGAGGCCATTGTTGTTCGAAAAGAACTCTACCCACTTTTGATCTTCCAGCGCTTCAAGCACTAATGATTTTCTACGTAACAACCATTCCATGCAGAACTCTTTTTCAATCACAATATCTCTATTCTGGAAATGAGTGTTCACTAGTCACCTACCCAAACTAGATCTACCAACACTACCACTTGCTTCGGGCTCAGAGTTTTTCCTCTTTAAACTCGGCTCATCAGTGTCATATCTGATGGTAGGATGTTTGGTTTCTTCCATCTCTGGTTCGAGGGATTTAGGGTTTTCGATAGATTCAGGAGTAAGGCTTGAGGATAAAGGATTTGAGGCTCGGAGGATTAAGAAGTATCTAGGACATTTGAATCATTTAGGAATCATAAAATAAATAAATAAAATGAAATAAAGTAAAAAAATATTCAGATTCTTGTGGCAGAAATAAGATTAAAACAATGCACTCATCAGTAGGGTTTATCAGTGAGAATTTCTATCAGTGAGGTCCATCTGTGAGGTTTTTAAATCAGTGAGGTTACATCGGTGAGGTTACATCGATGAGGATACATCGGTGAGTTTACATAGGTGATGTTACATCGATGAGGTTACATCAGTGAGGTTACATCGGTGAGGTTACATCGGTGAGGTTACATCGGTGAGGTTACATTAGTGAGGTTACATCAGTGAGGCACCTACCGATCACGGTTAAATATTCCCAACTCATGCCTAATGTAACTTAAACTAATTGAACTTAAAGGATTGGTGAAAATGGCAGCTAACTGATGTTATGTACCTATAAATTCAATAGTAATATCACCCTTTTGGTAATGATCTCTCAAGAAATGTTGCCTTACTTCAATGTGTTTGGTCCTAGAGTGAGATACGCGGTTCATTGAAATTTTTATTACACTAGAGTTATCATAGTTGAATGAAACATTATTAAAGTCATTTCAATAGTCTAAAAGAGAGTGTTTAATCCACAGAATTGGTGCACAACAACTACCAGCAGCTATATACTCTGCTTTGGCAGTGGGAAAAGCTATAGAATTCTTCTTTTTACTACAACAAGATACTAAGGATTTTCCTAATAAATGACATGTTCCAAATGTTCTTTTTCTATCCAACTTGCAACCAGAAATGTCAGCATCTGAATAACTCATTAATTCAAAAGATTTTTCTTTTGGATTATCTCGAAATCTTGCACACATACACACACTAAACATAATATATGGTTGACTAGCAGTAAGGTAAATTAAGCTTCCAATCATACCTCTGTAATTGGTTTGATCCACTGGTTTCCCAGTATAATCTGCATCTACTTTACAGACTGTACTCATAGGATTATCCTTTTCATTAAAACTATCGAAAACAAAATGTTTTAAAAGTTCCTTTTTATATTTACTTTGATTCAAGGTAATACCATTTTAATTTTGAAAAACATGAAATCCAAGAAAATATTTGAGTTCTCCCATTAAAGTCATTTCAAATTCATTTTGAAAACTGTTTGAAAAATCAGTACAAATGGTATGTTTAGAAGATCCAAAGATAATATCATCAACATAGAGTTTTACTATTAAAACATATTTAGAAATTCATTTAATAAAAAGATTTGGATCAACAATCCCTTTAGTAAAACATTTTGAAATATGAAAATTACAATGTCTATCATACCATATCTTCATGGAGAGTAGTAAATTACACTTCTTCTGTCAGGACAATCAAAGGGGTCCGGTCAAGGCAGCAGCCTTCGATTATGGGAGTAGTCACATTGGGTATCACTGGCATGCTTGGACATAGGGAGATTGGTGTGTTTGTCTTATTTCCCTTTTCATGGGGATTCTTGAGGGCGTGGAAGCCCGAGGAATCCCACATCAAATGCGGGGAATAATATAACATGGGCATGTATCTGAGTTTTTCCTCATCTTCCCATGTATAACACAGGTTATGCCACAATTTTAACATCCAACAGAGACAGATCAAACTGATTATAATAGAAATTAGAGTGGGTTAGTGGAGGAAACCACTAGAGGGAACACTGATACTAGGGCCAATAAGTGGGTGGCTTCCCAAATGTTGTTTGATAGAAGGGGGAGTAGGGGTGGCCTGATCCCACCGGAATGTGGTGGCCCAGGTAAGATTCATGATGGATGATGGAGAGTTCGAATGGAGTGGTGGGGGAATTAGATGGGATCGTCATGAAGGTGACATTATTGTTGGTCTTGAGCCTCGAATGACTTCCTACTTATCCCCGTGGTAGTGAATCAAAGTATGAGTAGTTTAGTGGGATGAGGATTACACTCTGAGGTGGCCCAAGGTATTGGGGATTGAACCTTGTGGAGGCTTACTATCTTGCCTTGACATGGATCAAAGTCCTCGTAGTTCGGGATAGGTTGGGGCTTAAACTCTGAGGTGGCACAAGGTGTGGGTGATTACACTCTGAGGTGGCCCAAGGTGTTGGGGCTTGAACCTCATGGAGGATTCCAATGTACCAAGCCTTGTCATGGATCAAATTCCCCATAGTTCAGGATGGGTTGGGGATTTCACTTTGAGGTGGCCCAAGGTGTTGGGGCTTGAACCTCATGGAGGCTTCCTACGTACCATGACATGACATGAATCAAATTCACCATAGTTTGGGTGGGGTTGGAGCTATTTCTATGAGGCGACCCAAGTTTTTGGGGTTGGACCTCATGAAGTATTCCTACGTAACATTCCTTGACATGGATTAAAGTCCCCCTATTTTGGGATGGGATGGGGATTACACTTTGAGGTGGCCCAAGGTGTTGGGGCTTGAACCTCGTGGAGTCTTCCTACGTACCATGCCTTGACATGGATCAATGTCCCCATAGTTCGGGATGGGTTGGGGCATACACTCTAAGGCGGATCAAGGTGTTGGGGATTACACTCTGAGGTGGCCCATGGTGTTGGGGCTTGAACCTCATGGAGGCTTCCTACTTACCATGCCTTGACATGGATCTATGTCCCCGTAGTTCGGGATGGGTTGAGGATTATACTCTGAGGCAGCCCAAGGTGTTAGAGCTTGAACCTCATGGAGGCTTCCTACGTACCATACCTTGACATGGATAGAAGTCCCCATAGTTAGGGATGGGTTGGGGCTTACACTGTGAAACTTCCTAAGGTGTTGAGGCTTAAACTCAGAGGCTACCCAACATGTTGGGGCTTCAACATTATTGAGCCTTCCTACGTTACATTCCTTGACATGTATTATATTCCTTGTAGTTCGGGATGGGTTTGGGCTTACACTCTGAGGTGGCCCAAGGTGTTGGGGCTTGAACCTCGCGGAGGCTTCCTACGTACCATGCCTTGACTTGGATCAATTTCCTCACAGTTCGGGATGGGTTAGGGCTATCACTCTGAGGCAGCCCTAGGTGTTGGGTCTTGAACCTCATGGAGGCAAACTATGTATCATTCCATGACATAGATCAAAGTCCACGTAGTTCGGGATGGTTTGGGGCTTACACTCTGGGGCAGACCAAGGTGTTGGGGCTTGAACCTCGCGGAGGCTTCCTACGTACCATTCCTTGACAGGGATCAAAGTCCCCATAGTTCGGGATGGGTTGGTTCTTACACTCTACAGTGGCCCATGGTGTTGGGGATTGAACCTCGTGGAGGATTCCAATGTATCATGCCTTGACATGGTTCAAATTCCCCATAGTTCGGGATGGGTTGGGGCTTACACTCAGAGGTGGCCCAATGTGTTTGGGGTTTGAACCTTGTGGAGGGTTCCTACGTACCATGCCTTGACATGGATCAAAGTCTCTATAGTCTGGGATGGGTTGGGGCTTACACTCTAAGGAATGACAAGGTGTTTTTCATGGTTGGTGTTCACGCTAAGCTCATGTGATCCATGCTTGGTGTGAGAAACAAGATATCGTAGAGACCAAATGATCCCGTCGTGAAAGGTGCGTCCGTGGGAAGTGGGGAGGGGATTATGTTTGGTTTGTAGTCTAAAAGGTAGGGACATACTCTATGATATAGGCCCAAGGGAAAAAAGCATAGTGGGGAGGAATTTGGGACCAAAGAACGGAGGAGTCCCATTCCCTATCACGCCCTTCACTGGCCCTGGTGACCGAAGATGAATGGAGGAGCAAGGATGTTGCATCCTAAAAGAAAAGCTAGGGGCTTACGCCAAGGTGGCTACCCTTTCCCTTCGGACAAATTCCACTCCGATAAAGAGGATCTCCTTCCATGTGAGCAATGATCTCACTCCCATTGAGACGAGTGGGCCTGGAGAATGTCCGTGTGGGGGGACCTTGCGTGCAAGGCATGGGGCCAGGTCACAGTTTAACTTCATGTGCTGAGGACGATGGTGCTTGGCAATTTAATGTTCTGTAGCTTGGACAAGGAGGGTTTGCTCCACACCCCTTGGACATACAAAACAAGTACCCTCCAATACTTGTGAAAGGTAAGGCATCAGCACTGTTGTAACGAGGTGGTGTCATAGATCGAACCATCTAGGGGTCCATGTTAGCATGGCTATGCGAGGAAGCAATAGTCGTTAGCATTCCTATGTGAAGAAGCATGCAGAAAATCAATGCAACAGGCAGTATCATCCATGGGACATTGATGTTACTTCGTATGAGCCTAGAAGGTAATCCGAGAAAATAGTGCATGATGTGGATTCCAGGGGTGGTGAGAGATGCTTGTGAATATAATCCATAAGAAGAGCATCAGTCACTCACATAAAGGTACGCCTGGTGAGCACCAAGGTGAGGTGTCCCAGGGAATTTGCATACTACCATTGAGGATAGTGTGCAAAATAAGTATCCTTGCATGAAAAACACGGGGCTGGCATGATATCCATGATGATTTCATGTAAATAGAGAAGAGGATTTGTGTTCCAATAGAATGGATTGCGCGCAAGGAGTGAGAAATGTGCATGATTGGGAGAGACTGCGCGTAATGACTAGGATGCGGGCAATTGAACGGGATTGCATGAAAATACTGGGGTGCACAGAATTGATGGTGATTGTTATCAAAGACTGGGGTGCAAACAATTGAAGGGGATTTCATGCAATTGTCCGGCCTGCAGACATGTGGAATGGATTTTGTATATGGGTTGGACCCCTAAGGTATTGGAATTCAGTCTAAACCAAGTGGATCTCGCGTGAAGGTGGATACCGAGGAGGCTTGGAACGAAATGAACTGTACCTGAAGGACATCTTTATATTCCAAAAAGGCGAATTTTTTGCATGAGAGCCAGTTAAAATTATTCATCCCTGAAGTCGAATGGGGTTACCTTCTATTTATATGTGGCGGGTGGTGTGGAAACAAGTTCGGCGTGAAATAATTGCGCACCAAAAATGACATTGTGAAATGTCGACCGTGGGGGGCGGGGGCATGAAATATTTCACCCCCATGCTGAATAATTCTCACAAATCTCGGAACATTCCGCGTGGGGAATACTTTTTTCACACACTTGTGAATTTTTTTTGAGCGACCCCTCCTGGCGCCCCGGACTGGGTCCCCGGATCTGAATATGACTTCGCTCTGTCATTTGGAAACCTTCTTCCTCCCTTGACAGCTTTTCGGTGTCTACATTTAAAAATTTCAATTTTCAGATAAAGGAGTGGGTTTTTATTTTATAAAACATTTCAACATAATCCAATCACTTCTGCTTCCAGTTTTTTATAATGTTTCCCTTCATTATTTTTCAAATATTAAATTTCAATTTCATCATTCAAATAATTGTATCATTCATGCCCCTAGTATATTTATTTCAAATGATCTTTTATTTCAATAATATGTTTAAAATTCAATGGTATTTATTTAAACTAGTACCCAACCCATTCATTTTCATTACATAATCATTCAATTACTTATATAAATAATTTTTCTCTAATTTTTTTTTAAATAAATTGCATATCTTTTTTTTGAATGAAAAATCAGGATAAGTATATCATTATAACAATTTAGTAGTTTCACTCGTTATATGGGAGAAAATATATTGATGTTAAATCAATTTGAAAATTATGTTAAATATTGGTAAAATTGATATATTTTCAATGCACCATCATCTTTCTTCTGTTGTTTCTCTTGAGAAATAATTACAATAAAAATGTATGAATTCCAAAAATATTATTGTGATCAATACATGTTATCATGGATAAATACATATTAGTTCTATATATTACATATTAGTTTTGAAATAATAATTATAAATATACTATTATTTCAGGATTAATAAGTTATTATTTTGTGGTGAAAAAGTAATAGTAGTTATAATTCCGAGGTGGATAACTATACGTGTATTAATTAAAATGTTTTTTAAGTGGAATGTATAAGAAAATTATAAATTGAATTGGGTACGACATTATTAATGATCCCCTTAATGAATTTTATTTTTATAGCATATTTATTATGAGAACATCTCCTCCAGTTTTATACATATTGAAATTGATGAACAAATAAATAAATAGTGAAGAAAAAACTCTACATCTAATGACTCTGAGATTTTTTAGGACTCATTGGAAGAAAAAACCTCACAAAAATACATCATATATATTCGTCATTCTAGACCAATATAAAATTTCATACAATTAATGTGAATAGGAGAAAAATAAACCATATAATTTGTTTTTTTTCTAAAAATTATAAGACTCGGAATGAAAATATAGTTGATAAATGCTACTGGAAATAAATAATTGATATATAACATATTTAGGGTGTTTAATGTCTTCTAATAGAGGTTTTGGATTTATTTGATTCATGTCACAACACTTTTAAAAATTAAATCTCTCTAAAAAGAAGAACATATTTTGAGAAGTACATTTGATAATATAATTTTACTAGGGATGTGATTAATTCATTTCAATAAATGTTTACACAGCATTGACGGTTCATAAAAACACATTTGATTCCAATTTCAGCTAATAATTCTATGTTGTAGAACTCATGGATAGAAATTTGGTGAAAATCAAGTCTAAGTGGGTGGGTTATTGATTATAGCATATCTGGAGGAGATGAAAAAATATTACACAGAACCTAAACCAAAAGGAAATTTTGAGTATTTAGTCTAAATTCATAATGATATTACCATAGGATCCATCATTCAATGAAGATCATATTTCATTCAATGTATAGAATATTTTTGTAGCCATTATCTCCATACAGCTTCCACAATGATAATAGTAAAATCATTGAACATCATCATCATTATAAGCCACATTTTTTCCAAACAACACATCAAAAATAGTGTAATTTACTAATAGTATTTGTGCCCTGTATGAATAGTATCATTATTTCTTTACAAGTCACGTTACAAAACTCCTAAATATTCCAAATATAAATATCATCTCTAGAACTCTTATCCAATAACATCAATAGAACTAAGAATAAACATTAATTGGTACACATAAAATAATATAAAAAAAGGACCTATATACTACCTAGGAACTTTAGAAGACCTCAATACCATCAATATCATGGTATTGAATGACCATAACTATATAAGTAAGTAATATTCTATAGGGATAAAATCCATTAATAAACTATAATGTAATTCACCAAAAGTCCTTCAACCTTGCAAACAAAATCTCATTCTATCTATCAATATAAAGTAACAAAACTCCTCAATCATTCCTATATCAATATCATATCCTCATCTCATATCCAACTACTTCATTAGAAATTAATTGATATTAAACATTAACTATTACACATAAAATAATATCATAAAAAACATGGACCAATAGCCATACTGATAACATTAAAAGACATCAACACCATCAATACAATCGTGTTGAGTAACTATAATTTTATATATAAATAAAATTCACTAGCACATAAATCCATATATAAACAACAATGTAATTCACCAATAGTGGGTTTCATAAACAAATATCAAATTTGGGTTGTATTTCGTTAAAAAAACAATTATATCTTCACATTGAATATCATTAATTACTGGACTCAAAATTACTTAATCCAATGTGTGACTGAAAACTTATTTACCGATGGAACATGAAGATAATGTTTTGTAATATTTTGATGATTTTGAAAGAGTATGGATAAAATAATGATAAACCACAGACCAATATGGCACATTGATATTGAGTTGAACGCATTGAATAAAGGCCTAGAATAATCCACAACACAGTTTATGCTTTCATGCACCACCACCCATTAATATGAGTAACATGGGGTGATGATAGATGATATTTTTTTACTAATGAAATTAAATATGAAACAATTGAGTATTTATAGTAATTATTTATGATCTAATGAATAAACTAGATCTTTATATGAATGACTTCTAGTGCATTGATTCTATTATAGTGTGATTCATCACCTCATTTTATAACATGATAAGGTGTTAATCATGAAACACAAAATTATAATTCCATATCCATATATCCCATGATACTAAAAAAACATAGGGATGAATCTAACAGATTTTATGATAATATTAAAACATAGGGTTACATCATGATATCTAAATATCTAGTCAAAATTATGTGAAGATATAAATTTCAAAGTGAAACCCAACCAATTATGATAATACAATAAGAAAGAATTTATGGAAAAAAATATCTATGTCAACTTTTTGGTAGATGGTTATTTTAAAAAATGGGATACACATATCCTAGCACAATTGAAGCCATAAATAAAAAATAGAGTAAATATTTGAGATAGAACCATGTGAATTCTTTAAAATACAATGAGCGTATAAAAAAGATATATACTTAGTGATTCCAATGAATTTGTAATGATGATACATCAATAATATTGATCCACGAAAAATAACAATATTTTAATAAAGGGAAGGGTTATTGTATGATGTTTTCAGTTTCAAAAATGAATAATACCATAATTTCATAATGAATCAAAAATATGTATATCTTCAATGTTGTAAAAGAATGGGATAAAAATAACATTGGAAATGAATCATCAAGGAAATATATATTTTTGAATGAATTGTTGTGTGAGTTAAATTTTCAAAAGCCATTAATTATCCCCAATAAGAGTAAGGGAGTTGTAAAGATAAAGAGAAATAGGATTACTCTAGGGAGGGGGACCGGCGATGCTACAAGAAACATTTAGAAGTTGTTCCCTAATTGGAAGGGGATCCACCATCACATTTTTTTTGGTGGTGATACTCCACCCCCTCTATTACATAGATAAAATAACTTCCTAGATGAACAATAATAGTATTATCACCATTTTAATGTTGATTTGGAATGAAAAGCATTTCATAACAAAGGTTAAAGTGTAGTTAATCGTTAATTAATTACCTCGATTGTGTTATAAAATCTTAAATTGACATGAATTGTTAATATAATATGAATATAATTACTTAATATATGAACATATATATGAATATTTATATATGAATACATATTTATATACATATATTGAAAATGTGAATTTAATATTAACAAACAAACCGTGGGGTAGAATATTTTCTGATGGTTATCTCTAAAAAAAGTGTATGTTCACTTGAAAAGGGGATATTCCAAATGAACATGTATTCAGTGAGAATATGTTAATGTGTTTATGATAGAAACACTACTAAAAATATTATATAGTGAACTATGTAGTAATTTATATCCAAAATACATCAAAACCCTAATTTTTGTGGAATTATTTACATGATGTTATTAGCATCCATCACAACCATGCTTTAACTACATGATTCATTATTCAATGAAACTTCATCCAAATTTTGGAATATTTGATAAGTAGTCTCTAATTAATAATATTAAGAAAAAAACATTTGAAACTAGTTCAATATATGAAACTCTTGTGATGATGGTATAAAACCTGAATAAGTGGAGAAACATTAAACGACATGTTCAAGGAATTATTAAAAAAGATATCATTGAAATTATCTAAATTTTTTAAGTGATTTTATAAAATGTTTAAAATTGTATAAAAATATGCATGTAATATATCTAATACAATATGTATAACATGGTACATCTAAATTAAGTATATTCCAAGAATCTTCATTATCAAAGTCCTACAATATGTTAATCTATAAGAAAAAATAAATAATGTTAAAAATATATAAGACACGATTCCAGTTTACAAATTTTTAATAAATGAATTTTATCTCATTATAATTATGTTTCTTCTTGAATATTATTTTTCTTTTTCAATGCATGGTCTTAGGATCTAAAGGGGTGATAACTACAACTCCATTATTGAAAAATAAATAACTAATCCATTTTTAGAACTATCTGAACTTGATATTATGTATAGAACAAACTACTTTATGTATTACAAATGTATTGGTTAGTATATTGAAATGATTTTAAAAACTAAAAATGGTGTGGTTATTCCATTGAAAAGACATAATGCATGTTCATTTCCAGTACTACAAATTTAGGGTATTGAAAATCTCTGAACTAACAAAATGAAAGTACATTTTCTTCTTTAGTGCTACAAATTTCAAGTACCAATCAACTATGTGAACTAAATAATTTAGTGAACTAAAAATGAACATGAGTATTATATAAACCATCCCAATGGACATGTCAATCCATTTTCAGAATAATGACTTAGTTAATTGAATGTACTAAAAATGAACATGCATTTTATCACACATTGTGTGTATCCTCTGTTGTTTGGCCCCAAAATTTGTTGTTCACACATAGTTTGTAATGGAAATGAACATGATACTTCTTGGAATTACAAATAGACCCACAGAAATATATATTTTTCTATAATTTTTTTAAACACAAAATTTCAAACCCTATAATCAGAAATATCATGTTTTTTATGAACCTCTGTTAGATGATGTTCTACATAAGACATTGTAAATTAATGTTTCCCTAAAGTTTCAATAATTATTTAAATCATGTGTCTAACTTTATATTGTTTTCTTGTTGGCACAAAAGAATTAAAACAACCATAATATGAAACTTTATGTCTACATGTATTATATGATATGTAACATTAATAGAATAAGAAGAAATAGGAATAGCGGGATAAAAAGTGATTGAGGAAAATCCATAAGAGTTGACAAGTATATCTATGCATTTCCAAAGTTGGGAAAAATGTGAAAACATAAAGAAGCTTGTATATAAGGTTCTTAATATTAGTTCGTCAATAAAACATGTCTAGAATAGCTTACAAATAATTGATTTAAAAATCATATAGAAAATACCTTCCACACATTAACAATAAAAATCATCTACAATATTATTTGATTGTAATTAAATTAATACCTGACATGGAAGCTCTCTGATGAATTAATAATATGAACCTACAAAAAGGCCTCCTAAAACATACCTTTTTTCACATGTACTTATATGAGGTTTTATATAATATGTAAGATAAATGCATGTGTCTTTCCAAACATTACCTCTACATATATGACAATGTGTTGTGACTTGATAAAAAACATAACATTAAAAAACCAATTTTTTATAAAAAATGAAATTTTCATATCAATTAAAAACTACACAAGAAATGATGGAATTTACTCAACCTTCCCCTAATGAGTGGAAGGATGAATTAATGTCTTTGGTTTTGTTGTTATCTCCTTGGATATAATATTATAGATAGATATCACAAGTAATATACAGATCCTTGGAATACCACATCCAACAAATGCAATTTACTGGTAGGGAGCTACTTTAAACATGTCATGTTTCCATCAAATGAAACCATAAATACCACGTGAAAAAAATCCAATATAAAACCACATAAAATATTCATGTAGCAGAGAAATTTACATCAATGAGTAATGAGAACTCATGTTCAATGTTTCGATAGATAATAACATAATAAATAATTTTGTCATTCAAGAAAATAAATAACATAAAAATTTAAACAAATTCAATAAAATAAAAAATATAATTAATATGGTATTTGGATTTATTACTAGAGAAGACAACTAATCATTTAAAACAAAAAAAATAATTAAAAATATAGATAAAATTTCTATAGTAATACATGGATTAAATAATATAAATGATATTATATATTTTACAATGGTTATTGGATATTGAAAATTTAAAAAAATCAGTGTATAGACTAAGAATGATTTCATGTTAACAAACTAAATGAATATATATTACTTATGTGAAAAATTATTTTTGATTTACAAATAAATGCTTGAGAAATTTTAAATTTTACAATGTAATGAATACTATATCAATGAATTCAATGTGAAACTATATATTATAGTTTTAATGATCAATAAAAATAATTTTTAATACATTGGATATTTCATATAACCTAGTAGTATAAAATTGCATATTATTGGAAACTATTTTTGAAAAAGGATACTAGATCCAACTTATTTGACCATTATTTAATGTATATTATATGATATAATTTTAATTTAATGAATGTTTAAGGTGCGTATAAATTTCAAGTGAAAAAATAGTATTTATGTTGTGAATTTATAGTTATATATTGAATTTTTATTTCAAGCATTCAATCAGAACAACCAGAATAAGATACATTAAAATAAAATATATTTTTTGAAAATTTAATGTTTATCCTATTGAATAGATAGAAAAATAGAAATATGAATAATGAAAACCTTGAATATTATATATATATATATTTATTTATATATGTATGTATGTATGTAATACTATGATTATAAGAAAAAAATAAAGTAATGAAATAAAAAAGTGTTATAAAAATACATATTCTAAATTAATTACAAATAAAGGTTTATTAAGAAACCCTTACTATAAATTAAAACATTAAAAGAAACAAAATCAAATCCAAATAGTGGTAAATATGCATAAATTCAATATTCAAAAATGATCAAACCATCACGGTAATCATTACAAACCACACTATAGAACCATTTTACACGTTCTATGGTAGAACCATTCCCAAATACATTCATTTAAAAAATCATAAAAAGAATCCTTTTTGAAGATGTATATGTAACACTACATGCTTCCACGATACATTTCCATTTCAATAATACAATACCTTTCACTATACGCAACTTCGAGATTCTAACACACCACGACCAATCAAAGTAGCCATTATGAAGTGTAATACCCACATTTTGAAATTTCATAAATTTTATCTTTCAAAATGGCATTCATTTTTTGATTCGGAATATCGATATTAGCATTGGGTGAAGTTTTGGTATTTTTATGAAAACGTTCAATTTTTGATGAATAGAGGAAAACACTAAGTTATAGTTTAAAACTGAATTTTTATTTAAATAATTATTGATTTTATTTAAATTTATTTTAGGTCAAAATAGATACATAATTTCTATATAAGATTAATTTTATTCATCAGTGTCAGTTAATAATAATTTTAGAGATATAAAAAATTTATTGTACTTTTCACTGTCTTATACCCATCTCCTAGGAGAATATGAAAATTGACATAAATCATAATTTTACCGCTTCTATGAGTGGAATTTTGAAAATACAAGAGACACGATTAATATCAAGGAGTAAAATGTGGTTCAATAAGATAAAAATATATTTTTTTGAATTTTAACTTTTTACTTTTTTTACCACGGTTAAATGTAAATACAGTAATTAAGGGTAAAAATGATATTATTATTACCCTAACACATATCCTAATTCAATTGGATAAGTATATTTCTACCAAAAACAATCTTAGGAATAAAATATGATCATTTCTTGTCTACTGGGATTAGATTAGGACATTTATTATTATTTAATAATAAGAAGAGTTAAAAGAGTTAAAATCAAAGTTTAACAACTAAAACATTTTTAATTTAAGGTTATTCATAAGATAAATTTGTTTATAAATATTCAATAGAAATATAAAACTATTTCCTACATGATGGTATTTTATTTATAATTTTTCGACATAATTTAATTTAATTTATTTATGACACAATGGTGATTTAGTAATTACCTAATTAATGACATATTAAGATAATTGATATTATAAATATCCATATAAATGTAATTTGAGACTTTTTATGAATTACATAAAATTTATAGGTTAATATGACATATTATTATTGATTAAATGAATTTATTTATAATTAATAGTGTTTAATGAACTTTAACAAAAATCAATTATTAGATAGTGTCAAAATTGGCATAAAAGAGTATTTAAAAAATATATTATACTATTAATTGATATTCAATTCCTAAATATATAAGGATCTCCCAAATGACTTATATAAGGTTATATATATTAATAATTAACCACTGGGGGTTCACTTGTCTTGTTATAGTACGTTTATGAACCATATAATATTAAAATACAAAGAGACAGGGTAAATCTTAAACTATTTAACTAAGAGTTAAATATTATTTATGAGGTTAATATAGTGACCCAACCTATCTAAAATATATTGGTTGAAAGGATTTATACCCATAACCACCTTATACTCTAAATACTTCTCTTTGGAGCCATTATAAACCGACGATGAATTTATTATAAAATAATATTGTAAGTTTTCCTAAGGTGCCCCTCACCCCTCTTATAAACAGGCACTCACCCTTATCTCAAATTCATAACATCAAAGCATTTTGGTTCAGCCAAAACCTTCCTAAATACCCTCTCAAATTCGGTCACTTCATCTTAGAGGCCCTGCTTTGGTCAGAAATCCATCTTAACGAGCCCTTTTGATCAAATCAAATGGAAGAACCCGAAGAAGAGGTAATGATATCACCACCCTCTTTCAAGTGCCTTTCTTCTTCGTATTCTTGTTTATTTGTTGTTTCCATTCTAAATAAATAAATCCAGTATCCCCTATATATTGTGAATTTTTTATATATATGAGACAACCATATTCAGTATTATATCCATCATTTGAATGCAATGTCACCATACGTGCATACGTACGACCTACCGTCTCCACGTCGTGGAGTAATTGTTATTCAATATATTATTATTTTGATGGGTATAATAATAATGTGTAATTATTTTAAATAATAAATATAACATGATAATGATTATTTATATATGATATAACATCCAATTATATATTATTTTAATACCAAAAGAATGATATTGTCGCTCAAGCGTACGTACGAATTATCATCTCTATGAACGCGATGAGATTCATTCTCCATCATATCCATTCAAGACTAAATTTCATTTGATGATTAAAAATAATTTTGAGAGAAATGATATAATTCTATATATGAATTAGATACATCCCATCCATAACAAATATGGATCACATAACAAATAATTTAAAGGAAAATGAATATGTTAACACCCGAAATGACGATAATACTAAGATATTATCAACAAATCAATGTTAAAAAATCATATATGACAGAATATTAATGTATACAATTATTTTATAATTAAATTACAATTATTTAACCATTATAAACGAGGATAAACTACCCTTGACCAAAGAAAAATTACAAATTAAGGGGTTTCTTATCTCACTTTTAATCCCGTGAGATTTCCATTGTTCACCACTTATTAATTGCATGTGGTGTGTATACTACCCATGATTGTATTCACTATTTAATATAAATTAATTTATTAATAATTAAATAATCATTGTATGATCCTTCTTTCATGGTTTTATGTTTCGCATGTTACCAAATCGATAATGGGATTTGAAATTTCAATTTCCACTCATTCGGCTTTACACAGACTTCATTGATTATTTTAATCCAAGATTATGTGTAGAATAACTATTTATTTGCATATATAATTTACACTCCCCCTTCTGTGGATATACTTTTGATACACATAATCCCTCCATTGATAAAATCTAAAGTCATCGATATGAACTTGATAAGAGTAATTTTAACTCAATCACCATTTGTTGAGTTAAACATCTAATTCATTGATGTTTTTTTATACAAGAATATGTGTGAATGTCCTTTGATTGTTTTACACTGAATAACCTATCATATTGAGTGTATTAATAGTTTTCACACATAATTATGTCTTTTATTTATCCTTAACCCGAGGACATGACCTTTATGATAGACTTCATTTAAATTTACATTCCATTGAGACTCCTTGGTTGTTATACCCCAAATCACTTTTATATGGTGTATATAATGTACATTGACTAAGTATGCCATGAATCTGTTTATTATCATGATATTAAAATGTTTTTATTTCCCCAGTTAATTTTATTCAAGTGTCTCTATTTTGGTTAGGAACTCTAACTAAAATATCATCTTAATATGTTTTAATGATTTATTATTTTAAATCTTTCTCATTAATGTCAATGTTTCAAAGATGGTTTGAAGGATTTATTTATATGGACATTAAAGTATACAAATCAAAATTACTTTTAAGTGTTTCAATGTGGTATGGGACACTTTGATTCAAAAATCTATTTTAAATGGCTTCTTGAAAAATAGTGTGACTTTTAAATGTTTTCCAGAAAATGGGGGATATTTAGCTCAATAGTTTGATGATTATTTTAATCAATGCCAATATACTTCATTAGACTCGATTGAGCTTAATCTGATACAATAAAATCTTCCATATTGTATCATATGAGTTATGTTTGATTGTGGATGTTCTATTTTTATACCATTCATGGTTTGTGGTTAAAGTATTGACATTTTGTATGCTAGTTTTAAAACAAATGTTTATGTTATGTTTCAATATTTTCAATTGTGTAATGCATTGGACTTAATAAGTGATAGGTGGAGCCTTCTATACCTCCTCGATGCATCAGTAGGTCTCATGAGTCAAAATACTGTCTTGGAAAAAGGCCTTGACAAAATCTTATTTGTAGTCTTGGCACAAGGCCTGACTATGTGGTCATGATAGTCTGGCATTATGCATTTTCTTATTATGAAAGTGGTTCTCGATATTTCATGTTATTATTCGACTAGTAGAATATCCATGAGAGTATGTAAATGGAATTATTTAATTTTATCTTTTCCATATTATACTGAAGTTCAATTTTAAAAGGCTTTTGTTTTAGTTATACATTGCATTTAATTTTTATGATTATTTATTAATGTTATCTCTATATTGTTATCCATACTGAGCGTCTGAGCTCACCCCTTTCTATGTTTTATTTTTCCCAGGATGTGAAGAATTATTTTATGAATGACCTGCAGGGATAGTATGTGGATATGAGTTTGGTATATAGAGACATGATTTTATGGTATTTTTTCACTTTATGATGTAATGTAAACTTTATGAATGTATCTAGTGATTCCAAGGCTACTAAACCAATAGATCTTTCGAGAATTGATCTTTTGTGATCACGCCAATGGTACGTAATATTGCACTGAATCTGGGTAACTGGGGTCGGGGCGTTATAGTTGGTATCAGAGGAATTTTGTTGCAAAACTTGGAAACTAGATTTAGATAAACTCTGACTAGAGAACATAGCCCTAAGATAGACTTTGAAAATTAGTATAGAATAACATCCTTGAATTTTGGTACTGTATGGATTTTGTGTGTTTTCAAGAAATACATCCCTATCCAGATACGATCAGGTAGAGGCAACTCCGGCACAGATGTACCTAGGTTTAAAACCCGATGACAACGCTTTGAGCTAGACTCGAATGGGAACTAGTGCACGATAACGGGCCTTGATGCACTCTTGGTTAAAACACTCCCAGGGGATATGCTTAGGATAAATTACATTTCATTTTCAAAATTATTTGAAGTATTTAAATATAAGATGAGAATAAATGACCTTGTTTAATTTTAAGGTGTTTCAAATTGAAAATATGGTGTCATTATATTCCTTAAATGATTTGATGACTACTGTTACTCACACAATGCATTCTGGTATTAGTCAATGGATGGATTCAAAGGAATTCATAGTAACATTGAAGAGGATGTATAATGTGGGAACATTAGTGGAAATGAGAAATGAAATTGAATGTGGATAGGTGTAAAAGATATTTTCTTCAAGCAGAATCAGTTTTCCAAAAACATGATCAACAACATATATATTAACCAACTCTCGGACTCAACAAAGAAGAGAAAGGCAATGAATGATAGGAGCTCCAGCTGTGGAGACCATGGAGATAAGAAATCTCAATTTCCTTAATGCCATAAATGTATAAGGAGACACCCAGGAAAGTGTCTCAATGGAACAAAGAAATTTTTTATGTGTGGGAAAGAAGGAAATAAATTATTTAATTTCCGAGGAAAATTGAAGAGTACTATGGAATAAAATAAAAATGATCCTAAGAATCTAATTATGGTCATTTGTCGTAAATGTAAGGGAACTTGGAATCACCCAAGTCAATGCCTTATTATATAGGATAACCTCTTTGTCATGGAAGAACCTATGTGGAAATAAATGCATGGGAAAATGTTTAAAGGTATTAGCGCTCTTTTTGTTGAGATTACTTTAGGTGAATTTTATCTTATATGTATAACCCTGAAATTTATCATGTGAAAATGATATTTGAGGAAGAATTATCTTTTCTCTTGTGGATATAATTATAATTAACCATTTGGTTTTATATGATCCTTGATTTTGAGGAAATTACACGTTATTATATTTTGGGACGAAAATGAAATGTATGAGATAACATTTGTGGTTAAATTATGTTATTGTTATTTTGAGTAATTTATCTCATTTTGGTAATGTTATATAAAATAGTTTTTGAAAAAGGAAAACACGCAGACCGTGTGATAACCAGTCGTGTCGGACAAAGCTGTGAGAATCGAACCCACAACCAAAGTGCGATTGGAATTTATCACCTAACACTGGACAACATTAAGTCCCTGGTTAGTGTGGAGTAATTATTTTTATTTAAATTGTTTTATTGAACAGTAATAAGTTGATTCAGGATCTTATGTCTTATCAAATGAATACCCTTAGTATAGGAAAATGATTTGGTGATTAAGTGATAAATGTTATTGTGGAAGATGTCCGCTTTGTTGGGAACACTATATTCCCATGGATAATATAATAAATTAAGAATTTGTTTGAGGATTAATGGTGGATTTTTATCAATGTTTTTATTGTAGATTTATAATGACTTGGGTTATTTATGGAAATGATTAACCTATAATAAAGAATATGTGATTAGGTTAATTAATTTTATGTATGTAACATTAATAGTAGTTGATGTCATTTGAAGATACAATTTAACGTGGAAGACTACATAACCAAATTCTTCGAAGTTCTAGGTTTCAATATTAGTTTGGATTATATCGAAGGATTTTAAGGACAATTGTTAATTGAATGGTACTTATTTAAATTTGGGGTATTTTTGGTTTAATTTTAGAAATTAAGATTAGTGTTTCTTTCCCTAATGGAATATACT
The DNA here is from genome assembly GCA_963277665.1 of Viscum album. Lineage (NCBI taxonomy): Eukaryota > Viridiplantae > Streptophyta > Magnoliopsida > Santalales > Viscaceae > Viscum > Viscum album. Next base: position 1,395,851,164 of record OY728166.1, read on the forward strand.
ATTGTGGGATCATTAGATATTGTACTAACCATTTTGGTTTTGATTAATCTCTAAAGATAAGGTAAATATAGAGTTTATTCTTCGTGGATCATCTGATTCTATAAGAAGTTTATTATAGCTCTTCTAGTGTTACCATGTATTCTTGAATACTCATCATTTAAAAATGATTTAGTAGTAGAAATTTATTAAATAATGAATCTTTACATAAAAAGTAAGTATATATATTTATTTTCTTAGTCAATCGTAGAAATGGATTCCTCATCTTTATGTAATGTAACTTAATACAAATAAAATGTTGTCTGTTTACTTTTCGTACTCATAAACTAATGATCGTTTGTCACATCAGAAGTTTGTGGTTTTCTTGTTGTTTACTTTCTCCTAATCATGTTTCCTATCCCTCTCTATTATAACTTTACAAATATTATATCTTCGATATGCATGCTTTCTAGCATGGAATCCTAGTATATGTTATCTTGGGTGACCTTTGTACTTCTCTTTATTTCTTTTAAAGTGATAGTTTTATTGACTCTTTTTTCGATGTAGGACTTTCCATTATATTCCAAAGACCAATTTTAAAGGTTTCAAGGATAAAATTTATTGAAGGAGGGTATAGTGTAAAACCCCAAGCTTCCACGATATGTTTACCTTTGAATAATGCAATAGATTGCATTGTACACAACTTCGAGATTATAACACACCACGACCAATCAAAGTAGCCGTTATGAAGAGTAATACAAAATTTTTGAAATTTTATAAATTTTAACTTTCAAAATGGACTTCATTTTTGGATTCATATTATTAAAATTATCATAGGGTGAATTTTTGGAATTTTTTTGAAAACATTCAATTTTTGTTGAATAGTGAAAAACAATAAGTTATAGTTTACAACCGAATTTTTATTTAAAAAATTATTTATTTTATTTAAATTTATTTCATGTAAAAATAGATACATAATACCCATATATGTTCAATTTAATCCATTGGAGTCAATTTATAATAATTTTAGATATATAAAAATTTTATTGAACCTTTCACCGTCTTTTACCCATCTTTTAGAAGAATTTGAAAATTCACATAAAACAAAATTTTTCCGCTTCTGTGAGTGGAATTTCATAAATCCGAGATACACGGTTAATATCAAGGTGTAAAATGTGGTTCAATAAGAAAAAAATAATTTTTGGTAAATAGTAACTTCTTACTTTTATTTACCACGGTTAAATGTAAATAGGGTAATTAAGGGAAAAATGATATTATTATTACCCTAACACAAGTCCTAATTCTATTGGATAAGTATAATTTGACCAAAAACAATCTTTGGAATAAAATATTCACCTATTTTGTCCACTTAGATTATATGAGGACATTTATTATTATTTAATTCAAATAAGAGTTAAAAGAGTTAAAATCAATGTTTAATAACTAAAACATTTTTAATATAGGGTTATACGTAAGATAAATTTGTTTATAAATATTAATTAGAAATTTAAAAATATTTCCTACATAATTGTATTTTATTTATAATTTTTAGACATAAAAAATTTTAATTTATTTATGACACAATGGTGAAGCAGTAATTACCAAATAAATGCAATATTAAGATAATTTATATTATAAATATCCAAATAATTGTAATTTGAGACATTTTATGAATTCCAATAATTTTAAAGATTAATAAGACATTTTAGGATTGATTAAAAGAATTTTTTTAGAATTAATAGTGTTTTTAGAACTTTAAAAAAATCAATTATTAAATAGTGTCAAAATTGACATAAAGGAGTATTTAAAACAAATATTATACTATTAATTGATAGTATATTCCTAAAAATCTAAGGATAAGCCAAATTACATAGATAAGGTTATATATATTAATAATGAACCACTGGGTGTTCTATTGTATTGTTATAGTATTTTTATCAACTATATAATATAAAAATACAACAAGACGTGGTAAATGTTAAACTATTTATCTAAGAGTAAAATATAAATGATTAGGTTAATATAGTAAACAAAACCTGTATAAAATCTATTGGTTGAAAGGATTTCGACACATACCCACCTTATCCTCAAAATAAGTCACTTTGGAGCCATTATAAACTGAATATGAATATATTATAAAATAATATTTTATGTTTTCCTAAGGTGCCCCTCACCCTCTTATAAAAGGGATCTCCCCCTTCTCTCAAATTCATAACATCAAAGCCTTTTGTATCGGCCAAACCCTGCCCAAATGTCCTCTCAACTTCTCTCACTTCATCCTAGAGGCTCTTCTTTGGTCAGAAATCTAACATAAGGAGCCCTTTTGATCATATTAAAAGGATGAATCCGAGGAAGTGGAAATGATTTCACCACCCTCTTTCCAGTTCCTTTCTTCTTCCAATTCTTCTTTCTTTGTTATTTCCATTATAAATAATAACTAAAGTATCTTTTATATACTGTGATGTTATTATAAATATGGTTCAACGATATTTAGTATTCTATCAGTCCTTTGAATGGCATGTCACTATACGGGCGTACATACGGCCTACCATCTCCACGTCGTGGTGTTATTGTTATTCAGTATATTATTATTTGGATGGGTATACTAATAATGTGTACTTAATGTAAATAATAAGTATTACATGATCATTATTTGGTATATATGATATACCATCCAAGTATATATTACTTTAATATCAAAATAATGATATTGTTGCTCGTGCGTACGTACGGATTACCGTCTCTATGAACACGATTAGATTCCTTCCCCATCATATCCATTCAAGACAAAATTTCATTTGATGATAAAGAATAATGTTTAGAGACATGATATAATTTTTTATATGCATAAGATACATCCCATCCCTAAACAATATGTCTCACATAACAAATAATATAAAGGAAAATGAATCCCATAACACCCGAAATCACCATAATACTAAGATACTATCAACACATCAATGTTAAAAGATCATATATGATATAATATTAATTTATATGATTCTATAATAATTCAATAACAATTAATTCACCATTATATAGGATGTTAACCTACCCTCTACCAAGGAAATATTATAAAGTAATGGGTTTCCTATATCACTATTAATTCCATGAGATTTCAATTGTTCACCACATATTTATTGCATGTGGTGTCTGCACTACCCATGATTGTTTTAGTTTTGTAATATACTTTAATTTTTTGATACATAAATCATTATTTTATGATCCTTCTTTCATGGTTGTAGGATTCCTAAGTTACCAAATCAAAAATGGAATTTGAAATTTCAATTTCCACTAATTTGACTTTACGCATATTTCATTGATTATTTTACTCCAAAATTATGTGTGGAATCAATATTTATTTTCTTATGTCATAATTTAAACTCACCATTATAGGGATATAATTTTGATACACATAATAACTCCATTGATAAATTCAAAAGTCATCGATATGAACATGATAAGAGTAATTTTAACTCAACCTCCATTTAATGAGTTAAACATCTAATTCATTGGTGTTGTTTATACAAGAATATGTGTGAATGTACTTTTATTGTTTTACACTGAATATACAATCATATAAAGTGTATTTATAGTTTTCACACATAATTATGTCGAGGATTTATCCTTATCCTAAGGATACAACCTTTATGAGAGATTTCATCTCAATTTACATTCCATTGAGACTGCTTTGTTGTTATACACCAAATCACTTTTATATGGTTTATATAATGTACATTGACATATTATATCATTAATCCTTTTATTCTCATGATATTACAATGTTTTTATTACCTTAATTATTTGTATTCAATTGTCTCTCTATTGGTTAGGAACTCTAACTAAAATATCATTTTAAAATGTTTTAAAGATTTATTATTCTAAATATTTCTCATTAATGTTCATGTTATAAAAATGGTTTTATGGATTTATTTATATGGAAATTAATGTTTTCAAATAAAAATTCCTTTTAAAAGTTTCAAAGTGGTATTGGATACTTTGATTCAAAAATCTACTTTAAATGGCTTCTAGACAAATAGTGTGACTTTCAAATGTTTTCAAGAAAAATTGGGATATTTCTCTCAATAGTTTGACGATTTTTTTAATCTATGTCAAATATCCTTCATTATATTCAATTGAGGTTATTCTGATATAATATAGTTTTCCATATTTTATCGAATGAGTTATGTTTGACTGTGGTGTGCTATTTTTATACCATTCATGTTTTGTGGTTAAAGTATTGACATTTTGTATGCTTGTTTTAATACAAATGGTTATGTTATGATTCAAAATTTTCATATGAGGAATGCATTGGACATAGTATGTTACGGGTGGAGCTCGCTATAGCTCTTTGATGCATTGGTAGGTCTCATGAGACAATATAGTGTCTTGGCACAAGGCCATGACAAAATCTTATTTGTAGTCTTGGCCAAAGGCCTTGACTATGTGGTTATGATAGTATGGCATTATGCATTCCATTATTATGAAAGCGGTTATGGATATTTCATGTTATTATTTGACTAGTAGAATATCCATGTGAGTATGTAAATTACATTATTTCATTTTATGTTTTCCATATTATGCTGAAGTTCATGTTTAAAAGGCTTTTGTTTTAGTTATACATTGCCTGAAATTTTAATGCTTATTTATGAATGTTTCTGCTATGTTGTTATCCTTACCGAGCATCTGAGCTCACCCCTTTATATGTTTTATTGTTCCCAGGATGTGAAGAAGTATAATATGAATGACCTGCAGGGATAGTATGAAGATATGAGTGTGGTCTATGGAGACAAGATGTTGTTGTATTTTTTCACTTTATGATGTAATGTAAACATTATGAATGTATCTAGTGATTCCAAAGCTACTATTCTAATCGGTCATTCGAGACATGATCTTTTGTGATCATTCCAATGGTATGTAAAAATGCACTGACTCTGGGTAACTGGGGCCAGGTCATTACATATATATGTTATCAAAAACATAAAAACATAATTTGAATATCTTAATTTATCTATGCATCAAAATAAACTACAACAAAACAAAATCATCAGACCTATAATTAACCAATGCCCTCTAAATATGGAGATAATAGGTTTTCATTTTTTAATCCATATTCCTTGATTTTATGAAAAAATATAAAAATAAATGAATCAGAAACATTAAATTTAATATCCTTATTTATGTGTGAAAATAGCATAAAATATATGTATAAAGGTAAAAAAGACATTTATGAGTTGATACATGCACAACTAGATTTGTAAACATTAATATATTAATATTTACTTCACCATGATTTTTAATTCTATAACTATGAGCATACACATTATACCAATTGAAAAATTAATAATAATATTTTTGTTGTTTTAATTTTTGTTGTTGGATTGAAATTTATAAGAAATTTGTAATGAAAAGTTTTTAGAATTTGGGAAATCTACACCAGTTTCAGATTATATATTTGAATTTATTTTCATGATTTATAGGCATTGAAGAGAAGTAAAAATAAGATGAAACAATACTAGACCATAAACATGTGAAATAAATTTTTGAAAAAATAATTGAATTGGTTCAACAACCCCAATTATTGAGAAAAATTGTTTAAAGTAAATGCATGACACGCAAATAAAACGTAAATATGTACCCATAAATAATATGCACCATTATATAGAAGTGGAATCAATAATTTTGTTAACATATATGAAAAAATTGGATTTTACATTTAGGTTGTAAGAAAATCATCTAAAAGATCATAGTAGAATTACTAGATGAAAATATTTCATAGACAAAAAAACAAACAAAATAATAAAATGTCATAATTGGATTTGGTAAAAAAAATAAAAACATTCACAAACTAACTAACTATAAATAGATTTAATATTACCAAAAAGGGTAAAAACGTAAGAAGAAAATTAGAAAATATATGAACCTATACTAAAGTGGAATCAATTTAAAAATATATATGAACTATTATACTAAACATAAAAAACATACATGCGTTAATTCTAACAATATATAACTGTATGAAAAAACATTTCCGAGAAAATTGAAATCATGATGAAAAAACCATTAAATTTAATTTTTGAGACAAGATTTATAAAAATAGGTACAATGAAGACCTCTCAATGCTTCTTATTCTACTTTTTCTCCCTTGTTAACAAGTAAAATTCATATAGGCTCGAGGACATCAAAATCTTACAAAAACATGGATCATGGAATTTAGGGTTGCTTACAAAAGGGACATATACCTCAATGTTTTTAGTTCAATCAATGAAACATGAACATGAATAAATTAAATTACCTTCATTAGGGGATATTGACTTATATACTTCCTATAGTGAATTGCCTAATATTTATATCATAGAGAATGAATCCACCGAAAAGGGATTTTTGTTCTTTATAATAAATACACTATAAAAGTGCTCTTGTATTTGTAAGAATCAAAAATCATATAGAATTCAAAAATATATAATATCTGTCACGACCCGTCCTCGGGGCCCGTGCCGTGACTACCCCAAGCCCGCCTTCCATAGGCCAGGGGCTGGCGACTAGCAACAAGGCGTAAATCCCGGTAAAAAGGGAAGGCATTGCCTTTGTAAAGTAAACAAGAACCACCGATTAAGAAAGAAGAAAAGTAAACACTATGTAAAAATAGAGTACAACTGAAGAGCGGAAAAGTAAATGGGCCAGTATACAAACCCAAACTGAAAGTAATGTACAACTCGAAAGGGAAAACCTCAACTGTAAAGTAAAAGCCACTACACCGAGCTGTCCACTAGAAATCCCACCTGAAGGGTGGGTACAGATAGCTCCACTGCTCCTCGGGTCCCCTTGTCCGCTCCGAGCACGTCCCGCCTAGTGGTCCACCTCTAGGTATTGTCCTACTCTACAAGCCTCAAACACGATCAACGCTGACCGTCGTCTGCAACCAACACAATGTAGTGCGGGCATAACCCGTGCAGGGTTGAGTATAAGCTACACAGTAGGGACCCCGAGACACCCGAAGGTATCCCAAAATCCACAAAGGATAAACCACAAGGATAGATACAAACACGAAGTAACAACCGACACTACTTAGGTATATGCCCATACATATACCTAAGTCATCAATTCCAATACGGTCCAACCTCCGAGTCCAAGTATATCTCAGTCCTCACGCGAAAGTATACGTATTCCACACAGGAAAGAAAAATGAAATCCACACAGGATAGCATAACACAATCGACACAGGAAAGCAACAGGATTCAGCTCATACATGTATACTTCTTCGAGGACGATATAGATGATCATTGATCCACTTAAGTCGTCGGACCCACAAAGGATCGATAGGTACTAACCCCCGCAATGACCCACACAGGGTCAGGCCCACATAGGACCTGTAGGCGCTGGTTCACACAGGACCGCTGAGCGCAGACCCACACAGGATCGGACCCACACAGGATCGGTAGCACTGATCCACACAGGATCACTGAGTGCTGTAGTCGTCGTCGTCGAATCACTAAGGATCTCTGTATTGTCGTCGTCGCAGTCATAGTAGCAGTAGCAGTAGCAGTCGCAGCCAGCTCTAGGGTTCCCGCACACATCAAGCTCGTTCGGGAGGGTCCGCTCCACGAGCCAAGAGGCTGATACATCAACTGTCACAAAGTCCAGAGTTGATGTATCCAAAAGTTCCGTATCGTCAACAGGAACTCAACGCAACAGACGGCGCGCCAATCAGACGCCTGGTCTGAGAGTTATTGGCTTTTTCGTCCCAGGGGCCCGATTGATTTTTAAGGCAAAACCTACCCCACAGTACTCCACCTGCGTCCAAACCTCGGGCGGAGTATGCCAAAAGATCCGTCTCACTAAGAGGAACTCAACAAAGCTGACGACACGTCAAACGGACGTCCGTAGCTCAAGATATGAGTGTTTCCGCTTCGAGGACCCGGTTGGTTTCGTGTACGAACCAACCCGGCCGAACTCAAAATATTCCGAAACCTTGAGTGCGATATACTGAAACGACCGTCTTGATCCAAGGATCGCATCGCCGCTGACGGTGCGTCGTTTGGAAGTTTGTAGCCCGAGTTATGGGCATTTGAATCCAAATCGCTCGGTAACGGGGGTTTCGGGCCCGGGCTGTCCCGGCCCGAGACCCCCCGGTTGGCCTGAACCGGGTCGACCCACCCCGGATAGGGTCGACCCGTCCCGGCGCGGCCCGGCGCGGCCAGGCCTGGCGAACCGGCCCGGCGCGCCGGTTCGGCGCAAAGCAGCGCGCTGGGCGCGCTGCCAGCTCAGCCGAAGGCCGAGCTGATGGAAAACGGGGGGCCGCCTGCCCCCCTTTGTGAAACCGGCCCCCCTCATAATGGGGGGCCATTATGGATGGCCGGGGGAATTAATCCCCCCCCCCCCGGTTTTGGCTCCCTTTCGGCCGGCCACACCTGGCCGGCCGATTCTTCCTCAACGGGACCAGCAAGGCTGATCCCCCTTCCGGCTTCAGACACCGGCGGCCTGGCTGGCCGCCGGTCTTCTCATTCCACCGTAGCTCGGAACCGGCCGTGGCCTTCGTCGTCCGGAGCGGTGCGACGACACCGCGCTCCTCTGCCGCGGCCCCGCTCCGGCCACGGCGCTTTCGGTTTCCTTCGATGCGGCGTGACGGCGTCGCGTCCATGAAATTCATTGCACGGCGCGGCGTGACGGCGCCGCGCAATAATTGCCGTGTGATTCCCGTGTGGTGCAACGGCACCATGCCATCTCGTTCTATCTGCAAGAAACAATCAAGAACTAAGGAGGGGGGTTCGGCCGTGTTCGTGCGGTCTGGTCCCCCTCTCGTTAAACGATAACACTTAATCATTTATCCTCAAAGTTCGTCATGCTAGAACCAAGAACGGGAATAATTAAATTTAACAACAACAAACCCCTACCTCGGTTTCAAGTGCGGAGCAGGTCAACAAGCTGCGGAAGACAAGCGTCGCGGAGGTCGGGCGTCGTGGAAACCGAACGTCGTTTCCGTTGGCGTCGAGGTGCGTCCGAAGAGGTACGTCATTGCATAAGCTTCGAAAGATGACGGAGATAATCCGAGGAGGAAACGGTGTCTCCTTTCGTTGACACGGAATAAGATCAAAGATGCAGCGTCGTCGATCGTCGGGAACACACCGGCTATGAAGAAGAGAAGCAGCTTTCTTCGTCGGAGCTTAAGTGTTCTTCATGTTCTTCGTCAAAGTTGAAGAAAGAGAAGAAAGCTCCCAAATTCTCTCAAGGTGGTAGGAGAATTCTATCCAAAATAAAATAAGCTAAAGCCTTATTTTATTTACACAAGTAAACCACATTGAATTTCATAGGTTTGTAATTCAATCAACTCAACACAATTAATTAACCAAGTTGTCAAGATTAATTAAAGAGGAGTTAGGGAGTTTAAAAAGGGGAGATGAAGTGTTAGGGTTCGTGTGGGCCCCACCACACTTAATCATCTCAATGGAGGTTAAGTGGATGTGGGTCCCACCCCTAACTCCCTTTGGGAGGTTATAACCAACTTGGTTAACCACGACCACAGGGAGCTGGCGGGCAGAGACAGGCACAACTCCAGGCAGTAGAGGCCTACGACCACGGCTCACCCGAGATGATTCCAGGTACTATCTATGTCTATTCCACCCTTGCTGTAGTACTTATAGACACAGGAGCGAGTCACTCTTTCCTAGCCGCTGCCCTTGTTCGGAGCTCGGAGATTCCGACAGAGCCGTTGGCTCGATCCTTACGGCTAGAGACTCCTACGGGAGCAGACTCGACGATTACGCACTGGTGCCGGCAGTGTGAGCTTACTCTAGGAGGTGACAGATTCAGCTGGGATCTTCTTGTAGCGGCGTCGAGGCCTTACGACGTCATCTTGGGCATGGATTGGTTATCTATGGTCCATGCACAGATTGACTGTTTTAGGCACAAGGTGCGATGTGTACGCACCGACGGGAGCAGGTTCACCTTCACCGGCGAGAAGGGAGCCTTCGCAGCACAGGATGGACTTCCACGGAGGAGAGGACATCCCATAACTCATCAGTTGGCTAGCCTCATCCTAGGAGCAGTTGACATGCGGAGTCTTGGTTTTCCTGCAGTGGTGGATCAGTTTGCAGACGTTTTTCCCGACGACGTTCCAGGGTTACCTCCTCGCAGAGAGGTAGAATTTTATATTGACATGTACCCCGGGACAGCCCCGATATCGACTCCAGCATATCAGATGGCCCCCGCCGAGCTTCGTGAGCTACGGGTACAGTTGGAGGACTTGCAGGGAAAGGGGTTCATCCGACCCAGTGTTTCACGCTGGGCTTCCCCGATTTTTGTTCGCCAAGAAGGCGGACGGGAGATTGCGACTTTGTGTTGACTATCGTCGTTTGAACCAGTTGACAGTGAGGAACAAGTATCCACTACCAAGGATTGATTTCCTCTTTGTTCAACTCAAGGGAGCACGGTGGTTCTCGAAGATAGACCTCAGGTCAGGCTATCATCAGCTCAGAGTCAGAGACGAGGACGTGCAGAAGACGGCCTTCAGATGTCGGTATGGCCACTATGAGTTTTTGGGTATGCCTTTCAACGTAACCAATGCTCCAGCATTGTTCATGTCCCTCAAGAACAGGATCTTTCAGCCATACCTCGATCGATTTGTCGTGGTTTTCATCGACGGCATTTTGATTTACTTGACGACTGAGGAGGAGCATGCCTACCACTTGCAAGTTGTACTAGACACACTCCGAGAGCACCAGCTTTATGGTAAGCTCTCTAAGTGCCAGTTCTGGATACATGAGGTCCACATCTTAGGACACGTCATCTCTGAGGCGGGAGTTGCAGTGGATCCTGTGAAGATCGAGGCTGTGTTAGCTTGGGAGCCACCTAGGAGCGTGACAGAGGTGCAGAGTTTCTTGGGACTAGCTGGATACTACCGGAGATTCGTTCCAGACTTCTCTAGAGTCGTGGAACCACTATCAGCTTTGAAGAAGAAGGGGAAACCCTTCGTGTGGTCAGACAGATGTCAGTAGAGCTTCCAGGAGCTGAGACAGAGATTGACCAGCGCACCTATCTTGAGGTTGCCTGAGGAGGGAGTAGGGTATGTAGTCTACTGCGATGCATCAGGGACCAGACTTGGATGTGTCCTGATGCAGGAGTGGGTAGTGATCTCCAACGGATCACAACAGTTCAGTCCGCATGATCAGAACTACGCTACCCATGACCTGGAGTTAGCAGCAGTGGTCTTCGGTCTGAAGACATGGAGACACTACCTGATGGGCGAGTGCTTTACAGTCTTTTCTGATCATCAGAGTCTCAGGTATATCTTCTCATAGAAGGACCTGAACCTGAGACAGCGGTGATGGCTCGAGTTCCTCTAGGACTATAACTTTGAGATATTCTATACTCCTGGGAAGGGGAACGTAGTAGCTGATGCCCTCAGCAGGAGGACGGGCATTCAGCTGCTTGAGGAGGCGACAGAGCAGCTAGCCGCTTTGCAGATATCCTTCGTGGATAGAGACGGAGCAGCCTTCCTTTAGTCTCTCACCGTCTCTCCTCCACTTCCGCAGTGGGTCAAAGAGGCACAGCGTGAGGACGCTGACTATGAGACACGGCGTGCACAGATATCCTCGGGACAGGCACCTGATGGTTTCTCCCTTGGAGTAGAGCATGACATCCTTTTCAGAGGACGTACCTTGGTACCAGTCGCTTTACGAGAGGAGGTGCTGAGAGAGTTTCACACTTCTCCTTTGGTGGTACATCCTGGAGTGGCGAAGATGTACCAGGATCTCAGGCGATAGCACTGGTGGCTGGGCATGAAGAAGGCTGTAGCAGAGTTCGTTTCTCGATGCCTCACCTGCCAGCAGGTGAAGGCAGAGCACTAGGTACCAGACGGCTTGGTATAGCCGTTGGAGGTCCCAGAGTGGAAGTGGGACGGGATATCTATAGACATTATGACTGGACATCCACGCACTTCTAGAGGTCACGACTCCATCTGGGTGATTGTCGACCAACTCACCAACTCAGCTCACTTCTTACCCATCAGAGAGCAGGGCTCAGTGGAGAGCTTGGGATGTCTCTACGTTCAGGAGATAGTGTGGCTTTACGGTGAGCCATTTTCTGTCGTCTCCGATCGAGATGCTCGTTTTACTTCCCGGCTATGGAAGGGATTGCAGGAGGCGTTCGGAATGCAGATATGTCTGAGCACAGCCTTTCACCCTCAAACAGATGGTCAGATGAAGAGGACCATTCAGACTCTCGAGGACATGCTCCGCACATGTGTCCTCGACTTTGGTCGTTGTTGGGAGGACCACCTACCCTTGGTGGAGTTTGCGTACAACAACGACTACCACTCCACCATCGGGATGGCACCGTACGAGGCATTGTACGGCCGACCTTGTAGATATCCTTTGTGCTGGTCATACCCTGGGGAGTCAGCACTTGTGGGGCCGGAGATGGTCCAGGCCACGACAGATAAGGTCCAGGTCATCCAGGAGCGGATGAGGACTGCTCAGTGCCGACAGAAGTCATACGCTGACAGGAGGCGAAGTCCACTTGAGTTCGAGGATGGCTACCACGTCTTCTTGCGGGTCTCACCTCGACGTGGTATACGGATATTTGGCCGATGTGGCAAGTTATCTCCGCGCTTCATCGGACCCTTCCAGGTTCTCATCAGGATTGGCGAGATGGCTTATCACGTGGCTCTACCACCTTAGCTGCACCGGGTGAACGACGTCTTCCATGTATCTCAGCTGAGGAGATACGTGCACGACCCGACACACATCATTGCGAATGGGGAGCTTGACGTTGATAATGGGGCGACTTTTACGGAGGTCCCGGTGGAGATCAAGGATCGATAGGAGCGGGTCCTACGTGGACGGTCGATTCCACTAGTGCGAATCAGATGGCAGCATGGGAATCTCCAAGAGAGCACATGGGAGCGGGAGGCTCAGATGCGTGCTCAGTACCCTCATTTGTTTCCCTAGTTTTGATGTATCTTTATGGGGACGTAAATCCCTGAGGTGGGAGTAATGTAAAGACCCATAAAATTCAAGGGAAATTTTTTCTTAATTTTCTTTGGAATTTTCCAAGAATGTGGTTTCTGACGGCACCTGATTCCGAGGCCCGGAGTGCCCGGAATCAATTTCCGAAGTTTGGCTCGGGTACGTTCAGTGAACGAACGAGCGGGAATTTCTATGTTTTGAACCGGTGCCCGGAATCGAATTCTGAGGGCACCAATGTACTCACAACGCCGATATTCTCTTAATGAGACCTTTTCCGAGGTTGCGTTTATTTCGGGATGAGAGTTAGTTTTTGGGAATTTAAAATGAAATTAAATAAAATGTGGAAACACATTTTATTCTTAACCAATTTGTTTCTAACCTCCCAAAGGGAGTTAGGGGTGGGACCCACATCCACTTAACCTCCCTTGAGAGGATTAAGTGTGTTGGGGCCCACAAGAACCCTAACACTTCATCTCCCCTTTTTAAACTCCCTAACTCCTCTTTAATTAATCTTGACAACTTGGTTAAGAATAAAATTTGTTTCCACATTTTATTTAATATCATTTTATATTCCCAAAAACTAACTCTCAACCTGCAATAAACGCAACCTCGGAAAAGGTCTCCTTAAGCGAATATCGGCGCTGCGAGTTAATCGGTGCCCTCAGAATTTGATTCCGGGCAATGGTTCAAAAGTTACAAATTCCCGCTCGTTCGTTCACTGAACGTACCCGAGCCAAACTTCCAAAATTGATTCCGGGCACTCCGGGCCTTGGAATTAGGTGCCGTCAAAAACCAGATTCTTGTAAAATTCCAAAGAAAATTAAGAAAAATTTCCCTTGAATATTACGGGTCTTTACAATATCCTATGGTTTCATGTGTACATTTTGAAGGGGAATGAACTTGTAGAGTTGTTTTAGATAATATATGATCATAATGGGGAGATATGGATTGATTTAAATAGAAATAAAAAATTAAAACATTTTTTGTAATGGAGGATACAACATTTAGCTATAGAACGTCAAAATATTAAATCTTCTAATGGGATCTCATATGTGTTAGAATAATAATATTCATTGAAGACAAAAGATAAAAATAATGTAGGGGTTCACATCTATGTGTTGGAGGAGAATAAATATGTAGTTCTTAAGAGATTATCTAATCAATGAGGGGAGAGATAGATGGATTGAAATAGAAATATAAATCAAATAATAGTGCCTTGTAGGGTATAAAATATAGTTATTTCTTAATAAAATTTATTGATGGGATGAAAAGGGAGGACATAAATATTTTTTTAGATATTGGGGTATGGTTTTGTGAGAGTGAATGTGCTCTGTGTAGGGAGGTAGGGTGTGAAATAAAAGAAAATACAATCCCAAGAGGGGGAAGGCTTAACTGTGGAGGTTGAGGCATAGTTAAAGGTGGTGGTATAGTTAGATTCATTGAGGTGGAGGAGGAGTTGGATATGTTAGAGGTTGACCATGTATTTAGGAGGTGATAAGGAATTTAAAGGGTGATTGAATTGGGAGTACACAATGGTGAAGCATCTGATTGTGGGGTTAAAGGTAGAGGCAAAGTTAGAGGCATAGAGGTGATGTTAGAGGTGCTGGAGGAGGTAGATTTATTTGAGATGGATGGGATGAGATGTGGAATTAATCTATAGGGCTGATAAATCAAAGGGGTGAATAATTGGAAAGTGTGACCACAGTGACACATAATGGAAATTACTAAGGAGTTGACATATGAAAGGGGAAAAAATATTTAGTATATACTAGTATATTGCCCATGAATTCACACAACACTATAGATCTTTTATAATATGTTTATGAAGTCCAAAAATTTTCTCAACTCATATTCCATTATCATGTACCTCAAATATATGGTATATACTAATTGAAAAAAAGTTTGGAAATTGTTACGACATCATAAACATAAAATAAAATGTTAATTTTAATTAATAAGGAATAAAAATATAAATTGATAATATGTGATGGAGATATAAATTACATGAATGAAAAAAAGATTAAATGGATAATTGAAATTCTAATAATTATAATGTTCAATGTTGTAATGGGTGTCATGTAATTTATGATAATCAAATCAAAGGGTTGGATATGAATAAACATTACTAGAAAGGAGAAAACACACGATAACTTAATTGGAATAATGGGAAATTTGTTAGAGTGGATTGAGAAGGGACATACATCACCTTGACCATCAGTCAAGTGCCTTTCAGACATTGGCTTTATCCCATCCCAAAGGATACAACATATTCACTCCAATGGTGTCCACTATTGTGTTTTGGAATACCTAGTAGAATGCTTCAACATTTTTGTAGATTCATGGACCGTGGTACACAATGATTCATTATGATATGCCACCCTTTTCACCCAAGGCTACAGAAATGTTCTGCAAGTGGGTTTATTGCAACATATGGAACCTCACGGCTTCATACATGTGTATTTAAAGGGCTTAAAAGGTGATCTAAAACTTCTGGTACCATGATGAAATGGTCATTAACCTAGCCATAATTTTAAGAAACAGTTTTCGTGGATTTATTTTGATTGGTGTAAAAAAAGCAAGAAAAATCATTATGACCATAAAAATTGAATGTTAAATAATACTTGATAACTAAAAGAGAAATCTCTCAATGAATATAATCCAACAAAGATAATTAAGAGGAATTAATGATAGTATATATAATTAACAAATAATGTTAAACAATATATAAATCAAAAATTGTAACAATTCTATTTTTACGTTGTTAAAATGAAAAAATGATGCAAATAATGAAATTTCACTTTAATGAAATTGAAAATAAAATAACAAACCTTGATAATGTCTGAAAACAATTATACAAATAATAAAAATGACGAAAAAAAATCATTGAAACAAATATACATAAAAAATAGTATATGAAACAATGATTTCCTGGAATATGATACAATAGTGGGAAAATTATATTAAACACAAATGTAAATAATATTAATAACACACTAAATTAATAAAATAATAGTGTTGTTGTATAATATCTAAAAAAAATTATAGTTTAAAAAATAAATTAAACATGAAGTTAATATAAAATGAAATAATATTGTGAAATAATTACATGTGAGACATAATAATGAAGATAAATTTATAGATTAAAATTAGAGATTTTGGATAAGGGAAATGAATAAATTGATAATAATAATTATGAATATAATATTAAAACTATCTAGATAGGGGCATTGGAACTGAGATAAGAGCCTACAGAACAAAAATAAATAATGAGGATATATGATATCAATAACAGACTCTAATTACATAAATGGAGAGGCATTTATTTATTTTTATAAGAAAGAAATAATGTTAAAAATATTAAAAATTTATATAGATAAAAAAAATTAATTCACACTAAGGACAATCAAGTTTCGTTGAATCAGTCCATTATGGCAGGAAAATATAACTAAATTAATTCAGATCTAAATAAATCATTGATGATTAGGATGAGATATGAATTTGTACATTGAATTCAGAAATGAAAAATTAAAATAAAACATGAGTAAAAATTTTATAATAGGTCTGTTTTTTGTGAGTTACCATAGTCAATTTCCCTTATCCCTATTTATGAGAGATTGCGACAGACTCTCAATCTCTATAGGAGACCAATATTAACATCCATTGATTTCATTATGGACTATAGTATAAAATAGTACATAATTTCATCTGCAATCCATAAAAATGGATATATAAAATAGAAAACAATATAAAAACATATAAAAAATTCATCCATAAAACATAAAAAAAATAAAAATCAAGAATGATGAGAAGAAATAGTGACTAAAATCAATAAGACATAGCATGTAAGCATAAACATTAAATCTGATTAAAAAACAAAAAATTACTTATAGTTTAATTGTAATCTTTCGTATAAAATAAATAACTTCAATCAGGACACCTTCAAAATCCTAGATTAAATCATTATAATCTCATTATTACTAATAAATTAAAACATATAAAAAAATACAATAGAAAGTAAAATAAATATAATTTGTGAGGTGTCATCAAAAGAGATTATTTCAATAAGGGATTCCATAATTAAATTTTAGGGTCATATGCAGAACCAAAATGAATTATAATAAAATATGTACATATTTTATATCTAAATAATATGTTTTATAAAAAATAAAGAGAGTACAATAGTTATATTGAAATAAATAAATCAAGAATTCAATTAAATGAACATATTTTTCTCACCTATTTGAAAACTAAATGGATAAATTAAAATAAGAAAACAATCAGTATAATGGAATTTGTCAATAATTTTGTGACAATTACCCATACAGCAAAATGTTTTGGTCTAATGGATAAAATATGCTTCAAACATAAAAATGAAAAAACAATAGATAATAAAAATAAGGAAAATATAATAAGAGAGTTGAAATTACTGCATAATGCTTTAAGTAGATGGGACCATAGGGTGTTTACAGAGGTGCTCTAGATTTTCACAGATGCATGATCAAAAATGGCGGTTATAGAGGTAAAACATATCAATATGGAATTAGATAAAAAAATAAATACAAACCTAATGTTATAATTGGTGACAATAAATCAGAGTAGTCGGATAGTGTTATTTGGAGAGTCTGAACACATGTTTTTGGGAAGATGAGGATGATGATTAAAGAAGAAAAATGAGGTGATGTAGGCAGGGTCCGAGCAACATGAGGTAGAGAAGGTGAAGGTGGATTTCCTTGGGGGTGGTGTATATTGATGTAATAGAGATGGATGCAGAGTATCCAGGGGTGGAGGAGCCAAATGTGGATAAGAAAAAAGTGGGGTAGCCAGAGATATATGATCTAGAGGTGGATCACCTAGAGGCGGAGGAGTTGTAGGAGAAGGGGCTAGAGGTAGAGGATTTGGAGGTAGAGGTATGGGGATGTGGAGAAGCTGTAAGAGGATATGGTAGTTGTGGAGGGAGAGGGAGCATAATTTGGTTGTGGAAACCCCATGGGTGTGACTGAGTTTGTGGGAATTTTGTAGTGAAATGCTTTTTGAGTGAGATTAATTAATTAGTGAATGGCGCATGTTAATGAGGATACCTAGCTTAAGTATATATATATAGATGATATATTTTTCAATTTCAAATTTAATATATATATATATATATATATTCATTCACTAATTATCATTTTTAAAATTTATTTTTTTATATTCTCAAAATATTAGGATTTGTCATTCATTATTAGGATGTTTTTATTATCTTCAAAATCTAAAATATCACAAGAAACCACAATTTATCCTTGATGTGTTATAAAATAAATCCCACAATGATTTTTCCTAATTCAATATTTTCTTAATAATTTAATCTATTAAATATAATATTTGACAAAATTAATTTTTTTGCTTGTTTTTGATGAGTTAATATATAAAATCATTATAATGATTTATTGCATCACTAAATCTCACATTATGTCTATTAAAAAAATCAATAATTAATTTATTAAAGTTCTTATGTCTATGTTTAGAAATTCTCTGCATTGTAAAAACATTAAATATGTTATGTAAACATAGATAAACTTTTTTATAATAGAAGTTCACTATGCCAATAGGTTTTATGGAAACCTATAAAGATAAACCAATTGAAATAAGAGACTATCAAAAAAATTATTTTTTTAATTATTTTTTATTTATTTTATATATATCTTTAACATAGATAAACTCAATATAGGCCTGTCTCAGAAATAGTTCCAAATTTTTAATGGTTTCAATGTTATCTTTACCATTATCAATTCATTTATATCTCATTATGCACACTATGAGTATAGAATGAAGGGTCAATCCCAACAAAATATGATTAGTGATCAACGAAGTTCTTTATAGACAACATTAATAGGAGAAAAATTTGAATTATTGATTTTATAATTTTGGATTTAATAAAAAAAAAGGAAATATTTATTATGTTGAATTAATAAATAAATTAATTAATAAAATATGGAGATCACGGAAAATAATGGTGGTAATGTGGAATTTCAGATATATGGTTTTAAATAAATTTATTATTTCCTAGAAAATTAATTTTATATCCATTTATAAAATGCATATTTCAATATCCTTCTCCAAGATAGTAGTATTTATTCTTGTACCTCAATACATCCATGATTTATAAAACCATGTGAATTTTGATAAATTATTGAAATCAGAACAATCTCATTGAATGATTTTGATTATTTAAAAACATTTTGTGATATGTGTAATAATCTTTTAATAAAATATGAGATGATGTAGTATGAATTAACCAAAAAATATAATTCACCAAACAAATCATTATCCATTATTTTTTAATTCATGTAATTTACAATAGAAATTTTAAAAAGAGATATCAAATAAGGAATGAGTGTGATCAGTGTTTTTCTTGATCATATCGAAAACATTATCTCTCGAATATATATTTAACATTATCCCTTTTATGAATTATAATACATTCTCACAAATATAATTTTCCTTATCTCGTCTAGAGTTTATTCATGGTCCTAAAATCACTTTGAAATATGTATATCATTTTTACTTTTATGTAAAATTCCTTTGACAAAAAAAATTAAAATCTTAACTTTGAACCTTTACACGTCATCGACCAAATGTCATTTGTAAATATATATTTTTACCTTTATTGGAATAAAATAAATTCATTAAAATTAATACACTCCCACATGTTGTCATAAATTTAATTAATCATCACTAATAAAATTTTAATATTTCAATTCCACTGGTTCATGGCACATTCTCAGGAAGAAAATCAAAAATCACATATATTTAAAGAGTGATGATACTATCAGCTACCATTATCATACTCCTTCC
The DNA here is from genome assembly GCA_963277665.1 of Viscum album. Classification (NCBI taxonomy): domain Eukaryota; kingdom Viridiplantae; phylum Streptophyta; class Magnoliopsida; order Santalales; family Viscaceae; genus Viscum; species Viscum album. The sequence continues at coordinate 1,395,870,939 of OY728166.1, forward strand.
CCTTAGATTCCCCGACCACGTCAATTTTAGTATTATTTTCTATACATCCAAGTTGTTCTATTTTTATTTAATATCAAATCCACCTATGTTTATTCTACAAGAACTTATATATTAGTAAATGTTTCTACAACCTTCCATCCTTAGCTAAGAATTGCACCATGCATTGTCTCCAATAATATATTGTATTTTCAAATATAATAAGATAGTCAAGTTATTGATCATTGAATAGTATAAATAATTCGACACTCTATAATATCTTTAATATTAAATCATCACCCTCAACCTCAACAATTTTCAACTCTACAGCTACCATAGAAAACCATGTTCCTCACTGTTTTTGATACTATCAGTCCCAATCCTCATCAGTTCAACTCACTCAATTTTATCTTCATGAATATCCTTTATGGAATCATTAAACTCATGTATTATTTTAAAATTAATTATATAACTTCATCTAATAGTTATTTTATGATGGATTTAAAACTATGAATCTACAACATAGGGAAAATTTCAATCCCTTGCCTCTATGATGTTGTTCACTTGAAACAAAATAGAATCGTATATGTGAACATTTACATCGATTTTTTTGAGATTATATTTTACTAAAAATGTTAGATTCAATATAAAAACTCGAATAGGGATCAAAAAATCTACATCCATGAATTGGACCTACTATTATTTAATCAATATCTCTCAAAAAATCCAAGCTCTCCAATGTAAATCCCCTTCTTCCAAGCTCACAGTGGCTTGGCCCAACATAAAATCATCTCCATCATCTCCCTTAAATTCAATATTTCTACATATTAGTTTATCCTTAATACACCTTGAATCTTAACCATCCTCCTGTGAAATTCCATCCATCCAAATATCATCTCTGAAATTCCCAAACCATGTTTCACCGAAGAATTCATTAGTTAATAAAAGCTGATATGATAATAGATATCAATCATATGGCTGGAAAAATTCTAGTCGACCCTTGGTGGTCCTAACATTTACTTCATCATATTTTCAAAAAAACTATAAAATTATTTTTTGATATTAAAAACATTATAGAGTTTGATTATTTCATTTTGAAAAAATATTAAATTTCATTGATTCAATTTCCAATGGGATATAAATAACCCAACTATTAAGCATCATAATTCAGTATCAAATATTATATAAAACTCTAGTCTCAGAATACTCTACTCCTAGAATGTTAGATTCATTAATGATATCATAGATTCCAACATAGCTCGAGTGAAACATTTTCTTACTCCATGCCCTTACGGTATCTTGAAATACATGTGTGGTAACTTTACTAATAGTGAAAAAATTGTTGAAATAAGAAGATCCAAATTTCAGTAAGAATTCAATACATTCAAAATGGACACATAACAAACCATGTATTTATATCAGTTTCCTTTCCATATAATAGGTTCAAAAATATAAAAGGTTGAAAGGGATTCAATCACATGATCACTATCATTGGTGCGATCATGTAAGCTATTATGGATACATCATTTTTCCACTTCATGTGTCCAATTTCCCCTTGGTTTAAATTTACAGGCTATGACATACAGAAATTAAAACAAAAAAAATTGTAAAATAAAATTAAACTAAATTAAAAGATTTAAACATAAAATAATTATTAAATAAAAATAAAAATAATTTATTTATTAATAAGAACAAAGAAAGGAAAAATTAAATTTATTGAACAACAGATAATTAAAAAACACACTAAATTAAAATTAAGAAATAAACTAAAACAAAATAAATATAAATTCAAGTTATAACACATATTCATTATTTACATATCAAATTATATATTTCCAACCTAAAAAAATATTTTTCTATTTAAATAAAATAAATCAAAATACTAAAATTATACAATTAATTACACGTTTTTGATTTCATTAATATAATTTATAGGCAAAAATTGATTTATTAAATTGACTAAAATAAAATTCATAACATGGAACTTGGAATGAGAGAAATTTCCAAATAACATTAGAGATATTGTTAATTTTATGGGATATTAGCTTTACAGTTATAGACAACATCATAAGATTATAATTTTAACGATGACCAAAATATGAAATTCATAGAAACTATATTTTCTCTTTTAAGTGATGGTATTTTAATGTGATTAAATATATTTTGGGATATATTCTATTAGGTATAGTTATAACCACCAATAGTTATAATGTGACGTATTATTTTGGAGGAATATTAATACTTTTTTAGCATGTAAGCTAAACTGTATGAGACAACCTTTGAGGTTATATAATTCTTCTGTTTTGAGGTTAGTGAGGTTAATTGGGATATAATGTAAATTATTAATGGATTGATCTATGATGAACCAATTGTGTTATTATATAAATTTTATTGTTTTATAAATTATTTCATCATATAGTGAGTTATTCTTTTTGGAAATTATGATACCTTTTTCTAACAACTTTGGATTTATAAAATATGATATAATTGTTTCAATCATTATGTATATATTTTGAATGATTAAAATTGGATTCTATAGGCATAATATTTAATCAACACGGACACTAATTTCATAGAACAATATAACAAATAAAGGATATAGCACGTTAAAACATGAAACCATGGATGAAATTTCAATTTTGTATTTTATGAAAATAACTAAAATCCAATGTTCATATTCTAGATAATAAAATAATCCCTGAAAATTTAAAAATATTAACTCTTTTATAATCAATTTTTATAGATTCATAGTCTTATTTCTCTCCATTAAAATCATGATTTTGTAGTCATTAAATTTCTCATGATCACATTCTATATATCTCACCATAATTATTTGTAAATAACTTATTTACTGAGTCTCTATATTTTCATTACATTCATAATATTTGGAAACTTTTTTGTGTTATTGTATATTAGATTCACATTTTTCATTACCTCCTTTCAAAAGGATGTTTAATAAATCCTATTTATGATTTGATTTTTCTAAAAAGTATTTTCAAAAACTAAACCTCATAAATTACCACGGTAAAGATTAAATTGTTTGTTTTAAATTTATTTTAGGGGGTTGTATAATTCAATACAATGAGATTTAAATAGAAAACAATGTTTTATAACTTATAGGATACGGAATACCATTGCATTAATGACCATAAAATAAAATTATTTTAATATGATCGGTATTTCTTGGTCATTGAATGGGTGGTTATAACTAGGAGAAAACTAGTTATAAAAAATATATATTTATATATATTTTCACTTTGCAAAAAACGTATTGATTAATTTATATGAAATAAGAATTAAAATTTTAGTATTGTAATTTTATGTTTCAATAATATTTTGGTAAAAAAATCGTTTTTAGAGAGAATATTATAATTAAATAATGGAAAATTTTTTAATTTTATTTTACACAAAGGATATAATTTTTTAAATAATCATACCAAAATTATCTTAGGATGATTTTTTTTTGTTTTTTCTGAAAAAATTTATTTTTCAACAAATATTGAAAAAAACTAATGTTATAAAAAGTACCTTTTCAATTAATGTATTATAAATGTAATACATTGTTTTCAACTGAATTTAAATTTTCCATTTCCCAATTTTGTTAAACATAATTCAATTAATATAATTGTTAACAACATTATGATTTATTTTGGTATTAAACCATTTTAATATTAATAATGAAATTATCTGGATGACTATTTTACATAATGTTGGGTGTGATAATTTTAAATTTAATTTCAATAAATTAAAGTAATTGAATATAATAAAAAAGATTACATATAGTTAATACAAATTTAAAATTTTGGTATTTAGTAAATTTTCTTTTTTGGTCATAATGAATAGTAACCATGGAAGAAATATTGTAACCACGGTAATGGTAAAATGTGTAAACCAATGTTTAAACAATGAAATAAGGATTTAAAATAATCCAAAAACATTTTTATATTTTATTATATGACTTTAAATAGTACTCCCACTTTAAATAAGATATAATTTATAATTTGTTTCCATTTCCTCTAATAATGTCTTGTATATTATTTCAAGTAAACAAAAATTTCAATATGCTCTTTTATAGATATTATTATCAATAATATTTTGTTGTAGGGACAAAAACAAGTAATGAATGGTTCTAAAAGTTTATTTTTGAAGATGATTTTATTTTTTATGAAAGTAATTTTTTTAAAATACTAATTTTAAAATACTTACCATAAAATCTCATAAAACACCGATAAAAGTGTGTTGTAGGAGTAGAAAATCATGTCATTTATTATAAAAACGTTAAAATTATTTTATATATTAATTGTAGTGTCCCATTCGATTTTTTTAAAATTTTTATACTAATATTATATTAAACGATTATATTATATTTACATTTTTTTTAATATTTAAATATGAATTTCACGCAAGAGGTTGAAGAAGGTATGGATGACATGATGGAAATTAGGGCTAAAATAGCTCCAAACAGTGCATAAAAGGATACATTTGTGAAGTTATAAACATTCAATATTTCATGTTGCTAGTGGATCAAACTCTACCATGGGGATATTGATGTAGTAAACTCTCTGCTTCATATCTCTGTCTCGTGAAGGTCTCCCATATATATAGATCTTGGGGAAATAACAATCATGTTGCACATTTCTTTTTTATGAAATCATGTGACTGAGCAGATCAAAAGGTAGAAACCTCCATGTTTTTGTAACACTATTCCACGGAAGTCACCAAGCCACATAGTGTTCGATATGATATCCTCAACATTGAAAAATTTTGTTCACATAATATATTTCCTTCGTGAAACATATAATCTCTAGTGAAATAATACATCATTAATGAAATCGATTCCCTTTCCTCTGTAGGTAATATAAATACCCCTATTTATTATGTTTAAGGGGGATTCAAACATTAATATTTTGATAATAACATTGAATTCATAAATCTAAAATCCTTAATGATTAAGATAGGAACAACCTAAATGTCTTTTTGAGTGTCAATATTGTTTCCCCGACACTCCACCAAATCCCAAGTGTAAAATGTTCCCCATGGGATACACATAACAACATACCTATCTCCATAATATATTAAACATGTGACCCAAAAATCCCAAAAATATGTTAAATCTATGAGCCACATATCCCTAAAATATGTTAAACATGTGACCCACCAGTCCCCATAAAGATGTTAAGAATGTTAACAAACATTAAAATAAGATGTTAAACATTTGATCCACCTATCCCAAAAAAACATTAAATATATCACAGACATGGACCGACAAAATACTAAACCTATGATACTCCCATAATCATATGATGTTAAATTTGTTACCCATCATACCCCTTAAGATGTTCAATCAATGACCCACCTATACCCACAAGAAGTTAAATATGCAACCCAAAAATCCCCACAAGAACATAAATCAGTGACCAACATGTCCCCATATGATTTTTAATCTATGACACACCTATCCCCAAAAGATTTCAAATCATTGACCCACCATTCCCCATAATAAATTTAACTTGTGACCCTAACTAGACTCCATACAGATTTTAAAGAACATTTGATACCTGCGGTATATATCCTCCAAAGAATTTATTCCCTAGAAAAAACAATCTTATAGCCTACCTAATATTCCTTAGGTTTCATACCTATGGTGATTTAAATATGATGTCTCCAAATTCAAAAGGACTGGACTTTACCTATGCCCACCAAACCCAATTTCTGAAAATGCAATGACATTCCAAATGTTACTATCTATTTTGACCAAAGGTTACTCCCCTTTGAAGATATATGCAACACAATTAAAAAAAATCGACATAAATATGACATTAGGAATGTGTTTCATGAACATGAATTAAATCTATGAGGGAGAATCAGAAATAGTGATGATCTCCAAAGAGTATTCCATAATGGGAGGAACTGGCACCCCGTTATCCGGTTTCAATCATATACCCAACATCAATGACAAATCTGATGAAATCTTCCCCCTTTTGGAAAGTGGGAATGAAGGTAAAAAAGTATCATGTTTCCTCCAAAACAAGATATAGAACGTTGCCCTAGAGAAATGCATGAGAATACAAAATTATTATGTTAATAATTTTGTAATGCCAAATTATGATAATAGTCCTACAAATATCCATAATTATATTTTATGACTAATATTATTTTATTATATAATTAAAAAATATTTAAAATATTATCTTTGTTCTATTTTATAGGATATGTTATAAAATATAATTCAATTTCCCCTTATGGGAAATTTTTCATTATATAGTATCTTTCATAACCCCTAGTTTATAAAAATCTTGTTGACTTTGAAATTTCTAGATAGGGTTATCTAGTATTAAAATGGTGAGATAAGAGATAAATTATAAACTAAAATTGTATAAATTTTATTTTATGAGAATCATTTGACTCATCATCATCATAAATTTTAAATATTTCATTTTTTCAGATGAATATGAAAATAATTTATATTGATTTATTAAATTATGTAATTCCAAGGGAGACACTCCCCTCGCTTATAAAAGGACACCGCCTTTTTTCCATTCCTCACACATATTGATCCAATTATATTGTATAAAACCTAAAAAAATATTCGAAAATTAATTTGATACATTCCAGAGGTGTATGTATTCTTAAAATATCAAAAACATGGTTTCTTAAGAAGATGTCCAATTTATGTTCTTAAATGAGATAATATTTGAATTAGCCGTGAATTTTTCTTTTTCATATTTTTCTATCTCCTTCAATTATTGGTTATCCTCTCCAATATTATAAATTACCAAAATCTAATAAAATAGAATGATATTAAGTTGGTTTCATAACATTATTCATCTAATTGTTAAATCAAAGGGGAAACATAACCATCGTTCATGCATACGTGCAGACTTCAACTTCATAAACCATTGTATTTTACTTATCATCACTACCTTTCCTAGATTTTTATTATGATGGGTTTAATATATATATATATATATATATTAGTGTCATAATAATGATTAGGGATGTATATACCATCAATCTACAAACCATTCCATACAATCATAACAACTGTGTAAGTATGAACTACCATCTCCCCATAGAAATATAATTAGTTTATCAATACCGCATCTCATGGTTTGTCATGTAGATTGATTTAATGATGGTATTTTGTTTCTATAATATGATAATGTTTTTTTATAGTAAATAATATTTGTGATTTCATTATTTTCCATCGAACGTAACATAAAAACATCACTCTTATGTATATGTGGACTACCATATCACGAGTTGATGTGTTTTTTAGTGACTAATTTAAGTGGATGAAAATATAATTTCATTGGATGTGTAAAAATTATTATTATTTACAGATTAATTTTCAAAAGATGATTAAATAGTTAACTAATTTACCCTCGAATAATAATAAAATTAATTTTTTAATTATAAACCGTACTTATTAAAAACATGCCATGTAAAGATACATGATTAGAAAATTAAATATAATATTGAGATAAATGAGGTAAATATATTATTGATAAATTAATAAACATGTAAAATTCCCTTAAACTAGTAAATAATTTTTTTGTTATAACTTGACCCACTAAGGCCCACTTGGTAGGTTGGTGGTCAGGCCGACACAACCCCAAACCTATGACCAATAGGGTTGAGGCATGTTATTATTTCTAAGATGGAATAACATAATTGGGATCCACTTTCCTATCATACATGTACATACTCAAAAAAATCATTTCGATGAAATAATGTATATGAATAAAAAAATTTACTAAACATCATGAGTAAAAACCATGCGTGTAATAACCTCTAAGGAACACATAAGAGGGTGAAAAAATATAACCAAAGTGAAATTGGGAAAAATACATTCCCATAAAAAAATTTGTTCCATCCTAACAACAACTATTATATAAAAATACTAGGAGGGTGTGACTTCGGATCTCCATTCCCAATATCCGTACATTTTCTATGCGCTGGAGTAACCCTATTCTCCACCTTAATCACTATAGATCTATCTGTTATATTCATATGAAATGACACAAGTAGGAAACTCCCTTGAATGGGTGAGTATATGCATACCCAATAGGATGTCTTGAAAATAGATGGGGGATAAACAATATATTCAATAGCAGTAGTTATATCAACCAAACTAATGGGGGAAAATAGAATAATACATAAATACATATGATAATAGATGAAACCCATATGAGAGATAGAGGGGATATCCATCTCAAATACTTGCTTACGTCGATGTGTTTACCAACCACACCAATTTTCCCTTCACTGGTTATTATCATCATATTTTTCCATCAAGGAAACTATATAAAGTACCCCCAACTATTAGTTGTTACTCGCAGTCAAGGGGGAATAATCTCTAATTATGAACCCATGCCATAGTGTACCTAGGGGTTCTTCTCATAAGGTAGAGGGATCATGGCCTATTTCATTAGAGGGACAACACTATATAGGTAATGCATCCACTCTATATTCTATCAAGGGGGTTCTAGTAATAATGTAGAAAACCCCCTCTTTAGTATGTGAAGGGGTTCCTCACACTATGTTGATGAATCAATCTCTAGTATGTTAGGTAGCTCTACTAAGTGGGTATATAACCAATTGTTTAATATATCATGGGGGTTCAACTTAGTAGGTAGTGGACCCATTCATTATTATATTATGGGTATTCCACTCAAACTAGTGTAAGTAGTAAGGGGAACTTTTTACCTAATATAACAAGAAGGTTTCCAACCCTAACCTCTCTAATATTATCTCACTTGATCACTACCATAGTCATACACCTCCTAATGAAATTTACCTCTTATAAAATTCCATGTCATATATTAATATTCACTGTGATAGATATAATCATTTTCTCTGAAAATAATTATGTAGGATAGGAAATTTGCAGGAAAAAAATCAGATTGTAGATGATGGAGATATAGAAGGTGGAAGATTCTCATTATGGTACATGACATGTATTGGTTCCACTCAGTGTGTGTCCTATTACTTTTTTTCCTTGTTCACTTATCAACATTTATTGAAGGCTATTTCATAGTACAATCTGTATAAGTGTGCCATATAGCATTTTATAGGCACCTGGGACCGACCTATGTGCTCTTAAAAATATCTATGATCATTGAGCCATTCTGATGTACCAGTTCATGTACCTGGACCTTATTGGGTGCCTGACCATGCCTATATACTCACAAAGTACATGAAATGTGCTTCAAGAAGGTTTAATGTTCATCTGTAACATGGTTCTACCACTCTGGGATGGTCAAACAACATGTGGGCCCAACCACATTGTGTTTGATCATTATCTTCCCTGAACCCGTATAAATAATATATCGATGGGAATGCATGATGTATATTCTTTGAGTACATGATGTTCAGTTGTATTTTCCATAAAAAATATGTTTCATCATGAGATTATTTATATTCATTCTTGTCATCTTGAATCTTTTTGTTTGACCTCCCGAAACTAGTGGTGTTTTTCACTAGCCATCAATTATATCACCCTAGTGGCTAGAAATTAGATATCTATTATGTGCATGATGCCCACAAATTTCACAATACATTTTTTAGATCGATCTCATTTCCTTTATGGATCCAAGTCCCAGGTACCATCACCAAAAACCTATTAAATGCTATAATCCATCCTTTATTTCTTAGTATGTTTCATTCATAGGAAACTACCAAAAATGAAAGGGTTCAATCGTCATTAAACCCACCCTAGCAAAGTCAAACTATGGCACCCTAGGATATTGGTGAAGAATGTGATGAGTGGAAAGGTATGAACCATATAAAAAATGAAATTATATCATTCTACATGACATCATGGAAAATGAAATTAAACCATGATTACCATCAGTATTATCATTTACAATTGGGAAGGATTTATACTGGATCAATATAATCAATATATTGTGGGACTCATATGAAAAATAATTACTAAAGATTTCTTAGAGATAAATTCCATGGTCAATATCATAAAAAAAGGATGAAATAAAAATTGATGAGCCCTACATTGATTTAGAATCGATAATTGGTGGAGACTATGTTCTCCTATGATAAGGATGATCTACTAATTGTTTTGTGTAACGATCCACCTTGATCCAATTTTTTTTCTTTATCTGATCCTAATACACCAATAAAGAACACTCAATTACAACTTTCAAATCTTATAAGGGTTGTATTTATGACACTATATATTTTCCATAAGAGGGTATTTACATGGGATTTAGATTATTTCATTTAATATAATGAAATAAATCTAATTACTTATTTTTATTAAACACCCCACCAATGACTGCCTCAACCAGATGTCCAGGGGGAACCAACCATAGGTCACACATAAAGTAAAACCCATGTTCTAGAATCAATTTTGGACTCTAATTTCTGATTAATATATTTTATTAGTGGATAAACTATTATTTAAAAAAAAGTATTTCCATGTGATATTAAAATATTTAATATTATTTTAATTTAGTTTTTTTTTCTCCTATAGCTTTTTAATCTTGCATCGCCTCTATGGATGGCTCTAAAAATATTTCTTAATAAATTTCAATATTTTAAAAGGAATAAAATAATATCACTAAATTATTCCACCCATAAAGGATTTTTTCAGTAAAAGGAACAAGCTGAACAAAAATATTGTGATATTGAGCCCACATCTAGCTCTCCCACTCCTATGAGATCTCCAACATGCCCCTAAAATTCCAAAACACACAAAACCAGGGGTTGGTCAATTAATATAGTATCATCTATTCTTAATCCGCAATAACCACTAATTTCTCCACAAATGTGTATCCATCCGTTATGTCCATCTCTCCCAGTGAATTACATGAGTACGATCAAGCATGTATTTCCACTTTGGTGACACATAGAATAATTCATGCACGTGTTCCAATTGGAAATTAAATGGTAGGTTGCAAGCTACCTTCTAAAACATCTATAGGTTATCAAAAGGCCTGATGAATGATTAGCCAATAAAAAACATATGTTGATTACATATTAATGGTATAAAATGTTTATTTTTTATCTTATGGGCCTCATTTAGTGGATTTTATTTTTGATCATCCATTCTCATCATTTGTGCAATTCATGCCTAATGTGCACCAATTTAGGCACAATGTTTCATCATTTTTAACGAATTTAATTATCCATATTTTACTTATATATTTTTTGAAATGTATTTACACTTAAATATAAACATGTTTCAATGAGGGATCATTGGAGGATTTATAAAGGATTATGGGGATATTTGGCGATGAAAGGAAACAATTCTGGAGAAGGCAGATTGGATATCATACCAATGATGAGAATGTGGGGCCTAATATAAAGGCCCAATGAATACAAAATTTCATGGGAGGATATAAGACATATAGAGGAAGAAATAATTCTTCTAGATCCAGAGATAATTCGTTGTAAATGGTGGTGATTAAGGCGGCCCAAGTTAAAGATGCAATTCTGGGCCAGATTTTGCGGCCCAGAGAAACAGCCCACCATTTAAATCTTATCTCAGGAACAGAATATTATATTTTTCTGAACATTTAAAAAGCTGTTAGGGGCCATTGGGGGCTTCATTTAAGTATTCAATGGCCCACTCCAATTCCTCCTTCTAGAAGGTCCTTTTGATGCGTATATCCAGTGGATTCAAGCTGGATGCCACATTAGGACAAGAATTTAAAAGTCACATCTCCATTAAATGTCCACCCTCCTTTCCCCAACATAATTAATTAAAGGCACATGAGATGATGGTGGCTCCGCCAAAGAATTCCAAAATTCCTATTTAAGGAAGTAGTGGTGGTGTATTTGAGGATCATAGAGTTTTACATTCATTGTAATGTTGTTATGCCAAATTTCCATTGTAACGCTCTTCTTTCACATGTATGTTTTTTGAATTAAATTAGTTTTCAATAAAATTTAATCTTATACTCTATTTATATAATTCTTTTTTTCACATTGATATCGTTTCCCCAAGGTGAGATCTTGTTCACACAAATACTTGTAAATTTATTCACACAATGGTAGAGTGATCTTTTCATTGTTTTATTTTTCTTCTTTAATTCTGCCCCTATGAGTCTGCTTTCCGCATCCTTTGATATCATAGAATCAATAGAGGTCTAAAACATTATGGGTGGGTCATAGGGAGTTTCATGTGGTATATTGGATGTTATTTTATGATATAAAATTCTGTAATAATTTCATTAATTTATGATTTCCATTTGATGATTATTTACTTCTTCATCTTCGCCAACTTTTACAATGACACATTTCGAGTACTAGTACAGTCCAATTCCATGGAGCGATCATTAAATTTATCCACTATTTTATTTTTTTATTAGCCTTATAATTGTGTAGGGATTAAATTTGTGAATTATTTTTAGGAATTATATCATTTTTTGGATACGTCTTGAATTATTGAAACGAATGTTATAACAAAATAAATACATTAAATCTAACCGTAGTAACAAATTAGCATCAAGTCATCTCCATTAATTGTTTTAGACTAAGTAACAATATGTTTTAATTTATTTTAATTAAATTAAATCAGTATTTATTCAAATCAAATCAATCCACATAGTTGTCCACTCAATAGCCAAATCCTTCAAAAATCAGAGTGTCTCTAGGTTTCTTCTTCGGTCCCTATGGATTCGACCCCAACCTTTACTAAAACTATCACATACCTATAGGGTAAATTTGGGTGAATCATATTTTGGAACTGTTTCTGGGGACCCAAGTAAGTAACTTGAAACGAATCATCCTTTTCTCACCCAAAGTTCTCTATTCTCACCCCCATCTCTCTTAACTTTACCCCTTTCTATTTGTGTGTGTCCTAAGAATCGAGAATCCAACATTCTGTCTTCTCCAATGGAGTACCTTCCAAATTACCATGTCACAAACTCATGCTAGAATAAAATGGAAAATCGATATCGGGAAGCCTATAAATTAGAAGATTTCGTTGATCAACCCTTGATTAATTACCCCACACCTGATGAGACGTACAATCAATGGGATAATTAATGCTTAAATGATCAACTTACTACCCTCTCAAGGATGATTGAAGAGTCCAATATTAGTGTATTCCATAATGTTCAACCTCTCATCCTATCTATTACTCAATCATTTATTGAACAATTGTGTAATCAAATGGAGATAATTAATTTTGAGGTTTCATCTTTTAGGTTAGAACTACAAAATATTAAAACGTGTGAAGAACCCACTATAGCGTCTGGGAAACCAGAGTTAGATAATGAAGTGAATTGGTCATGTAATGTTGAATGTAAAGATGAAGAGTCTTTAAATTAGGATGAAATTGATTTTATGAATTTAAAAGATAATAACTTGGCATAATGGATTGAGTTTCCATAACATGGCTACATTAGTGATTTTTTAGGACTACCGGTCACTGAACAATTGGAAGAAATCCAAAAAATTGTGTTTATACCTACTACTATAATTCAAATGGACACTTTTCGGGATAAAACATATTTTTATAAGGAACCAATTCATTCTATAGTTTTTGGAGAAGAAAGTGGTATTCTTTCAAATTGCCATTCTTCTTTTTGGAATTTAAATCAACCTGAACTCAAAATCATTGTACTTCCTTCCCCATTCTAGTGTCCCATCATTTGTGAGAGGCATGATCTTGGAGTTTTGATTCATTCATCTCATGAAACCCAAAATTGGGGGTTCATCTTTGATTTATTAGGAAATACTACAGAAGAAAAAAGGTCAACCATATATGATACTCCATGAATTCCCCCATTCATTTTAGAAAATATGATTGTTCATGAATAAAATTCATAACCTTCTTACCAATCACAAGGCAGAATCATTCTCAATCATGTAGAAGTGGAGAAATATGGGGTCCTTAAAATTTTGAAAGTTGGTATTGGGTATGTTTGGGGTCCATATCGAGCTAGCGACGTTAAACAAAAGCGTTGCACGGGAGGCAACCCATGGTATTCATTTTAATTTTTTTATTTAGTTCATCAGACTATTGACTTGTTCATATTTTATGAGTAAGGATGGGTATGAAAGGGGAGAACCGTATTTATCCATGTCACTCGGTGAGATCCCTGAGTAATACTTTACCCATAAAATTTAAAGAAGACAATGTATCATCAGTTTGATATTTTTATTTTATGTTTTTGTATGTATTACAAAAAATAGATTGATAACCTGTTCTTATTTTATGAGTAAGTATGGGTATGAAAGGGGTCACCATATTCATCATTGTCACGTGGTGTGATACCTGAGTAATACCTTACCTAGAAACTGTAAAGAAGACCATGTATCATCAGTGTTATTTTTTAAAATTTAAAAAAAATAAAAAAGAAGGAAACCCATAAGAATTTTGATACTCGGTATTAAATAAATTGTTGTTTTGTTTGTTTTGTCTGCATTGTTTTTCATTGTATGGTTCAGGAACTATTTTTGGAGATAAATGTTCAATAAAGGCGGTGGCTATATCCCCTAAGAGATCAAAGGAGTAATCTAGAGCATTATTAACTTCAACTTCAAAAACCAGGTGAATTTTTTTCTGTTTTTATCATTTTCAATTTCCTCATTGAACTCTTCTCATACCCACTTCTAGCTTATATTTTCATTAAGCACTAGGTATAGTGTTATTCTATTTTGGGGGGAGATGAAATAATTTTTTTTGATCTTATGTGAAACAAAATGTGTGGAAGGAAATGATTCATTAACCTTTATCATGATAACACATATTGCAAACTCTGAAATTGGATACCAAAGAATTTTTCAGGCCTTGATTCGGATTTAAATGCATGTTTAGGTTCATGTGCATAGATTTTGGAAAGTGCAGTTCTCCGATGTGATTTTTCATTGTTAAATTTTCATCCATTTAATTAAAAAAACACAATGCATGTCCTCTAGATTATGGGGTTTTAGTTTGAGTTCTTGGGGACACATAATAAATATCATAGGTTTGGTGATCATTTTAGTTTTAATATGAGTATTCAAAAAATTAAAAGAAAATTAATTTGCGTATAGAGCAATGAAATGACCTAATGCGTGGCTTTTAGAACTTGGGGATCGCGACTCCATAGTTTTCTAGATCGGAGTTGGGCATTTTATATCTATTTTTGGTAATTTTAATTTGGTTTTGATTGAGTAAACTCGAGATGATGCCCGAGTATGTGAGCTTCAGTTGGTTTCCTAAGGTATTGGAGCCTGGGAGTCATTGGAAATGTCTTTCTACATGGTTTTACTTGATTGAGATCAATTTCAATTACCATGGAAAAGTTGCAAAAAAAAAACAAAATAACAAATGAAAAAAAATTGAAATAAAAACATTAAAAAAATATACAAAAATATTTTGAATACACATATTATTATTAAAATATCATTCCTCTTAGATATTCCATTTTTTCTCCTATTGAATGAAAATGAACCCCCATGACTATTGGGATGAACAACACTTCGTCATTCTTAATTGAAATTGGATGAAATATGGCGATGAATTGGAACAAAGGAGTGGGTTTGGGCTTGGGTTATGCATCTGGACTTAGTTGTTTTAAATTATTTTGATGGGTTTCATAATTGTTTGGTATGAGGTCTTTGGGTGAGCAATGTGTATTAAAATGTTTTTGGAAATGTCATTTGAATTTTATTTTTGTGAGATATATTTTTCTTGGGACTAGAAAAACTCAAGGTGGGGGTGTGATTAGCCTATAAAAACACATATTATGATTACATTCTAATGGTATTAAATGTTTATTTTTGATCTTAGGGGCCTGAGTTGGTGGATTTTAATTTTGAACATCCATTCTCATATTTTGCGCACTTCATGCCTAATGTGCACAAATTTAGGCCCAAGGTTTCATCTGATTTTAAAGAATGTAATTATCCATATTTTAATTTGATATTTTGGGAAATGGATATATACTTAAATATGAAAATTTTTAATTTAGGGATCAATGGAGGATCTGTAAAGACCCGTAAATTCCAAGGGAATTTTTTTTCTTAATTTATTTTGGGATTTTATGAGTATGTAGTTTCTGACGACACCTGATTCCGACGCCCGTGTTCCTGGAATCGATATATGAAATTTAGCTTGGGTACATTCCATGAACGAATGAGTGGGTTTCTATAACTTTTGAATTGGTTCCTGCAATTGAAATCTTTTGGCACCTATGAAACCAAAGTGCCGGTAATTTCATAAGAGTACCTTTTTTTGGGTTGCGTTTACTTGGGAGGAGATGTTAAAATGTGGGGAATAAAAATAAAAATTGTTTTACAATTTTTTTTATTTATTACCGGTGGTTTAAGTGTTGTGGGAAAGGATGATGTGAGGATGTTGGGGTGGGGCCCACATGAGCCCCCACCTCCTTCATTTTTCCCAACACCCCATTAAACCCCCCCTCTAGTATTAATTGTGTAACACACCCACTCCCCCAAATTAATGAAATGTCCACTCTTGCATTTAATTTGTTCGTTAAATGATCTTCAATTATGTTAATTAATCGAATGAGATCTATTTCATATTAATGTTGGCATGTGTGAGTTTGAATAAAATAAGACAAGGTCTTATTTTATTTTTGGTGGATTCGTTGTGTGGAATAGAGGAGAGAAATCTCGCGGTCGTGAAGAACTTCATCTTCTTCGCGAAGAACTCCGAGTCTACGAAAAAAACTCTGTCACCACAAGGGGAGACCATCATGTCGTCTCATATCCTCTCTGCAGCTGGTGAGAGATGCCTTTTCTGGAGAACGACGACGCGCCACATCCTTCATCAGGCGACCACCAATGATGCTTACGGAGCCTCATTCCGTGACGCCATCTTCCACAACGTATTTATCCCACGATGATCCTCGTTCGATGACTTCTTCGAGGTAGGGGATTGGTTTTGTTCATGATTATTCATTGCCATGAAACATTAAATTTTTTAGCCGCTTAATATTGAATTAACGGGAGGGGGCTGGACCGCACGAACACGGCTGACCCTCCTCTCCCTTTGTTGTTTTACTCATTGCGGCTCGAACAAAGGTGACGCGGTGCAATGGAACAACACATGAATGATGAGGAATGTGGCGAAGAAGCGCGGCGCCGTCGCTCCCCGCCGTTGAGGCTGAAAGAAGCTGCGGTTGGAGTCGGGCCGCGGCGGAGGGGCGCGGCGCCATCGCGCCGCGCCTGTCGGACAAGGCCGCGGCTGTGCAGGGAGCGGCGGCCGGAACCGCTGGCCGCCAGGGGCATGGAAGGCCGGACCCACGGGGGTCCCGCGGTGGCACACCAGCCGACCTAATCACCAGGTCAGTTTCAGAAAATCCGAGGGTCGTAACACCCGGATGGCAGGAGGCAGCCCCCCCCCCCATGGGGGGCTTTTCTTCAATCAAGGGGGCAGTGCCCCCCCCCCCCCCACCCCTTTGCGCATCCGCTCAGCCAGCACCGAGCCGCCCCGCTCCGCTAGCGTCGAGCCACCCCGCTCTGCCGGGCCGCGCCGTCTGGGCTAGACCACGCCAGCTGGGACGGGCCACATCCTAATGGGCTGGACCCAGACCCGGGTCAGGTCCACCTGGTTTGGTTTGACCCAAGGGGTTGTGGGCCAGGTCGGTTTGTTCCCAAACCCCCCTAAATTCGGACCGGTGCGTTCAAATGCCCATTATGTGGGATATGGAAATCCGATTTATGTACCATCAGTTGAGATGTGATCCTTGGATTCAGACGGTTGTTTTGGTATATTACACTCCAGTTTTTGGGGAACATTGAGTATGGCCGGGTTGGTTCGAACATGACACCAACCAGGCCCTCGGAGCGGAAACACTTATAACATGAGTTACGGACGACCGATTGATGTGTAGTCGACTTTTTTGGGTTCCTCTTAGTGAGACAGTTATTTTGGATTACTCCTCTCGAGGTTTGTATTCAGTTTTAGTACAATCAGGTTGGTATTGATTAAAAAACCAACCGGGCCCCTGGGACGAAAAAGCCAATAACTTTCAGACCGAGCGTCTCATTGACGTGCCGTCTGTCGCGTTGTGTTCCTTTTGATGAGACAGAACTTTGGGATACATCAAATCCAGACTACATGTCCGTTGATGTATCGACCCCCTTGGCTTGTTGATTAGAACTTCTCGGAAATGAGCATAATGTGTGCGGGAACCCTAGAGCTGGTTGCGACTACGAAAACGATGACGAATGTACTGGGATCCTCCGTTGGTTCGGCAGCGACGATGACTGTACTGGAATCCCCCATGGGTTCGACGACGATTACAACTGTTTTTGTATCCTATGTGGGTCTGGAAATTCATGACTATAGTTTTGGTATCCTATGTGTGTCTGGCAGTTCGTGACTATTGTTCTTGTATCCGAAGTGGGTCCGTAAGTTTCTGACTACTGTTCTTGTATCCTACGTGGGTCTGGCAGTATTTGACTATGTACTTGTATCCTACGTGGGTCCGGAAGAGTGGCTGGTCTTGTATCCTTTTTGGGTCTGATAGCTTAGCCGGTCATCTATCCTAGGTGGGTCCAACAGCTTAGATGAATCAGTGGCTACATCTGATCATCTCTATCACCTCACAAAGAAGTATACCTTTGTGAGCTGAGTCTTGACTTTCAATCATTATGTTTGATATAGTTGACTTGCTTTCCTATGTGGATTGGGTTGTGCTTTCCTGTGTGGATTGGGTTGTACTATCCTGTGTGGACATTATCGAACTTGGGATCGGATGTTTGAGCCAAACTGGAATTGATGACACAGGTATATGTATGGGCGTATACCTAAGTAGTGTTGGTTATTATTTCGTGATTGTATATTTCCATTGTAGATTATACTTCGTGGATTCTGGGAGAACGTAAGGGGTCTTGGGGTCACTACTGAGTAGCTTATACTCACCCCTGCATAGGCTATGCCCGCACTACATTGTGTTGGATGCAGACGATAGACAGCGCTGATCCTGGTTGAGGCTTGTGGAGCAAGTCAGTACCTGGAGGTGGACCACTGGGCGGGACGTACACAGAGCGGACGGCTGGACCCGAGGAGCTGAGGAGACTATCGTTACCCACCCATCAGGTGGGATTTCTAGTGGATGGCTCGACATTACTGCTTTACATTTCAGTTCTTGTACTTTCTTTCAAGTTGTACTTTACTTGTAGTTTGGGTTTGTATTCTGGACCATTTAATTTTCCACACTTACTATTGTACTTAGTTTACATAGTGTTTACATATGTTGCCTTACTATGTGGTGATTATTTACTTTATAAAGGCAATGAATTCCCCCTTCTTTCGGGATTTATGCCTTAGTGCTAGTCGCTAGCCCCTGAACTATGGAAGGCGGGCCTGGGGTAGTCACAGCACGGGTCCCGAGGACGGGTCGTGACAAATTGGTATCAAAGGTTTTCGGTTCTGCTGCAGAACTCAGGAAACTGAACATTCTTCTATGTGAAGCAATAGTGTTAAGGGTATTGAGTGTGGTTATCAAACCAGGGAGTCCAGTGTTGGTGCGGAAGCCGACGTATCCATACACCAGGACCCTAACTTCTGATTTCCAACTCAGTGCACGAGAACACTGGTTTCATGTGTGTTTCAAAAAATTTCTTGTGATTACATTATGTCAACTCACCAGGTATATTGTATTGACCTTGGTGCACCTATTTCATTTCATGATGTCCCCATGACGGCAGCCAGCTAGGGTTCAGAGCTTTGTACGAGATGACAGCCCAACGAGCGATGAGGCCTTGGTGCAGGGACTTTTTACATCGGAGGCACCGTCAGTACCTCTACCAGCTGAGCCACCGATGCCACCAGCGCCAGCTGCTGAGAGTGCACGTCTCCTTAGTACACTGCACGAGTTCCAACATTAGTGACTGCCCTGTTTCTGTGCGGAGACGGACCCTCAGGCAGCCGAGGATTGGCCGGAGGCTGTAGTTCGAGTTTTCAGGGTAGTGGGGACACCAGCTAACCTCATGGTGATCCTCGTAGCGAGCCTCCTTCACACGACATCAGGTAGATGGTCGAGCCTGATGCTCTAGGTGCACGATAAGGAATATCTCCTATGGATAGACTTTGAGAGACTCTTCCTCTCATATTTTGTCCTAGACACCCTACGTACGGTGCACATTCAAGAGCTAGTCCAGCTACGGCATGGTAGCATGACCGTAGCCTAGTACTCGGCGAGATTTTCTGATCTCTTGTGCTATTTGACGGACGTGGTACGAGACCCATTCATCCGAGCCCGGACCTTCGAGCAGGGACCGAGGCATGAGATCAGGGTATCGATGATCTCCCTCAACATTCTGACACATACATGAGTACTGGAGCAAGACCTTCTCATAGAGAGCTTCCTTGCTGATCCTACACCAACAAAGAGACCTACCTCAGGGCGGCACGCAGCAGAGTCTTATGCAGCTGGTAGTCGAAGGATGTCACAGGTGTCCATGTGTACTAGACTAATAGGAGGAAGACCCCAGGACACCGGCTCAGAGGTGCGGGGCACACAACGTAGAGCCAGTCATACGAGGAGCAGATAGTGCTACGCATGCGGCGGGCAGGGTCACATGGCTCGTGACTGCCCGACCCACCATGCAGAGCAGCAAGAGACGGTTGAGGGGAAACCCAGGCAGATGCAGAGGGTCGACCGTGGCAGTTTGCAGAGAGAAAGCGGACGAGATAGAGGAGCAGGCTGAGCAGCAGGTGGTGGGCGATTCTTTGAGGCTTTACCACCACCACCACCAGGAGGTACACCCCAACCACAAGGATCTGGAGGGCAGAGGCAGGCTCAGCTTTAGGCAGAGGAAGCCTATGACCACGGCCCACCAGAGATGATTCTAGGTACTATCTGTGTCCTCTCCACCCTTGCTGCAGTTCTTATAGACACAAGAGTGAGTCATTTTTTCATTGTTGCTGTCCTTTTTCGGTGCTCGGAGATTCCGATGGAGCTGTTGGCTCGATCCTTACGGCTAGAGAATCCTATGGGAGCAGACTTGATGATTACGCACTGGTACCAGCAGTGTGAGCTTACTCGAGGAGGTGAGACCTTTGGATGGGATCTTCTTGTAGCAGCGTCGAGGCCTTACGATGTCATCTTTGGCAAGGATTGGTTATCTATAGTCCATGCTCAGATTGACTGTATTAGGTGCAAGGAGTGGTGTGTCCGCACCAACATGAGCAGGTTTACCCTCACCTGCGAGAAGGGAGCCTTAGTAGTGTAGGATGGACTCACGCAGAGGAGAGGATAGCCGATCACTCATCAGTTGGCTACCCTCATCAAAGGAGTAGTTGACGCATGGAGCCCGAGTTTTCCTATAGTGGTGGATCAGTATGCGGTTGTTTTTATAGATGACGTTCCAGGACTACCTTCTCCCAGAGAGGTAGACTTTTATATTGAAATGTACCCCAAGATAGACCTGATATCCACTCCATCATATCGGATGGCTCTCGCTGAGCTTTGAGAGCTACAGGTACAACTAGAGGACTTGCATTGCAAGGGATTCATCCGACATAGTGTTTCACCCTGGGCTTCCCCAATTTTTTTCTCAAAGAAGGCGGACATGAGAATGAGGCTGTGTGTCTATTTTCATCGCCTGAACCAGGTGATCATGAGGAACAAGTATCTGCAACCGAGGATTGATGAACTCTTCGATCATCTCAAGGGAGCATGGTGGTTCTCGAAGATAGACCTCAGGTCTGGATATCATCTGCTCAGAGTTTGGGACGAGGACGTGTAGAAGATAGCCTTCAGATGTCGGTATGGCCACTATGAGTTCTTGGTTAGGCTATTCCACATAACCAATGCACCAGCAGTGTTCATGAGCCTCATGAACAGGATATTTCATATATACCTCGAAGAAGTTTTCATGGTCTTCATCGACAACATATCGATATACTCGAATACTAGGGAGGAACATTCCTACCACTTGCGGGTTGTACTCAACACACTATGAGAGGACCAGCTTTATGGAAATATCTCGAAGTGTCAGTTCTGGATACGTGAGGTCCACTTCTTGGGACACGTCATCTCTGAGGTGGGAGTTTTGGTGGATTCGGTGAAGATCGAGGTAGTGCTATCTTTAGATCCACCCAAGAGCGTGGCGGAGGTGCGTATTTTCCTAGAACTAGTAGGATACTACCGGAGGTTTGTTCCAGACTTTTCCAGAGTTGCGGCACCACTTTAACCCTTGACGAAGAAGGGGAAACCCTTCGTGTGGTCAGACAAATGTCACCAGAGCTTCCAGGACCTGAGACAGAGATTGACCAGTGCACCCATCTTGAGGCTACCAGAGGTGGGTGTATGGTACGTAGTCTACTGTGATGCATCATGGACCAGACTCGGGTGTGTCCTGATGTTGGAGCAGGTAGTGATGGCCTATTGATCATGATAGTTGAGGCAGCATGAGTAGAACTACGCTACCCATGACCTAGAGTTAGGCGTAGTGGTCATCGCATTGAAGGTGTGGCGACACTATCTGATGGAAGAGTGCTTTACAGTCTATTCTGACCACTAGAGTCTCAGGTACATCTTCTCGCAGAAGGACCTGAACCTGAGACAGTAGCGACAGCTCGAGTTCCTCCAGGACTATGACTTTGAGATAGTTTATACTTCTGGAAAGGGGAACATAGTAGTCGATTCACTCAGAAGGAGGACGGGAATTCAGCTACTTGGAGAGGTGATAGAGTAGCTAGCTGGTTTGTAGATATCCTTCCTGGATAGAGATGGAGTAGCCTTTCTGCAGTAACTCACAGTCACTCCTCCACTTCTACAGCGGGTCCAAGATGCACAGCGTGGGGTTGTTGACTGTGAGACGTGGCATGCACAGATATCCTCAGGACATGCACGTGATGGTTTCTCTATAGGAGGAGAGAACGCCGTCCTTTTCAGAGGACGTACCATAGTACCAGCTGCTTTACAGGAGGATGTGATGTGGGAGTTTCGTACTTCCTCTTTAGCGGTACCTCCAGGAGTGGCGATGATGTACCAAGATCTCAGACAATAGCACTTCTGGCCGGGTATAAAGAAGGTTTCAGCAGAGTTCATTTCTCAATGCCTCACCTTCCAGCAGATGATGAGGGAGCACTAGGTACCATCAGGCTTGGTACAACCCTTGAAGGATCAGGAGTGGAAGTGGGACGATATATCTATGGATTTCGTGATTGGACTTTCACGTACTTCCAGAGGTCATGACTCCATTTGGGTGATTGCCGACCGACTCACCGAGTCGGCCCACTTCTTACCTATTGTAGATCAGGGCTTATTGGAGATATTGGGATGCCTATATGTTCAGGAGATCATACAACTTCATGGTGTGTCATCATATATTGTCTCCGATCGAGATGATCGCTTTACTTCCCGACTTTGGAAGGGGTTGTAGGAGGAATTCGCGATGCATCTACGTCTGAGCACTGCCTTTCACCCTCAGACGGATGGTCAGACGGAGAGGACCTTTCAAACTCTCAAGGATATGCTATGTGCATGTTTCAACGACTTTCGTCGTAGCTGGGAGGACCACCTACAATTGGTGGAGTTTGTGTACAACAACAGTTACCACTCCACCATCGGGATGGCACCATATGAGTCATTGTACGGCCGACCTAGAAGATCACCTCTATGCTGGATAGACCCTGGGGAGTCAGCACGTGTGGGAACAAAGATGGTCCAGGCTATGACAGAGAGGTCCAGGCCATCCAGGAGTGGATGAGGACGGATCAGAGTCTACATAAGTCTTATGCTGATAGGAGTCGGTGACCACTGGAGTTTGAGGATGGTGACCACGTTTTCTTGCGGGAATCGCCTCGACATGGATTATGGAGATTTGGCTGGGGTGGCAAATTATCTCCGCACTTCATCAGACCATTCTAGGTTCTCAGCAGGATAGGCAAGGTGGCTTATCGCCTAGCTCTACCACCTCAATTACAACGGGTGCACGACGTCTTCCACATATCTCAGCTGAGTAGGTACATGCATGACCTGACGCATATTATCAGCCATGGGGAGATGGACATTGATGATGAGGAGACTATTACGGAGGTCCCAGTGTAGATCAAGGATCGACAGGAACGGGTCCTACATGGGTGGATAATTCCTCTAGTGCACATCAGATGGCAGCACGAGAACCTCCAGGAGGGCACTTGGGAGCGGGAGGCTCAGATGCATGCTCAGTACCATCATTTGTTTCCCTAGATTGTGATCTATCTTTATGGGGATGTAAACCCTTGGGGTGGGAGTAATTTAAAGACCCGTAAATTTCAAGGGAATTTTTTTAAAATTTTCTTTGGGATTTTATGAGTATGCATTTTCTGACGGCACCTGATTCCGTGGGCCGGTGTTCCCGGAATCAATTTCTGAAGTTTAGCTCGGGTACGTTCAGTGATTGAACGAGCAGGTTTATCTAACTTTTGAACCGGTTCTCAGAATTGAAATCTGAGGGCAACGATGAAACCGCAGTTCCGGTAATTGCTTAAGAATACCTTTTTCTAGGATTCGTTTTCTCGGGAGGAGATGTTAAAATGTGGGGATTAAAAATAATAATTGATTTACAATTTTATTTTTATTTCTTACCGGTGGTTTAAGTGTTGTGGGAAAGAATGAAGTGAGGAAGTTGGGGTGGGGCCCACATGAGCCCCCACCTCCTTTAGTTTTTCCAACACCCCATTTAACCCCCCCCCCTCTAGCATTAATTGTGTAACACACCCACTCCCCCAAATTAATGACATGTCACCTCTCACATTTAATTTATTCTTTAAATGCTCTTCAATTATGTTAATTAATTGAATGAGATCTATTTCAAATTAATGTTGGCATATGTGTGTGTAAATAAAATAAGACAAGGTCTTATTTTATTGTTGGTGAATTAATTTGTGGAATAGAGGAGAGAACTCTAATGGTCTTGAAGAACATCATCTTCTTCAAAAAGAACGCTGAGTGTACGACGAAGAACTCTGTCACCGCAAGGGGATACCGCCATGCCATCTCCTCTCCCTTACACATCCAATGGGAGACACCATTTCCAGAGAACAACGACGCACCACATCCTTCATCAGGCGAACACCGACGATGATTACGGAGCCTCATTCCGTGACACCGTCTTCTACGACGTCTTTTTCCCGCGACAATCCTCATTCGACGACTTCTTCGAGGTAGGGGTTTGGTTTTGTTCATGGATATTCTTTTCCATCCAACATTAAATTATTTATCCTCCTAATATCAAATTAATGGAAGGGGGCCGGACCACACGAACATGGCCGACCCTCCTCCCCCTTTGTGGTTGTACTTGTTGCGACTCGAACGAAGGCGGCACGGTGGAATGACACCATGTGGGATCAAGGAGGAATGTGCCGAAGGAGCGCAGTACCATCGCGCCAGATCGCTGAGGCCAAAAGAAGCCATGGTCGGTGTCGGGCCGCGGCGGAGGGGCGCGACGTTGTTGCGCCGATCCGGAGAACCACAAAGTGGCCACGACCAAAGCGGGGTCGCGACGCCGTCGCACCGCACAAGTCAGACAAGGTCGCGGCGGTGCAGGGAGCGGCTGCCGGAACCGCTGGCCACCAGTGCATGGAAGGAAGGACCCATGGGGGTCCCGAGGTGGCACACCGGCCAGCCAAATCGGCCGGCCGGTTTTGGAAAATCAGGGGGTCGTAACCCCCGACTGGTAAGAGGTGGGCCCCCCATGGGGGTCGTTTCTTCAATCAAGGGGGGCAGCGCCCCCCCCCCCCCCCCTTTGCGGGTCCGCTTGGCAAGCGCCGAGCTGCGCCCTAATGGGATGGACCCGGACCTGGGTTAGGTCGACCCAGATCGGGCCGACCCAGGGGGTTCATGGCCGGGTCGGTCCGGGCCCAAACCCCCCAAAAATCGGACATGTTCTTTCGAATTCCTATAACATGGGTTGCGGACCTCCGATTGACGCACTGTTAGTTGTAATGCGATCCTAGGATTGAGGCAGTCGTTTCGGTATATTACTCTCAAGGTTTCAAAGAACATTGTGTATAGCCAGGTTGGTTCGAACACTAAACCAACCGGGCCCTCGGAGAGGAAACGATTATAACATGATCTCTGGACGTCGGATTGACGTGCCGTCGATGTTTTTGGGTTCCTCTTAGTGAGACGGTTCTTTTGGCTTACTCTGCTCGAGGTTTGGATGTAGTGGAAGTATGGTCGGGTTGGTTTTGACTTAAAAACCAACTGGCCCCCTAAGATGGAAAAGCCAATAACATTCAGACCGGGCGTCCGATTGACGTGCCGTCTGTCGCGTTGAGTTCTTTTTGATGAGACGGAATATTGGGATACATCAAATCTGAACTGCATTTCCGTTGATGTATCAACCGCCCTTGGCTCGTAGAGCAGACCCTCCCGGAATCGAGCATGCTGTGTGCGGGAACCCTTGAGCTAGCTACGACTGTGACGACGATGATGACTGTACTGGGATCCTTTGTGGGTTCGGCAGTGACGACGACTGTACTAGAATCCTCTGTGGGTTCGATGACTATGAATACTATTCTTGTATCTTATGTGGGTCTGGAAGTTCTTGACCACTGTTGTTGTATACAATGTGGGTCTGACAGTTCGTGACTACTGTTCTTGTATCCTATGTGGGTCCGGAAGTTCGTGACTACTGTTCTTGTATCCTACGTGGGTCTGATAGTATTTGACTATGTACTTGTATCCTGCATGGGTCCGACAGAGTAGATTGTCTTATATCCTTCGTGGGTCTGACAGCTTAGTTGGTCTTGTATCCTACGTGGGTCCGACAGCTTAGATGAATCAGTGGCTACATCTTATCATCTCTATCAACTTACGATGAAGTATATCTATGTGAGCTGAGTCTTGACATTCAACCATTATCATCGATATGATTTACGTTCTTTCCTATACGGATTGGGTTGTGCATTTTTGTGTGGATTGGGTTGTACTATCCTTTGTGGACGTGATCTAACTTGGGCTCGGATGTTGGAGCCGAACTGGAATTAATGACTTAGGTATATGTATGGGAATATACCTAAGTGGAGTTGGTTGTTATTTCTTGATTGTATCTTTCCTTTGTGGTTTATCCTTCATGGTTTCTGGGAGACCTTTAGGGTATCGGGGTCCCTACTGAGTAGCGTATACTTACCATTTCACTGGCTATGCCCGCACTATGTTGTGTTGGATGCAGAAGACGGACAACGCTGATCGTGGATGAGACATGTAGAGAAAGTCGGTACTTGGAGGTGGACCACTAGGCAGGACCTACACGGAGTGGACGACTGGACCTGAGGAGCTGAGGAGACAATCTGTACCCACCCTTCAGGTGGGATTTCCAGTGTATGGCTCGACGTTGCTGCTTTACATTTCAGTTGATGTACATACATTCCCGTTTTACTTTACTTTTAGTTTGGATTTGTATTCTAGCCCATTTACTTTTCCGCACTTACTATTGTACTTAGTTTACTTAGTGTTTACATCTGATGGATTACTCTATGGTGTTTGTTTACTTTATAAAGGCAGTTCCTTCCCCTTTTTATTGCGATTTACGCCTTGGTGCTAGTCTCCATCCCCTGGCCTATGGAAGACGGGCTTGGGTTAGTCACGACAAGGGCCCCGAATACAGGTCGTGATAGGATTCATAAAGGATGATGGGGATATTTGGCGATGAAAGGAAAAAATTCTGGAGAAGGTATAATGGATATCATCCCACTAATGAGACTGTGGGGCCCACAATACAGGCCCAATGAATACCAAATTTCATGGGAGGCTAGAAGAGATATAGATAGTGCAAAGTCGTTCTAAATGGCGGTGATTAAGGCGTCCCACGTTGAAGATGTATTTCTGCGCCAGATTCTGCGGCCCAGAAAAACAGCTCACCATTTAACTCCTATCTCGCGAATGACATATTATTTTGGGTAGAACCATTATAGGCAGTTAGGGGACATCTGACACTTCATTTAAGTCTAATATGGACCACTCCAATTCGGCCTTCAAGAAGATACGTTTGGTGCGTCTTTCCGGTGGATGCAAGGTGGATGCCACTTCAAGACAAGAATTGAAAAGTCATATCTCCATTAATTGTCCACCCACATTTCCCCAACAAAATTAATTAATGGAACATGGAATGATGGGGGATCCTCCAAATACTGACAAAATTCCTATTTAAGGCATTGGTGGTGGAGTATTTGAGGATCTTGGAGTTTTACTTTCATTGAAATGTTGTTATGCCAAATTTCCTTTGTAACATTCTTCTTTCACATGTAAGTTGTTTAAATTACATTAGTTTTCAATAAAAGTTCTTCTTCTTCTTCCCTTTTTCTGTTATTATTCTTTTCACATTAATACCATTTCCCCAAGGCATGATCTTATTCACACCAACACTTGGGAATTTATTCACACATCGGTGGAGTGATCATTTCATTGTTTTATTTTTCATCTTCAATTCTACCCCTATGAGTCTGCTTTCTGCTTCCTTTGATATCATAGAATCAATGGAGGGCTAAACCATTATGGGTTGGTCCTAGAGTATTGCATGGGGAAGATTGGATGATATTTTATGATCATAAATTCTGTAATCATTTTATTAATTTATTTTTTACATTTGATGATTATTTTCTTCTTCATCTTCGCCAAATTTAACAATGACACATTTAGAGTGCTAGTACGATCCAATTACTTGGAGTGATAATTAAATTGATCCCCTGCGTGCATTATTGATTGGACTTAGAATTGTGTAGGGATTAAATTGGTGAATTATTTTGAAGAATTATATCATTTTTTGGATACTGCTTGAATTAGTGAAATGAATGCTATAAGAAAATAAATACATTCAATCTAACCCTAATAACAACTTATGTTCAACTCATCTCCATTTATTTCTTTAGACTATGTAATTGTATGGTTTAATTTATTTTCATTAAATTAAATCAGTAGTTTTTCAAATAAAATAAATCCAAATATTTGGCCACTCCATTGCCAAATCTTTCCAAAATCAGAGTCTCTCTAGGTTTCTTCTTCAGTCCCGGTGGATTTGACACCTACCTGCTCTACAATGACCTCATACCTGTAGGGTAATGTTGGGCGCAACCAATGAACCAAAAGGATAGATTACCACCCTAATCAATACTCTACAATACACATTTTGAGAGTACTCTCAGGAAAATATGGTCTCCTTTCTCATAATACAATGGCCTTAAACATCACTATTGGTATGATTTTATAGGCTATGAGATGTCTTCATCTACTCATAAATCATTTGGACCTTATTGGTCATGAACTACACCATCTCTATCCAAAACATATTTTCCTTTCCAATCACATTCCTATATAATGATGACATATAATATATCATTAATATTTCCTTTAAAGGATATATGATTACCATAGAGTGATTGAATTATTATAATAAAATTATACCAATTAAATGTTACCCTTCCATCTCAACTAGAAGTCCAAAACAAAATCATTCAGCATATCCTGCAACTCCGAGAAAGTGCACTAAACCTACCCATCCAACTTGGTGTGAAACATGATACATATCTAAAAAGGATCCTAAAATTCATCAAGAAGGCCTCTCAATAACTATGATGTAAACACTACATCGGGGTCAAACACAATCGTCAAGTGTACAATGTGGAGTCAGATGATATCGATCGCATATAACTCACCCAGAATCTCTACCAAACTCGTCATTGTAATGGAAAAGATTTGTTTTAACTTCATTAGTGCATCCATAATCAGCCAGTTAAAATCATGAAACATGACTATTTATGGTATCAATGAAATAATTTCTAGGTGTATAACATCCGATTTCCACTGTTGGGTCTTAAAAGGCTACATTGAGCCACCAAAAAGCTGGTTCTTGGCATTCATGTTTAGACATATTAGACACTGAGAGAAGAAATCAACCATTATCTTACTCATTAAAGCCCACCCAAACTACTATTGAAGGATTTAATTCATATTCCAAACACTAGGATATACAATCAAAGGAGAGGTGTGAAAATTTTAAATCATATCCTTTCAACGTATTCCCCATGGAAATGATGTAATGTTTCCTTCATTCATAAATTTCATCTAGTGAATATTCTAAAGATATCTGGTCATTAATAAACTAAAATTTATGTCTCTCAACTAAGGCACCCTCACATGCTATAGAATAGGATTAGTAAACACCATCGACTAAATATAATTTTCACCCCTCTCCTCCACTAAGGTAATGTGAAGAGAAACCAACAACCTGAACACCACCTCTACCAAATGATAATGTGTGTTACTTCTAAGGGAATATTCTACCAAATTAACCTTTCTATGAGTATTGACTATCTCAAAGTCATTTTTCTGCATGGATGCCAACCAAAACCTCTATCTTAGGTTTATCTCTCTATATGAATCTATACAAGGGACTTTTATTTTCCGAGTCAACAAAATAACCCTTTCATAGAAGATAGTGCCTCTAAATAGTTTAAGTGAAGACTATAGTTGCAAACTCTAGCTCATATGTCATGAAGTTCTACTAGTGGTGTCTCAAAAATCTCTTCCCATATGTGACCACTGCTTGACTATTTATCAAAACACCACTGAGTCAAACTAAAAAGGCATCACAATAAACTATATACTCCATTCTCACCTCTAATAGAATCAACATATGATCACTAGTCAACCTGATATTCAACTTCTTGGAATCTCTCTAAGTATAAAAAATATCAGTAAATGGACACCCTTTGAATGTTAGGATGGTGAAATTGGTTTTAGGTCTAGATAATTCCTATATAAACCTAAAATATTACCCTTTGAAACCATGAAATCATTGAACCTTCAACAAGATTTTTAGTGCATCCCAATAATGAACTGTGTCAATCATAATCAGGTGATCAATTATTACATCCAAAAATTGTTAAAAGTATGGATGTAAGATGATGATAATCAAATCCATTAACATGGTGTGTGTATTATTCACACCAAAATGCATCACTAGGAACTCATGTTGTCTATTGTTGTTACCAAGTTAGATTGATAAATAACTAAGATTATTTTTAATTTTAAAAGTGTAGTATTTTGTTGTTGAGGAGGATAAATAATTTTTATTTTTAAAATACTTATAAAATATGATGATTCTCTATGGATTTTAATTTAAAAATTATCATATGATATTTGGGGAACTTGTTACGAAAAACATTTGAATGATTGTTTTTGACGTCAGTAGAGGGTTGCATACAAACATATAGTGGCATTCAAGTAGGTAGTAATGCATAAGAAGGGAGTGACATGAAAGAAATGAGTTTCACTCAAGTTGTCAGTAAAAACGAGTGGTGAACATATTGTGTGATTCATATAAGAATGGATTGTTTTGAATGTTCTTAGTTGTAAGAAGTATAGATTTATGCTCATGTTTTATGTTTATTGCAATCTGGTTTTCTTCGATGAAGGAAAATGTTTCTTGAAAAGTAAAACGTCCATGAACTTATTATCTACTTATGGGTTGGAAAGTGAAGAATTTTTGGTTAAATAAAATAGATGAAATTTTTTCAAGATGATATGAAACAATGTTGTACCCTATATGTGCTATGATGGAGTACATGTACTGTTGCATTTTTTTTCATAGTTCCACAAAAGTGTAAGGGTATATCCTACTCATTATATTCAACGTAAATGGATTCCCTTGTAGTGGATTGTATGGTATTGTATTTTTTCAAAACCTTACCTTGTATTTAGCTACTCTTGTTCAATAGTGAACCTTGTAAATTATTGTCTTCCTATGGATGTGTGTTTGATTTTTGTTCGGTATGGAAATAAATAGTCAACAAGTGGGGATGGTTGTTTCATTATTAAAGAAATAGAAAAGTAAAAGATATCACAGATTCACCCATCCCCATCTCAGTGATACATGAATCCAAACATGGAAACATTAATTTTTATTAGAGAGAAATGTTCCCTTCGTTGATTATTCTGTAATGTTTTGAAGACAAGTTATGATGTAGAATCTCAATTTTGTGAAAATTTATGGGATTCCGATATTTGATTAAAAGAAAAATCATATCTAAAAATGCATAATTATTCATTACCTTATGTCTCTTAGGTATGATGTTCTTGAAGATAAAAATGATTTATTTCCCAAATTTATGAAAAAATTCCATTTACACCAATTAATAAAAATAATATTTAAAATGATGGAAGAGCTAAAAATGCATTACTCTCATCACTTTATGTAAGTGGGTTTTTTTGAGTAAAATGTGTTTCTATAGCTAAAGGTATCTGGGGTATTCTAGAAAACATCGATGAATGAAATAAAAAAGTTTAGAAGAATAAAGTAAAAATTTAGAGGAAGAGGTATGATGATTTGAAAATATATGAGTTTTAATATTTTGATAAATTCTATACCTTGGTAAATTACATTGTCATCACTATCTGAAATATAGGATAAAATTTTGAGGATTATATAGTTGTTGAAAATTTATTAACAATTATTCCCAATTGGTTTTATGATAACGTTTCTTCATTGGAAGACAAAGGCACCGAAACATTAAATCTAGATGATTTTCACAGCACTCTCATCATATTTTAAATGAGAAGGGAAAATAATATGTATATAAAAATAAATGTTGGTAGAGAAATTTATTTCAAATCAATTAGGAAAGAAATGATTTTATGGTTCTTCAGGAAGATTAGGTGGATAACTGTGACTATAAAAATGAGTTAGGCAATACTATTGATGATATTTTATCCCTATATTCTAAATATATTATAACAGGTAAACGAAAATAAAAAATAAACATCAAATGAAATTTTTTGAATATGGATCCTTTTATCACATTGTGTCAAATTTCACTCAGTTAAAAAAGAAAAATATGGTGATGAACATGGAATAAGTCCACGAAGGTTTTCCAACAAATAGGGTGAGAATGATAAATATTATTTTAGAGGGAAGGAGAAAAATTCATAAAAATGTAAAATAAGAATCTTTTTCTCTACATATATAGAAGACGATAGTGAATTTTAATCTAAAAAATCTTATGCTGAGAAATTTGAAAATATTTCTATAGTGAAAAAAGAAGATTTCGATAGCATTAGTTCCAAAGAAGAGGAAACAAAACATGAATCTAATCTGAAAGAAGACTTGACAGAGTATCTGAGAAATATTAGAAGGAATGAGAAAGAAAAAAATGGATATTGATAATTAAAAATACCTCATTAAATATTCAACTAATATTTCCTGGTGAGATATTCATGTTCTTAAAGGAAATTGATTATTTGAAAAATTCAATTGAGAAAGAAAATAATCGTATTGAATATCTGTAATTTAAGCTGAAGGAAAAATAATAAAAAATATAACGTGTATACATATACATTTTAAATCTAAAAATATAGGTCTGAGTTTAAAAAAATCTATCACTATTATTAATGAAAATTATGGTAATGTTAAACCTAATAAAGATATAAAATGTTACCTTCAATGGTTAAGATGAAAGACATAATTGGTTCTATGAAAATTAATGTTGGTAATGTAATTTGTGTGGAAATATTTAACAATGTTGAAAAACGAAATGTTTCTAGAAATCTTGAGTGTAAATCAATTTCCCTTACTTCTAGTTCCGATATGTTTGGAAATAAATATTAGATGAATTATTATGTTTTGTTATGAAAAAAAGGATTATGATCAGCAAATGTCTATTAAGGAGATTACTGGGAAACATACTTAGAACACCACTCAATCCAAAAACATTTCAGGAAAGTACACTTTCAATGGATATTGCTGGTATTGTGGTGGAATCATATATAAAACAATTATGTGTTGGTATAAAAAACAATATCACTTCTATTTCATAGTTTATTAAAGGAAAGTTTTGAAGGGGACTCAATCCTCTCAAAAGAAGAAGCCTGAGAAAGAATTATTGAATAAATATGAGAAGGTTGATGTTAAAATTGAGATTATGTTCCACCCACTATAAACTATTTTTAGATTCTTTGATAAACCTTTCCATATTGAAAAAGGTTGTTTTTTTATCTATTACTAAAAAAAATTAACACAACAATCCTCAAGATATGGAGGTGAAAAAAGAAAGGAATGAAGAAAGATCTCTTATTGATGAAACTACATTGAAATCTATAAAATTATAACAATAATGGATTATTGATATTGGTAATTATTATCATGTGAAGGAGAGAAGATGTTATTGAATATTGTCAAACACATCAAATAAGGAAAAATGACATTTCGAAATAATGAATCTCTGAGAATCAAAAGAGATGTGTCAACCATCATTATGAAAGAAAAGAATAAATCCATGAAATAATTATATGTTAATAGAAAAAAGACATAATGTTGAGTGTTTTATGACTTTTTTATGAGGGTATCAATGATAACTTCATATAAGATGGATTTTTTTGTAAAAACATTGGATGATTTAAAGTCAATTATAAGAGGAAAACCTACAAAGTGTAAGTTATTTCAAATTGGTGAAATACAAAAATCTTGTTACCAGGGTATGATGGAAGAAAATAAATTGTGGTATAAAATGTTGGTACACATGTGTTAGAGAAACATGATAGTGATATCAAATGGATAAAGTGTCTGAGATATTCATGATATTTCAATAATAAGATATTGGAATTACAACATTTTCCAATAAAGGAATATTAAAAATTCTATGCCTAAAAAAGAATAAATTTGTTCAAAATGACCCTAAGAACTTATTCATTCTGATATATGTGGGTGAATGAGAAAATAATAAATAAATAGAGATAATTAATTCATTAGTTTTGTTGATGAATTCACTTGCATCACTTGTGTTTTGTATATGAGACATAAGTCAAATGCCCTAAAATTTCTTAAAAGTTACAGAAAGAAAGATATAAAGGAATGTGAGTATTTATTAAGAAACAAGATAACTAAAAATATTGGTGAATATAAGAATGATGAATGTGAAAACAATCTTTAGAATCACAGAATTAAGCATGAATAAAATTTACTATACACACCTCAATAAAATGGGGTTTCTTAAAAGGAAGAGTTGAAGTCTAGTTGAAATGGGGAAAACTATTTAACTTGACTATGGTATCTCTCATTAAAATTGGAGGTAAGCCCAGAGTACTAATGTGTATATTTAAAACTAATGTTTATATAGTCCAAGTTCATATTTAACAACATATGAAATGTTTTATGGTAAAACTCCATGTTTTATATACCAAAGTGATTCTTGGAGTCCATGGATCATAATGATGATAGGTGGAAACCTTGGAATATTTGACGAAATAGGTGAAGATGGAATATTTATTTTACATACACTAGAGAGAAATGAATAT
Source organism: Viscum album (assembly GCA_963277665.1). Classification (NCBI taxonomy): domain Eukaryota; kingdom Viridiplantae; phylum Streptophyta; class Magnoliopsida; order Santalales; family Viscaceae; genus Viscum; species Viscum album. The sequence goes on from OY728166.1 coordinate 1,395,906,125, forward strand.
TGATTTTTCAGAAAATAAAAATGAATAATTTTTTATTCTTCTAATGTTAAGTATGTTGAAAATGTTGGGAATGAAAATAATATGTATGTCGATATGGAAGTTGAGAGGGATAAGGAAATTCTTGTTAACAATTATAATGATGTTTCTGATACTAGTAAACTGACTCATGAAGAATAATCTAAGTCATATATTTCTAGTGATGAAGAATATACTTGAAACAATTATCCTAGGATGAGGAAAGAAGTAAAAGATCATAAAATTATTAGAGATCAATGTTAGACAGTTTAAATAATAATAACAACAAATGCTATTACACAAACATTTTTTATTCAAAAGTGGAGTCGAATGATGTAAAATAATATTTTGAGCATCCATAATGAGTTTTTTCTATGAATTTAGACCTTGATCAGATAGTAAAGAATGATAATTGGGAACAGATACCCAAGTTAGAAACAAAATTGTTATTCCAACAGAATTGGTTTTCTAGAACAATTTGAATAGAGAGGGTAATGTGATAAGGAATAAGGCAAGCTTAGTGTATAAGGGTTACTATAAAATTAATGGTTTTTATTTTGATGAGAATTTTTCTCTCGTGTCAATGACAGAAACAATCAGAATATTTATTTCTATTTATACACAAAGTGGTTATAGATTTTCTCAAATGCATGTAATGACTAAAATTATAAATCGAAATATTAATGATGTAGCTTATATCAAATAACCGTGTGGAGTTATTTTTGGGAATGATGAAATATGTATGTGTAAGATAAATAAATACTTTTATGGGATAAAAATCCCATCGATATCATGGTATTCCAATTTAAATAATTTCTCAAGGAATACGAGTTTCACGAAAGGAAGTGTTGAATGCAATATTTACGTTAATTAAAGTCTGCAGTTTTCTATTGTTTTAATTGTTTACGTTGATGACATTATATTTTTTGGAAATGATGAAAGTCCATGTGAATGATCTTATAAATAGGTGAAGATGTTGTTTGAGATACCACTAGTGGGTGAAATAAAATATATTCTTAGGTTACAAATTTTACCAAAGAAATAAATTTTTATTTCTCAAAAATACTATTCAAAGGAACTTCTTAATTAGTTTGTTATGGATAATTAGAAACCAGTTTCCATTATGATTTTAGTTTCAAACAGGTTATCGAAAGATTTTTATTGATAAGAAGTTGATCAAAATGAGTTTTGAAATCTTACTGAAAGTTTATAATATTTGATTTCCTGATGACATGAAATTGTTTATGTTGTTAACTTTTGTTAACTATTTAAAAGTCATACTAAATAATCACATTTAATTGATTGAAAAATAGTTCTCAGATATATCAAACACACGATATTTTCGAATCAAGTATGATGGATGTAGAAATATTGATTTATTTGGGTAATCAAATGATGATTGTGTAAGAAAAGATGATGATTGAAGATCCAGATATGCTGGAGATTTGTTTTTTTTGAAATTTTTTTATATGTTATATAAATAAAAAAATTTCAATAAATTGTAGCACAAATAAATATGTGTATGTTGCTTCTACTCAAGCTTCTATACAAATGATATAGATGAAAAATCTAATAAAAGACTTTGTTGTTGAAATAAAGTTTACATTTATCTTGATATGATATAATCAAAGTGAAATAAATATTCCAAGGAATCCAATAAAAAATAATTGTTCAAAACATATTGACTTGAAGTACCACTTAATCATAGAGCATGGCAGAATAATTAATTAATGCTAGAGTATGTTCCTATATTGGAACAAGTTGCTATAATTTTCACAAAACCTTTACCAAAGGAATCATTTTATAAATATAGGTTGAACATGGGAATCCGACCTATTTCTCATCAAGGATAATGAATTTTGTTATGTATCCTCTCCCATATTACATTTTTATACGGTTTCCAAGGGAGTTATGTTTTTCATAAATATATCCTTTTGGAAGCATCCACAATGGGGGAATTTTTCATAAGTTGTGAATCTATCATGTATGTGTGTGACCTATTCTAACTTTTTGTTGGAGTGGGTGTAGGAAATTATCTTGTATCGTAAGAATAATTTAGATGTATAATAATGATGAAGAAAATTTTTGAGGAATATACCTTCGAGGAAAATATGAAGTTGTTTTGGAGAAGTATTTTATAGTAACTACTTATTAATAGAGTTGGTTTTTTGTTAATAATTCTTATTTCCTAAAATGAGTTAGATAGTGTTGGATTCGAATTGTTAATAAAAATTCATATATTGAAACTATAATGTTCATTGAATTATTAATCTTTATTGAAAACAAAATCAAAAGGGTGATATTGTTGGGATAGATTTAGATGGAGAAGGAATTAAGAATAATTTTTTTAATGTTTTATCTTTTTTATCAAATAGGATAATTCCATTCACTATGTAAAATACTTATAGAATATGATGATGATTTTTTAATTTTTATTTAAAAAATATTATATGTTTTTTGGAATACTTGTTTTTAAAGCCTTATGATGGAAATGTTGAGAAAAGGTGATTCTAGTAATATTAAGGTTTGATTGTAAATAAGAATGGTGATGGAGATAGGAAAGTTATAATACATTCATTAAAAAATCTGAAGATGCTATATGTTATTTATCAAAGGTTATATATATATCGATAGATGGTGTTTGTGATGAAATTGGATGACTGTGAATTAGTATGGTTGGTGTTTTGAACGAATAATTTAAGGTGGTGCTATATTCGAGTGTTTGATAATTTTTGTATCAAAAAATAGAAGGATTGAGAATGTTTTTTTATCAAAATAAGATAGGTTCAAGTGTCCTTGATATTTTTAAATTTGTAAACTATGAATATATAATGATAAGTACATAAAAATATGTACTTTCTTGATCAGGGAAAAACTGTTTTATATACACATATGGTCGAAAAAATTCCTCTAAATATGCAACTACCATCATAATTTATTAATGGTCAATATTTATAGAAAATAATAGATCTGAATTTCACCAGTAGTATCTCACTCAGAAGTAGTGATTTGAACACAAAAAGATATTTGTGTGCATGTAGAGAGTGTCATGCAAGCATGGAGTGACCTTAATGTAGGGAATACTATATGAGTAGTGAGTTGCACACATGTTGTGAGTTGTGCACAAGAAATGAGTTTCATTCATGTTGTGATTTCAATGAATGAATGGAGTGGAATCCAAGTTTTTATTTTCAAGTAAAAAGGGAGTTCTGGTCCAATAGTGAGTTGTGTGCAAGCTGGTTTATGTGACTATGGAAAATGTTACACGCAAAGTACGACATTCAAGAAGTTCATAACATATTCTTGGTAGGAAAGTGAATAGTTTTATGAGATATTAAATATATTAAATTTATTCGAGAAAAATGGAAACATTGTTATACACTATTTGTGCTAAGAGGGAGCACACACACTATTGGATTGCTCTCATAGTACCACATGGGTGTAAGGTTTTATCTGACTTGTTTTATTCCACAAAGAAGGATTGTTTTATTGTGGATTGTGTAGTATTGGATTGATTCTACACCATTCAAAAAACATAGCTACACTTTTTGATTAGTGTAACTTGTAAATATGTGTGTTATTGTGTATGTGAGTAAGATTTTTTTTAGTTGGAAAAGAAATCATTAATAGGACGTCATGGTTATTTAAAAATTAATGTAATATAAATGAAAAATATATCAATGATTCACCCATACAACTCTCTATGATACATGAATAATGACGAGAACCATTATTTATAGCATCATTAGAATTCTATCATCCAAATATTAACCTCACGAACACTCAACATATAGTAGTTAGACCTAATATCGATCTTTAAAAACTGCCTTTCACCTCACAACTGATCAATTTTGGTTTAAATCCACATTAAGGGGTACTTGTTATATATCATTACAAGTTTATGTGATGATAATCCACAAAAATCCCTATGTTTACAATCACCTTCTTTATAAAGAAACCAGATCTCCATAGGGGGACATGTTGGGTCAAATAAAAACATTCTTTCAATGGTCCTCCAAAGGAATTCTAAGCTCCTTGAGCTTGAGAGGGGCCATTTGATATACTGTATAAGAAATAATTATAATACTAGAGTGAAAGACAATGTACAATTCCATCTACTACCTTTTAGGAATTCTTAAAAAATACTCATGGAAGATATTCCTAATTCCATCCACTACTGAAGAAACCAAATTCTTAACGAGCATACCATTTCAATAGATAAACTCACCAACTGATGGGTGATGAGACATTGTCTCCTATAATAAAGACCAACCCACTCATCCATGAGATCGCTATCACTGATACAGGAGACTCTCATCCCATATATCTAAAGGCATATATAATTCTTGTGATTATAATATATCTCTACTTGAATAATGGTAAACCAGTCCATACCCAAGATATAATTATAAGGCATCATCATAAAGACCAATAGTTCCCATAAGAAGCTTTCCCCGCCAAATGATAGTTCGTGCTGCAAAAGAGTATTTGATATCGAAAAATTACAAAGAGTTAGATCCTATAGAAAAGGATGATGTTATATAATCTCAATAGGGAGATATAACACTCAAACAAGGTATGCATAAATGAAGGAGTGACTTTTATATGTGTCTACAAGTAGTGATTCAAGTGTAGAATTAACAAAAATCCTACCTTATATCATCTCATGAGTTTCTAGGTCCAAATAATTAATGGCCTATAGCATCCCTCCACCCACAAATGTCATCTCCCAAATACTTTGGTGGTTTCCCTATTGTAGTGGTGGAAGTATCTAATAAGATCACCCTCCACAAGTAAGTCCTTTTCTAAAACCCCTTCCACCACATCTTCTAGGTCCATCATCCAAGGGATTCCTTAGAATCACTATGGACATTGATGATCATGATTCTACCTCTGTTGTAGTTTTCCATCAACAACGTACCTTCCTCCTCAACATGTTGTGTTAGAAAATTATATTCCATGTGGCCTCTATCAAGACATTCATCAAATCACACATATTCGGGATTCCCTAGTTTTTTCACCCCAATTTCATATACAAGTCCATTTATTTATGTATTTTATGTGAATAATGTGACAGGTATATGTTTCAATAGTTTCATAATATTTATGAAATGTATTTATGATTTTATAGTAGTCAACATTTGGATAAAAATTAGTTTAAAGTGTGAAACACCTCCAAGGAAACTATGAAAATGAAATAGTGGGAAATAGGTAGGTTCACGGTTTGGTACACAGATTGGAAATAAATTTTGAATGCCCAAGAGAAACTATGAAAGGTAATGAAAATTGGAATTTTATGGTTGGAATAAGGGTTTTTACCCTTGTGATCCAATGGTGCGATGGGTGTATAGAGGAAGATGTTTGTGCATAGTTATAGTACAGTTTTTATAACCATGTTAACTAACAATGAACCATGAAACATTTGTTCCAAAATTTATATTTCTAATGTAATTAACCTACTTAATACATTTTCCCCTAAAACATAACAGAACATGAGTTATTCTCCCTCCCTATTCTAGGATGAAATTCCTTTAAATATGAGAGTGATTCATAGGAAAATATATGTGTGTTAGAATCCAGATATGATGGTAATAATTATTTGTTGTTTTTTAAAAATGATTTTTATCCTCATATTTCATAGAATCATGAATTTTTCTTGTTGGGGAAATATAGACATTGTGTGACACCAACAATGATAATAAATGATTTTTTTGATATTTATGAACACGATCTAAGGATGGTTTAAGTAGTTTCATGTTTGGTTTTTGAATTTTTTGTGTCATTCCTTATTTTCCAATAAATTTGTGAGTTATCTACCTTCACATTTACTCATATGTATTTAAACATGAAGTTTTGGTTTCAATTTTTTTATTTCTGGTTTCAATATTTAAATTGATTCCTCATTTTGGATAGTGACCAATTTATTAATTTTTTTCCTTGGAAATAATATAAATTGGTTGTTATTTTTTTAAAATTTATCTTTGTTTATGATTTGAAAATAAATAATTTAATGTTAGTTTTTAGATTTCATGCAAGTGAAAAGTTTTTGAATTGTTTTAATGAAATCAAAGGATTATATGAAATTATTTTGGTAGGGCTTTTGGAGTACATAGTGGTAATGTGTTCATGTGTATTAGGGATGGATAAGTTTATGATGTTTACCTTGTAAAAATGGTATGGACAATGGTTTAATGTTTTCCCCTGTAGTAGTGATAAGGATGTCAATTTCACTCTCTCAAAAAGGTTTACTATGTCATGTATTGCTGAATGTATCATTCACAACATGTAGGTATAGGGTGGTACATGGTTGAAATGATTGTGTTGATATCTGTGTGGGTTATAGTTGTTTCTGGGTATGGAAATTTATAAACCAAATGAGATTTGAGAAACTGCTTAATATGGTTCATTTGATTCCTTTCCATGGAAATGGTTTTTGTTTGGAATATAGTTTTATGATTCGATATAAACTACTTCAAATTGGATTTAATATATTTTATAAAAATGTGTTAACACATTCTATCATGGTGGCTTGAGTTGGGATGTCATTGGATAAATCATAATGAGTTTTATACCCACCCATTCTTGGGAGATTTGGTGATTTTTCATATATTGTATATCAACTTACATGTAAAGAAAAGGTATATCATTTAATTAGTAACTCATCATGATTCCATGAGAATGGCATGTGGAGTTGGATCCTGGAGTAGGTTACAATTTTATGAGTAAATTTATTCTATGCATTTGGGTTTTTTGGCCTTGCTTTCCACATTTAAAATTAATATGGTTTATTGTATGGTTTCTTTTGAGTTTTATTACTTTTAACTCATGCACCTATACTATTTTGTTTGGTTTCATCTTATAGATTGGTTTTTTTATTTATAAATGGAGAATTTTCCACCAATTTTTATGAAGACCTTATATTTTATATACAAAATTTGGTTTCATGGGGATGCAACTTATTACCTTGTATCACACCCATCACTTCTCAAAGCTACTGAATAAGGTTATGAAGTCACAAATGGAATTATTTTGTTCAGTCCTAGAGTTCGAAAATAGTTGTTGCTTAGTCATTGAGTTTGGAAGGTAACAAGGAGTGTGATAATCAGAACCTAAAATGTATACCATAAAGAGGTGTAGCTGACATCTTTATGTTTAACTTCAGGATCTCCAAGAGTTTTGGTACATCAGTGTCTTGATACACTTCAAGTAGTTGTAGCCACATCATCAAGGTTTTATCTGATGAGAATAATATGATATGTATTTATATAAATGAATTTCCACTAGGAGTTCATAATTCTAGTTGAGTAGTAATTTATAATATAGTAAAAAGTGTTTTTTTAAATAGTTTAAAAAAAATTATTTTAAAAAACATTGTATAATTTTAAAAAATGTTTTGAAAGGAGAAAATTTTCAATTTTGGAAAATATTTTTGTGTTATGTGTTGTGTAGTAATTTTATACTAATAAGCTTTCAATTTCTAGAGAGTGATGCTAACTATAATTTCTTTTGGATATTGACAATGGAATTCGGTAGGAATTGTAGAAACCAACCAGAAGAGGCTTCTAAAAATGTGGTTTCACCTAAGTCACATCTGATAAAACAATTGGTTCAGAATATTTCCAAGGACTTTTTGGTCACGGCTAGAGGAAAAAAAACAGACGAACTATGGAAATTAGATCATTCCATTTAGTTCCAAAAGTAGAATCCAACAATTATTCATAGTGATTGGGAACTAGAAAAAGAATAAGTGGGGATAAATATGATCAATTGAATCATTAATATAACTGTTAAGCCAACTACTGTAAAAGTGAAGTTATAAAACTACATAAAAGAATATCATGAACCCCAATGGTGGGATTAACAGTTCAAGATAAATTAGACAAAGGAATTTCATTGGATGATTTTGAATAATTGATGAGTCAAAAAATCTAATTTCACATGTTCAAAATTTTTAAAAACAAAATACTTGTTTAGTTTGAAGAAATATAGTCCATCAGTAATAGTGTATGTATAAATATTAATGAATTTTATTTTCATTGCTCTAAATGTGGTTGCATGTATATCGATGAAGGCACAAATTTTTTAATGAGGGTTAAGTGAAGAGATTATCTCAAATATTTTCATGATTTGTACATTGTATTATAAAAATACAGTTAATAGAATGATATTTCAATGAATGGAGATCTTAGGTAATATGGGTGGAGAAAGTACGCTTATACCTATGGGAACTAGAAGGAATTCTAACATAGTGAATAAGTGGAAGAGGTATACCCATTTCAAATTTATTTTTACAAACTAGAATCAGATGGTGGAATATGAACATCATTCACCTAAACCAAAAGTAATGGGGTGATGTTCTCAATATGGTTTCTTAGATAATATCATTAAAGTGTGTACCACACCACCTAGAGTGTGTCATAACTTCAATAAGATGGGAAATAATTAATAATATTTTTGTAGTGCTCCAAGGTTAGGTTAAAGGGACATAACCCATAATTCTCTATCATTATATGCTTCCACGGGATAAGGGTAGTATAATAACTATTATTAGTAGAATTAAGAAAGCCATTGGGATTCTAGGAATACCAAGAATACTAAAATTGTGAAATATAAAAAAGTTAAATCTATAATTGGAAGAGTTAAAATAAAAAGTGTTCATTTATCGAAGTATTCATTGTGGGTAGAACTAGTTTTTTTGTGAAAAAGGAGGCTGAAACTTTTCAAATTTTTATATGTTATCAAAATCATTACCAATTATCGATAAAGACGTAGCATACTCTTTTACACAGTTATGATCTCTTAAATAATTTAAGAGCATACCAATGTTTCTCTAAAATTTACATGCTCTTAGGATATCACCAAATATGAGAATTAAAGTATAATATTTAGAAGTAATATTTATGGAGTAGATATAGCCATTATGAGTATGTGGCTATGCCTTTTGTTCTCATGAATTCCCCATTATCCCTTATTGAATTTATGAATCAGATATAACAAATTTATTTGGATTAATTTGTGGGGGTGTTTGTGGATGAAAAAATGGGTTTCCTAGGAAAATTATTGATTGTGATTAATGTTTTGAGATAGTCTTGGTTATCATGTGGAATCATCTTCTATTTTAAAAACACTAAATATGTAATTTATTGATACAAGAAGAATGTTTCCTTTCCTATTTTATCTTTGAAAAAGGTGTTTTTTATCCAAAAATGTATAGAGGCTCTGATATCATAAAAATCACCCAAAAATGTCTTCTTGATGCATAGTTTCTATAGTCAGGGTGGTTATTATTAAAATTTTGTTTAGGAATTTTCCTGACAAGATTAACCAATTATTTCATTGACAATGATAAGTAATATATTCAATATAATAATTAATGATAATATCCATTTCCAAATATTAATGTTTTCCTTACATCATCATTGTTCATGATATTTATATAATTAGGATTAGGTTATGTGGTGTACTTTTATTCATTCTGATTGGGGGAGGGGTGTGTACTCATGGAGGGAGGTGAAGTTGTTTCTTATTGATCACGATTGTTTTAGTTGAATGTGAAAAACTACCCAACACACTATTTGGAACTTCCTGATGTGGTCCACGTATTGAAGAAATTTTTTCAAAACCTCTTTAGTGAAAAATTCATGATGTTTATAGATAATAAGAGCTTGAAAAACATTTTCTACCAAATACATTTTACACTAAGAAAAATAATATGGAGGGATAATCTTCAAATTTTTGGTTTTGAAATAACATATAACACCTGTAGAGAATTATTTTGGAATATTCTTGAATAATAAATTCATATAAAAAGTTGGTGATATATGATTCTGATCAATCACACTTGATTTCAGTTATAGTTTACAACATCCAGGATTGTGAAGAACATGGTAGTGTTTACTATTCATTATGGTTTCCATTTTCCTGATTTGGTTGGGAAGTTTAAAAAGCCACAAATATATCATTTTGAATGTGTTTATATGATGTCAAAACTCAATATTATTAGGACCATTGAGGAATGGGATCTAGACAGAGAATAAATGTTTTTTTTTTGAAATCATATGGTATTACATATGGATTGATAGGAATGACTTCATAATTATCACCACCAATAAGTATGTGTTATTCATCCTGGAATAAAAAATATATAATTAAATAAAAGGACAATTTTTTAAAGCTTTAATGAATGAAATGTTGTGGATATTTTTTAGATATGCCTCACCAGTTATTAGGAAAATGAATAGAACCAGTGGCTAGTGGGTATATTAAAGTCTTTATTGATACCATTGTTGAAATGGGAGAATAAAATTTTGGATTTTATAATAACTCAAGAAAGGATTATTTATAAATATCATTTTATTTGGGTGATAAGGAATTAGTTCAAAAATTCATCCCACTTCATCCGTATTCATGAATCTAATACATTGGAAAACTAATCAAAAATTAATATTCGATAAATGTTAAAAAGGGAAGGAACAGTAGTCTTGATTATATTAAACTGATATATGATTTTTATGTATTAATTTTATAATCCCCAATAGAAATCAATTGGGACTCAGTTTAAAATGATCTCAATATATCATCCATAAATGGATTGATGTTATTAAAGTATGATGCAAATATTGGAAAACAAATTTAGGGATTTTGTAAGGGATTTTTGTGTCTCGTGGGAGGATCACATACCATTTGGGGTGTTATAATGTAATAATATTTATTAAGCATTCATATATATGGATCCTTTTTAAAAATTTTATGGGTGTCCTTATTATTCTCATCTTTTTTGGGTGGAAATAGGAGAAGCTTCACTAGTTGGAATCATTATGGAAGTAGATAGCAGGAGCATAGAGTCATAAAAAATATATTATAGATCATCATTGATGGTTTTCTTTTCATTTGAGGGGAGTGATCACGTTTTCTTTAGAATATATCTATATATTGGGCATCATTGTTATTGCAATCATATAATGTAATTTCATCGATACATAGACTATTTTGAGATTCATGAAGGGGTTGGTGAAGTGGCATATCAGTTAGACTTTCCACCAAGGGAATGTTTAGTGCATAATGTGTTTCATGTATCTTAATTAAAGAAGTATCAACTAAATCCTGAAGATGTGATTCGATGGGATCACATTGAACATGGTCAGAATAGTAAATTGGTTTATGTACTAGTGTGGATTGTGGAAAAGAAAGAGAATGTATTATGTAAAAAAACTATATATCTAGTCTCGGTTTTATAGATACATTGTTAGGATCATAAAGAAACACGAGATCATGAACAATAAATAGTAGAGAAATTAGTGGAACTTTTTCAAGGAAATGGGATTAATCTACATTTTAGTAATGGAAATACTAATTTAGGGAGAATGAAGCATATGCCAGTTTATGTAATTGACCCTTTATTTATTTATATTTATTATGCAATATAATTTGGCTATGTTTCTTGAGGTTTGGAGGTGTTTTATAATTTATTTGAGTATTTTATAGAGGCAAAATGTTTTAGCATGATTAATAGAAATAATGAGACGCTATCCAAGACCCCGTGCAACTGAAAAAATAGGCAATGTGTAGGTGAAAAGTTATGATCAAGGCTTGTAAAAACTATAAAGATGGCCAGGATAAAGCATACAAGGATAAACCATGGGTGAATTTCATGGATGGCACCCAATTTTTCAAACCCTGTGATCGAACATGAAATTGGTGTTTTGAGGAAATTTCTAATGAATGGTTTGTTCATAGTTTCCCAAACTATTCTCCCTAACTATGAATCAAGAAAAAATAGATCAAAATTTTGCATATTTAAAATGATTTACCTCCTTAATGTATAATTTTTACCTAAAATCACATAAATTTAATTCCTCAATCGCAATGCTATAAATACCATTCCTTTTGATACGGGAGCAATTCCATGTCGAACAAAAGTGTGTTTGAGGCCGTATTGTTTTTTTAAGTTATCATTTATTGTTACTTTCCATTGATTTCTTCATCTTACCTCACATGGAATCATGGGGTTTGTATATTGTGGATATATCCAAATTTTGTTTTGTAAATCATGATGATATATGGTTTTTTGATGGGAGGGAACAATATTTGAAAATAATTTTAAGAGTTTCAAAACTGGTTATTAAATTTATTGTTCTTATATTCATTTTCGATTAAGATTGAGTGGTGGGTGGAATCATACTCGTCACCTATTTGTAAAAAACTAATTTATTGGTTTAATATTTATTTATTTTCATTTTTATATTTTCAAATTTATGTTTGATATTTGATAGAAACCTCATTAGTGAGGTTTTTATAGAAATTTTGTAAATTGGTTTGTTTTGTGGAATGTTATCTTGGTTCATGATTTTAAAATGAAAATATTAAAATTAATCTTTTTTTAATAAAGGTTAAATGTTTGTTCAATTGTTTTAAATAATGTAATGGATTACGTAAAATAATTTTGGCATCTTATTGTATACATGGTGGTCATGTGTTCATGTGAATTATGATGGATAAAGGTATGAATTTTACCCCATCAAAAGGGATAGATAAGGTAGTGATGTTTCACCCATTGAAATGGTATCATAAGGGAATGTAGTTTCCACCATTATAATGGTTACCCATGTGACATCATAATGAATGGATGGCTCACCACTCTCAAGTACAAGGAGATTCATGGTTGACAATCATGAGTGGATGTGTGTGTGGATTGTGATTGTGTCTGGACATGGAAATGTATATACCAAATGGGATTTGAGAAAGAATTTAATTTGTTTTATTACTATCATGGAGATGGTTCTGTTTGGAATTTTTTTTACAATCATATATATTGGTTTAAATTATATTTTAAAGGTTTTATATAAACATGATAACATGTCATATCCAAGTGGATTCAGTTGGTCAATCATCAAGGAAATCTTAATTTTTTTATACTCACCCCCATGTTGGGATATTTTGTGCATTATTATATATTTTATATTGAGAAATAGGTAATGGAAAATTGTATAATTTCGTTATTTTTTCATCATGATGCCATGATTCTGGAATGTAGAGTTAGAACATTGAGTATGTTAGGAATTACTAAGTTGATGTGTTCTCTGTATTAGAGTTTTTGTTTTATCGGTTTCTAAATATTAATTTGATATTGGTGTTGGTTCGATTAATTTTTTGTTATATTACATTGTATTCATGAATAATATAATGGATAGTTTGGTTTATTCTTATATTTAGACTGCTTTATTTTAAAATGGAAAATAATCCCCCGATTGATATAAAGACCTTGGAATTTATTTTTAGCCTTTTTTATCCTATGGATGTCATATAAGACCTAGTAAAACACTTTTAACGTATCCAACCAATGAGGTGGGGAAGATGTTACATTTTTCCTCATCATGAACCATGCATTGAATGTCCAAATGACTCAGATTGGCCATGGGAGGATCTCCCATTTTGAGATCATTTATTTTGGAATGAAAATATGATCCTCCCTAGATAATATGTATTGTCAGAGACTATACATTAACTTATCTTCGTAGAAAGAAATATCTGGTAAAATATTGAGGAAGTGATAAATAATGTTCGTAGGCCTCGTTACACAGTCATATTGCATCATAAAACATTGTTGAAACTCAATAAGTACATAAGAATAAACTGACTAAAAGATTTAGAGGTAATTATCTTATAAAACACTTATTGGATGTATGAATATGAGTGTGTTGACTCATCATGTATTTATGTGAGTAGAATCCACCAACATCAAACTAATCTATAGACAAAACTATCTTATAGAGAAACCATGTGATCTGTAGGGGTCTGTTTGATCCTAAATAATTTAACAATTAGCTCAAGTCAATCCCCCACTACCAACAGTTACGGCTCACCATAGAACCACAAGGTCCTATATTTATATAACTCACATAGTCTGCTAAACATGTTCACATCATCATCTTACCATGATGGTATATTCTGTTTATAGATAAGAATGAGTTCTAATACCTTCCCTCTTCAAGGAATGTTATCCTGAGCTACCATAAACTAAGTCCTCATCAGTTATCATATCATCATCATATTCATGAATCAGAATCCTGGTTGGCACTCTTCATCATGTACACTTGAATGTGAAAAAATTGTACAATGAAAAGATGTCAATATATATAACGATCTACCTCAAGAGGGATAGTAAAGATGACTCAATCCTATGTGATGCATGTACCAAGTTACCTAAAGAATATTTTATGGTATTTTGAGTCTACAATATAATATTTAGAATTTCGGTGTATTTATACGTTGACCACTATAAAAAGAATTGATTCCCTTTCCTAAAATTTTCAATAGATAGACATTTATAATGTTTCTCTAAGTTCCCAACCAATCCTCGGTGTGTTTCTATCTCTACCTCAAATGATGTAGGAAACACCTTTGATTTAAATCATTAACAAAACATCCCATATGGGCTCACCTGGTCTCTAGAAGGTAAGTCTTCCAAAACACCAAGCCTTCCTCCAACGGGCTAGGGGCTTTCTATAAGAACTAAGAAGCCATAACATAAATATGAGGTTTTTCCCTAGTATACCTATAAACACTCAATTAATCAACTCAATTAAATAGTGTAGAAGAGTAATCAAAAGGTTGGGACATCTAGATTAAAATCCAAGCCTGAAAGAAACACTATGAAATATCTCAAACAATCACAGAATAAAACCAATGTGTAAAAGGGAAAATTCATTCCCAAAACTAAATGAAGTCCCAAGCGGAATACAAATGGAGTTAAGGAATTCTAAGAGATAATGGATCCTGATCCACATGATCAACAACTATACATTGTCATTATACTTGATATTCCCTATAATCCACCATAATCACTTATAATAATTCCATTTCCCACATTAGACACAACTCATGTTGGAAAATCCCATTAATTAGTGTGTATATACATACCCAGAAGGATACCCCGAAAAATGAAGGGGGTGGGGGTAATAAAATATACAATATAAGTCCTGGGATCAGACAAAATCCATAGGGAATGTGAACCTAAAAACACACACACACAAGAAAACACACACACACACACACACACACATATATATATATATATTCACCTAAAATAAATAGAAATGAGAGATATAGGAAATCACCTTCTCACAACATAGATTTGGTCAATAAATCTTCTAATAAACCTAATGGACCAATCACCAATGTCCAACATCTCATGTGTCTATCGAGGTAACTATGTTGAGGAATCACAACTATCGCATATTGTATAAAATTTAGGGGGAACAATATAATGTTTAGGACCCATTAACCAATGCATCTGGTTGGTTTCAACCAGTTTTAATAGGTTCCACAACATAGTTCATCATGGGGTTGTTCCAATCAGTATGTATAGGAGTCATTCCCTAGTCTATCATGGGTGGTGCAACTTATTAGGTAGAGGACACAATCCATATTACATCAAAGGGTTCCAATTCATAGGTATAGTACCCATTAACTACTATATTATGTGGGTTCTAGTATGTATGAAGAGGACCCACATCTTGGTATGTCACTAAAGTTCCTCCCAAACCAATACAAAGTGTATAGGAGACCACAAAATAATGAAAAAGTGGTTTCTAACACCGTTATCTCTCAAATTATCGAACATAATCACTTCCATCATTATGCATTGCCTAAAAAAGAATCACACTCAAAATATTCCATGTCATATCTCTAATTATTCAATAATGGATACCATTAGGATATAAATGGAAATATACTTAGGATAGGTTACTCATGGGACAAAATAAAATTCTATATAAAGGAGATCCACACGATGTATGTTTCTCATTGGTGAACATGGTTTGTGTGGTGAATACTAGGTGTGTGGTCATACTCCACTTCCTAGCTATATTCTCCTCAATACATGTGTTTGAGACCATATCATTGTATACAGTTTGTAAGGGTCTTACACGGTATGTATCAGCCTTCTAGGTTATACTCATTTGATCTGGTCCATCCCTATGTTCATTGAAATGTTCCTATGTAGCTAGTCATGACTGAGTACCATACCATTCCCGTGTAATCTAATAGTACTAGACATGTTCTCCCACATAGTATCATGGTCGTGAAATTTTGGAACATTTCTCAGCAACCCAGGGAGGATCATCTGATATGTGGGCCTAGTCACATAGCATGTGATTCTTATCTTCCCAAAAAACCCTAACGACTATAGATAGGTGGGGCCACATGGCATGTTTTCTTCTAATACATGAAATATACTATAATATTTCATATAAATCGTGGTTCTAAATGGATTTATCATGATCTAAATCCAATACCATGAATCTCACTATTTAGGTGACAAAAATGGTGGGGTTTTATTTCATCAATCGATTTTAGCCCTCTTGTAAAATGAAATCAGAAACCAATCATTTTGAAAAAGTATTTATGTCTTATGATGCCGTTTTCATCATTATATTATCAATAATCAATTATTTGGATTCATAGATAATCTTTTTCAAACTACAATCAACCTCGATACATCCATGTTTTTCCAATTCATTCATCACATGCATTGTTTTCATGAATATGGTGGTTCAATCAAGGTTGAACCCACCTCAGAGAAGTCTAACAATGACCATATAGTACAATCCTTAAGAAAATGAAGAACATAGGGGGATTATGAACATAAATATGTGAAAAAATAATTGGAAATTTTTCAGGAAAAATGACCATAAATTAGATATTATCATTAGTGATAGCTTCCGTAACATGATAAAAATTATATTGGATTAATATAATAAATAAATTGCGTGGATCATGCAATAAACCGTTATTGCATATCATAAGTAGATAAAACCCATACTCAATATATTAATCAATAAGGTATTAATAAAAATAGATCAGCCATGCCTTGATTTAGAATTAATCATAGGGGAAGAAATAATTCATAAAAAATAAAGATGATACATTTTTTTCATCGCCTAAAAAATCAACCTTTACACATTAATTGTTCATAATCTGATTCCAATCCACCATTGAATAATTCTCTATGAATCCTATCAAAACCTAATAATATTATATGGCTAACTATGGTGAATTTTCTAAGAGATGTTAGTTATAGAGGAAATTGAATAGGTTAGTAGGAATAAAAAATTAATGTTAATAAATTATATTAATTAAATTCACTGGCAATGGCTGCCTCTCCCATAAATCCAAAATCGACCAACATTAATTTTTTCATAGGTTAAACATAATATAATGTGATCTATTATTGAATTAGATTTTTTTGGCTTAATATCTACTCATGATATACCCAATTATTTATGAAAAACTATGCGCGTGTGATATTAATATAATTAATATTTTTATAATATAAAATTCAGGGTTATCTGGACTTGAAATATCACATAGTCTCATCAGTTGGCCCCAAAATTATTTCTTAATATATTTCAAAGTATAATATGTATAATAATAAGTTTAATAATAATATACTATATTTAAAGACATGTATATAAATTTTGGGCTCGATCTAAGGTTTTTGTTAAGTCAAATTCCATTAATTGTGTTATACTTATATATCATTGACAATCATATGCCATCAGTATGTGTTAAATGAAAACTAATTATACCATATTTTATTTCATTTTATTTTGAGTCATTTTAAAATTTTTACAAATAATCAATTTATTGAATAATTCTCACATTAATGACATACTCTTTTTAGGTATTACATATCTCAATTTTATTTCTTTGATACATGTCTCATATTATAAACATAATTACTTTTATGAAGGATATATTTATCATATTGAGATATTATATCATGAATTTATATTTTATAATGATATTTAATATTACATTTATGTTATCTATTTCATTAGATACTGATTCAAATCTTATAAAATATTTATGGTGTTTCAAAGTCTTAATTTCAATTCATAGAGATAAAATTAGTGTCATACAACATGTTTTGTTTTATATAGTGCACTTACTTCCATATAACCATTTTTCACATATTTCTTCTTCTTAATTTTCTATTTCAGAGACTCTAGATATTCTCCTTTAATAAATGGATCTTTTATTAAATGGTTTATATTTCTCCAGGGGTTCTTTTCTCAAACATCCTTATTTATAACATGTTTTGATTGATTCTAATATACCCATTTATGTGGTGACTATACCGACTCATGAAATATAATAACATGGAAATTTTATTACTCCTGGTATCATTTCATTGTTTTTTCTGTCTTTTATTTCAAATGGTTTCTAGTTTAAAATATTATCAATGGATTTTGAAACATTTCATTAGTGGTTTTAAATTTTTTTCTAAAAACTCGTCCCCCAGAATAATAGTATTATATAAATAACACTATTTTTTAAAAAAATATTTACTACTTTTGTTTTTCAAGATAATTTAACTTATCTAATATGTTTTTAAAGGAAAATATCTTAATAATTTCAGAGTAGTTCACTTTTTGTCTCAAATTATAAAATTTTGAAAATAATTATCATTTTCAATGTTTACGGCATGAATAGTTATTTCGGTCATTATAACTATTCAATATTTTGATACTTCCCATATAGGATTTAGTGATTATTTTAAATGGAAATAACATTCTCAATATTTTTGTAATTTTTAGGAACTAAAATAAATGGTTATTTTCCCAGGTTTTCCATGAAATTATTTAGATGTTCGTTTTAACAAATATTTATATTTGTCAATATATTTTAGTGATTATGATGCATCATTGGGGATATTGTATTATTTTACCATTAAATTAATTTAAATTAGTGCGTCATGATGATGTTTTTGAATCATAGAAATGAATCATATTTATTCTTCATGATTTAATCTTGCAAAAAATAATGAATAATGGTTTTTTCTTAGGTTTTACAATGAAATATGATGGTATCTAATTTTTTCCATTCTATGATACATGGAAAAATGTATGGATGATTTAAGGGTGGAAGTATTTTAAATGAGATATAGGTGATTATGTTAAAATTTAAGGAAGATTGGGTCTATTAAATCTCTCAAAGGTACTGGTTAATCCAAAAAATTTTATGGTCATATGATCCTACTAAGTGATGATGTTAATTATTATATGTTGCTCCTAAGGGAATATGTGAATTATCATATTTAGGTGATTCCATGATGAATGATTGATGTTAAAATATCCCATAATAGTTTATTCTTGGTTTTAATACAATCCAATATCTCCTTTTATCATGTATTTTTTCACATGGCTAGTGATTTTTGGATATAATGCCTCTCATCATTTGATAAATATTTATTCCATGTCGCATTTTTTAAGTTTATGGTTTTAATGGATATGAATTATATTATGTAATTATCACACACATTGAATAATTTCTCATAAACATATAGACATATTATACTTATAAAAGTTATTACATTGTAAAACTATATGGTTACCTTTACGAAGCATTTGAACTCATCCATATTATGTTTATTTTCCCTCAGTTATAAAGAAGGATAATATGTATGATATGTCTAACTGTTTTTCATGTTAGAGATGATTAAGTCTTACTGTGTAAAATTATAATCCCGATATAGTGGAAAATATTTTACCATTTAGATGCATGGTTATTATTATATAATATTTTTTCCTAATTCATTAAAACTCCAGACCTAAATGTTCATAAGGTATATTAGTGAACAAAAATTTCCTTTTCATATTTTAATTATGAATAGTTAAAATATAGTCTGGTTTATTAATTGGACCAATGATAAACCTATCATAAATAATATATTAATGTCAGGATATAAATTATATATCTCAAAAATTGTTTCCCATCCCATGGACCAAAATATATAGTTCCATGGGTATTACATAGCTAATAATTTTATTAGAAAACCCTTTTAAAAATTTATTCATAATTGTGATCATCTATACACTTTTGTAGACATATGAATTTTTTTAATCATCCTCATAACATACGGGTTAAAAAATAAAAAATGGAGCATATCATATGCTCAGTAATGGACAATAATATCATATTTATTCAAAATATAAACTTGATTGATAACATGAGGAAGAAAAACATATCTTAATAAAAGTTCCAAATACCATAGATGATAATTATGAAACATTTTAGGGGTATAAAAGATCATAAAATTACTATTAAAGTTTCATAAAAGATATGGATTAGTTAAAAATCCATCACTATGGTCATATAACATGTGGCAATGACATAAATGTGTAGAATATATAAAAATAAGGCTTAATAATGAAAAAATACATTCCATGAAAAATAACTACATCATGAAATTTTGGAATAACATGATAATAAATTTGGGAATGTAGCCCAACCATAAGACTAGGAATATATCTTTTATTGGATTCATCGTTCCCAAGCCTATATGAATGAAATCATTATGTTCATTCATGAAAATGTGAGAAAATCATTAATTCCAAATGTGACCAACATCATTATATTATCGCCTGAATATATTTGGAGGTATAAACATAATCCATTCCATGGGTGGTTGATTTAGGAAAACCCCTATGATGATATATACATATGTGTTCCACATAAATTCCATCATCTTTATATATTAACGAATATTGGGAAAAAGAATGGGATACCAGAATAGAAAAATAGAAATCATTCACTTTTTATAAAGAACCTCAGAAATGAATTGTGTCTCAAACAATTTCCAAATGGTATCTAATGATATCATAAATTAAAACATTTGATACCAAAAGATTCATCTCCAAAAAAAATAAAATAATATAATAAATTTTGGGGTGAAACATTAATCCTAAATTAATTGTATATATAACTTCATATGATATTTAACACCAAATAATTAATTCAATTTGTTTAAAAAGCATCTTTCATTATAAAAGTTATCAATACAAGTATTTAATAAAAAAATACATTGTTTGAAAAAATATAAAAGAAACAATTGAGTGTAATTGTATTAAGATCTAAGAATGTTAATACCTGAAATAAAGAGAGAACACAGATCAAAATTTTAGGTCTTTAAAAAATTAATTTCAATGCAAATTATGTAACTAAACGAAATAAATTTTGGTTTCCAAGTCCATTAATATTACTCTTGATGTCCAAAAAAGCGAATTAACCTTTATTATCATAAATGTAAACATATTAATTAATTATTTCATAAAGTTATTCCTATAAATTTAATTTATAATAATCATGAATAAATATTGTTCAAATGTATTATATATCATTAATATCTTTTTAACATCTCATGTAAATAATCATGAAAATTTGGAAATAGATACTTAAATGGATTGTCAATTTTATTTTCCCCCCAAAATATCATTATTTATAACCCAGTAATGTTATTAAAATTCACTCATTATAAAGACATAAACTTTTATAATCCCATAACATGATAGTTTTAGTAGCAATTCGTAAATCTAAAAACAACGATGAACTAGTTTTAAGTTATTTACTGATATCGATGGATTTCCATATAATGATCATTTTTTATATCATCTAAAAATATCCATAATAATTATATATATTACTTATATATATCATTAAAAATCATTAAATGTAAAATAAACTAGCTAAATTTTGAATTTATTTTAAAAGAAACAAATTTATTCATAGAGGTTCTAGTTTGTACAACATGCAACACACAATTCACATTTTCATTATTCTTAATAGAAACTAGTAGGGTAGTTAATGATTATAAAATCATAATAAAATATAAAAATAAAATAATGATTATTATTTTATAATTTTTTATGGTGAATTTAAAATTTAATATTAATAAAAGAACATAAAAATAGAAAAATGAAATAGTGGTTCATAACTTGTACCTCACTTCACAGATTTTCAACGTTGAAAAGTTGATTAAACCAATGGAGAATCGTATTTTGAGAATGAAAGATCCACCTCAATGTGTTTAGTGTATTTGTATTATATTGTATAGATATAAATGAACTTCTAATGTTAGGGGAAATGAAGATATTATTTCACTTATTAAAATTGAAATGGAGTGTCATTTCTATTAATACAAAAAACCTTTCAATAATAAGAAGTCAACATAAATCTAAGGGACTCAAAAAATGATAAATAATGGATTTTATAAGAGATAATATCAATAAATAATTCCATTACTCAATTAAAAACTAGTTTTAAATATGTTAATCCCATTATCTCTTAGGTTAATCATTTTTGACCATTTAGATTTTCACCATGGTAAATTGTTTTTTACAAATATAATTAATCATGTATGCACAAAAATTCAATGATACATATTATATAATTTGGATATAATTATTCCAAATTCACAATAAATTTTATTATATTAAATGTTTATAATTTATTATATTTGAATATCAAATACAAAATCTATAATGTGTTAAAAATATTTAAAAAAAACTATAACTTAAATTCCATATTGTCAAATATGTGATTATATTTTAAAACCAAAATTTTAAAAATTATAATTTTTCCTATAAAATTAATATATTATCTTATAAAAAGGATTTATAATTTTTCAATTCCATCTTATATACTGTTTATTGCATAAAGTCATTTTTTGTGTAAAAGCAGTAATTTTTACTATTCATCTAAAAAATCATTTAAAAAAATGTCACATAAATTATTATTATGATAATTAGTACGTGTTAAATAACAAATAAAATTTTTCTAGTTATGATTTAAAATTTTATATTTTCCATGTTTTTATAAAAAACATAATATATAGTGAAAAAAATTTATAGGAAATTTTTTTCCCTATATTAAATATTCTTATTATCATTTAGTAAAAATTAGTAATTAAACTAGTGTATATCCTTTATTCATATAAAAATATTTTATGATTAAAAATTATAATATTTTAGTAAATATATTTATTTATTTTCCTATTTTCACTATATTTGGATATATTTTATATGAAAATATCTTTATATATATATGTATATATATTTATTATTTTGTTGACACTATTTTTATTTTTTAATTCAAAGGCTACCCTGAAATAGATTATATGTAATTTTTTTGACATTTTTAGTGGATGAATCCAACAACCATATTCTTTATTTGTGGAAGAAAAAATTATGTCATTTCATTCTAACCATCATAAATATAATTTCATATCTAAAATTTCATTGCTTGGTAAAACATTATTGAAGCTCTTTTTCTATCATCAAATCCACATGATCTAGATAACCTCTTAAAAATTTATTATTCTCCTTATAAAATTGGATTGATAATTATTATTGTTCAATTGAACATTATCTCTTCAAGACATAATTTCAAGTAGGTGTTCCTCATATGATAGATGATATTTTAGTTGTATGGTTTTTGATCTATGCACATACGAAGGATATTGTATATACATTCACATAATTGATAAACAGAACACATACTGTACATGATAGAGGTGGAATGTGAGTGTTATGTAATAGGATATGACATGGATATTACCAAGTATCTCAAAGGAACCGATGTATTAGGGTATTAGCTTACCTTTCTTATTAAACCTCATGACATTCTTCTGTTGAGACATTTGAAGGATCAGTGTATCACCAAAAGTAAAGTCAATATATCTTTGAGGATTATTTTTATATATCTCCTATCAACATAGTGAAACTTTTATATGATGTAGAATAATATAAAACTTATCTGTTATTTCTTGGATAAGCTCGTGTCTTATCTGCTTCCACTCAACAACTTCATCACAATATAATGGATTAATATATCTATTCTCATACAGTTCCCCAAATGGTACCGCCAAAATCCTATAATAGAATATATTTTTAGATGAAAACTCTACCAAGTGAATGTGTTCGTCCCAAAATCCTTATAAATTCTTTAAAAAATATGTTAACATATCCTCTAGATTTGGAATAATCCTCTCAGACTGACTATCTATATAAGGATGATTTGTTGTTCTAATGGTGAGTTCTATCTCCAATTATTTCGGAATACCCTACTTGGACCACATGGTAAAACTTTTATATTGATAAAATAAAATGTAAATTTTTACTCCATAAATCCTTTCCACTATTCTTATATATATATTTTTTATTTGGTCGATATAAGATCATAATTATTGGAAATGAAATGTGCTAACATTATAAACTAACTTACTCTAACCCCAAGTGAGTTTTAGGATTTCACAGTTTTTTGTAGTCCTATGAAAAGAATATACTATGATGTTTTACCACATCTGTATTTCAATATTTAATGGTTGAATCATACCCTTATTTGACTAGTCAATCGTAACTTTTTGTAATACAAATCATTATGATACACATTTTGTAATCTCTCTCTTCATACAATCCCATAATATATATATTTAGATATCAATAAATATTTTTTAAATAATACATGTATAGTGAATGATAAGATATTTCCCTAATAAATAATTTTCATTTCAATTTTTGAGTTTATGGGACAAATATATAGGTTCCAAACCATATAAATCTATCATTATCCAGGTTGAACTTTGGAATACAAGTTAACATTTTCTGTAGCTCTATACCATCTTTATGGAATTATTTTCTTCAAGTATATAAAGATGAGATATTACATAATAAACAATGGATTTATAAACTCTAATTACAGATTAAATATTCATCATCTACAACTCCATGAGTATTAGGTCTTTTAAATCCTCTTCATTGATAGAATAAAATGGTATTTCCTTCTCAGATGGTAAGCCAACATAATTTCATTCCTCAGGTGGTAATGTATTGAGTACTCAAAATATTTTATCAATTCCAAGCAACTCATTTGGAAGATATTCAATTCCATATATTTGAATATATATTTTAATCTCTTTGGATAACTATATATATCACACATTTCTCCATAGAGATAATATCTCCAGATAATTAATGAAAAAGATCAATTTTTCAAACTCAAAATGGTGTATTAGGTAAATTTGATCATGATTTTTTAATTGTATAAGAATAAGAAATTTTCATATCATATTAAATTATAAAAGTACCGAAATCAATTTTTGATGTATCTTTGTAAATTATAAATACTTTACCACTATAGGTTAATGTATGTGCAGGAATGGTGAATAACCTCTTTCCCCATTCCATAAAACACTACTAACATACCTCTATATAAAGTAAATTTTATCCATTTTGTGTTCACTTTTTTAGTCAATTTTATATACATGAAATATTTCTAAAAAATTCTTATTAATATCTCACTAACCCAAAAAAACTAAATAACCCCATAATATTTATTGTATTGGTACATTACTCTATAACATTCATCTTTGATGGATATAATTATACGACCTTACTTATTAATATATTACAAGAGAATAATCTTTTCTATATTCATTATTCAAACAATATAAATTTGGTGTACAATTTTATCTTTCTTAATGTCTTTAGAATTATCTTAGAATGATCAATATAGACTTACATGCTCATTGAATATGAAATAATACCTTCTATAAAGGCCACAGAAACATTACCATGGTGTTCTAAATAGATGTTTTCCATTATTTCAATGAAGATATTGGCATAATAATAAATTATAAATGGAATCATGGTAATTTCATATTCATCAAGCCTCATACATTTATTTTTCATTGAATGATCTTCCATTTTCACATTTAATGGATGATATTTAGGTTTAATGTCAATCATTGATAAGTTTAAATATCATCTATGTTGAATGAATATATCCTTGAAACAGGGTACATGATACATGTTCTTGGCCAGGATTTTATTAATTTCTCAATAATTGTTTCAATTATGTATTGACTCGTGCTTATTATAACCATGAGAAAAAGTGAACCCAACTTTGAAGATTTGGGGATTATATAACCTAAGAATAACTTTTCTTGTATTTTCTTCATTCACTCCTTAAATTAAATGGGAACCATTCTATATGGAAACATTGAGATTGAAATATATCCAGGTACTATTTCAATTTAAAATTCAACATCAAAATCATGGGTAATTCCCAAAAATTCATCATAAAATACATCAATATATTTTTATATAAACATAATTTCATCAATTTGGAATTCGTCCCTAATAATTTGATCATGGAGTCCCTCATTTTCGGGTATTATAGAACATTTTAGAGAATTTTATTCCACATGGGTTTCATAATCATAATTTTGTTGATAACTAGAGAAAATGATGAGTTGGGAAATAAAATGAGGAATAATTATCCATATAGTTGATATTTTCATTCTAAAAACTATTGAGAAGGAGTTTCCCCGATGTAATTTCCGTTTTATAATTATGTCATACTTAGTAAAGTAGTATAATAGATACAAGAAACATGACAAAAAAAGGAACATTTTATAATAATAATATGAATATTACATTTATAAAATATAAATTTCAATACTATTAAAGGTTTCATAATGTGATAGTAAAAATAAATCTAGAAAAAAAAGTTAAATCTAGATATGCTCCATTCCCTAGAATAAATGCACTCGTGAATAGAACTATAAAAATGAAGTATAATGTTAGTATAAATGTATGAACCATGAAAATAAAAATATATAACCATGATAGAAATATAAGTTGTTGAATAATGAATTAAATGTCTGGGATTTATAAGATATGTGGAACCAATATGTCCGTTATAAATCGGATCAATTAAATAGAAATCAAAACATTAGCATAGTTATCTAAAAATTAAGAATAATAAATTGGTCAATAGAATTGTATCCTTTAATTTAGAAATGAAATATATTATTTCCTTATCTTATTAAATTAATTAATTATATATCTACATCATGGTGAAAGTAAATAAATGTTTTTAAACTGATTAACCACCTATTTTTATTTTTATAAAATATAATAGTATTAATTGAAATGTTATTCAAATTATATCGACTTAAATTAATATTAATTTTCAAATAATAGGGATTTATATATCAATAAAATGTTTCATAATAATGAAATGATAATTTTATGATATAATATGTACTATTTCAAAGGTTAAAAAACCGATCATAATATTAAAATTAATATATTTGATATTAATTGGGATTTTAAAATTAATAATTTTCTCTTATTAAAAAAAATTATTTTTCTAGAGGATATATAATTTTATAAAACTAGATATTTAAAAATTATTACATTAAATGTTTTGGTATTTTTATAAAATTGTTGAATTTTTTTGAATAGTAAAATACTGTTGAATACAATATTTAACATAATAAGTTAAATGTGTGAATTTTGGAGTCATGCATGTTGTAAGAACATATTAGTTCAAAAAAATGAAGCATTTAATGTATATAGTAACATGATCAAATACTATTGATTGTTTGGAGTCTAAATAATAATATAATGATTATAACATTAAAAACACACCCCCCCCACACACTCTTCACGTTATAATTAAATCCCCTAAAACCCATTATCCTCACAACTTCTAAGCCTTGGATCATGCCAAATCTCTAAAAAACTAAGTTATAAAACCTTCCCCAATGACCCAATACTTCGTGTATCATTAAAAACAATTTAATTTTATTTTATTTATTTCTTAATATGAGGTGATATAAGAAATGGGTAAAAATCTTGACAAACCACCATTAATTTGATTATTCATCTACTAACCTAATATGATCCCCTTAGACAAAAAAACTAGTAACATAACTATCCTTAATATAATAATATGTTATTATTAAGGTGTAATATATATATATATATATATTATCCTATCTTATTTATTTTATAAATCTGATGCGTTGTTAAAAAATGGTCGGTTCGATGCCTCCCAAAACAATACAATTCATATTCCTCCACCACCATCATGGTAGGTAAAAAATTATTATTATTGTTAAATTAGATTATAATAATATTATTTTAATTTATTCCAGGTTCTAAAATTAATATAAGTCATTAATATGAATTAATATTAATATATTTCTGGATGGTCGGTAAACTTCCTAATTGTACAAACCACATAAGGATAATTTATTTGCCCAACGATTTATCCATATGTTGTAGC
Source organism: Viscum album (assembly GCA_963277665.1). Classification (NCBI taxonomy): domain Eukaryota; kingdom Viridiplantae; phylum Streptophyta; class Magnoliopsida; order Santalales; family Viscaceae; genus Viscum; species Viscum album. The sequence goes on from OY728166.1 coordinate 1,395,934,055, forward strand.
TAATTTGGATAATCATGACCATTTTAATTTAAATAATTTTTTGAATACCATTTCATATCACATTTTTAGTCATAGTCCTATTTCCCATGAGAATCATTTTTTATCCATGAGAAATCTGACCTTGGTATGGTGAAACAAACACTAAAATAACTACAAAATATGACATTATATCAAATTTAAATTATTATAAATTAAAAAATAATATTATAATTAACCAAATACTGATTTTAATCATTTTAAATTTTGTAAAATTTTTATATAATTTTATTATCCTTGATGGTATGGTCTAACAGAGAAAAAATTTAGACATATGGAAAGGGATATTAAAGAACCATCTTTTTTGAGTGCATTCTGAACATTCTCCTATAACTCACTTTTCTATCTATTTTATGTTACATAATGATTATAAATTGTGTATATATGATCTTAAAAATATAAATATCTTATTCAATATTTTATTTATAGGGTAATACATTCCATAATTTATTTTCTCAAATTTAATCCTTTTCATACCACTAGTAATTATAATGCTTATTTCTTAACAATGATTTCCTTTTGTGGAACACATAGAATGACCATGCTATTATCGGTGATCCAAGATATAAATCCCATGTGTACAGAAATTTGGTTTTCTTAAGATATGTTATTTTTGTGATTATTTAGTAAACCTAATACATTATGGGATGCTATCCACTATTTAATGTTGTCTTGGTGATTATCATTGTCTAATATTTATTTATTATTATTTGTTTCGAAGATTTACAATGCTTCCATGATATTAAGACACAATATTTACTATTTTATAATCTCATTTTACTATCATGATCATTCTCTTTCATTATATTATGTAATGATATTTGAATAAAATTTCTTGCTTCTTTAGAAAGTTCATTCCCTTATAAGGATTTAATGATAACCCTATTATATTATGTATTTCCCAAGTAATTCATTCATGATTTAGATAATATATTTGGAACATAGAATCTCATTATGGATAATAAAATTAATATTCTATTATTTATAATTTTTTTGATTAATATGCACCTATTATTATGAAAAACCCCAGTCCTTTAGATCCTTTGGTTTCATTTAATCGCTATTTATGTTAAAAAAATGTAATAATATTTGTAAAATATAGGGATAGTTTATTGAGGGAAATCCAATCCATAACCAATATAATTTCGAATTCATGATATAATAATAATTACAATATTTTCATTATACATCCTCCCAAATATCTAAATTGAATCATAGTTATATATCTTATATGTGATAATTATGGAACATTGGATTTTCAATGATATATCAATCTCTATTGTTTATGGTGGTGAGTAAAAATTTTTAAAAATAAATTGATATAAATGAATTTTATGAACTCAAATGAAATAAAATATTATTAGATCACTGTAATAGATAAAGTATACCTTACATCAGTTCATTATAATGATCTACCTCAATGGTACTGAACATGAATTACTGTCCATGATCCTTTAGTATTATGGGTTTTTTTCATTTTTAATCATTATCCAAATGGTTGTGGATTTAAATCACATAATTTCAGAACACCTTTCACTTGAAGCAATATAGTGTTGGTGGATCAGTAGTTGGGACCTTCTACTCTTTGATTGTATTGATCTACCTATTAGAATAATTTTGATAGTTGTGGTCTTTATTTCTAGATTACAACTCATAAAATAATTTCTGGAATCCTTGACAAAATTACCCAGGAATTTTATCCTAGAAGTATTATAAGTATGAAATTATCCTTTCTTTACGACCATTGGTATTATCATCGGTGGCTCCATGATACATAACTTTATTTTTATTTACCCAGAAATATAGAGAGGATCTATGTTCGATATCTACCTTAGGAGAAAACCAAATTATCCCTTCATACCTACTATGTTCCTCTATGGCTAAATCAATTTGAAGACTGGGATTTATGTTAATGAAGAATCAATAGATTATACAATAATTATTACGAATGAAAACAATGGCATAACATGTTCTAGTAGTGAAATTTTCTCCACATAATCTAATAGATTCATCCTATTTATAAATTAATTCCATGAATCCCCACTCCATAATTGTGAAAAAATTATCAGGAAAATATTTAGGGATAAATATATTCTATACCACTTTACACCCCATGAATTATATATCCTCTTTTATCATGGAATTTCTCATGATGATCCAACACTATTCGGTATCACCATATAAATTATTAAAAAATAAAACAATGTTATAAATGTATAAGAACTAAAAATGAAATGTATCATTTCAATTTCATTGAATCACTTATAATAAACTATTGGATTAGAATACCCACAATAAATTGATGTATTTTGTCTTATAAAATACTCAATAATGAGTTTCTTGATTCCTGGAACATTTGGTATCATAATATGATTTTAGTATTTTCCAAAATATTTATAGAATTTTGTGATAATATCTATGAGGTTTTGTATTCCATACCTAATCTCATTAGTTTTCCCATTGGGATAATCTACAAATTTTCTATTGCACCCATTATTAACTCGTTCCTTTCATAAATACCACTACCTTGACATAAGGAAACATTCAAATTACTTAAAAATTTTAAACAAAGTATATAAAAATAAAAAATAAACATTAAATGACTATTTCATAATGGTTGTGCTTATGTTAATATATAAATTTTTAGGATTAAATATATGTTATCCATGGTAATTTTCTTATTAGTTTCACACGCCTAATTAGTTAAAATTATACTCAAATATTTCATTATAGTTATTAGGTATAACGTGATTTACCAAATTATATCATATGGGAGTGTCATACCAAGTTTACTGTTTGGACTATTTCTCATAACCCATGTCTTATTCGATTTTATACCCAACAAACCCTCTTGGGGGTTATTACCCATTGGTAAAACTATGTCAGAGCCTATTTAAATATGTAGTATAGAGAAAATGATTTAATTTATAGGATAATCACAAAATAAATACATTAAAAAACATTATGATGTTATCAAATATATAGACTCACCCCATAGATATTCCTATGGTTTTTTCTAGAGTTATATAATCTAAGCTCGATAAATAAGTAAAACCTACTTTGATACAAACTATGGTGACCCAAAATAAACATCAAATAAATAGTAATTCAATATCATGATTTAGATTATTCATCTAAAATACAATAAACCATCTCGTGGACCAAAAGTTTAGGTATATTAGATATTAGATACATAAGAATCATATTTAGTAACCCTTATAAAACATTCTCTATAATTTTCCTCTATTAGACCATTTTCATAAAAATGTCACATGATATTATCATCTTTAGAACCCAGGGGATGGAAAACATAATAATGGTGTGAAATTGGATGCTCATAAAGGAAAAAATATAATAATTTTCTAGAATATAATCACGAATTATAATAAGTGGAAGGCATACATATCACAATGAATGAAAAAATTACTTTATATAATAATCATAAAAAAGTTAGAGAAACATAAATATATAAAAATATCATTACGGATTCATTAAAGATATGACATGGTTAATAATATATATCAATGATAATATAATATTTAATCATGGTATTAAATTTTGGAATAATTTAAATAATCCAAAATGATGAAAATAATATTTCATTAAAATGAAATGCATCATGAAATTCTCAAATTACATGGTATGCAACTTCGGAATGTGACACAACCATAACCATATGGAATCATTTGTGATAAAATAAATTATTATCATGCCTACGTGAAAAAAATTGTTATTTCTATGTATGAAAATGTGAGAAAACTCATCATTACCATTCCAATATCAACTAACTCATTATGTTAATGTCTGAATATGTCAAGAGTTCTATATTTAGAAAAATAATTGGAGGGGGTATGCGACATGACCAATCATCATCATTACATTATTTACATCATAAATTTATTAGAAATTATATCATTAATAACACCTAGAAAATGAATAGGTTTGTTATAAATCCAAATGGATGTCATTAAATTTATATAATGAACACAAAGAAATATGTGGGGTTTTTAAAACAAAATAATGTTTAAAAATAATATACTAAATTATATCGTTGGATACTAAAACCATAATTCCCAAAAATAGTCACATAATAACGAAAACTATAAAGAAAAACACTTAATATAACTTCATTATAGATATATATTGGAAATATAATGAATCCCAAATAATGAAAATAACGTTTTGTAGCCATTTTTCTTTCATCATTATAAAATTCAAAGTTCTAAGGCTCATTTTCAAAAGAATCCTTCATTTTAAATAATTTATCCATGGAAATGAAATACGATCAAACAATATTTTTCCACATAAATAATGAGATAACATTAATCCCAATATAATGTATTGGGAACAAGAAGTTTATTAAAAAAATTGTATAACTAAAAGAAATGATTTTGAGTTCTCAAATACATTAACATTATAATTAATCTCCAAATATGTTATTAAAACATATATATCATAAATATATACATATTAATTACCTATTTCACTACCATATTCATATAGTTTTTTTTCATAATCATAATTATTGATATTAATCTTTATGTATTATTTTTTTAATCAATTTTCAACATCTAATGTTAATAATCTTAACAGTTTTCAAAAATTATTCATAAATGTGATGTCAACCCTCCATTTAATCTCAAAGATAATTATTTAAAAAATATTTAGGGTTATGCAATTGATGATATATAAATATTTATAATATTATAATTCCATTATGTGGGTTGTTTTTCAATTTTTCTTATAAAAAAAATAGAAAAGATTTAGTTTTGGGTTAATTATAGATATCATTTGATTATGTTATAATGATCATTAAATTTTCTATTGTCCAAACAGAATCATAGAAATGATAATGTTACCTATATATATCCAATATACTGATGAAATATAATTTAAAATAATACTTGTTTTTAGGTGAAGGAAAAAAATCACAATTGTTTGAGTAGGGGGGGTTATACACAATGTATGATTCATATTATCAATTTTATAATTGAACATAAGACGGTGGTTAGTTCTAATAACATAATTAAAAACATACCATTATAATAACGAAACTAATTATACCATTTTATAATGGTGAAACTATAATTTTGGATCAATATAAGAATATAAATAATAGAAAAAATAAGTAATGGTTAGGAACTAATACATAACTTCTTTGATTATCTAATTTGATAGTTAGATTTAAACATTAACAGATTGGACTTTGAGAATAACTAAACATTATTAAGGATTCAAGTTGTTTGTCGGGGAGGGGTGGAAATATATTTTTCTATATATAAGGCTTTTTTGTGTGAGAATAAGTGAAGAGTTGAGTAACCCCTTTTCATGTGAAAATGAGTGTCATTTTTTTATTATAAAAAACATTTCAACATAGGAAATCACTCTAAATGATACAGTCTCAAAAAAATATAAATATTGGATTAAAATCCTAGAACTAATAATTGGTGTTGACATTGTTTTCATTCCTTTCATTTTTCACTATTTATAATTGATGTAATATTCTTATTTAAATCATGAAAAACACTATAAGAACATGATATGAAATTAATTTTCCTCACTAAAGTATCATTATTTAGATTATTTTATTGGGTATCCAATCATCAAATTTAGTTATAAATCTCAACAAAATCACTCCATGTGTTTTACCTATAACATTACAATTTATGTATCATAAAAACATTGTACAATTATTTTATATATAGTTTTTACATGAATCTCACCTAAAAATACAATTTAACATAAACCTATTATAAATATTTCATATCTTTTCAATGAAAAAACTCTAATCACTAATTCCATAGGATAAATGAAGTAACATTAATTGAAACCATATTCAACAAAAATAAATTATCAAAATTATATGAATGATATGTATTTTATAAACAATTATAGAATATATTATGTGTTTGTTATCAGGATATGATCTCTACATATGTTCTTATAAATCTAGTTCCAAAATATTAAACAATATTAGCATTGTATAAAACTATAACACCCCCGACACTGGTATCCCAGAGAAAGTGGTTATTTAGGACAATGTTATTGAATACATATGATCAAAATATTGGACCCAATAGTTATCTAGAAATATAGGACTATATAAATAACATATACTAAAATTATAATATATATTTAAAATACATAATATGAATACATATATATTTAGTATTAATTCACTAATTAACATCATATCAAATGTAAAAAACATTATCGTTTCTTATGATATAGTAAATAAATATATTGCATACATCGAAAATTGTTAGTAAGGGATAATGTATAGTCAAAGAGAACATTTAATAAACATATCATACCTAATATAGTATGACTAAATGAACTAAATAATGTCATATTAATGATTACATAGGGATACTATATTTATTTACAATATTATAATCAAATAAAAAATTAGATATATAATGATTACAAATATCAAAATAATAGAATGCATAAAGATGGAAATAATAACCATATAGTCATTTCCCAATTCATTGATAAATAACAAAAATAGGTATGCATATACAAAATGCTAACGAAATACTATATCATGAGACCTGAAAATGAATTTTCTAGATATATTATTCTATCCCCCACATTTCATGCAATGATTATAATGTGTTCATTATATTTATGTAATGTATAAAATATATATAACATAATTTTTCCTTAGAAATATTATCCAGAAACAAGGCTATATTTTAAATAGTATTATATATTGTCATAATTGATATATTAATCATAATGTTTTCATAAGTTAATAGAATAATATATCTATCAAGGAGAATATCCATCAATGAAATTTTAAAATACTAGATAATGAAGTTGGGATGAAAATTCATTATCAGAGGGATGGAGTTAGATTAGTAATGATTGATAAAATATTTGAATAATGAAACTAAATATATTAACCAATGATTATAATATTGGTTAGTTATTTGAGAACAATGAATTTATAGAAAATTCTACACATGATATTTTTAGAACATGCCCTATTAATTTTTTATGTATTTGGGATTATAAATATTATAATAAAGAAACATCTAACATATTATTTAGTAGTGGAAAATGATATCTTCTACTAAAATATAAGTTAATACTCTTGAGACGATTGAATATCCATTTCCTTATTTTTCATCATCCTTTTGAATAAACTATTTCTCATATTGAAATAATATATATATATATCACAAATAAAAAAATAGATAAATTTTTGTAATGATGTTTATAGCTATAGAAATAATATTGAACAATGGTTATATAAAATTTAGTTATAATTATAGAAAATCATCATATTTAAATAAAATTTCAATTATGGAATTAAAATAATATAACATCATAACATTCGATATGAAAATGTTATGAAGTAAAAAATATTTCAAATGAAAAGTAAAAAGAAGTAATTGAGAACCCTTATGTAGATATGGTTTCTTCCAATAACATGATATATAACTCCATGGAACCATAATAGCACCATAGAAATTATATTGTGGGAGAAATATTAATAAGAAATGTGTTCCATGGTTCTAAAATAATGTATAATAAGAGAATGGGTAATTATTTAAATAAAATTTAGAATAATTTTTTTTAAAATTTTTTATTAGGGATTTTGAAATAATGTTTGTTTAAAATGAAATAGAGTTGTATTTAAAAAGGATTAATAAAATAGTTTTGGTAAAATATATTGTTTTATTTGATTAATTATATTTTTAATTAATAAATATTTATTAAAATATAAATAATTTTACAATGATTTCATCCACAGACCTTATTAAATTTTTTTAAACAAATCGAATATTCGTTCTTCGTTAGGAAGTGTATTTTTAGTAAATTAAAATAAATTATTGTAAAAATATAATTATATTTTAGGTAATAGTTTCATTAATATAAAATACTAAATCATTCATACATCACATTAAAATTACGAGCCATGATTTATTTTAATACTCCATTTTACTTGTCATAAGAAATATATTTTACTCTAGAAAGTTTTTACAACTTTCTCCGAATATAATTTTAATTTTTTCTATATATGAATTATTTTTTGAGAAATTATTTACATAAAAATTTATTATTATATTAAATAACATTCCATGTTCATTTTATAAGAATGTGTTTACCAATAAATATATCAAAACCCTATTTTGATGTATTTTATTTTTATTTAGAAAAATATCTTTTAAATTTGAAATTTATTTGTTGAGAAATTTGAAAATTTTATGTTATTGACTAATATGATACAATTTATTATTATTTTTTTTTTAAATTTATATTTGATAAATATGAATGAAATTATAATGAAAAATATCAATTTTATAAATACAAATGATCCAGTACCTTCCAAAATGTTATATTACCAATCATAAATAATCATCACCCTAATTTATGATACCATTCAGAACATTTTCACAAAATTCATGTCCTGTTTATTCTATATAATATTTTATTTTCTTCATAATAGAAATGTATATGTTGTTTATGTTATTTATTATAATTTAATGTTATTAAAATTCAGGATTATATTGTTTCCTTATATTTTTATATGTTCTATTACCTAGTTATAGTTATTATAGAAAATATAATTTTTTATTATTGTAATTTCATAATATTGAGAAGAAAAATAACATGTATTTAAAAATATTTTTTTTTTATTTTTTATAGAATAATGTATGATCATAAAAATAATAATATATTAGAAAAAACCAGACCCTAGCATGACACATCATTTTATTTCTAGAGTCAGTATATACCTATAATTGTTTCGGTCAAAAATCCTTTTATAACATGAAAGAAATATAAAATTAAAATATATAAATTATACTAATTTCATAAGAATCGTATGATAATTCTTTAGTGTTTCATTTGACTATGGTGATGAATGTAATAGCATTATATCTTTTAGTGATTAAAGATTATATGAGTGATTCTATTATTCATGTTTGATCAATATATAACAAAATTTATCAATTATTTTGAAAAATACGAAAATGGATCAATGGAATGAAATAAATATCATTAAATATTAAAATCATAGGTAAAGGATTAATTTTATTCAATTAAACATTACATAATCCTTAACTAGTAACATTAAAAAACATGGTGTATAGTGTGAAATATTAATAAAATGAAAAAATATAATTTCAATTTATATAGTAATTGTAATGAGGATTATATGTGATATAAAATAGTAATATGAATGGTTATATTTAAATTATTGGATAATAATACTTTTTATATAAAATATATGTTAGTATACACATAATGAACTATATAGAAATCAATACAGTCCAAATTATCAATATAAAATGAAATAAATAACATAAAGGATGGATTTTAAAATAGATTTGGGTAAAACTGATTAATTATAAGTTAATATTAACAATTGAAATAAATTATTCAATATGAAAACCCTTTAAAAAGAATAAGATTTTGAATTTCTAACAATGTAGTTCTAACCACTCTTTAAATGTAAGGCAGAGCACCTTGGATTTAAAATATACTTGAATGAAATGAAATAAAAATACTTTTTAATTATTCCAAATTAGACTCTCATAAGAATTATATGAATAGAACCATACAAAATTATATATTTTTTTTAAAACAAATAATTTATAAATAATTTTAGGTCGATCATAAGTAATTAATTTCTCTACATTAATCTTCTATAAGGACATAATATAAAATAATAGGTATATAATATTTTATATTAACGTTTTTAAGACATTTAGAAAGTATAACTATGGTAATTTGTGTTAATAAAACTCCATGTCAGATTAGTATTCAAATACAAACACCTATATGACATGCATTCCATTAATGAATAAAATTATATATAAATAATTTTATATAATTAAAAATAACAAATCATCCTTCATGAAGGTATATATAATAAATCAAAAATATCTTATTTCAAAGAGCCATAATATTTTGAGGAGTTTTATTTCATATAAATAATAAACCTTATGATATCAATTTTTGATATTTTTTATTTTTCATGTGTTTTGAAGTTATCAAGGATGATGGAGTGTTATTTTTTCATAAAAAATATATAACTTAGTTTTTTTAAAACATTTTAGAGTTTAATATTCCATGATGTCTCAACATCTTATGTACAATGGTTTTATCCAACCAGGATGATGGAAAATATTATAGCTTGAAAGACGTAGATTTTAGTATGATCATCAGTCAATTTAATATCACATAGGCTAATATTTATCATTTTATAACATTATGGGTGATATTAAAATTTAAATACTTTAATTATCATATTACGAATGATAAATACTATTTATATTTTTTTGAGGTGAATATATAATAATGGTTTAGTGTGTGTTAGAAAAATATATTGATAATTTTGTGGATAAATATATGTCAAATTGGATGAAATAATTTGATGTGTGAAAAACATTCAATAAACATATATTTATATTTAGGAGGAATTTGGGAGGTTTTATCAAACATTAATGAATCCTTTATTATATTTAGAACAAAAAAGTAAAATAAATTTTTGTGGCTCATGAAACCAAATATACAATGTGGATGGAGTCTCAAGTTGATGATAAAGTAGTTATAGGGGTTATCTATTATTTATAGGTCATGATAATTCTTCCTTTATGAATCAACCAAAAGCATATATCAAAATCAATATAAAAGAATAATAGTATAAAACTATTTATCATATATAAGAATATATAATATGGTCTGATGTAATATAAATTCCATATTTATATTCATTATCAATTTAATTTTATTTTATTGAAAAATAGATCAAAAATTTCTTATATTGTTGTGTTTTGAGGGATAATCTAAATTTTTTATATTGATATACAGACTGAATGTTTAAAGAAACCATAATGGAAAATTAAAATACCATCAGATAGATTGTGTGAAATTTTAATTAGTCCTTATAGAATCAATTGAAGGAAAAATGCATGTAAAAATAGGTTTACTATTGTAAAATTAATCACTAAAATATATTAGGTCCTGTTAAAGGCCTCATTAATGAGACTAACTAATCGAATTAAATTACCACTAAATAATTATATTTCATAAAATTATAATCTTGTTTATTTATATTGTGTGGTATTTTTAATTTCATTGATATAAGTTATAACAACCCCCAACCTCCAATAGTATCCAATTTAGGTAGAAAATTAAGGAAGTGATATAATGACCCATGATGCCTACTTAAACTAGCCCATGAGATTTTGACTAGAATAAATGGTATATAAACACAAACATGGGGTAATATCAGTCATAAATATTTTCTAATTATGAGATAATATATGAATCACCGCCAAAGAAATCATGCCCATAATAAGTAAAATTTAAATCCCAATACATGATGTGATGTCACACATAACATGATAAAAATATAATAATATTAAAGAGATATCATTGGTGGTGATCGTGAAGCTCCAACAGCTCCTGAATATCTCCTCGAACAAGTAATTACCAACTCAATCACAAACTAAATCCTAATGAAATTTAAAATAATTTACATATACATGTGTTGAGAATAACATGTATAGCCAATAGTACACCCTAAAACCACTCATGAAAAATGTGGAAGCAGTATAATAATTCCCAGTGAGTAAATAAATGTAACTAATTAGTAATTTAAATAGTTATATTATTCTTTTTCCGTCCTCACAATAGGTCACTCACCAATAAAACATATAAGTATAACAATAATATTGAAAACATATATATATATATATATTAATACCAATATATATATATTTGAAATGAAACCACATCCGTAGTAGTTTTCTCATGTCATTCCCCCAATATCACATATCCAAAACCATCATCTCATTGAAAAATAAATATACCTAAAATTAACTGGTTGATCGTATCATATCATTTATCATGTAAAACAAATAATCACATATATATACTCTAAATAGTGAACAAGTAATTTTCAATTTCCTCTATATCCTAATTATTATGATGATACGTCAATCCATCTTACCATTATATACCACACACATAGTAATCTTTCAGATACTATGTCTAGATTACATGCATGTGCAATAACATCATGATATTAAAACCCGCAAGAAAATAAGAATAGTAAACCACCCCTGTGTAAACCTACATGTATCACTACATCTAAATAGAGTTCATGGGAGAGGAGATAATCCAAAATTTCTATCCTCACCATCCAATATATTGAGGAGAACACCCCCTGGACCTCTAGTTTTTGGTTTCCCTTCTAACATGGTTGGGGTGCATATGAAATTACAAAACATATAGAATAGATATAGCTCAAAAACCCAGTAATTGAAATTATTAAGCATTTATACCTCCTTTATAAATCATCACAAAATAATCTAAATGCAATCTACACGGATATAGTTATTAATCGATAAAAAAAGTGTAATGGGGAAATATATTTTTCATATTGGAATTGTTTAAAAATGGAATTGATTATTGCCTAGTAATTATTTTGATAATTAAAAATTATATTAATTAATGATAACATTTTAATATTCATTGTTTTACCATTTTACAAATGTAAAAATTCCAAAAAATAACAACAACAAAAATACAAGCCCATAAATAACACTCTATTAATAAAATATTAAGAGGAAAATATAATCAAATTTAATTCCCAATATGAAATATTAAATTTACTAAACATGTGAAAATTACATTTTTAGTTATCTAATATACACAATTTTTATATATTTATCATCAACATTTATTAAGTAGTTTAATACTTCAAAATGGTATTATTTTATTTTAATATATTATATTTACACTATGGCATGAATTCATATTTTACTCTCTCTTAGATAATTTTTAGAATACCTATATTTATTCGTTATCGTGAAATTATTATTAAAAATTAAATTTCACAACATGAAAATTTATTTTTAATTCAATTAATGAATATAATAATATAATATAAAATTTATTTCAAAACATGCGGTAATTCTCTCAAAATAATTACATTGATTTCCATGTATAAAAAATTTCTAATAAGAAACTTACAATTGATAATAATTATGTTTCAAATCCTATATTAAGAAAGATACAGGATATCTACAAGAAACAATTATACAACATGGACTAAGAAACTTTTTAAATTCTTAAATATTAGGGGAATATATTATCAATATTTCACAATAGAAAAATATCCTTAACCCTAAATATAATGTTGAGATATATCAATTATAGTCTATTTATAGAAGAAATTTATGTTCTGCATATATCAATTTTTCTATATAAATTAATTTATTTGAATTTGTGGAATAATGATAAATAATTACTAAATGTGATAACATTTTCCTCTTCTAGTTAATATTAGATAGAGAGAATATCATTTATCAACAACTTGTGATAATTCAACCTTAATGTAATATTATGGAATTTTAGAATAATGATTATTTTGAAGATAAAATAAATAAATTACAATGATAAATAGATAATATGATCAAAAGTTTTCTATGATAATTATTTGTATCCCTAAAATTATTTTTAGATTATTGCATTTTCATTTTTTCATATATGAGGATTACATAAGAGTTTCATAGATCTATCAATATATTCCTTCTTCATGTTTTAGATAAATATTATTATCTTATTATCGATAATCATACACACTTAAAAATTGACATCAATGAATTATAAAATCACACAATCACATTAATATTATAAAAAGTAATATATTCTCTATTAATAGAGGAAAAAAGATTTACATGTTTCACTGCAAACAGAAGAGAGAGGAAAACAATCCCAGATCTGGAAAAGAAAAGATTATTAAAAAATAATTTTTTATGATTTAAATATCTAGAATGGTGAAGTATTCATCACCCGAAATAATGGGAAGATATATTAAAAATTTTAAAATCATGAATTTCAGAATTAAGTGATTCAAATTTAATGAATATAATTTATTTTCCATTAAATTCAGATTTAACCCATGTCCATTTTAATTCTTTATGTACTCGGTTTAAGAAAAATAAAATTGAAGATGATTAATGATTATCTATAGAACCCTCAATATATTACAAACAATATAATTTCTACTATAAATAATTTAATTTACATTAAATTGTCATTTCCGGTAAAGATATTCGTGAAACAAAATTTTTTAAGAAATTAATACTAACCCTATGCAATTCATATAAGTCATTGAATATGTATAAAATGGAATTACCATTACATAGATGGAAACACTTAAAAAAATTTATATAGTTCAAGATAACATAACATAACATAACATTCTTATGACCAATAAATATCATATTTTTTATATAGGAAATAGTTATATGTGACTCAAGTAACCCTTACATGGGTGTGTAAAATAGTGGGATTCCATTATAAATATTTAAGAAACACACTGGCACCCGGAATAATGGAATTTATTACCTTTACATAAGTATAAATATTCTAGGATGTACCATATGTGAGATTAAGATGATTCAGGTTACCATTATGTATCTTAGGATGTACCCATACATAGGTAATGAGAATGGGACTAAACAATACATTCCACTAAGGGAAAAAATATACTTTAATGAAAATTATTAAAATAGTAGATAACCATTGTAAACAAAATAAAAAATCCACCATACCATTATTCAATCTATGATAAGAAAGGGCTACCCCTATTACGTTTTTAGATTATTCATATTACCATCACATAGGAAGGGGTCTGGGTAATTGTAAAATTTCAATTAAAAATAAATAAATTCCAAAAAATAAATTCATAAATAATTAATGATATAGTTTACTATTACTTTCAAAAATCAAATAAAATACTAAAAATAATTTAATCACTTTAAAAACATGAAAAACAATTACCAATATTATTTCCAAACCCTAAAATTATATTAATGTTTCGAAAAAACATGTCTCCAAATATAAAAATCACTTCTAAAGTACATACTCCACATAATATTAAATGGTTGCTGGGTAATATTTCAAAACATTATATTAGATAACTCTCAAAAAATTCTCATCATCAATAATTAAATCCATATCGGGAATGAAAGGGAAAGGATGGGTTATAAATCAACGTCCATGTGAGATACCTCTCAAAGATACATCTTTATCATGATCATAGACAACATAGTAGATGAAAAAAGAATATATCCACCCAAAAACATAAAAAACTATCAAAAAAATCACATGGTGTAAATTTCACTCAAACATGAAAAAGGACGAAAAAAATATTTCTTCAAGGCGTTGAAAAAATAAATTATAACAACATGATATTACATACTTCATCCCAATGAAATCAATATTTATAAAAAATAGGATAATGAGAAGATATTTGTGACTCCCATTCCCATTTAGGGATCATAATCACAACATGGGCTTCACAAATTGAAATAATAAACCACAAAATAAAATTATACTAAAATAATTACTAAAATACAACAATACAAAAAAACTAATTCATAATAATTACATCACATTGATAAAAATATAAATAATGAAACTGTAAGGATGAGAAAATAATATTATGTCTTTCTTTTCAACAATTTCTCTTAGACATGACGTCTGATGAAAATATATAAAATCTTTATCCTCATATTTAATTCTAAAAATTCTTACACTATAATAATTACACAATATTATTACATTTATTAACTTCATATCACAATTTTATATTATCAATAAATATCTATGTTTTCCCTATTCAATATTTACACTTTATCAAAATATAGAATAATAATAAAGTAGATTATTTATTTTACAAAATTTGGAACTTATAAATAAAATATATTAACATGATTTCATATTATTTTACTAATAATATAAAATATAGTACTTGTAATAGTTAATTATTTAATATTTGGCTGGGAGTTTAAAAAATAAACAATTTTTTGAATGATTTTTTACATGTTATACAATTATCACAATACTTCATATTATGACATGATATATTCCAAAAACATACTAATAAATCTTTTCACTAAGTCTCTTATATATAAAATAGTTTTGGTTAGAAAATCAATAATGAAAAAATATTTAACCCTTCATTATAATAGGTTGTTTATCATATATTATTTTTTTGTATTCATTTCCTGTAATGTTCTAAAAAAATTCATATAATTTCAATTTTGTAGGATGAACTATAATTATATTTTAGGAAAACATGTTTCTATCAAAATAATAATGTTTTTGAAAAAAAAAATTATTTGAAATCAAAAACCAAAGAAAAATGATAATTTAACCAATTTAAATCATCACAAAAAAATTATAAATTATATCCAATAACATTACTTAAAATTTAAAACATGTTTCCTGTTAAAATGATTCAAAATTTTGAGAATTTTAAAAACTTCCATGAATTATGTCAAACATTCCACATTTAATAAGATTTCCACAATAGCATACACATATTAAAATGTTGCATTCCTTTATTAAATTATTTTTATTAGATAACACATTTAGACCTCACTCTTTACAAAGAAAGGCCCATGAAAGTAATAAAACATTTTAAATGTTCCATTTATCAGTCATAATAGGTTAATGTTATTACTTTTCATAGTTTTAATGTAACACAAAAAAATTATCCGAAACCTATATAAGAACCTTAATGAATAAAAATATATTTGTTTCAAGATTATAAATCATGTTATCCTATTCAACGCACCATGATGTTTTCAACTTTTATTTTCCCTAATTTCGATACAATTTTTTAAAACACTTCATGATAAAATAATGCGCTAATGGGTGGCAGGTCCACCCTATTCATACACATGAATCCAAAAAAAACATTACTTTCACAAGAGAAATAATTTTAGAAACAAGTAAAAAAATTCAAAAACAGACAATAAATATTGAAACATACAAAAATCATGACATTCATGAATTCAATACATTATCAAAGTTAAAATAATATACAATTAAATACTGTTTGAAATTTTTTAATAATCAATATAAAATTTTAATATACAATGACCCTTACCCCAAGGATCAAGATAAGAGTATTATAAATATAGATAACATACAAGGACCCTTGCTATGAATCTAATCACCATATTTAAAAGTTTTATAGAGAGTTTATAAAATGAATAAATTAATAGAAACCCCTTTATTAACACCAAACAGGGTCATGAGAGAGTGTTTGATAAAATAAATATATAAATTATGACCCCTCCCTTAGAATAAGACTTATCTACTAATCTAGAGGAGATATAAAATTGAAACATTCATCGTTGAGAAAAATATCATCTATAGGGAAGATTACATCGAAACCATCCTTTAGGACCAATCTCTGGCTAGAGGGAAGGGTAAATAGAAATCCCTCCCCTTGGATTGAACATTTCCCCAAGGAAAGATTATGGTCTTACCATATATAAATGGAATTTTTTGTGGTCGGATGCTAAATGTTTATGAGTTTCAATAGTCATGGAACAACGATTTTATAAATGGGTTTTAGGAATGTGAACAAATAGGTTTCTCCACACATCTTATCAATGTCTAGAAATTATTGTATAAGAAACATCCTAGTAATTATCTTATAGTTTATAACAATATAAGGGTTTTAATATCAAAAAAATCATTGGTCTTACAACATATCAATATTATAGCTTGATAAATCAAATAGAATAAAAATTAATGGATGAAAATTCTCTTTTGTGGTGAATGGATGATTCTCAACATAAATATGATCTCATAACACCCCCCCCCCCCCTCAGATTATCAAACTCTATATTATCCTTGAGGAACACGAACCACCAAAAAAAAGTTGGACCGTATAAAATTCGAACAGAAATTGAATTTTAGTTATCTGTATGTTCAAATATAAAACCAATATCTATCACTAACTCATGTAAATAAAACCATATCCCATGATCAAAAATATATACCTTGTACTTATGCATATTCTTATTCTAAAATTTTCATATTATCCTCTTGATAGTGTTTTTGTAGAGGCCCGAAGCTTGACGTACATGGACTACACATTACTTTTGTAGAATACTTAATATATAACAAAATTCAAAACTCAAGGACCGTAATAGTTTAGTGTCTTTGGAAACTCGGAACGTAATCATCTATTCGTGGTGAAAGACCTTCAACATCTCCCATAAAGATCTTCCCCTTATGTTTTCTTACCTAAACTGTTCTTTATAACCTTGGTAAAAGAAAACATATAAAGCGTGAGCTCAAATGTTCAGTATGGGTATGAATGGATAAAATAAAACAAACCATATACATTTGAACTTAAAAACATGAACACAATGTTTGAATATCAAGATCTTGAGAAATGAAATAAAAAATGGCAATACGTAAGGCATAGTTCATAATGAAACATTAATCCTGATAAAATATCATGGGAATAAAACATGTAAGTGTGGAAAACATTAAGCCCATGTTATGATTTACATAGTAGCCAAGGAATTGCTGCCAAGACCATCTTAGTGGACAAAGTCCCTTTCTGATTTGAGTTCACTCCTCGTTCTAGTCTTGTATTACTGAACTGGCTTAACTTTCCATTCCAGCAATGTCTATCTCATGAGATATAAATCATTACCCAATTCATTGGAGGGAAATATAGGTCCCACCCATCTTATAATGAAATCATTATTACTTGTGCAACAAAATAAACTTGAAACATTCATCATAACCCAAAGAATAAAATGGGTTTCATAAACATCATCCCATCATCACATAATCCATATAAAACAAATGGATATATCAACATAAGAAAAGTCAAACAATGTTAATCATAGGGAAATTATACTTGAAAAATACACAAATAAAATAATTTCATCTTATATGGAAAAATGGTTTTGATAAAACACTTGAAATGAATTCTTGAGGAAAATATCCTTTCTTCATCAAAATCAATTTATTTTCGAAAAACATCATGCAATTTTAAAAGAAAGATATTTTTTCGAAAATAGTCATTAAATCTTTTGGAGGAAGTTTCATGAAAATAAGGCTTTATAAAACCGTAAAAATCATTTCATGCCGTATAAGTTAAAAAACATTCTTTTCGTACTTTTGTCGGAAAAGTCAGAAAGTGCCTCGTACGTAAACAAAAGAAAGATTCCTTACAAACCATGTAGTAAAATTCAAATGGGTAAAATGGAAATTACACGTACATAAAAACACTTTTACAAAACATGGACATGGATGATAACAATAACCCCAGTATATACTTACGTATAAGCAATCTCGGATAAAAATGAGATTTGCAAAATTATCCCTTACCTTATGTCTGATATGCTTCGTATGTATCCGAACCTCCTATATAATAATTTAAATAATGTCATTGACTTATTACAGAATCATTTTAATTGTTATGATATCATATATTGTTCACTTATGACTTTATATTACCCATTCTTTTGTAAATTAATGTTAAAGTAGCGTTTTGGGTAAAATCATCTTATTTATCGTACGTGTTTGGCCTTGTTGTTCTTGATGTTATTATTACTTATATCATGATTTAAATACTTCAAAAATGTAAATCATGATTTATATATCATATAAATTCATTATATATCGATCATATACAAGAATTTATAATAGTACATAACATATGGAGGTAAGAAATGAAACACACCGTTCATGGAAACGGCAAGCCGTACAAAAGCATGAACGCTACTTTCATTTCTATTTCTTATTTTAATGGAAATAAAACATAATTATATATAGTTATATTATAATTACAGTATAATATCATATATAATATCATTAACTACATCCTTTATACATCCCACATAAGGTATTAACGAATCATATCACATTGAGGGGGCGGTAGTCCGCACTTCCTCAAATGAGATTATCATATTTACCGACTATGGAAACCATAATGGTTTGATATAATTGTGAAGTAAAGAATAATAAGGAAATCATAAACATAATATATATTATATATAAAGATATTGTCATCATAATGGCCACCATGAGAGGCAGTAGGAGAAAATCGAACAATCATCGTTTTGTGAGGCGTTAGATTGCCATCACAGAGACATTATGTTCTTCATCTATTAGATGGAGGTGTGTGTATGTTTAGTTCGAATCCTTCTCGTAACAACATCCTAGTATATTTTGGATATTTTTTTTGTTACAAAAGAGAGGATTAAAAAGAGTTCAGTGGTTGGAGAAGTAGAATAAAAGAAAACAACTTAAGAGAAATTGTTACCATTAAATTTGGTAACTTCCTTTGGTTTGAACCAAAATGACTTCTTGGAGAGTCTTCTTCCTAATGTAAGGCTTCAAGGGAGGACTGGAATGTAGGTAGCTTAGCTGGGTAGAGTTTGGACGAGTCAAAATGCTTGAGAGGAGTTAGGAATTGCATAGAAGTGGTCTTCTTTTATAAGGGAGAGGAGGGGCTCTTTAGAAAAGTGTGAAAACATTATTTTATTATAAACTTATCTTCAGTTTCAAGAGATCCAAAACACATTATTGTCAAAGATACGATGATTCGTATTCGAAATAAAATCATCCAATTGGAATTTGATAGGTTTTGGATGATATTTTAATCATTATAATCTTATTTATTTAAATCATTTATTAATGAGGTAAACACTACATCATTATTGTGTCAGAAATAATATAATTCATTTGATGTCTAAAAATTATGAACAAAATACCATGATGTAGATAACACTTTTATCTTTCCAAATAATATTTATAGTATAAAATATAACTTATATAACCCCTTATAAAAATTAATTACTAAAAGAGTTTTGTTAAAGTCAATTTTGTATTTACATTAAATTAATTAATCCAAATTGTCATTTTCACTACCAAGTGGCACATTGGGGTCCCAAAATCGGCCCTAGGATGCCCATGGTCCGCCTCTAGTAATCACATAAGGTTAGGATAGTGTCAAGGTAATTTTAGATTATTATAATATTCTTTTAACCTTGAATTACCCTATTTACCTTTAACTGCAGTAAATAAAAATTACCATAGTTACTATTCATAATGCCCAAAAATAAAAAGTAGCTTATTAAGATAATTTGGACCCACTAATTCCAAACATGGAATCCATTTTTCCAAATTAAATACACAAAAGTTTCATAAAATAAAATAAAATTAATCTCGTTGTCGAAATAAAATGGGTTTTTGTTTAAAACATTGCAAAACATTGAATTGATTTAACCTACGAATTCAAGGTAAAATCAATGCTAATGACATATATTATATTAAATGGTAAAAATATATTATATTTATACTTTAAAACCAATCAATATTATAATTTAACCACATAAATTATTATGATGAAAAAAGTTGTTTTTAATTAAAATATAGTGTGTTTTTACTATTTATTAAAATATGAAAGTTATCAGAAAAATATCAAAACTTTATCCAATGTAAATTTTTATATCCTGATTAAAAAAAGAATTATATTTTGTCAAATTGAACTTATAAACATGTCTAAAACTAGATTTAATGTGGGTGCTCCATCAAAAGGCGGCAAAACTGTATTTTTTGTAAAATACTTATTTTACCTGAAATATTTATTTGGTTCTTATACCATGTTATAGAAAATATGTAAAATGAATAATAATGTTATAAAATTCAAAATATAGTTAATAAAATTCATAACGGCTAGTCCATAATAATATTATAACCATATATCATTGTTTATTGAAGCCCGATATTGCGTACAACACACACTATCGAAGAAGGTCGCAATTGGGTGTAATGCAAGACAAGTTAGGGTTGCGTGTAGTGCAAGACTCCACTGTTGTTGCGTATAACATAATCCAACCATATTTTATTTCTACATTGAATTTATATATATATATATACACACACACTAAATGTTGCGTAGAATAACTTCTATCAAACGAACTTGAAATTGTGTGTAACACGAGCCATGAATAGTGTTGCGTATACTGCAAGCTAATACAGTTTTGCGTGTTGCGCAAGATAATATTTGTGTATCATACAATAGAAGATATGATTGATATTAAAAATAATATATCTTATATAATCTCGTGTTGTTATATTCTACCCCCCTTAAAATGAATTTCTCCCTTGAAATTCGTCGGGGTTATAAATCGTTTACAATTCATAGAAACCCACATCGTAAAAAGGAATACTAAAACATAATTTTAAAAAATAAAGTATGAAATGTAACGATTATCCAAAGTAACTCATCACTGGGTTTCCATATAGGAGGAAATAGGTTAAAATATAGATATGGAAGAAAAATCTAGCCATCAAGTTCTGATAGAGAGTGGTAGAGAACATGGCTATCAAAAATCCTACAATCACAAAGTCATAAATTTGTGATGATTTAATGTACCATTTGATTCATCAGATATAAGAGCACTAGGACAAAATTTTTTGTTTTCAATATAATTTCCCTAAATTTGATGAATTAAAAGAAATACTTACATGATTTTCGTACAATCTCACTATTGATCGTGAATTGAACAATTTCCACTTCATCTCTTAAAAAAATGAAGTTGAGTTTGTTATTCTTGAAGCGTTAACAGATCATGTGATAGAATGATGGGTCATTACATCTATTTCAAACAAAATTTTATAAAAAGTTATAATTCCATATTATGGTGAGATTAATCATGTATTGTTCCAAAAATGGACTTATACTTTATTTGTCATACCGCTTAATAAAATAAAAATACTTTCCATTAACTAGGGACTTCCTGTTGGCCATTGGTATGCGATTAAGGTCAGTCGCACTTCATTTTTGGGTTTGATTCCCACAGCCTTATCCGACACGATGGGCTTTCACCCGTCCTACAGGTTCTCTTTTTTCTAAAACTACATTACTATTACATCCCATCAATAATATCAAAAAAAAATTCTATCCTTAAACAATACTAACTTATGTCCAACAGAATCCATTACAATCTTTAGGCTTATCTAAAATACTTCAGTCCATGCTCATAGTATAAAGAAAATAATTACTTGAAATGTCATCAACCAACCATCATTTATCCCCCATTATCTTGTAGGTCACATTTCAATCATGTAAATACCGTAATCATGTATTCTCTTGAAAAATGAATACCCATTAAACCTTAGTGAAATCATGAATACTGTCAAAAGTTAACTCTTTCCACATACCAAAATTCAAATAATTATATATACTCAAACCATGATATAACATTCTCCATATATCAGTCAGGAGCTCATGAATACTATCAAACATTTAATTTGCTTCTTATCCCTTCATTATGCGCATATCATCTACTTTCCAAAAATACTGGTACCATTCATCACACACTTTCAAAACTTAAGGAAAGACTACAGTGTAACAATCCTTAGATGTCTCTTTATTCCATAGTACCATGAGATTACTTATACAACATTACACTTGATAAACATGTAATCATTCCACTACCTTCTTAAACCATTGACCGAGTTTCAACAACTCTTTCATCTCAAAAATCATTTGTAGTCTCTTCATCATCATCAACATAAATATTACCCATACGACCATACTGATTCTCTTCATGAGACTTTCCCTTAGGGAATTGGTTTTCATAATGCCAGTACATTCCACATTTAAAACATTAAACCATTGTTGATGTTGTAGCAATACCATTATCTTCATCCATGGTGTAAACTAAACCATTTCATTTGCACTTACTGGCTCTATGACCTTCTTTTCCACACCGAAAGCATCTTCCAGTTCCTTTGAAACATTCTCCTTGATGCCTCTTCCCACATGATTTACATAGGGGAAATTGAACTTTCTTTCTTCTATGATCATCATGAAACTCCATCTTTCTCTTATTAGCCAAGTTAACAAACTTACCAAATTTGAGTTTATTTATCATATTATGAGAATGATGATTTGGAATAATAATGATGTTTGGACTTCCAAATCCCATTTTAATTGGTTTCTCATGAAGAATATCATTCCATTGTCCATCATATCTTCCAGTATCGTGAATCATCTTGTTTCCATCCATTTTCTAAAACCCAAAAAGAATAGTGTGAGAGGAAAAAATCTTAATAAAGGGGGATTAAATTCATTATCTAACATATTAGGTTTAATATAATATCGTTACCATAATTCTAGGACTATAACCTATACTTAAACTTAACCTTAGGGACATCCCTAGACATACCTCAAAAATATCTCTAGGGATCTCACTAAAGTTCTCACATCTTAGTTTCCAATGGTCGACTAAACCTTTCCTCTGATACCAATTGTAGAGGCCCGAATCATGAAGTACATGGAAAACACATTACTTTTTTCTGAATACTTAATACATAAAAAAATTTAAAACTCAAGGACCGTAATAGTTTAGTGTATTTGGAAACTCGGAACGTAATCTTCTAATCGTGGTGAAAGATCTTCAACACCTCCCATAAATATCTTCCCCTTATGTTTTCATACATAAAACCTTTCTTTATATCATGGGGAAAATAAAACATTTAAAGGGTGAGCTCAAATGCTCAGTAAGGGTAAGAATGGATAAAATAAAACAAACAATATACATTGAATGTAAAAACATGAACACAATGTTTGAATATCAAGATCATGAGCAATGAAATAAAACATGGAAATACGTAAGGCATATATCATAAAGAAACATTAATCCTGATAAAATAGAATGGGAATAAAACATGTAATTGTGGAATTCATAAAGCACATGTTATGATTTCCATAGTATCCAAGGCATTGCTGCCAAGACCATCTTAGTGGACAATGTCCCTTTCTGAATTGAGTTCACTCCTCATTCCAGTCCTATGTTACTGAACCATTTTAACTTTCCATTACAACCATGTCTATCTCATGAGATATTAATATTTACAAAATTAATTGGAGGGATATATAGGTCCCACCCATCTCATAATAAAGTCATTCTTACTTGTGCCACAAAATAAACATGAAACATTCATCATAACCCAAAGAATAAAATGGGTTTCATAAACATCATCCCATCATCACATAATCCATATAAAACAAATGGATATATCAACATAAGAGAAGTGAAACCATGTAAATCAAAGTGGAATTATACTTGAAACATACACATATAAAATAATGTCATCTTAGATGGAAAAATTGTTTTGATAAAACACTTGAAATTAATTCTTGAGGAAAATATCCTTTCTTCTTCAAAATCAATTTCTTTTCACAAAACCTCATGAAATTTTAAAATATATATATTTATTGAAAATATAAATGAAATATTTTGGAGGAAGATTCATGAAAATAAGGCTTTATAAAACCGTAAAATTCCTTTGATGCCGTATAAGTTAAAAAAATATTCTCCTCGTACATTTTTCAGAAAATTCAAAAAGTGCCTCGTATGTAAACAAAAAAAATATTCCATAAATACCATGTAGTAAAAGTAAAAATGGGTAAAAATGACATTAAACATACATAAAAACACTTTTAGAAAACATGGACATGGATGATAACAATAACCCAAGTAAATATTTACGTATAAGCAATCTCAGATAAAAATGAGATTTGCAAAAGTATCCCTTACCTTCTTTCTGATATGCCTCGTATGTATCCAAACCTCCTGAACAATGATTTAAATAATGTCATCGACTTATTATAGAATCATATTAATTGTTATGATATCATATATGGTTCACTTATGACTTTATATTACCCATTCTTTTGTAAATTAATGATAAAGTAGCATTTTGTGTAAAAACATCTTATTTATCGTACGTGTTTGGAATTGTTGTTATTCATTTTATTATTACTTATATAATGATTTAAATACTTAAAAAATGTAAATCATGATTTATATTTCATATACATTCATTATATATCCATAATATACAAGCATTTATAATAGTACATAACATATGGAGGTAAGAAATGAAACACACCGTTCATGGAGACGGTAAGCTGTACGTATGCATGAATGCTACTTTCATTTATATTTCTTATTTTAATGGAATTAAAACATAATTATAAAAAGTTATATTATAATTACAATATAATATCATATATAATATCATTAACCACATCCTTTATACATCCCACATAATGTATTAACGAATCACATCACATTGAGGGGGGTGGTAGTCCGCACTTCCTTAAATGAGATTATCGTATTTACCGACTATGGAAAACGTAAAGGCTTGATATAATTTGGAAATGAAGAAGATTAAGAAAATAATAAACATTATATATATTATATATAAATATAGTGTCATCATAATGGCCACCATGAGAGGCGGTAGGAGAAAATCGAACAATCATCATTTCGTGAGGCGTTAGATTGCCATCACAGAAACATTATGTTCTTCATCCATTAGATGGACGTGTGTGTAAGTGTAGTTAGAAAACTTCTCAAAACAACATCCTATTATATTTAGGATATTTTTTTGTTACAAAATAAATGATTAAAAAGATTTTAGGGGTTGAAGAAGTAGAATAAAAGAAAACAACTTAAGAGAGATTGTTACCTTTTATTTTGGTAACTTCCTTTGGTTTCACCAAAAGGACTTCTTGGAGAGTCTTCTACCTAATGTAAGTATTCAAGGGGGAGTAGAGGGATGTAGGGAGCTTATTTGGGAAGAGTTTGGACGAGATAAAAGGCTTTATAGGTGTGAGGAATTTCATAGAAGTGGTCTCCTTTTATAAGGGAGAGGAGGGGCTCTTTAGAAAAGTGTGAAAACATTATTTTATTATAAACTTATCTTCGGATTCAAGAGGTCCAAAACACATTAATGTTGAAGATACGATGAATCATATTCGAAATAAAATCATACAATTGGAATTGGACAGGTTTTGGATGATATTTTAATCATTATATCCTTATTTATTTAAATCATTTATTAATGAGGTAAACACTACATCATTATTGTGTCATAAATAATTTAATTAATTTGATGTCTAAAAATTATGAACAAAATACCATGATGTAGATAATCATTTTATCTTTACAAATAATATTTATAGTCGAAAATATACGTTATATAACCCCTTATAAAATTTAATTACTAAAATAGTTTTGTTAAAGTCAATTTTGACTTTACATTAAATTAATTTATCCAAATTGTCATTTTCACTACCAAGGGGCTCATTGGGGTCCCGAAATCGGCCAAAGTATGCCCATGGTCGGCCACTACTCATCCAATAAGGTTAGGATAAGTTTCAAGGTAATTTTGAATTATTATAATATTCATGTAACCTTGAATTAACCCATTTACCTTTGACCGTAGTAAATAAAAATTATTGTAGTTACTATTCATAAAGCCCAAAAATAAAAAGTAGCTTATTAACATAATTTGGACCTACTGATTCGAAATATGGAATCCATTTTTCCAAATTCAATACATAAAAGTTGCAGAAATTAAATTAAAATTAATCCAATTGTCGAAAGAAAACGGGTTTTTATTTAAAACATTGCAAAAGATTGAATTGATTTAACCTACGAATTCAAGGTAAAATCAATTCTAATGACATATATTGTATTAAATGGTTAAAATATATTATATTTATATTTTAAAACCATTCAATATTATAATTTAACCACATAAATTATTATGATGAAAAAAGTTGTTTTTAATTAAAATATAGTGTGCTTTTACTATTCATTAAAATATGAAAGTTATCAGAAAAATATCAAAACTTAATCCAATGTAAATTTTTATATCCTGATTCAAATAAAGAATTTTATTTTTTCAAATTGAACTTATAAACATTTCAAAAACTATATTTAATGTGGGTGTTCCATCAAAAGGTGGAGAAGCTGCATTTTTTGAAAAAAACTTATTTTAACCGAAAAATTTATTTTGTTCTCATACCATGTTCTAGAAAATATGTAAAATGAATAATAATGTTATAAAATTCAAAATTTAGTTAATAATATTCATAACGGCTAGTT
Source organism: Viscum album (assembly GCA_963277665.1). Classification (NCBI taxonomy): domain Eukaryota; kingdom Viridiplantae; phylum Streptophyta; class Magnoliopsida; order Santalales; family Viscaceae; genus Viscum; species Viscum album. The sequence goes on from OY728166.1 coordinate 1,395,961,858, forward strand.
CATAATAATATTATAATCATATATCATTGTTTAGTGAAACCCGATATTGGGTACAACACACGCTATCAAAGAAGGACGCGATTGCGTGTAATGCAAGCCAAGTTAGGGTTGTGTGTAGTGAAAGACTCCATTGTTGTTGCGTATAATAGAATCCAACCATATTTTATTTATACATTGAATATATATATATATATATATATTCAATGTTGCTTAGAATAACTTCTATAAAATGAACTTGAAATTTTGTGTAACACGAGCCAAGAATAGTGTTGCGTATACTGCAAGCTAATTAGGTGTTGCGTGTAGTGAAAGATAATCTTGGTGTATCGTACAACAGAATATATGAATGAAATTAAAAAAAAATGTTTCATATAAAATCTCGGGTTGTCACAGTTTTCTTCATTCACCTCTACATAGAACTGAGTTTTGTAACATCTTTTTGAATATCATTGAGATGAACTTGATGAGGATATTGAGTCAATATCACTCCATTAATAGAAGAAATCTTAGGGACTAATAAACCGAAACACACATTATTTATGATTTATTAATTAATTAAATTACAACTGTTTCCAATTTTCTACCTTATTCAATAATTGGAAAATATAACAATGATATGTGAACCTTTCCTAGTTTATTACCCAATAATAAATAACACTTCACATAGAATATTCAATAAAAGTTTTGGTCTTTATGTTAAATCATAGGGTTAGATAAAAACATTTATCTCACCATGTATTTATAGAACATATGGGGACCGTGTGATACTATTTCCCCATAAATGAAATCATCCTAACCAATTACAAACTCCAAGATCTATCATATATTACAATAATCTGGTTTGATACCACTCTACCATGATCCCATCCTTTTCAAGGTAACTCTCTTGGTCTAAAAATAAATTAAGATAGATAATTACCCCAATATTTTTCCTCTAATAGGCCACAAGTTAGAGACTATCTCCTTGGGAATATAAAGACATCCATGAAATTAATTTCCCACATAAATAATAGATAAGTTATATAAGTATGAGAACAACCCTCAAACAACTACGCCTCATTATAAACAATGAAAAAATCCTAATTCCTGAAGTGATTTCATACATAACTACATATCAATAAATAGAAGTAAATAAATAGAATATTGTTCAAAGAATATTTTAATATCCAATATCTATTGAATAACTCCTCAAAATAGCAATGTCCAACTCAATAAATAAGAAAATCCTACTAACCCAAAAATTAATTTATTAATACAAACGGTCAGCTTAAAAAGTACACTTTGTAGGATCCTCTCAAGATCCACATATGAAGAATGTGAAAGAAGCATTGTAAATCTCATTGAGTAAATAAATGAACCTAACTCATCAACTACACTTGTTTAATCTTATTCTACCATCCTTACTAAGGATCAATAAATAAATAACCCAAATTAGTACAACCATAATATAGAAATAATATATTGATAGATAAATGGGTATCCAACAACTAGTTCCCCACTAGTTTACACCTTTCCCACACCAACATCACATATCATGAGCCATCATGTCTTCTTTAAATATTTCATCCCAAAAAACATTCTAATCAATATCATACTATAAACCTCATAGAAAAAATCATCACATCCATATCCTAAAAATATTAATAAGGTTATTTAATAAATACACCACAACATATGTATTATGTATCATTAATCAGACTATCACAACCATTAAGTACCATACCTATAATAAAATAATTTATAATATATCTATAATACAATCATTCATGATAAACTATATACATCACATCTCTTAGAACATGGGTATGGGAAATCTATTATGTGAATACTCATATATAGTACTATACATGAATAGAGAGTGGGGGATTTTTTTTAGACACCCATCTATATCCTCACTAACCTATATGTTTAGTAAAACACCTCATAAAATATTTCTTTATAGTTTCCCATCTAACATGGGTGGCGTGTGTAAAAATAAAAAATCATATATGATAGATATAGCTCAAAACCACACAAAGGGGAACTACCTAGACATAAAATCATTTATTGTTATTATCATATAGGACACATGGAATCTGACATTATGTTATATATATGATAGCTGTATTCAAGTGTAATGTTCAATATTAAAAAAATGATTATAAATAAATTAATATTATTTAATTTCTAGGATTTACATTTTAATCATCTAAGGAAATTATTGATGGCACTATTAATTTATATCATGTATTATCAAATATTTCATTATTATAAATAAGAAACCATAACCAACCTCATTAATTCATTAATTCCTTATCATTTTATAAAAATAAATTTACTCTAGGACTCAACCTAAGCTACCACATAAAATACTACCTCATGGTTCATAACATCAATATTTATCTTGTAGTTGGAAAATAATCACATAAATAATAATCATACATAGGCCATCATTTAAGAATCAAGATAAAATTAAGAATCAATGAGTAAACCCTTCTTTTAACACATCCATACCACCTCGGTTTCATCCCCAACACCAAAACATGTCATATTAAATCTATCACCCTAATCCATGATCAACAACATAACTCTTTCTATAACACCCAAACCCAAACCACCGGGTTTGGGTTGGGATGATTTATGACCTCATACATGCCTCCATATTATTTAAGATTGGTGATTGATAGATGGGGTATGTAGAACATCATATGGATATTATTCCCTTGGTAATGGTAAAAATTGTAGTACAATAATAGAACAATAATAATAACCATAAATAATAAATAAAATAATTATAAATTATTATAGTATAAACATACATAAATAAAAAAACCATGTATTATCAATATGGAATTATATATACATAAATTGAAACTAAATAAAGGATCCATGTTATGAGGTAACCTTGTTATAAAAAATAAGCAGTAGAATTCTATCCCGAATCCTATATATTTCCATATGTATCCTCCTAATAATTTTCTCATCTATCTATCACATGGCCCTTTTCCCTTTTTGTAACCCCAATAATAAAATCATTATGTATACTGAAATTCCTGAGTACGATGTGAGTATAATACACAATAAGATACCACCAAGGGTCCATAACATAATTTCATAAGCTATACAGGTTCGTCATATTAAGGTAAATATAATATTGATTAACCACAAGTATTTCACTCAAGAATATCATATATTATTGGTCATCAAAGACACTCTCTACCCATTTCATCTCCATGATTGAATGAACATTGATCATATGTGTGAAAAATACCCCAAAGTGGGATAGCATAAAATGAGTTCCATACATCACTCTAGATAAAATGTTTAAAGTTAATACCAACCAATGAATGACATATAAAATTTGAGGGACCATATAGTTGCTCCACCTACATTCTCACCTCTCCAAGGTAAAAGGGAAAAAAATATGATACAATATAGTAGTGAATGATTAAAATCACATCATATAATGAATGAATCATAACCATCACAATCAGAAGCCAATAAATAAATAACACTTCTATAAGGATACACATGAGAGAATTATGTGGTCAATCCTAAAACATATTTCTCACAAGTATACAAACTCTTGGAAAAAACATGCCAAGAATATGGATAAAACATAAGATAATGTCAAGGGATCTCTACCTTCGGCACAATAACGATCCCCTAGTAAGGGTCTCCACTCATGTCTAATACACAACAAAATCCCAGAACCAAATTGAATTAGTCAAGATGTATAAATATTTGATCAAGTCTAAGGAGAAACCAAAAACTAACGGTAGGTTGAGGTAAAATTTACCCAATATGATTTGCTTCCAAAAACAAACTAGGTATGACTATTGTATAGAAAATAATTCCCTGAATATCAGTGAATATTTTAAAAATTATAAACATACTCCATATTATAATAACTCAGAGCCATTATATACAATCAATAAATAATAGATGCAATAAATTTTTATCAAGGAGATGATATGTGAATTGATACCAAAAATGAACTCACCTGAGGAGAAGTGCATGATTGATCCATTGTTTGGGAATTGAAAAAATGATTTTTATGGGAATGAGATAACCAGAAAAAACTAAATACGGTTCATAATGTGTTTTCAGTCATGGGATGGACAATTGAAGTGAGAAAATGTGTTTACAGTTTCCTTAAATAAAGTCTTATATACTCAATATCCATGTTGGGATATGAAGGGTGCAACTGCTAAGCCGGTTGCCACTGGGAAGACTCAATTCTACAAAGAAACCCTACTAGTTATGCATGGGGATCAACAGTAGAGTCATCATTTCTTAAAATCCATATGGGTGGACAATACGGAACGTCGGCTTACTTCTGGGGATGCAATAGATTCTTCATGATATAACATGCTCACATGTATATCCCACTTCACACTCCAACCTCCTTAACACCTACAACCAACCACAATTTACATTATATCATAATCATGTACATGTAATATAAATAAAATATGTGTTATGAAAATATAGGATTCACAATAACCCCATTATGACTTCTCATCATTGAGAAGTACACCTAGATGTATACTCTAACAATTTAGGCCTCTACACCTAAATCTATGATTCCCACTATGACCTCTCTTCAGGAATATACTCATTCTACCATTGAATCCAATTAAGAGGAAGAGTTTTCCATCACATCACCTTTTATATTTGCTTCAAAATATGACTATGGTGTTCAAGAAAAGATACATCTTTCTACAGGTCAATGTCCATGTCGTGAAGCACATTCACATGATTGGGATCATGCTTTGGGTGCTAAAACACAACAAACACATTATCCCTAAATTGTTTCCATGGATGAAGATTCAACTAATAGTCCTCTTTCATAAGGTATTAAAATTCTACAATGGATCAACATAAAAAAGTTCTAACATTATCTAACTTCATAAACACATCTTCCAAAGCTTAGGGGATGTGTGAACGAAAACAATTACCCATATAAAATTCCAGTCGTTGTCTCCTTCCTTTGAAATAATATCTCTTATTAATTTGAGATGGGACCAGCTATTTTTGAATAAAATTCACATAATTTTATGGTTTATGTACTATAATTTCCCAAAAACTAATGATTCACCTACCTCATATTATCATAGTGGTGAATTACATGTCTGCCAATACAGATCCATAAATGAATCCATTTGAACCGAGGATCAAAATATATTATTATAGATGAACTCAACAAAATCGAATTGGTCATTATAAGAAAAACAGAAATAAATAATAGAACATCATAACATATCCTTTAATGTCAAGAATATTCACTTTGACTTGCTTATGGTATATGGATTAATGTTCATTATCATATCCTACTAGGTTCCTATAACATTCTATAATCATTGGAAAAATATTAAGGTGAAGCTTGAATCTCTATTAGAAACCAAGATATATAAAACTCTATGAATATGGATAATCTCTCAAACATAATTCTTTCCATGCTCTTCCACTAAAATCATCTCTATGATCACTATGATGTTATACAACATGGTTGACCAATCTATTACCAAAAAAATGGGGTCTCAACCACTCTATGTCCTCGGAAACCATGCCACAATTACTTTTATTATCTCTAGAAATATCCACAAAATCATTGGGTGTCCTTGGGGAAACCATCATTATCTATGACGATCATCCTTGATCCTCTAAACTATCTGACCACAGGACACAAATCCCACAATGTCTCTTTTCATGTCAGTGGTGTTAAATTGTCACTTAACCTCTTGATATATCTTTTTCATTCCTGGTTTCATAGCCTACTGTGAAGCATAAGTGGATGTCATTAGCTCATCTATACTAAAATATGGAACCATTACACTACCATGATCCAAAAGAAAACAACATATTGCTATTGTACATCTGGAAATGAAACCATTTTTTACAGACCACTAGTGCATCATGACACACTATGTATCAATATAATTACATGCATTTAATCATCCTACCAATGAATATGTGATCACTAATGGTACACAAAATATTTCCCCTTGATCCATAGCTATTCATACTTTCCAATTTTCCAACAATGGAATTACAATTCAAACTACTTCTAATATATGTTACCAAAATCATTGATTCTTCTTGCTAATCCCATCTATAACTAAAATTCAATTATTGGGATCATAGTCAACCTCAATGTTATATTTCTACAAGCCATCTACCCAACTCCACTGATGATGAGTAAGGGAATTATATGTTAATATCTAATTTGTACTATTTTTCTATTCATACATAACAAATCTATCACTAAAGAGGTAATTTCACAAACACGTCATCAGATATACCAAAACTATATAATCTATATCCTGAGTAGGAAAGTTCCACTCATGGGATTTCAAATGATGAAACCTATGAGAAAATAACATATCTCCCTCAATAAAAATATATCCAAATTTGATGTTGGATACATCACAGTAAACTATATAACTGAATCAAGGATCCAAAAGGATCCTGATAGAATTCAATGTCAATGTCTTCTTCAGCATTATGAATACTTCTTCACATTATTTTGTCATATAAAACATCACTCTTTCCTTTGAAAGTTAATTCATTGGAGTTTTGGGGTGAAAAAAGTCTTGAATGAACATCCTCTAGTAATGATACAACTCAAAAAACTCGGTATCTAGAAAACATTCAATTTTTATTCCCTAAACATGACTTTACAAACCATATTTTGAATAAATAAGATTATGTATTGAGAAACAAAATTTTCATGAAATTACACCTCATGTATCCAAAAGTAACCCTTTGGGTAGATGTCATAAATCCAATGAGATTAAGCTGTACTAAATAGGATATCATGGTGTCTAGAATGTGATTCAATGATTTTTAATATATTAATACATCAACAATGAATAGAATAATAAAGGAATCCAAATATGTGTGAATTTCCTTGTTCATGTGAGCTATGGACACCGATAGAGAATTTGTATATACATTGGATGAAATACCTTTTTTAATTTACAAAAATCCCATTAAATAGTTTACGGGTAAACAAACATGTACCCTAATATAAAAATATTATGACACCAAAAAAATGGGATTCCCACTAATCAAACTGTTCCTGTAGATTAAAAAGTTTGAATAGCTTAACCCATCACCACACACCTGAAATCCACCACCGTGGGAGGAGTCCAACCAACCAAGCCCACATCACATAATTACCACATCACACATTTACTACACCATTCCACCCACCACATTACCATATTGGGAGAATAGAAATCCAAATACAATATAGAACCACACACCCATGATTAAACAAATAAGGGAAATTATATTCCAAGAAACAAAACCATGAAATGAAATAAATCATTGCAATCGAATAATCTTAAAGAAAATTTAAATTAGATCCTTTAAAGGAGGATAATTCATATTGAGGGATTCATTGATATATCTCCTAAATAAGTAACCACATGACCACCAATCCACCATGAATAACACTAACCTTCCAAAGGAGCACCCTAACTAATCTACCTTCTCTGAAGCCACAAACATGAACTAAAATTCCATGTAATTAGTCGAACCCAATAAAAATTGGGTCATCTATGAAGGGGAATGATGAAATGGAAGAGGAAACTAATGAGAATCGAAACCCTTTGGGAAAAATAAGGAATAAAGAGTCATGGATCAAAATGAAATGGATTAAAGGAGTGAACAATGCAGGATAAGAAAACAGTATCCTCATTAAGTATTCTGGTGTCCCTCATCGACATCCATGTATAAGTCCTGTATGTTATTGATGATGACACCTTAGAGTTTTTAGTCCAAAAAAATTGAATAATTCATAATGAAACAAGATCCCAAAAAACATCAAAACACAATACAACTTGGATATAAAAAACTTGTGAAGATGAGATCTAATCCAACAAATGAATCATCAAGCATGAGGGGGATGAGTAGTGGTGGATGTTTTTCTGGTAGTGATCCAGAAGGTCAGAACTGATACATCATGAACAAGAGACCTACCACACCTCACTAAGATGATGCATGTCATAGAATAAGGTAAATACAAAGGGGATACCATCAGAACATGGAAAAACCAAAAATAGTAGTGGAGTAGGTTGGAAACAGAGCACCATGGACCAAAATCTTTGGGTTCTAAGTCTAAAGGGAGTAGAAAAACTCCAATAACCTATTTATAACTAAAAATAATAACATTGGAATGTATTCCTCTCGAACCTAATGATTATGGTAACAAAAAATATATGATATTTTGAAAACCACTGTGATCCATTCAATTGATTAATAATGTAATGAATTATTGGGAATGAGTTTATGTTATTCACTATGATATAATCAATATTTTAGTATTCTACACAAATAGAAATACTACATTTTCCACCTTAGTGAACAATAATAGAGCACCCCAAGTGAAATGAGATCTACCCCAGTAACATGTAGCAAGTGTATACCTTATTAAATTGTTCATAAGATACAATTAATTACATACAGAATGATGTAATTGTTTAATAGCCATGGTGAGAAAGATAAAGACATGATGCACATGTTAAATTGGAATATACCGCATACCACATGATTTTTATTATCTAATTATTAACATAAGAATATCATTTCATATCATTTATTGTACACTTTCTGAATTCATGGACAAAAATATGGGTGATCTTAGATGTTTAGTAATAGTAATGTTTTGTAGAATATATAATGAGTTAATAAAAAATATCAACACGCAACGGTAAATAGCTAAACCCACATTACATTTAAATAACTATTGTATAATTATTATATAGAGAATTATCAAAATAGAATGGTAAATATCTAAACAAACATTCTGTTTAATCAGTAAACAAATAATAAAATGAATATAGGTATATTATTAACATGAAAATATCATGGATGATAATCAATATAGAAAGATAAATAATTGAACACACATGAAATTTATATAACATGAATATAATTAATATATATGGAATCATCTATTTGGAATGATAAATAATAAAAAACACATTCCATTAAATCAATAAATTTACTATTTTCATTAGATTTGTCGTAATCAATATTATAAAGTAAATAACTAATCATGCGTGTTATTTAATAAAAAATTAGATAATTAAATGCATGTAGAGATAATATCATTGTTAAAATATCATGGATAATGTTAATAATTGAATTATCAATTATCTAAATTATTAATTATTCGACTTTATGATCTTATGAAACATAATATCTCTATTGTCATGACCTTCCATGAGATAATTTGAAACCATAGGTTGAAACAAGTTTAACTCTAGATTAATAATTCTCTTCTATAAAAAACTATTGAATCTATAATTTCTATAATTTTATGCCCCATCCATCACTTGATCTCTAAATAATTCCTCATATTTCCAATAATCTATTAAATTCATGAACAATGTTCATTATCATCAAATATCTATATTGAGTAATGAATATAAGTTTACCAATACTTACCTAGATAAAAAATAAAATTAAATGTAGAACGCTATATATGCAAATAAAATATGGGTTATTCAATAATCATATCTATAAAAATGAAATGTATATTTAAGTGAATAAAAATTTCCAATGATCAAAGAGAAGTGAATATTTATAGGGAATGATAATAACATGAAAATTTAATGACGGGAGTGAATCTTAATAATTTACTTGGTTAGAAGAATCATAAAACCACGTGATAAAAAATTAATATATAACCAATAAAATATATTACCAATGTATAATATGTAAAATTATGGGGTTTTGACCTTGAGTAATAGAAATACCATAAAAAAAAATCTTTAAAAACATTTTAGTGTAAAATTACCATCTCATAGTAGAAAATATTCTTTTTTGAAAAAATGGTTCAAAATAATTTGGAATATAATTATTTTTAATAATACCCCTTAAATACTATAATATAATTTTTAAAACATATATTGGTTTAAATGGATGAATATTGTGTTTGTGTCATACATGTAAAAATAATGATTCCATTCAATTTTTCAGTAAAAGTAAAATAGTTCTTGCTTTAACAATTAAATGAATATTCCATACAAATAATTTTTTTAAAATTAACAACGGTGAATAATATCATTAATATATCATTTTCTAAATGGAAAAACTATTTTTATTTATTTTTTTTAAATATATTTTTTGGTGAAAAAGGATTCTCATCCTTAGATAGAAATGAAGTCATATTTTATGAGAAACATTTTCTCATTCATTTTAAGTACCAAATTGTGTAAAATGATATAATTATTTTAAAAATAATCAATAAATATATTATAATAATATTATAGGGTTTAATATCCAATGATCAAAAATATAAATTAATGAAAATTCAAGCATAAATTATTCTTATTAAAATAAGACTAAGAATTAAACCCTTAAAAATATCCTAATGTTTAACTGAAAATTGACCAATGAATATATTATATTTCGTGTATAATTCTGCAAAAAAATATTTTTAAATAAACAAAAATATATAAAGTAGTAATTAAACTTATAATTTTAGAGTATTAGTGACAATGAAGTATTATAACCTAATGAAAACAAATTGAGTAATGAAATTTTTTACAACATAATAACTTTTATATATAATAAACAAGGATAAAATAATTAATATTGAAACTGAAATTAGAAAATAATTATTAATTAATCAGTATATTACAGAAAAATGTGCCATTATATGCACCATATCAAATAAATTAGGTGCATAACATTACAATATCACTCAATGAAGGAAACATTAGACGAATTCTCAATCATCACACGTAATGTTTTTTATAATGTTTAAACCTATTTTATAATGGTTCATATCATGTTATTAATTTATAAAAGAACAATATTAATATTTATAATGTCATATTTGTTTATATTAAAAAAAATTCAACATATTGATTTATAATATTTTATAATTTTCTTTATTTCAGGTGTAAATTACCTTTTTTTTCTATTGCGGGGTTTTTCATGAATGTTATGATTCTTGCACATATTATATAGTATAATAATATTACTAGTTATATTAAATTTATAAATATAAATTTTTTATTATAAATTTATTATAATACCTATTGAAATTTGATCATTGATAATTGATCACTTCACATTGTGAAGAGGGTTTGCATTATGTTTGCGTGAGTGAAGTTATCATATAACTATTGGGGAAACGGTAACAAAGTGTGAGATATATTAATTTATAATAATAAATTTAAATTCATATATCTCAAATATATTCACTAAATGTTTCTTTATTTTTTTCCATGTGAAATATATGTAAAAAATAAATCACGTTGTTTCATGAGAAAGTATTCCACCTTACAAACATGCAACATTATCTTATTTTAAATGGTATGAAAAGTAAATTATAATAAGTGATATATTAACTACATGAGAATAATAATGTCTTATATATCATATAAATCTGTTAAATCCATTATCATATACATCCACTAAATGTGGTGTAGGAAAATGATTAACATTAGTGCCTGAGAATGTTGTCCACAATACAAATGATTGATAGTTTCATTTACCTTTTCATGGAAGACGAGATTGATATAGGTCATGAAAAAAACATATTAACATCTTATTATATTTAATATATTGTGGGTTTTATATAATAAATTACAAATTATATTTTAATCATGTTATATAACATTAAAATAAAAAATTATCATTTAAAAACATTACCACTTCTTTAAAAAACTTATTTATGTTTGTAAAACAAGACTTTATAGGATGGATTTATAACAAAAAAGTGGTATATAACATGTTTCTAGGAGATTATGGATGTTATATATTCAGGTCAGAGCCAAAAAATGGCTTCGGAAGTCTCAAGAATGGAGTAGAGGGATGACTTTTTATAAGTGGGGGAGATGACACACATGGAATTGTGGAAATGATTCGATTATTCCCATGTATTTATCTTTACAAAAACCTTCCAAATGGGTCATTAATGACCATTATAGGTGATAAGATAATTATATGACCATACATTAGATTTTAAATAAGTCATTAGGACAGTTTAACCATTACCATTTTTGATTAACCACACGATAAATTGGATTTTAACATATTTATGGTAATTTAGTTAATCTTTTTTATTCTTAATAAGGGTAAAAATTAGAGGAGGAATTATTATATTTTATAAATTATTCTATTTATAAATATATTATTCTTTTTTCCATCTTCAATTCACTCCAGTGGAAGAATCTAATTTAAATGTATACTCGTAGAGGCAATTAAAAAGCGGGTTTCCAAAGAGAAATGTCTCTAAAGTAATGATGGTTTTATTATCATAATTACATATGAAATTGACTCCTATGAACTAAATTAGTTTTTTTGTTATTATTGGAATAATTTTCTCGAAAGATAATTTTAAAAAATTATTATAGGAAAATTATTTAATCGAAATTGTAGTTTTTAAAAAATATCAATATTATCCACTATTTATCAAAAAATGAATACTTTTGAAAAAATACAAAAAAATAACCCTATGATAATTGTTTTAGTATTTTTTCAAAAAATAAAATAAATTTTTAAAAAAATATTAATTTGGTAATAAATATTTTTATATTAGTTCTGAAAAGCGTCCGAAAACAAATATTTTAAACAATAATGTTTTTTTAGAAACAAGTTCTCTTTATTTTAAATAATTATTATAATACTTATAATAAATAGAAAACCATATTATTCATAGTTTAATTATAAGTATTAATACAATCCAATTTATCATCTTGGTTATAATAGTATCCTATTTTATGGTTCACATATGCTGGGAGTTGAGTATTCTATTTAAAACACCCCCATTTTTTATTTCACATTATAGCCTAATTTATTACATAAATATAACATAATACAACCTGAATTATTGAGAGGTATGTCGTTTTTGGTCATTATACACATTAAATTACTATATAAAAGAAATAATATAATTACTTTAGTGAAAAATCATTACCATGCTCAAAATTTTCTGTTATATTGAACACTTCATGGGATCACATGAGAACATACATGAGAATGGGGAGAGAAATCAATACAAAAAAACATGGTTTATCCAGTGATAGGGCTTTAATAGAGATTGATAAAATCATTTTCAGATAATTCCTTCGTCAGTGCTAAAAAAGTGTTCTTAAAGAGGGTCTTTAACAGCACTAAAAACTGAGGTTAAAGTGGGGCCATTTTCTGCACTGGTAATGTGGGTGGTATGTCATCGTTTTTTAGAAGTTCTAATAAGGCCCCCCAATCATCAACTTTTTTGAAGTGATGATAATTTTATATTTTAAAAAAATATTTCATTAAAAATAATATATATATATTGACATTAATATACTATATATTTTTTAAAAAAAGATTTAGATAATGTAAGTAATAATTTACAGTTAATATATAAGATATTTAGTGATAATAACATATAAAATAATTAATAAATAATTTTAATTAACATTTTTCATATTATTACCCATTAATATTCATTTAATATCAATTTGAGGATAAAAAAATAAAAACAATAATAATAAAATATTTAAAATAAGTATAAAACAAAATTCAAACTTCAAATAGTCAATTTTTTTGATCTGGGTGCCTGATTAGGCTCTACCACACATCAAATCAATCAATGAAATGAGTTCTACACCCTTTGTGATATAGGTAAACCTATGTAACATTTTTCTAGGATAAAAATCCTATAGGGACTCTAAACATTGTTTTTATTTGGGGTACCATACTTTTTTACATTTGATGGATTTTTTTCTTTGTTTATGGGCATATTATTTCGATTTTTAAGAAGAAAATGGATTTATCCCTAGGACATACATTTATATTGATATTATGGTCTCTCAAATTTATCATTTTTCATAATGTAATTTTATTTATAAATATATATATTCATGTTTTCATATATTTACATATAATATGTCCCTTATATAAATACTTATATCAACATATTACATAAAAACATATATTCTAATATATATAAATCCATACATATTCTAAAAATGTTTTTAATACAATAACTATCCATTTTTTACATTATCAAAATATATTTATAATTATTATATGCATCTGTGTGTGTGTGTGTGTGTGTGTATAAATACATAGATATATATTTATATTATATTATAGTGTATGTAAATGAATATAATATATAATTTATTTAAATAAGTATAAGTATATATATCAGACAAACAAATATATTGTATAAATGTATTTAAATATAATTATATGATTCAAATATATATATATGAAAAAATATATAAAAATATACATTAAAATCATTAAATAGAAATAAAACAGCATTGTGTTGGGTGAAATGTGATCCATATTCAAATGAGATGTGCGGGGTTTGAATCCAGGTGGGCGCACATGAGGCTGGAAATTTTCAAAGAATTGATAAAAGGGGTAGTGGGGTAAAATCTCTAATAAATATGGGTAGAGCACTATTAAAGGTTTCATCGAAGTGTTGATAATGGGGTTAGGGTCATGGACATCCGAAAAAACAATTTACCCCATTTAACTGCACTATTAATGTACCTATTTAACTATGATTTTTAGCACTATTAAATGGGGCATTTAACCGTTCCATTTTAGAATTGATAAATGATTCAATATTTTAACCGCACTTCTATTATTAGCACTTTTCAGCATTGATAAATTCATATTATATCATTTTAAAAGTCTTATTTTGTATTAGGTTATTAATCCTAATATCAGAATAAAAAATTCATATCATGAATCAGATAATATATATTAGAGAATAATTATATCAACGGGGAATAAATTGAACTTGAATAACATGGTAGGATATATCATGATAATCATAGAATGGGAAACGTGAGAACATATCTAAACACCGTATCAAAATCATTGGTCGAGGATAAATTCAAATTCATCATAAAGGAAAAAGTTTGATAAAGGAATCTGGTTCACTCGCTATCCCAACATGATGTATCATGATACTAAACATTTCAAAATGCATTGAAGTGCTATATATTTTTTGGTGCACCTGTCATATTCATTTCATTATCATGCTTATTTCTCCTAAAAAGATCACACAACATGGTTACATTCATCGTCATATTTTATTCCATGATCAAGGAGTATGGAATACATAAATTTAAGTACCACATCAATGTGGTATAAGTGTATAATGGTGAACACCATTGATAGGAAATTGATAGGGTATTCACATCATAAATATTTTCTCATGGGAAAATGTGGTGAAATTTTCCACAAAATAATGTTGTAAATTAAAAAGTCATAAAAATAGGTTGATGAGAGAGAAAGTAGTTCCCAACACATAGACATCAAATGGGTAGTATTAGGGACATGAGATAATATATCCCTGCACGTACCCACTCAGGATAGTTATAACACTAATAGTGGGAGGGTGTGAATCAGTGATACCTTCTTCTTTTTAGATTCTTTATTAAGAAACAACCTTCAACTACTATTAAATATTTCTTTTCTTACTGAAGTTAAATCAAATATAAATCTATAGGAACATTTGCATTTACAAGGATCACTATTCACTTAGAATAGTTATGTCCATAGTATTGTATAGAAGTGATCCAACACTACAAAATCCGCTACAAACCAATCCTTTTATATGGAATACAATGAGTAGAATAATCCCTTTCACTTGAGTAACATTATGTAAACAAACCAGTAGTGTGTTAACTCCTTCTCATAGAACTGATATAATACAATGGTTTTGTAAAATATGGGTTTATGGTGATTCTTAATCAACTTTCACAAATAAAAACCATCAAATAAATTCATCACTTTCTTTCCCATAAGTTGGTAAAAACCTCATAGAGTTTTTAATAAAACGTAGTCCAATTTTCCTAGTCTTATTCTCTCAATCCAATTATCCAAGTCTAATTTCTCAATATAAAATATTATTATGTCAGAAAACTATTGATAAAATTTTAAGTTTTTTTCCTCAGTCCACAAACCCCAATAAAATAATATTAGTTCTATTATACATCCTAATACAATGACAATATAAATATAATGAAAATAAAAAATAAAATATTCCGATAAATATGAATTTCCACTAAAAATGATGATCTGCTAAATACGTTGCAATCTTGTCTCTTATTCATTAAATTTTTTTCAAAAAACATATTCATTAAATCTGAATATGAAAAATTATTCTCCCTAAAAATGTGAGGCTTCTCTCCCTTCTTAACCACGAGTAGTACATGCATCGGGAAATTACAAATTACTTTTCACCTTTTAAACATGCCCAACAAATGTTCAGGCTGTTATTCTAAAATTGTTTCTGGATCAACCAAATTATATGAATTTGAATGTTCTCATGAATATAGGTTACATGTTTTACTTAATCAAAACTTCTCAAATCTTCTCGATCCTTTTCGATACTTCTAAAAACATCAACACCTTTTCATATTTTCTTCACAAACACCTATCTAATTTTTATTCTCTATTCAGATTTTTTGAATCCAATTTCATCATTATGATGCTCGATACAAATTGAATGTATGAAGAAATATACAACTTATATCTTCTTATTAAGCCTCAGTTTCATTTAAATAATCCATTTTTATTATGATCTACCACATTATGATGGAAAAAAATGTAAATATAATAGTTTCCTAATTACATTTCTCAGAACCAAAAAACTATATTCTTCTTCTAATTTCATACCACCCAATATATTAGACCTTCTCTATGTGAGATTATTCTTCATCATTCCTCCAAACTGATGATTGCTCTAGGATTCGACTATATTCTTCATCAATTTGAGGGATATTGACCTATTTGTAAACCCAAACTTCATTTACTCTTCATTAGTTCAATAAATTTATCCTATGATGAATACGATGACATGTTGACTCTGATGGATCAGTATTATTGAAATATATTTTTTTTGAATATGATACCAATGATATTTCAATACTCAACTGCTTTCTCAATTACGATTATGTTTCCCATTAACATAATTCGATGAATATTTATATCTTCTGTGATTTGGTTTGATTGAAAACCAACACCATTAGTTTTCCATATTTTCCATAAAATGTCTTATCATTCAAACTAACATTAATACGATGACCTCATTATGATGATTGGAACTCTATAGCTTCACCAACATTCTCTTTATTTTAACCTTCATCATGTATCATGACAACCTTCCTGAATTTTTATACATTTATGATCAGATTATTCATCAAATTAATTACAATGGAATTTATTATAAATCATTATCTTTCATTAACAAAATTATTTCCTTATCATCCTAAATAAGATTGAAAAGACTATGATCAGATCGAATATGAATGGTTTTATATCATTCACTCCCCCTTTATTTAATATATATTTCATAATAGGTTTTACAGAATACCTATGATTTATGATAAATCTAATACCAGCAATGCACCACCACATTTATAATGGAAATTATTAGGACCATTAATTCTTTTAATATTGGACCCTTGGTGAGGCCCATGAACCTTTCATTCCAAAAAAATTATTATAAATACGATTGAATTTATTAAGCACCATGAGTCCAAATTTGTTAATATGGTTTTGAGTCGGGATTTTTCAATATGATTTTTGTGTCATAATTCATTATTACAATAATTTAGTTATAATTCCTAAATATGATTTCGATTAATAATTTATGAATAATATTTATGAGTTATAATTCCCAAATACAATTTTTTAGTCTGAATTTATAAATAACATTTTTGGTCTGATTTGAACCAAAAACAACGTGAAATGAGTAATTTCTTCTTTGGTAAGAAAAATGTTCACTAAAAATCTTATTTCTAATTATTTTTGGTGAATTATATTTATAGTAGCTTCATAATTTTTATCAATATCCAATTTTTATGGATTGTATTGACTCATCCAGATGTCCAGGATCTTATTAAAAATATTGATCAATCTGAATTTCCATACATCATCTACTCAATATACTTCATTTATTCAACATAATCAACAGATTGATATATTCAAAACAAATACAATCAAAACCCAACTTCGTTATAATAGTCTTCCCCTTTGTGATTGTTGTCAACACCCACTTCAACAAATTAAACCAATTTTAAAAAATATTTTTTTATTGTTTTCTTTTTTCACATTTTATTCTCTCAAATCATTTAATTCTCACCTATTTATTTTGTCTCCCCCTTTATCTTATCTCCCCCACTTATTGATAATACAATTAAAAGGTTTCATTATGAATATTTATTTCATTTCTAGGGATTCAATATTTTATTTCTTTGAATCATAAACAATTCATTAATCATCGGTATCATATGATTTTCTTCATAAAATAACCTTTAACTAAACAATTATAAATTCACATGGGAAAACATTATGTAGAAACAAAATGGGAATAATAAAGGTTGTCAATGTTTCCCAAAATATATCATTCATGTAATATCGTTTTCATGTATCTTTCAACATTATCAGGATTCCTGAAATCCATGATTGAATTAATTTAAGATAAATGTATCTATCACCCATCTCAACAAACTGGTCATAATGTTTCGTTATATAAAAAGAACCGTCAAAAAAATATTTTGTAACTGAAATATTTTATTTTACAAGAATAGTGTAGGAATCATCATAACCATCTTTTTTATTTTCACTACTTCAATTTCCTACATGTTAGTACACATATAAAAATATTTTTGCAATAAGGAGGAACCTAGGTTGCTTCATTGAAGAAAAAATTGGCATGAGATTCCTCACTATGTCATGACATTCCCTTATTTTTCTTCGATTTTTTGCTGGATGTAAATTTTTCATTCTCTTCATCCATATCAGGTTTTGTAACAAATTTCTTCCTATCTATTGAATCCACATATAAGGATTTCAAATTTTATTCATTTTTGGAACCATCTTTGTTATAATCAGTATCCGTCATTTGGACCATGCTTATCTTTTGTTTTGGAATGATAGTTCAAAAAATTGGATATCATGTCCTTATCCTTCATGTCCATAATTTTTTGATACCATTTTTTAACATTCGTAATATTGTTAGATGTATCCTTCTTCCTCTCTTCATTCACTGTTTATGTTTTTCCTCTTCCGTCCTACCCATGTTAACATGTTTTGTCTAGATAACTAAGAACTCTTTCTTTTTTCCATTAGAAGAACTATTTTTCATAACTTTCAACCATCCATATTCTCAGAATTGTTTACAAACTTCTGTTGTGTTGAAAACAAAACAAGACATCCATTTTAAGATGTTTATTTTTCTCACATCTTTCAAAAACACTTTCCAAATGATGGAACCTATTAACAATATTCACCCCAACATTTTTAGGGTTCTGTTTAACATCCCTATGAGTAATATTACCATTAGGGGATTGAATCCCCATTAAAAATTTCCTTCTATAGTTCATAGTTTATTTGTAATGTTTTGTGGTTGAACCATCACATGTTATCTGTATACCCAAATCCAAAACAATACCGGAAATATCCACATAAAAATTATTTTCTTCTCTACCATGCATACTGACAAGAGTTGTGAATAATTTTCTCAACACATAATTAATAAAAATTTATTCATAAACAACTTTTCAATTTGCAATTAGAACCTTCTTATTCATCTTGGTTTTCTTCTCAACCTTATCTGATCCAGAAGAAATAGAAACCATTTAGTATTCAGAATTTTTAAAAACATTTTCATACTCGGGGTTTTTAGAAACTTCTAAGTTTTCTACATTATTTTTCCCAGACAAATACATTAGTTTCCTAACATTCATCATTTCATAATCTATTTGAGATTTCTGATCAACAATAAAATATAATTTTTTTTGATCGTTTTCAGGTTCCTTCTTGTATGAACATTCACCTACATTAGAGGTAGAGTTTTTAAAATAATTACCTTTCTGTTAATTTTTATATACTTTCTTTTTTGGAAAAGTTGTAACTCTTCTTCTATTTCCTTCAGCTTCACTTCCATATATTCATTACGATTCATTTATTACCCAATAAATTTTTTAAATTCATAAATGCCTTATATAAATTTTAAATTTCACATCATTAATACATTCCAGATTATTTGTATAAGATTTTTCACTTTTTAACTGCATGATCTCCTTTTTAATTTTCCCAAACATCGTCATACACTCTTTCAATTTTTCTATCAGATAAAATTATAATGGAGTTTATTCTTCTTTATAAATTCTACATCTGAATTCATGATTTTTGATTGTTAAAATGAAGGTATTCTCCCTAATAAGCTCAATATATTTTTTAGATTCTACTTCATATTCGTATTCTTCGAAATAACAATGTTAAATTCTAGAAAAACATTCGTAATTTACTACTGCAATAAATATGTTCTATTAAATAAAATTTATATCCTCCTTACTATCATAATATTTAGACAAAAATCTACACATTTTTAATTTAGAGAACATCTTATCTTCCCTCTTAGAATATAATTTTTCTTCAACACCCTTTTTTTTCCATGATCTTCTTGGCCATTTTCCTTTATCTTCACTTTCTTATTCATCACCTCTTCAAGAAAAATTGGAAAAAAAATTTTAAATAGTCCGCATCCCAAACATTTTATGGGAAGTTTCCCTTTGTACCTTCATGTACCTTTTCTCACATTTTACGAATACAATGATAAATTTCATCATGTTTTTTACATACCTTGTTTTATGTGTCAGAGTCATCAGAATTGTCTTCCTCAAGAACCTTACTAAACATTTATTTATTAGTGGATTTGTATGAAATTTTTACATCAGTTTTTCCATTAGTACCTTTTTATCTTATCATCTCATATTTTATTAGATTACTATGTAAATCAACCATAGAATATGTATCAGGATCTTTATATTCCAATAAGATAAATTTTGCATAAAATATGGCAAGAATAATTCTCAATATATTTTAAAAAATAGTTGAATATTCTGTCTTTTACCAAATAATTATGATAGTGTTTATAATTTCATTCACCCTAGTAAAGAAGTTACCACCAAATTAATAATGACCCAGAATCATATCATCATACTTCAGTCACCGGATTTGTAACTTTCTATTTTCTACATTCACATTGCCTTCATAAATGTTGTTAAGGAAATCACATATTCCATTGGTAGGGGAAAATATTTTAACTCTCAAAAACACACTTTTTAAAGGTGATGAGAGTAAAGAATTCTTTGAACTTAAATAATTATCATGGTTTTCTTTATCAGAAATTGTGAGATAATCATTCTCAATAGTAGGAGGGAACCCATACATAACATCTCTTGTAACATCACACCCAATAGTTATAAAATATGAAAACATTATAAAATACCATATATGATAATTCCTATCATTTAAGATTAGAATGCCTTTATTATTTTCACATGTTAGATTATCCCTCAACACTTATTCATAAAAACATCTGTGAAGAATAAATGAAGGGAATATTCATCTCTGATACCACTTGTAAGGGTTTAGTTAGGGTAGTTGTATCATCGAGTTGAAGTGGGGTGAATCATTGAAACGCTTTTCATTTATGTTTATTTCTTATGAAACAATATTAAAATCTTATTAAATATTTCATTCCCTATTGATGACAAACCAAACATGAATCAATTGGAACATATGTATTAATAAGGTTCACTATTCAAAAATAATAGTTACATCCTTGGTATGGTATGAAAATTATCCAATGACACGAAATCCACTATAAAACAATCCTTTTGTGTGGAATAAAATGAGTAGGATATTCCCTTTCATTCATCTAGAACAATGTAAAAAATATAATAGTGTTTGTTCTTATTTTAGCACAAATGATGTAATATAATGTTTTTGGGTAAAAAACCATAATATTGTTCTTCTTTTTCAACATTAAAAAAATATAAACCTTAAAATACATTCTTCACCTTCTTACCAAAATTGGGTAATAATATATTTGAAGTTTGAATAAAACTCAATCTTATTTCCCCAATAAGTTTCTCCCAATCTAGTTATCCAAATGTGATTGCTCAATACAAAATTTGACTCTTTCAGAATATAGTTGAGATAATTCCAAAAGATTTCTTCCACAATCCAGAAGTCTGAATACAATAATAATGGTATGATTATCTAGACCGTTATAATGACCAGTCAAATATGATGGTAATAAGAATACAATAATCAGGTGAATATGATGATCCGTTGAATACAATGATCAACTGAATATATTTCAATATCATATCTTCTTATTTCACATCTTCTCAAAAATAACATCCTCAAAATACTTCAATACACAATATTCTTATCCAAATTAATTTGAATATTATCTCACTTATTCACTGTAAATATTACATATATTAGGAATGCACAATGTACTTATCTCCTTTATACTATCTCCCAAAATGGTTTGTGTGGGATTCTAAAATTGTTTCCCACTCAACCAAATTCTATGAATTTTAATATTTCATTTAAATTTGGATACATTTATGAATTCTTTAACACTTTTCAACTCTTCTCAATCCTTCTCAAAACTTCTAACAACATCAACTCTTCTTCAAATTTTCATTACAAATACTAGTCTGATTTTGATTCACCATTCTGATTTGCTCAGTTTGACTTCTTCATTTTGAAGCCTGGTACCAAATGTATTTATGAAAAAACAAAAATCTTCCATATTTTTAGAAAACCTAATTTTTATTTCAATTATTCATTTTCATTATTATTTTCTTCATTACAAATAATAAAAATGAAAAAAATAGTTTCCTCGTTATATTTCCCTACACTAAATTAAAATATTCTTCTCTGAATTTCGTGTTTCCCTCAACACATTCAACCATCTATAAGTGATATTAGTCTTCTTCCTTCCAAATAAATGATGATTATTCTTGGACTCATCTATATTCTTCTTCAATCTAATGGATATTGACCTATTGTTAATGAAAAAATTATTTTCCTCTTCATTGGTTTTGAAAAATAAATCCTCTAATGAATACTATGACATGACGACTATAATGGATTGGTATTAGTGGCTTTCTTTCTTTTTGAATTTGATACCAATGATATTTCAATACTAAAACTCTTTCTATATTCTGAATAGGATGCCCATAAACTTTATTCTATAATGATTTATATCTTTTGGATTTTACGTTGATAAAAAACCAACACCTTCAGTTTTTCACATTTTCCAAAAAACATCCCAACCATCAAATGAACATGAATATAATGAAATCATTATCATGACATGAAATCTTTGTCTTCACAAACATTCTACTTATTTCTATCTTTTAGAAAGCATCATGGATTCTTTCATGAAATTTTATATGTTACAGACCATATATAGAATTGTCTGGCTTACCATGTAAATTATTTCAATGTCCCTAACTATCATGAACATATTTCTTTCATTCTCATCTTGAATAAGATTGACAAGATTATGACCATACTTAATACAATTTGTAGTATTTATTTTATTACCCATTTCTTTCAATAGGAATGAACTATAATATTTATTGAATAATTATGATTTATGAGAACACTACGATCAAAAAATAATCATCAAATTTTTAATGGAAAATAATAAAACGTCTAATTACATTCATACCAGACCCATGGTGAGCTTCATGAACATTTCCACTCAAAAAACATATTATCAATATGATGGAAATTAATAAGAACTATGAGTCCCAATTTAATAATAAATTTTTCTGTTAGTAGTCCTGAATATTATTTTTGATTCATAATACATGAATATGATTAAATATTAAATTTAATTTTTGAGTCTGAATTTTTTAATATGTTTTTTGAGTCAGAATTTAGGAATACGATTATTGGTATGATTTTCAACAAAAAATTTACTTGGAATAATTTATTATTTTTATGTAAAACCAAGCGCTAACAATCTACTTCTTGATTATGATAGTAAATTCAATTTCTAGAGTCTTCTATCTTTTTATCTCCATACCAGTCTGATAGATCATATTCACTCATCCAGATATCCTAGATCTAATTGAAAAAATATTCAACCCATATATCCATCAGTAATATTCTCAATATACTTTATTTATTCATCATATTCAACATAATGATCTAATGAAATCAAATACAATAAAAAAGAGCTTTTCCCTAAAAATTATAACATTCGAAATTGGAAAATAATGCATCAGCTAATAAAAAACATGAATAGAGAAATGAATCGTGACTATATCTCAACATGGTAACAAGTGTACATAAAGAATAATGGGAGGATTAATGAAAGTGAAGGGGGTTATCTTTCTTTAATCATTAAATATATATTAAGGATTACATGGAATAACAGATCCCAACATAATAAAATAATTTAGGAAACATAACAAATATAAGTTCTTGAATTGAATTGAGAAGAGAGAAATATCTTACGGAATTTTTTCATAGTAACATATTATGTATATTTAAAAGTGAGAGAGGATAAATTATATATAATTAAAATAAAAACAATTTTATTGTATGATAACTTTTATATATTAATTTATATATAATAAATTGAAATTAAAAGGGATAATTTCCAAGGAGGATCTTTAATTTAAAGGAGAGGAGAGGAATCCATTAATTGAGTGTGTGAATCCAAAATATTATCGGGGATTATGAAGAACATTATGAAACCTTAGATGTAATATAAATTTTTTATAGAATGATATTAATGTTCTATAAGTAGTTTTTGTGAAAATAAATAGTATATTAAGTGTGTTTATACTAGAAAAGTGGGGAATTATTTATTATTTCACAATCTTATATTTTGTACTCTATATTATAAAATAACCAAAACCAAAAAATTTCCATTGGGTTTTTCCCAATATTTATTACAAAATAGGGTAGATTTCCAAATTGAAAATATGGTAATTCTCACGTTTAAAACAATAATCCACATTTAGTGAGAAATGTTGGGTTATGTTTTACAAAAATAGTTTTTAAACCATTTGAAAAATACATTTTACTACATAAAAATTATATTATCATTTATATTCAATAAAAATTATTCAATAACAATATTTTATTGAAATATTATTTATTTCAAAAAAAAATTAATTCATCATAATAATTTCCTTAATTTAATTTGAATATCTCTCGAAAATACTATATTTGTTTTATAGTAAAAATAATTTATAAAGTAACAATAATAGGTTAAAAATATATTCATTAATATATAAAAAATAATTTATATACTCATATCACTGGGTTCTTCAGGAACATCCCTTTAATACACACATCAATTCCGTAAGAGTAAGGTGTGTGATGGTGAGAATTTTATAGGTTGATTCAGTGAATATGGTTTGGGTCGGGATCACAATTTGATTGACCTTATCCCTTAGATGGTTTCATTCATGCTTAAGTTGTTGGATCACATCTTGGTCATGGTCAATAGAAAATCCTAGTGATTATACCTCCCTTGTAATCTTTGATAATTTAGATTCATAGGTTAAAATCATACTGGTTGAGGCCATTATTTCCTTTTTATCTGTCAACTAGATTTCAAAAAACATTATTTTTATTAAAATCATATGATCATAGTTCAATGGCTAAAGTAACAATTGGAATGATTTGTCATAGTCCCTCATAACCAATTGAATATAACAAAACCAAGGAATTTATTCTATTTTATATATCTATATTATTTTTAGAACTTTTAATAAAATCACAAAGGGAATTTTAATTTCTAACAGTTAGGGTTGTTATAGTCTCCCCCCTAGGAATTTAATCATTTGAAATTTTATTTTCCCAAATTAAAATAGATGAGCAGAACTTTTTTTCGTCACATCCTTTGATTCTTGTTCTTCTTATTCACACATTTGGTTTCTCCATAACACTTTGAGATGCTAAATTGTCTTTTATCACAGAACCTTGTCTCTACGATTTAATATTTTCACCATCTTTTCTACATATGAGAGATCATACTATAATGGTATAACCTATGGATTTAGTACATGTTAGTGTTCTGGTATTTACATTCTCAAGTGGGATACATGTAATACACCATGTAATTGAGATATATTAGGTGGGAGTGATAATCGGAAGGCTACCACACCATTGTGATCAAGAATCTGAAAGGGGCCAATATATCTTGGAATATGTTTTCCCTAATTCACATTTATCATCACGTTCTTACATGAAGATATGAAGAGGAATTCAATATATCCAATATCAAACTCTTGGTATCATCTTCTATGGTCTGCATACCTATTCTATCAACTGAGAGCATCCATGACGTTTTATTAAATGGTCAGGACATTATCAGTCATTTCCTCGACCATTTTAGGATCTAGTGGTTTTCATTCGCCATCTTCACCACAACATCTATGATTCTTACACCTCTTCCAATAGTGGGATTTATAAGGAGTCATTTGGATGATCATGTAGAAATTAATGTTTTAGGAGAACTAGTCCATAGGAAGATATTAGTCTAATCCTTCCTTGAAGTCAATTAAGTGTGCTCTCAATATTTCCTTATGTTTTTGGATGGTCTACTCATATTGGACATTAGTTTGAGGATGATAAGTCTTACTGAAGTTCAATTGAGTGTTTAGAGCATGTTGAAATATTTTCCAGGAATTTTAGGTGAATATTTTATCTTGATTGGATATTTGTGATAGTGTTTATCAATGAATCCTAAAAAATTCACTAATGTATTGTTTTGTAGTTCCTTTAAATATATGTTATAGTTTTAAGAATCACTATTTTCAGGTGGTTTTCGTTGGATTTATTTATAGAACTAAAAACATCCAACAATATTTATCCAAATGGGATCTTCTTTCCAAAGGTATGAATTCGTTATGTTTTAATTTTATGATACTTAATAACATGCAATGGTCAATAGGAAGGGAGGTTGGACTCATGACACCCTTTTTGGGGGGATAATTGTCTACTCCGAGACTCTCTCTATAAAATTTAATATATTTTGACAAATCCTTATTAATTTACCATGTATATCATAAGTATCCCTTGGAATTTACAATAAGTTATTAACACGTGTAAAATATAGAATCATATGTATGCATTCAAGGTTCTTCATTAATATAAACATTCATGTATTTGAGGTTTTCCATTAATGGGATCCACTAATATACTGATTAAAAACTCTTTTAATCATCGTTGCAATGATATTGTTTTTCAAAGAACATAGTTGGGCACTCTGGAATTTTTTGTCATCCAGGGAGACGATGTTTTGTTTTGATCTATGGATCATGCCTGTCAAATGGGTTACCTATGTATCCTTTTGAAAGGAATCAGAACACTTGTAGTATAGTGTCACTTATTAAGACACATCATTCGTTTTATGGTCTTGTGATAAGTACCTGATAGTGAAAGATGCTAGTTCAAAACATAATGTGGGACTTATGATGAATTATACTGAGGAACATGGAAAGGATATGAGTTTCCAGGTAGGATCAGACCGTATTGGGAATATGGCCAATGGATAAAATGGTTGATTTAAAGTATTTGGTTTGAATCTCTAGGAGTATTCCTATGTATCCAATATTAATAGGAATCAAATCCCTTGAAATTAGAAAATTCTCATTGGAGAGTATGGTTCTATAAGAAAGATTAGTTTAGAGCTTAATTCCTAAAAAGTATGCCTTCATAATTAGAAGATTTAATTTGGGGATTATTTATTAAGGAGGATTCCTAGTGAGCATAGGACTTGAGACAGATTCCTACATATCCTAGTTTGAACAGGAATCATATTTCTCGTAGTTTCTTTGGATGAGTGTTTTTGTCCATGTTGGAACCATCACATATCTCTAAGACCATGCGAGTCATGCTCTGTGTAAGAAACAGGAGGATATGAATGATTCAACAATGACACTTAACACTTTTCCTCCTCCGCTGATGTAAGAGGTAAGGTCGACTGTGGAAGAGGGTGAGGCGATGAGCCATCCCTCTATTATATTTAAATTGAACAAGGGTCCAATGTAAGGAGGAAGTGATGAAGGTGAGGGGATTACACCAGGATGGTTTCCATAAAATTGATCCTAGTAGGAAAGGGAGACTTCTCTTTTTCTTGCACAGAAAAGTAAGTTTTAACAGTTCCATCCCTACTAAATACTTGAGGTTCCAGGTCACCACTTTGAGAAAGGAGATTCCAAGTCCCAACCCTCCTCCAAACTAGGAACTTCCCAGCACTATTTTTGTGAGAAAGGTCCATGTGACTATGGATATACGAACCCATGGACATTTCATGAATCCTAACCCCATTTTGAAACAAATGTGGGAAACATCTGACTGCAGAAATACAAACCCAAATAAGATACATGCTGATGTGACTTTCCGAAAGGTTTAATAAGTCATGAGGTTTTGGTGGAGGTCACAATAAAATCCCTTTTGGACAAGGGATCTAGTGAAGAATAATAATTTCCATGAAAGGATGAGAAAGGCTTTATGGATTGTATACTGAAGAGAGTGAATAGAATAAGTGAATCAAAGAGGGGTGCCCCAGTAGAGAAGGGAGTGCAAGTATGGTCATGCAAGTACACTTGTGAAACCTGATGTTCACTTAATAGATGAAAAACTTGTATAGTAATACTTGGAAAAATCCTTGCTCAATCCTTAAAAAGTATTCACAGGTGATCCATGAAGAGGGGAGCTCTAGTTCCTGTGATAAGAATGGGAGGTTCACAAGTATTTCT
Source organism: Viscum album (assembly GCA_963277665.1). Lineage (NCBI taxonomy): Eukaryota > Viridiplantae > Streptophyta > Magnoliopsida > Santalales > Viscaceae > Viscum > Viscum album. Next base: position 1,395,990,417 of record OY728166.1, read on the forward strand.
AACCAAGGGAGGTTGGGATCTTTAGGTGGGCAAGTGTAATCTTTTTCAAACACTAAAATGACATATTCCCTATTATCCTCCATTAAATCCTCTACTCAAGGAGTTGAAGAAATACCTTGAAGGTCTCTGATGACTGGGGTGAAAAACTAGGGAAACTAGAGTAGCAATTCGTCTTCAAGGAACTTCCTCCTTTTAAACGGGGGCCCCATGGGACTATTTATAAGAAAATAAGTGACCTTGGGTGAAAGGAGTAGGGCGCACAAGTGACTGGCACACCAGATTAGAGCGTGCAAGTAGGTTTCACGACATTTTTGGGCACACAAGTAGGTTGCGCGCACGCCGGTGTTTTCACTTGACTAAGGCCATTAAAACTTCGAGCCTCTACAAATATTGATTTTTATTCATGTATTTTCTCATATTCTTTCTAAGGGGATTACCTTTTTCCTTTTTGAAACTCTTTGAAATAATGGAGTGTGAACAAAAGACCCCATCCCTTATAATTGGATCCAAAATGAAAATAGGATCCTATACTAAGGTAATGTAATGAAGAAGAAGGACATGGTAAATGGGGAGTGCAAGTAGTGGACGCTCTAGTATACTTGGGAGCATTAGTGCACAATGTGTAAGGATTCTAGTGCACATGGTGATATTTATCGCTTATATATAAGGGATTCTCTTCTGTAGAAAGCTTCGCAACTTCTAGATTCTCATCTCCCGACACGCAAGTCTTCTATTCAAATGCTTCTATTTCTTTGTGCTTCCTCTATATGTTTTTTAGCTATGTTATATTAATGGGGTGCCATATTTTTGGGTCGAGTTATACTTGCACACCATGTTTAAAACTAGTGCGACTTATTTCCTTTTCTATTATTTTGTGAAACACAAAAATTTAACTTTTCTTAAAAAGATGATCTCTATCTTTTTTGTAGGTTCAATGGCTCCGAAAATAATCGGAATTACTGATGAGCTTGCTAGAAATAGGATTGATGATACGATGAATGTCATTTCTCATGATTACTTCTATGTTTGTGAAGCCACTCTTCTAGACTTTGCAAAATATTTGATGAATTATCATTTCAACTACCTCATAGAACCAATTTGACTTTGTGCAGTTATGGCCATTTGCAGGATACTAACAATCCAATTCCAAAGAACTATGTCCCACATTAATGGTTTCAAGATTAAAGAAACTTCTCATCGACCAATGTTTCAATTGGGGGATCATTTTCTAGTGTTGGTACAGTATAGAAAGCTTGTATTATGCATCGTATTTCGTGTTCTCTAGATTTGAAGGAACACAAACCCAAGTTGTTGTCACACTATTTTTTATCCATATTTCAATATTCTCATACAGATCAGTACAAGGGTTAGAAGAAAAGTTGGGATCTCCACATAGGAAGAGTTGTAAAACCCGCATGGATATGGGCATATTGGGTGAGAAAGACATGTGTAGAATTTGAAGATAATATGAGAATCATAAGTATTTAGGAAGCTTTCTGGGATGGGAAAACCTATGTTTATAGGAATGATGATTTCATGATAGATTTGTTAAGTCGATGGAACCCAGAGACTAATTACATTCTTTTAACACATGGGAAGGCTGGTATTAGTTTTTGGGATGTTTACAAATATTTTTGAGCACCAATCCATGGAGACATGAATGATGAGTTTATTCCTCCCAAGGTGACATGGAATGATTCATAAAAGACACCATATTTGGATTGTGAGTTGATGAAAATATTTAACAAACTCAATAATTCAGTCACCGCAAAAACTGATACCAAGAGGGACATTCATACTGAGGAATAGATGAAAATATTTTTAATTCAGAAGAAGGAAAATGGGCCCACATTCACTCAACCATCTAGCTGTCAAAGGGTAGAGAAGAGAGGCACTACTGAAACCTTTTAACCAACATTGGAGAAGGGATAATTTAAAAAATGGGTATATTATATCAACCCAAAAATTCCTAGGAAGACACATCTGGAAGGTTTATTATCCATGCGGCTCAACATATATATATTACCAGTCTAAGAATCCAAAGAAGGTGTGAGGCTAGGTACCATTGTAATTACATCGAAGCTAGTAGAGAAAAGAATTGTAGGGTTGGTTACCCCTGTTTTAGCCAAGATTTATAGGATTTTTTAATGCATTTTTACAAAGTAAAATAACCTTTTAGAATAGAGGGGTCATTATAAGTTTTGTAGGGATGGACTGCAACTCACATTAGAATATATGTTGTACAATGTGGAGTACATGTTTTTGGATGTTCTTTTTGTCCATCTGTTCGAGCCTTTTCGGGTATTTCATCCTTGTCTTTGAATGCTTATGAAAAAAAGGTTAGGTTCAGTATGCATAAGTAATTTCATTTCATTCCCTATGCGCATCCTCCTTTTGGGAGATTTTTTTATGCGGGTACTGCCAGTTTGGAACTGAGAGATTATATGCTAGCTTGTAGAGGTGGCATGTTGGCCACTATAATCGATGGAGAAATCATAGGTGAGGCCTACACTCCTTATATATTTTCATGTAAATTCAAATGTCTACAATAAAATATTGTATCCCATTTCATGAATGTCAGACTAGAGCAACACCCAATGGTTGCCCGACCACTACGGTTTTTGAAATCTGCAAAGAAGACCAGAGAAGTTTTTAATTTACCTATTGCAGATGTAGTATGAATATTAAACATCTGGTATGCTGAAAAATGGGTTTCATCATACCCTTAAGGGGTATTAAATCATGTCGTTCCTCAAGTGGGGATAAATATTAATAGTAGTAAGAAACCCCTTATCTTGGAAGTTAATTCTTCATCATCAGAAGATTATTTGAAAGAATCAAAGAGTGGAGGTGATGACACTCCAAATCCACCAAAGAGAACTTGCTCCAGGTATAATCTTCATAATATGATAAGAAGAGCCACTCCATCAATACCTACTGAATTTGTATCAAGTTGATCTAGTTATAATAATTCTGAAGAGCGGTGGGTTTCGCTTTCCAATCCTTCATTTGTGACAACTGGTGCTGGGAAAAAACTCATGTCCAAAGTTGTAAGATCCAAATCACAACCCTCATACATACATTCTGAATATATAATAATGGAGGCTATCTGAACATGGTCGAGGCTATACTATGGTGTTGAGACCATGTGGATGGATTTTTGCATAGGACTGCATATTTCGGGAGTAGGGTATTTGCGGGCTTCTTCTGACATTATTTTTAAGGCAAATCCGAATATGTTAATGACCTATATTGGAGATTAGGATATGCTCATTAATTCCACTGATGAACCAATTCCTACCTAAAATCGGTAAAGGAAATAATAGATTGTGGTACAACAAAAGAGATTAATCCTTTATTACATGAATAATGGTGTGAATTTTTTGATAATGAGGATGTATGTTCCCTCTCTTTTGTATCTTTCTCTATTTTTATACTAGAATTTTAATAAAAAAATTATTACTTAGGATATATTTTTTCTTAACCTACAATTTGATAAAGTAAATACAACATAAATTCCTTCACCACAAGGGAATTCTCTTAGAGGTAACAGATCACCCCATGAATCGAGATACATATCTTCAGGAAGATAGGCCATAGTGGAGGAAATATAAAGGGTACCTGGATCAACTATACCTGTTTTTATAGGTGACGATACAAGACCTCCTAAAAAGACAGAAAATCTAATGCATCGAGAAATGAAAACACTAGTTAATCTCATTCTTAGCAATAGAAATTCTCCCTAATAATCAGGAATTTTAGTTTTATACCTGAAAAATTGTTTAAACTATTTATGATTATAGGGGATTCTTCAGTTTCATCTTTGAAAGAAACCAATGGTAAGCCTCAAGGAGATGTCAAAGGTATAGTTGAGAAAACACAAATTCCTATGGATTAAATGGTTCCTAAAGAGGCATTTAAGTCAAAGGAACCAACTTATATCCCCAGCACTCCTTTGATTCCTACTATCAAAGGAGAGGAATCCTATGATAAATCAATAATATTAAATAAATTATCCAGTGCGACAATAGCTGACTTCCATTCTATGAAACTTTTAGGTTCTTCACATGCCCCAAAAATTCTGGAAACAACTTTTGTTGACCCCACAATTATTGCTGATAAAGCTACTCAGGGACACATGTTGTCAGAGGAAGGTTGTGAAGTTAACACACCAAGTGTTCCCATGGGTGAGACTAACCTAGGATTTGAGATATCATTGGATGAAATGATCAAAATTGGAATGTATTTTGAAGAACTATTAGAGCAAGTTAAAATATAAAAAGCTTTAGAAATTTTGGAGTTACTTATATAGAATCAACAGGATTTGAGTTCTCATTATTCATCATGTTAATCATCTTATGATTAACTTTCTGACCATGGTTGATTTGAAATATGCAGTCCAATCTAAAGAAATTGATGTTGTAATAGTTCTTGAAGGAAGTGATGATATTAATGTCAACCCTACCATTGTGGAGACATTTTCTCTTATGAATCGTGAGGTAGTAGGTATTCCTGATATTCACTATGAAAATCCTAAGCATATAAAAGATATCTCCCCTCAACCAAAGACATCAAATAAAATTGTTGAAACTAAGAAAACTGGGGAGGGTTCTTCTCAAGCTACTGAACTACTGATAGGTAAGAGATGTTTATATTATGATTACATTCAGTTTTATTATCTCTTAAATATAACCACGATTTTTTATTTACCATATAGAGATATCAACTTCAATGGATAGGTCTAGAGGTGAAGCCACTACATCTTCCCAAACAACATTTGATGGTAGAGAAACCATTGTCCAAGAAAAAATAGAGCAGGGCACTTATTTAAGTGCATTAGTCCTGGAATATACCCCTCCATATAATAATTATTCTGAATCGGACCCACAATTATAGAAGGCTCTTAGTCATGATCGTTTCAAAGCATGGAAAAATATCTAGAACATAATATCTGAGATTCCACATGAAGAACTACCCTCATGAATTACATGACTTTAATCTCATTTTATCATGATAGGATTTGGAGGTTTTTAATACCGTGAAATTCAAACAATGGTGAAAGACATTATACATAAGAGGGAAAAGAGAAAAATCATCAATAAGACTTGATAAAATCCAAACAATCAATAAAAATTTAAGAGTTCCAAGAATCATTGACCCAAGGTGAGGCTAATCATAATGAAATGTTGAATGGACTGATGCAAACAATTATCAAAAAGGCTTTTCCACAAATAAGCCTTCAACAAGAGTTATATATCATTACATGGGAGCTTTACCAGCTACATAACTCATTAGGAGAAGTCTAGAATGAAGGTGAAATCCCCATTTCAGATGCTAAAGAAGTACTTCATCATGCTAAAGAGAGCGAGGCTGGTCAGACAAAAAAACTCCAACATGTAGTTTATGGGGCCCAGGAAGTTGTTAAACAAATGAGGAATTATATAAAAGCTTTTTGTAAAATTCTATTTAAGATAGAAATTCCAAATTGTGAATGCTTCTTTGTAAAAAAAATTCATAAATTATAATTATTTTTTATTTAATCATTAATGTTTTCACATTCAATAATTTTTTATGTTTTACCTAGGCCATTGGACCCAGTAAGAATAATGGGATGACATTTAGGTTCAAAATAACTTTGGCCATAAAAATTGAAACTAGATCCCAAACAGAACTATGTGGCTAATAATTGCTTTAATATTCTTTAATTATTTCAAAGGGGAATCGTGAGTCACAATTTTAATGGCCAAAAATTATAAACCTATATCAACATAAGGGGAGACCCTTAAATGAATAATGTTACCATTACTTGAAAAACCTGTTATGGGGGATCTATTATGTAGGGCCAACTAGTACATATACTGTATAGACAAATAGTGGCATCTTTTGACTGACATTCCTGTTATGTAGGAAATTTATGTAGGGCCTCTTAAGGGAAAACGATGTATAGTCGGGCAAAAGATCTCTTAGAATTTAAAATACTAATATTGATAGATAAAAGAAAAAATAAGATTAGGGTGACTCCGGACCATGGTGGGTGGTTTTTCTGAGGAAAGAAATTTTAAGAAAGAAAGAGGGCTATTTTAGTCCAACATAATTCATGAATAGGAAAATCATTTCTATACAACATTTATGTATGAGTAATGGTCAAAATTTATTATAAATGTATACTTTTGATATTATACTCTGCAGTTTTAAGCCATGCAGTTAGGACATTGTAATTTGTAGTTTTAAGTCATGTAGTGAGGACATTGTATTTTTTGGTTTTAAGTAATGCATTGATGACATTGTACTGTGGAGTTTTAAGTCATGCAATGATGACATTGTACTGTGAAGTTTTAATTCATGCAGTGAGGACATTGTACAAAATAGATTTATGTCTTGCAGTGGGGACATTGTACTATGTAGTTTTAATTCATGCAGTGAGAACATTGTAATCTACAGTTTTAAGTCATGCAGTGAGGGCATTGTAGTGTGCAGTTTTAAGTCATGCAGTGAATACATTGTGGTACTTTAATTTAAGGTATTTCTCTCCGACCAAAGGTATGAGAAAACACACCCAATTTTTTGAAAAGAAATTGTTTGGAAACATACTATCATATTTGCGTATGGAAGGGAAAAAATGTAAACTATTATTTGGAAATTTTTTATACTGAGGAATGATATGGGAAAAGGGATAAAAGCAATAGAGGCGGTCTTCTCTAAGGAAAAAGTTACCATTATTTGAAAAATCCATTATCAGGGTTGTCTTATATAGGGACAACTGAGGCATATGATGCATAGTCAAATAGTGGCATCTTTTGACCGACATGCCTGTTTTGTAGGAAACCTATTTAAGGACGCCTAATGGCTAGTGCTGCATAGTCAGGCAAAAGAGCTCTTAAAAATTTAACATTCTATTGCCAAAAGTCGATATATGTTTATAGATATTTATATTTTATGAAGCATAGATTTTGGTTTATGGGGAAAGATACCAAAATATGGAAAGGGTATTAACAACCAATAAGTACACAGAATCGGAGGAATAAGACTTTTAAAAAGGTCTGGCCCAAATGTAAGAGATATGGTGTCTGTAGTTTTAGGTCATAAAATTATGAATATAAATTGAAATAATATATAATATGTTGCCAGGTTATTTCATGTTTATTTCATATTGTATTGAATAATTTTTGAGGGAAATGTGTAAACTATGTTCTTGAAGACTTTCAGATTGTGAGAATTATAATAGGACAAGTATAGTTGAATGACTATTTTAAAATACAAATTCTGATATATTGTTATCAAAGATTAAAGGTAAAAAAGGTACAATATCCTAGAGCGATGTTACCATTAATTTACAATCTTGTTATGGGGGTTGTATTATGAAGGGATGACTAGGGAATATGCTGCATAACTAAATTGTGTCATCTTTTGAGTGATAGGATTGTTATGTAGGCAACATATGTAAGGCCGCCTAAAGGAATTTGTTACATAGTCAATCAAAATAGCTCTCAAATATTAGGAACCATGTTACCAGAATCCATAATAAAGATTATGAAGATATGAAAATATTCCTGATTAAGAGAATGAAATATGGAAAGGGTTTATGTTCAAAACAGATGAGAAATATTTGAACTAGTATTTGCCATGAATTTGACATCCTTTACATAGATCTGGCTCATATGTAAAATGGACACATTCATTGTTTCATCTGAATTAATATATTGATGTGAAGTTTAAAGATATACAATGAGGACATTTTCACCCCCATAAAGAATTAAAACACTTTAATTATATTCAAAAACACCTTATCTAATTCCTAATCTCACTTGAGCTATGCATGGTGTGAGAAAAAAGAGGTAGTAAGGGGATTTTCAATAATACAATGGTGACACCGATAAATAATAGAGGTATTAGATTTCTATATAGTTTAACGTCATGTGGTAAGGATAAAAATGAACCTATATGAATGGAAAGACATATTGTAACTAGATTAAGGGATAAAACCCAAGTGTCACTCTATGACTTTCTGGGGAAAGAATCAAGTTATACAATGTTCTTGAAACATTCTATATGAAAATTTGACTCTTAAACAAGAAATAAATGGTGTTTATCAAAGCTGGGCACATGATTGGGGATCTAGGTGTCTCTATGTATCTCAAAATTGTTGAGAATCAATCCTTACATTGTTCTTTAATCAATCATTCTTTATACTAATGGACTTTGACATGAAAAATGGGGTATTTTTCAATTGTTTTGAGAGAATGGTAAATCATAAGTCATAAAATGGTATAAGGAATAAATCATATATCTTAAGGAAACACTCTATATATATATATGATTCATACATATGAGGAGAAAAGAAGAAAAGATGATTTTTTGATTGTCGTTGGGCCCAAAATTGGAGATTTAGGCGTCTCTAAATATCTCATTGAAAATGAGAATCAAATCACTCGTAGTTCATGAAAAATGGTCTCTATTAGATATGAATCAGACATTAGAAAGAGAGGGACCCATGTACTACTAAGGAGTAGTTATGATGTCAATGATATTTTCTTATGGATGTTTCTAACGCTAAATAGAGAAAATGTTGTCATGTTGTTTAAAGTCATGCGACAAGGACAAAGATGATACACATTCTAACATCATGCAGCATGGATGCTGATGGTTGTTATGCATTTTAAAGTCTTGTAACTAGGAGATGGGGGCTATGCACTTTTATATCTTACAGCTATTACATTGTACTGTGCCTTTTAAAGTCTTGCAGTCTGGACTAATGTGTATAATTACACAAATTATTTCATCAAAAATATCTCATTGGTTGTAGTTGTAATGAGATCACTATCCATGGAGATTAAGGAATATGCACTATTTGAATATACATAATGTTTAGAATAAGGTCCTTCAACTTTTGGTTCATGTTATGGAGGTTTCATTCCTAGTATCATTGGAGTCTTAAGGACCACTACCAATTTTTCTTGAAGGAATGAACGAAGAGGATCTTCATAGTTAAAAACTCTCTCTATTCTGTTTCGATAGACTTCTAAATGATGCAAAGTATGTTTTCTTTTCTTGTCTAATCATTCCAACTCATTGATCCATTTATGGGATCCTTCATTTGTAGACAACTGATCACATATTGCAAACCTATGTGAAGAAAATTGTATTTCAATAGAAAAAAATGATTCAGTTCTATATACTGGTGAATGAAGAGTTTCTTGGGTAGCAGTACGGGTAGTTGTCCAATAATCCCATAAAGCATTAAAATGTTTATTAGTCCATGATTTGTTATATTTATCCACCATCTACTGGAGTATATTTGAAAGAGTCTTTTTTAATTCCTCTATTTGTCCATTGGCCACTGCATGATTGCGAGATGAATGGTTGGACTTGATATTATGTTCCTGATACAACGTTTTCACATTAGTAGAAAAACAATTGGTGCCATTGTCCGTCATAATAGTTTGAGGAATGCCAAATCTCGGGATGATATTAGTTTTGACAAAACTTACAATGCTTTTTCCTCCGACTTACTTGAGAGGTATTGCCTCAACCCATTTAGAGAAGAAGTCAGTAGTAGTGAGAATATACATGAATAAATTAATCGTGGCTAGAGGATAAGGCCCTACTGCTTCCATTCCCCATTAGGCATATGTCCATGATTATTTAACTATATATAGAAAATCTAGGGGTTGATGAATGAAGTTGGAATGCACCTGTCAAGGATGAGCTTTTTCAATGAAATATTTACAATCATATGTCATTGAAGGCTTAATGAACCCAAGCCTTTAGATCTGATTGTAGAGTATGTGCCTAGATTGGTGGGAACCACAAGATCTTCAATATACTTCATTCATTATAGTTGTTGTCTCTAATCAATTAATACATCTGATGATAAATCCATCAAATCCTCGCCTTTAAAGGATCTTTTGGTGGTCTAGACTATCATAAATAGTACAATTGGCCGCTCGTAAATGGATCTGCTCCTTCTCAGCCATATTTGGTGTAAGTAACATGTTTTGATGATATTACATGATGTATGTTCTCCATCTCATGGTATGACAATATGGTTCAGAAATAGGGGAATTTTAATTAATTCCTCCATTTGTGTTTGAAAAAAAGGTGAGCCCACCCAGTGATGGTTTATGATGATTAATGTCTAATCCTAATTTGAATCTAACAAGGCTATATTTCTGTTATCCAGTGCATATACTTGATCATTTTGTGATCATGGGGAATAAGACAATGTTAGATCTGAGGGAAATGTATCCATTAACCCTCTGACATAATCACACAATGGAATTAGTTCTTCTTTTCTGATATAATATTATCCATTAATTTGTTTTATTACCAATTTTGAATCAAATTTTACGTTTAATTGATCCATTTTTACCTGATGGTCCAATTCTAGACCTACGATGATAGATTGATATTCTTCTTCATTATTGGTACAACCTTGTGATAATAGAAAAGCATAAGGCAATACAACCTTTTCTGGGGAAATATGGACAATTCCTAATCCAACCTTGTTGAATTTAGGGTTTTTCATTCTCTTTCCTATAGGACTCCAGGAATCACCATAAAAATACATTCCCCATGTTTTTAAATTAACTTGAATAAAGAAGAACTCTTCATCTAGAATCTCAATATTAAAATATGTATCTTCCACAGATGGATTCTTAGTAAGGGAATCAGCCAGAGATTGGCCGTTTATTTCCTTCTGAGGTACAAACTAGATATAAATTTGTTGCAAAATAACTACCCACAATGCCAAATGACTTTTAAGCATAGGATGACTGAGGATAAATTTTAGTGGGTTATTACGAGATACCAATTAGTCCTCATGGTGTTGCAAGTAGTGTCTCAATTTCTGAACTATAAAGATTAATGCGAGGAAACACTTCTCAATACTTGAATACTATGTTTCTGAATCAAGCAATGATTGACTGAGATAATAAAGGTTGTTTTCATTCCATGAATCAATCATTTGGCTGATAAAATAATAGAGTGATCTCTCTAAATCTTTGACATATAGAATAAGTGGGTTTCCTTCAATGGGAGGCATCAATACTGGTGGACTCAAGAGATATTTCTTGATGGAATTGAATGCTTCTTGGAAATCTTTAGTTCATTGGTAGGTGACACCGTTCTTCATTAATCTGGTGAAGGGTAAACACTTTCCTACCAAATTGGTGATAATGCACCAAATATTGGCGAAGTTTCCTTGGATCCCACTTAATTATTTTAAATTTTGAGGAGGTGAAAAAACAAGGTTTATTATTTTTTCTCCAGAATTACTTTGATACCATGATGGCATAAAATGAAGCCATAGAATTTTCCTAAGGTTACCCTAAATGCACATTTGAATGGGATCATCTTCAGAATTTGTTGCCGAAGATTATTGAATATGGTTTCCAAATCAGCCAAGTGATTGGAACATTCTCTGTATTTGACCACCAAATCATCCACATAAAATTCAAAAAAATTTCCGAATAAGGGTTAATGATATGGTGCATGGTACGTTGGTATGTTTCACCTGTTTTCGTTAAGCCAAAGGGCATTACCTGATAGAAAAACACACATTGAGGGGCTCTAAAGGCTATAGATTTTTCATCCTCTGGGGCCATACATATTTTATTATACCCAGAGTATCCATCCTTGAAATAAAGAGCTTCATAGACAGCAGTTTCATAAACTAGATGTTCTGTAATCAGGACTGGAAAATCATCTTTTGTTCAATACCGGTTAAGATCTATGACATCAAGGCAGACTCTAATTTTTTCATTCTTTATTTTAACTAGGAAAATATTAGCCATCCATTTTGGACACTGAACATCCATGACAAAGCTATCCTTTATAAGCTTATCTACTTGAGCTTCAATTTTAGAGGCATGAGTTAGGTGTGTTCTCCTTGGTGCTTATTTAAATCCACGATTTTTTGCTAGAAAACCCAAATTATGGGTGGATAAATCAGGATTAGGACCTGGTATATCTATAAAATTCTAAGAAATTATATCTCAATGTTTCTTTAGAAATAATTACACACCTCTTTCTCTTCATAGGTTTTGGACACACTTACTATATTGGGGCGTGGATCTTTTTTGATACCGAGATTCATTTCTCTGAGCCCATCTACAGTGGTAGAGACACCTTCTTCAAAGTCTGGAAGAGAATCCCTGATATCTTCATCTTATTCTTCATTATTTGTTACCTCTTTTGTTTCCATTTTCATAGTAAATTACAAGGAAAAACACCCAGTGTTAGGGGAGGAGTTAGTATTTGAACATCCAGAAGAAGAGATGACCATATCTGACCCTAATAATGACGAAGGGTCTTTCTGTGGTGATAAATAGGGATTGTTGGATTGATAATAAACATTCTTTTCTTCCCATAGAACTGCTAAAATTTCATCTACTCTGATTGATGAAGTGGAGGCTTGTTGAAGTTCAGAAGTTGAAATGAAAACATCTCCATTTAGGCTTCCATCATTGCATGGTGTATCAATAATTTCTCCAATGTGGTCCAGCTCAATTTCCACAATTTACATTAAGGAAATTATTGGATAAGTCATTGGATTTGGTTTTACTTTTTAAATATGAATGATAGGTAACACATAATCTATGATCAAATGCATAAATGTATTTGTTGGGATCTTTTCCGGTTCATTTGGAGCATTAAATCTGGTTATCTCCTTTGTCACGGGCTTTATTCCTTTTGTGTGATAAAACTCTACCCCAATGTATTGAGATTCACATTTTCTGAACAGAGCCTTGTCACCATACAATTTTCTGATTTGACCATTGAAACAGAAATTCAGACATTGGTGATATGAAGAGGGTATGGCAGCATGTTGATGCATCCAAGGCCTTCCAAGTAGAATATTAAAGGTTTTGTCCTGATGAACAACTGAAAAATCTGAATTAGACACAATATTTCTAAATTGAGTTCTGAGTGTAATTTCTCCCAAAGGTTTTCTTTCATTCATTTCATATCATTGCAACATTAAAGTCGAATGAGATAATGTCATATTCAGTCAGGCCCAATCAATGAAGTGTACAAACGAGAATAACATTGACCCCAGAGCCATTATCAATAAAGGATCATCAAAAGTCTATGTCATTGACCATGAAAGATATATTAGAAGGTCTAATATTTCCATCTACTACATGGTATTTATCTTCATCTGTAAAAGATATGACTGCATGGCATTATGCAGAATCATTCTATATACGGTAAACCTCAGCAGTAGCAACCTCGGTTTCAAATTCATGAGTACTGAACAAGGCCTCAATGAATGCTTCTCAAAGATCCTTCGACAGATTCAATGCATCCAAAATTGGTAAACTGGCTTGTACCTAAGCAAATTGTTTCAAGACATCATACTTTTGATCCAAAGTTCTATGTTTCATAGCATGGAGATATAGTTTTTCAAGTTCTTTGGAAGTTTACATTTTCGATATAGATGTACTCTGTATCAGAGAAGAAGCTGGAAATACTTTTGGTTTTGGTAAATTATACTAACTAAGTCTATTCATATTTTGAGAAGAAGATTGGGTGGTTTCAAATAGGTCTTCCAAAATAATTATTTCAGAACTGAACCTGTATTTCATGGAAGAAACTCCTTGTTCTTATTGAGCCCACTAAAGGGCCCTTCCACGAGTTTCTTCCGCATAGATGGTTCGAGAAGTGGTAGAGATAGAATAATGGTTTCTAGAATTCCCACATCTTCCACTATATCCTTGATCTGGGCCACATCATCTTGTTCCCCAATTAGGTGTATGAAATTATGGCTCACTATAATCAGAATCACCAATGGCATAAGGATCTATTAAAAGGATTACATTAACAGAACCAAAGATCATTTCTTTATTTGACAAAGATTCTTTTTATAGGTTAATATTGGTATTACCATTTGTTGGGTTGGTGCCCATTATTTTGAAATGGATTCCATAAAATCTTTCAGGGTCAAGGAAAACTTTGGCCTTGATACGAGTTCATCTTCTTCTGATTTCTCTTTGTCTCCATGATAACATTTCTTCTTGGAGGAATGGCCTTTTGGGGAAGTTGGTTTTACTCTAGAAGGATTGGTTGAATACACAGTTTTTTGTTTCAACTATGTTCATAAAATAGCATGAGTCTAGTTGATCATTTTCCAGATTATCCAATCATCATTTTTTTGCCCATTTTTACGTTTAACCTCTTTCCATTCTCCCTCTTCCTCTAGATTTGTAGCAGTAACACATGCTACTTGATTTGATGAACTTTTCAATTTCACATGTTGAGAGTCTACCATCTTTTTCAAATGGTATTTAAAAACAATTCACTCTTAAATGGGGTTTCCCAATATATGATTAAAGGGACATTAATTCATACAATCTTCATCTTCATCTTTATTTGGCTTCTTCGACCTTAGAAACTGAACCAAATTGTTTTCTGAAGCTGCGATGAAGTAGTTAAGAAATTTTTCGTTATTTAAAGAATAAATATTATTCATTAATTTGTCAAACTATTTCTATCATTGATCTATTTTATCATATTGATGAGGTGGTCATTACTGGTGATTCTCAAGAAGCGGAGCCCTTAGATGTGATGATGGTTTTGATGCTGAAGCAGGCAGAGGTGCCTGCATGAGTGTGATTGTAGAAGCATCTGCCTTTCATATCCTCCTTCTCTAATCTGGTGCAATTACATGAGTTTTAGCCTTATTTTCAATAATATAATCTTCTATCTATTGGGTGATCGAATTATGGTTTCTAAACACTCCTGTGTATTTCACAGCGATCAATGGTGTGCGTAATTTGTCACATAGATTTCCCACATAGATTGGCAGCAACTCTTCACGAGGGAGTTCTAAACATAAGGAATATGTTAATCCTTTCCATCATGAAATGAAATATAAAACTCCATCATTCTCCCTTTGTCTATAATTAGTATGATAAAAAATTGTCATCTTGGGTAGCATTAAGCTAAATTGAAGAATGAATTTCTGACTGAGGCCTTCCCATCCAATAATTGATCGAGATTGTAAGCTTTTATACCAGACAAAAGCTGGTCCTTCTAATGACTACACAAAACCCTAGATGATAAATACTTCTTTTTGATGAGATGTACCCATCATAGGATGACAATGAGAAACAATATGGGTTAAGTGTTGGACCGGATCACCCTAACCATTAAATATTGGGAATATGGTATTCACAAAATTTTATGGGGGAGGAATTGCATCCACCCATTCAGGGTATGCATTCTTTTCAAGCTGAATTGGTGCATGTCTTTCCTCCATATCTTCTAATTGAGCCGTTAATTCCTCAATTGGGTTAATAAGCATCTGGGGAACATCTGAATGAGCTAAAACCTATGAAAGTATAGAAACTGGTGCTTGAGCTGGTGGAGCGATCGGTAAAACCACTGATGGTGGTGCTGATACCGACCTTGGTTGTATACCCAATAAAGGGAATTCATTATTTTCATTTTTAGTTACTAAAAATCCCATTTTCTGAGGAGATCCTATATGATTTGTATGTTTAAGACATAGTTGGGGATACTGCCTAGTAGAAATACTGTTTCGAAGTAACTCTTTGTCGAGTCTTTTTAACACCTTCATTTTCTCTTCATGTGGTAAAAAGCTCTCTTCATGTTAATGGTATTGACCTTCTCTAGTGGAAAAGTGAGATACAATATGAATTTTTCATTTCCCCTTATTAGATTCCTTTTTGAGAGGGAGGAGTTGGTTATTTGAAGGAATACCTAGATTCTAGGTCAGCCTCTGATTTCGAGTATGCACACCTTCTCCATTTGACTCTGTGTGTGCCATATTATTGAAAAGAACATCATCTTATGATTCCCAAGAACTGGACTTATTATCTAATAGATATTCTGCAATGGTGTAAAAAACATTCACTGACGCATAATGCATTAATGGCATTCTGTCAAGGTTTCTACTATATCGTGTCCCATGGTGTCTTTCTTGAGACACCATTCTTTTATGTGAAGAATTACCTAAATTTTTTTGGTGGATAGTAACCTGAAGGGAATCCTTGGATAGTCCAGTTGTATGCCTTCCTTGTGGCATCTTTCCTAATCAAGAGAAAACTAACTTTCGTTGAGGAGGGGATTGCAGATGCTTAAAAGCCCCCAACCCTGTAGGCTGGGGAAATTCTTATTTTTCTTTTTCAAATCCTTGAACATTATTTAATTAATTTGAAGGTTGAATTAAATGATCCCCTAGCCTAGAAAGCTGGGGTGACTCTTGATCTTCTATGGCTGAAATTCGTGAAACTTCTCTTCTGATATTGCATATTTTGGTTTGGACATTAGCAGGGTGCATAATTCGACAATTACATAAATCACCTGTTTTAGAAGATCATTGTTTTATTTCAGACATTTTCATCCTCCGACACCTGACATTTTCTAAATTGGATACCTATTCAAGATTTTCATATTCTTGATGTAAAAGTAGCTCCACAACTTCTTTTCTGTGTGCCTGATTCTGATGAGAACTGGTTGAGGCCTGTTATTGAGCGTGCATTTGATTTCATACAAAACATATTTATTGTGGTTGTCTATGGGAAATTACATTGCAAGAAACCACTTTAGGTGGACTTTTCTGATTTTGGAGTGTAGTAAAATGAAATTCTCCATATGCACCCCATCCTCTGATGAAAAAATCAGACGGGGAATCCGAAATTTACTGGCGTAGTCTCTTTAGAGCATTGAGACATGCATGCTAAAGGGTTCTCTGATGTTTTTTAACCTTTGGATAATCGGAAACTGAGAGAGATACCAAGTCAATTTGGCATTGAAACCCTTCTATTACCTTTACAAGATTTTGATATTCCACATAATATATGACATTGGTTTTTAAATAATGAAGATTTTTTCATAACTAGAAATGAATTTCAAAAATTCAATCTTATGTTATCAATTCTAGAATGTTTTAATGAGAATTTTTCAAAGTCTATAACATGATTGGGATTTCTCCTCTAGCAAATTGTTTCCTCATATTTAACACATCTTCTTAATCATTCACAAGAGGCTTCTCCAATTGATTTATCCAGAGTGGATGTTCTATATTAGATGATAAATGAACTAATGGAGGTTCGAAGAATGATTGTTCCCTTAATAATTCTTCTAGTGGTGAATTTGTTTCAACCGTAAATAACAAGGCATCAGACATGATTGGCTTTGTGTTTTCATGTTCGTTTAGATAGGAGTTATTTCTCATCACTACATCGTCAATTATGGAATTTTCTTGACATTCTTAAATAATACTGCAGAGAGGAAATTCTCAAGGAATGCCATCATGGGGAGGATCACCACGATGGATTACAGCAAGGGAATCATCCTCTTGCTCTGTGGTTTTCTGGCCACATAGATGGTTGTTGTGTCTCTCATCTAGAGATAGGCACTCTGGATTGACCAAATTATCATTATGTAAGACTTCATGATGAAGTGTAGGATGAGGAAAATCAGAATTACAACAACCACTCCCATAATTTGTTAATGATTGGATATGATCTTGAGCGGCAATAGATAAATGTCTGAGGACATCAATAACACCAAAATTAAGAAGAGAAAAATTGCATCTTAGCTCTTGATGTTCTAACAATTCCTGGTGAGACATCTTCTTGGATGTTCTCTTATACATATTTGGAGTCACTTTCTAGGAGAAGTGGTTATCATGGATAGGTATATGTTCCTGCCTTGGTGTGGTTACCATAATGAACCGATTACCTCCAATTGGAAAGGGTGTATGTTCCTTATCCTATTTTCCATATGATATGGGGGAGTATGCCCCATGTCCCTCCTAAACTGGAGAAGAGGTGTGTATCTGCTCCAGGATGGTATGTCGATGTGTCATACCATGAGTGGGGATAGGTTTATGTGACTGTTTCACTGATACTGTTGAAGTAGTTGTTAAAATATCCTGGCATGCTTCCTGAATATGGGCAGGGTTATGTTTCTTCCCTTTCACCATTGATAAGATGTGATTGGTGACTGCAGCAACTAGAATGGGAAAATACATCCATTCTGTATCTAGAGTAGGTGTATGTTCCTGATCATGTATTCATTTTCTTGTCAATGGATATTGACAGTACTCATGCATGGGGGTAGAGAGTTGGGTCTGCCCCAAATTTGATGCCAGAGCTTATGAATGACTTCTCTAGGTGCTTCCAAATGATACAGTTGGAATGCTTAATGTACATTATAATGTGTATGTGCATGTTGGATATTTTCCATCAAGTATGGTTGATAGACTTCCATCAATATTGAAAAATGAGTCTGCTAACAGAACTGGTGATTGTAAATAGGTGTATGTTCCTTCTTACCAATTTACACAACATTATGATAGAAAACATATTTAAATGTAGTCAGATGAGCCTTCTAACAAGATGATAACCTGTAAATAGGTGTATTTCCTATTTCACGGTGCTCCACTGGGTTATCTAGTGTGATTTGGGGGTTGCTGTCAGATGATTTTGCAATGTAGCAAAATTAGGATGGATGAGTGTATGTTCCCGCTCGTTTTTTTCCATTGAGTTAAAATGATGGAATTATCTGGAGGAGGCAGAGGTGAGAAACTGCACCCAATTTATCATATGTTGTCTCTATGAGTTTGTCTTGCATGCCCGGGTATGAGAGACTTGGTCCAAACGTCCATATGCAACACCTCCCTCAAGTTGGGGGTACACTACCACATGATTCTGGCGGTGATTGCGGGTGGGAGCCCTTAGTATGAACTCCTATTTCTTGAAATAAGGAGTTGAGTGACATCTTCATCCATATCCCTATAGTATTTAAGGGATTTATTGTTGCGTTCTAGGGATAAATACCCAAAACGGATTGAAGCAGTGGTTGGCATCATTTTCTTCTTGATTATGGTTCATCGTTGGCTAGATGATCGAGGATTGTTGTTGACCTGGAGGGCCTATCGAGAAACCTCCAAGTCAGGATTGTACCATACTGGAAATATTCCTTTACCAATACATAAGAGACCCAACATTGAAGATGTTGGGTTGGTGATGACATCCATCATGTATTTGGACATCCAGCTTGAGTAGTGGTCGGGATGTTCACAAATGTTGTATTGGAGAAATCCATTCTTGGGATTGAAGGGAGTTCTGTGGAAAACGTGAATACAACAAAAATAACTATTAAAACAACATCTTTATATATGGATACAATCATGATTAATTCCTTTGTATGGCCTTCCTTTATCAATTGATAGGGTCCTAAAATATGGGTAACATTATTAACATGTTTAATGATTCACGTCCGGTTCACCATTTTTGTTTCCTAGTTCCTTGTAATATGTGTTCTAGTTGTAAGAATCACTATTTCCAGGCGGTTTCCATTTGAATTATTTATGGAACCAGAAACATCCAATAGTTCTTTATCCAAAGGGGACCTTCTTTCTAATGGCAGGCATTCGTTATGTTTGAACTTTACGGTATTTAAGAACGTGCATTGGTCAATATGATTGGAGGTCAGACTCATCACAACCTTCTTGGGGGAATTGTTGTCAACTCAGGGACTCTATTTTTAAATTTAATATATTTTAATGAATCCTTATTAATTCACCAAGTATATCATAAGTATACCATGCAATTTACAATAACTTATTAACATTGGTAACATTTAGAATCATTAGTATTCATTTTATGTTCTTAATTAATGGAAACATTCATGTATTTTAGGTTTTCCATCAAAGGGATCATCTAAGATAACGATTAGATATTCTTTTAATCATCATTGTGATGATACTATTTTTAATGCAACTCAGTGGGGAACTATGGAATTTGATGTCATCGAGGGAGAAAAATGTTTTTTTATCTTGTGATTGTGCCCATCAAATGGGCTACCTACGTATCCTTTTGAAAGGAATCAAAATTCTCATAGTTGGGTGTCACTTAATAGGACACATCATACCTTTTAAGTTCATGTGATAAGGAACTCTATGTGGAATATTCTTGGTCAAATCTTAATGTGGGACTTATACTAAAGAATCTAGAGGAATATGGAAAGGGTATAAGTTTCCAAGTAGGATCATATCCTATTGGGAATATGGCCAAAGGAGAACATGGTTGATTTGAAGTGTAGCGTTTGAACCTCAAGGAGGCTTCCTACGTATCCAATATTAATCGGAATCAAAACCCACATAGTTCAATTAATTTAATAGGATATTATGGTCCTCTGAGAAAGATGATTTTGGTGCTTACTTCCTAAAAAGGATTCCTTGATTATTTTAAGATTGAATTTGGGGATCATTTCCTATGGAGGATTCCTAGTGAGCTTGGGCCTTGAGACAACTTCCTACGTATCCAGGATTGAATAAGAATCAGAGTTATCATAATTGATTTGGATGATTGATTGTGCGCATGTTGTAACCATCACATATCTCTAAGCCCATGTGGGTCATGCACAGTGCAATAAACCAGAGGATGTGACAGATTCAACAATGATACTTCACACTTTACCTCCTCTGCTGATGGAAGAGGGCATGCCGACCATGGAAGAGGGTGTGGCGATGAGTCATCCCTTTATTCTATTGACATTGGACAAGGGTCCAATGTAAGGAGGAAGGGATGATGGTGATGGGATTACACAAGGATGGTTGCCCAAAAAGATATCCTAGTAAGAAAGGGAGAATTCTCCTTTTCCTGTGCAGAAAAGTAAGTGTGAACTGTACCTTCCCTACTAGAGACCTAAGGTTCTAGGTAACATCATTGAGAAAGGAGAGGCCAATACACAACCCTCCTTCAAACAGAGAACTTCCCAAAAACATTTCTGGTAGAATGTTCCATGTGACTGCGGATATACAAACCAACAGACATTCCATAAATCCTAACCCCATTTTGAATCAACTGTGGGAAACCACTGACTGTGGAAATACAAACCCAAATTAGATACACACTAATGTTCCTTTCCCAAAGGATTGATATGTTAGGAGTTTTTGGTAGAGGTCTCAATAGAATCCATTTCAAACAAGGGAACCAATGAATAAGAAGTATTTCCATGAATGGATGAGGATGGATTGATGGCTTGAAGACTGAAGAGAGTGAAGAGAACAATTCAATCAGAGAGGGGTGGCCAAGTAGAGAAGGGCGCACATGTATGGTCGTAGAAGTACACATGGAATACCTGATGTTCACATAAGCTATGAACAAACCTGTATAGAAATACTTGGGAGAGACCTTGGTCAAGACTTCAAAAGTATTCATAGGTGATTCAAGAAGTGGGGTGCTCGAGTTCCTGTCAGAGGAATGGGAGGTGCACAAGTATTTTTCACCTAGGGAGCTTGGGAACTTTAGGCACACATGTGTAATGGTTTTCAAACACTAAGAGGACATAAGTCCAATTTTCCAACCTTAAATCCTCTGCTCAAGTTGTTGAAGAACTACCTTGAATGTTTCAGATGACTAGGGCAATGTACTATGGAGGCCAGAGCAGCAATTGGGCTTCAATGAAATTCCCCCTTTTAAATGGGGCCCCCAACGGTCTATTTATAAGAAAATAACTAACCTTGGGAAAAATATGTTTGGAGTGAAAGTGACTTTCATTCCAGATAGGAGCATGCAAGTAGGTTGCGTGATAATTTTGGGCACATAAGTTGGTTGCGTGCCTTTGGTGTTTTGGATTGACTAAGGTTATTTAAAATTCATGCCATAAAAAATCATGATTTTTCTTCATGTATTTTCTTATTTCTTTCTAGGAGGATTCCCTTTGTTATTTTTGATACTCTTTGATGGAATTGAGAGTCAACATGTATATACATGTAAGTTGATCCATTTAAAAATCCTCTTTATTGTAAATGAACTGTGAATTCATTATAAGATGATCCATCAAAACCCATATAGAATAATTCCCACATTATATCTTGAAAAGACCAAAAAAAGTCCATGGTGATGTTTTCCCATTTTTATGTAGGTATGGGTACTGGTTGAATCATATCCTTGGATTTTTTCTTTTCCTCTTCCATTTGATGACATACAATACATCATGATGTAAATTCCATGATCTCCTTTTGCATTATATCCTACAAATAGTTTTTGAATTGATCTCGAAGTATATTTGTGATTCCTTGGTAGATGGGGATGTTTGATCTATGTCCACGATCAAAAAATTCTATCATTAGCTCAGGATATTATATTACACATATTGTTGAACCCAATCATACAACATCATCTTCTTTAACACAGAACATTGAAGATTTCCCTTGTCCTGTAGTTTCAATTTTCTTCTAAATTCCCACTGCATCACTTAGAGAATCCTTTAACCAATCCATGTTAGGTAGTACATAAATCATTTTTGAATGTATTGATTATGTTCCTTCCTTTTTTATTCCCAAATCCATCCTTCACAAATCAATGAATATTGGATGCCTACGAATTCTCATCAACGAAAAAATTACTGGACTGTTATTCCTAGAGAATATTCCACTTTATTTGTTTTCCTATGATGGTAGTGGATTGAGAATTCATACACCTTTATCATCTCTAGTCATCTTTATTGGATCACATTTATCTTTTTCTGTGTGAATGCATAATTGACACTTTTGTGATATGTAAATACTTCACACTTCTCCCTAAAGAGATAATGCCACCAGATTTACATATTCAAAATCATTGTATCCAACTCCAAACCATGAATTGGGTAGTTTTATTCGTGAACATTCAACTTATTTTTTGTATATGATCTGAAATTTTCATTTTTAATTAACCCATAACATAATCCTTTCTGCAAATCATCACTAGATAACATGAAGATTTCTCCACTTGTGGGTAGTTGGACAATAGGGATAGTGACAAGCCTTCTTTTAAAATACCTTAAGACATATTTATAATCATCAGTCCATGAAAAATTTGCTACTCTCAGAGTTATCCTGGTATAAGGGTTTGAAAATAATGATATATTTCTAAAAAAACAGCGATAATACCCAACTAAGAAAAAGCAACTATGAATATGTGTCACGAATGTTGGTTTAAAAAATACTTTAATTCCATATATAATTAAAGGGTATATAGACATCCTATTTCTTGTGGTGATATGCCCTGAGAATGAGGCTTGTGTTAAATAGAATTCACATTCGTTGTACCTGGAATAAAGATTCCTCTTTTATAAGGTCTTTAGAATAGTCCTCATATTCTCCTCATTCTCCTCCGTGATTTTGGTTTATATTAGAATATCATCTATGAAGACTATCAAAAAAATATTAAGGTAATCTCTAAAGACACTATTAATCATGCCCGTGATGATTTCTTGGGAATTAAGTATTCTGAAAGGAATCACTATTAACTCATTGTGTTATTACCTTGTACAAAAAGAAATCATGGTGGTATAGTCCTTCATCACCCTAAAATTGTAATATGCTGACCATAGATCCACCTTGGAGAATTATTGTGCTCCAAATTGAGGATTGAACAAGTCTTAAATACTTGGAATATGATAATTTTTCTTTATAAATATCTTTTTGAGCTCATGATAATCAATGCAATGTAACTTTCATACATCCTTCTTCTTGAAAAAGTGGACAGGCGCACCCCACTATAACGCACTTGGTAATATGAACCCTTAATACATATTATACAATAGATATTTCTTCAACTACTCATGTTTGGAAATATCAATTCAATATTGAGTTTTGGATAATAGAAAATCCCCAGGTATATGATAAATTGAAATTTAACATCTCAAATAAAAGGAAAACCAGATAATTTCTCAAGAAACACATCATTTTATTCCCTAACAATGGGAATTTATTCAAGGATGATCCTTTCCATAGACTCAATAAATTTAGCTACATATTCGTATACATAGGATAATAATATTCATCTTAGAGATGTTTGTTCTAAATAATATGCATCCATCTCCTTGAATTTGTATATAATCTAAGGATGATTCACAATAAACAGAGTGATTTCCTTCTCATGTAAATATGCATTTCCCCTATATAATGAAATAAAATCCATTCATTGAATTGAATAAAATTACCCTAAATTTCATATGAAAATATTCAATAGAAAATTAATCCCAAAAACCATGGCAAGAAATTAGTCATATTCATTGGATGCAATAATCTTCACTTTATTCATTTTCACTGAAAATACTGCATAAAATTTTTTTGTTGGTGTTTAAATAGTTGTACTAAACTTTTCTTATATGAAGGAATTCATAGAACCATAATTAAAAATTATTTTCACTATTAATTAATGAATAACTTGAATACATATCACCAATTCATTTTCAGGATCCACCTCGAAGGTTGTGATGCAGAAAACTCGTTATTGCTAACTTGGAGCTTTTTGGCAGTCTTCAAGAGACATTTTATAAATAAATTGGTTTTCAAAGTCTCATTATATGTAGTTTTAGAAATGAACAATGAATTGAGGGTTAAACATATCATTCCTTTACTCCAACATAATATCATGTTTCTCTATACGGCAATCGCTATTGATGTGACTTCCTTCCCAAACCTAAAGCATTTCATCATCCCCTTTTGTAAATTTTTGGTGTTCTTCGTTCTACACCATTGACACATGGGATGAGGAAATTTCATGGATCCATTAGATTTAACAGTCATACTTCCAAAATTAAAATTCAATTTCATCTTTTTATTCACATGATATTTTTCAGATTTACAAATCATCATTTCAAATTTGAGGGCAAATCAGACAATTTCGTTATAGATATAGAAGTCATAGATCACTAGGGGTATTAATAGAATAATTTTTATACCTCCAAATAAGTAGTCAACCTTTGAAATGTGGGTAATGAAAATGGTAGATTCATATCATATAAGTCTTTTGAGGTATCTCTCATATGCCTGAGTATATTCGTCATATTTTTACGTTTGGGAACAGAAATCCTTTTAGATTTTATGTTAATGAGTTTGATGAAAATAACTATCAAATAACTTTTTCTAGATTTTCCTCCACCCCATTAAATCAATCTATTTCTCATGATTTGTATTCTAGGTCAATTTCCACCCATGATCAGCTTTTCCCTCCATACAATAATTTTCCATTAAAACATTCTATTTTGTGGAAAATTGAAAGATGGGTCAGATCTTCTCAATTGAGATGTTCCATTGTTTCATGATTAAATGATATAATGATCCAATGAAAGATAGGGGCCTTTTTTGTATGATGCTTTCAATCATAGCTACATATCACTTAGGGGCATGTGGATTCTCCACATGATCCTAGTTTCTATTTATAACCTGAGTTTCTTGAGAGAGTTTCATCATGAAATTTTTTATTCCAGTTGCAATCGGGTTGGGAATCATGTTGGTTCATTCATCAAATTCTCTTCACATTGATTTTTTACATGATTCCTCATATTTCCAGCCATTTTCTATAATTAATGGAAAATTAGATATTATTTTTTTTAATCAATTGAACATGTAAAATGGAATCCAATGAAATTAAAGAGGAACCCAATAAATTACATTTATTTAATTAAATTAATAATTTCCTAGATTCAACATATGTTTACCATGATCTTTTTACTAACATATAATCTTATGGTTTTTCCCCTAATTGTGTCTTCTAATATGGTTATGAATTCAACCAAGAACAGCCCCATGGAGTGCCAAACCAGGAGCACAGTAAGGCCTATTTATGAGTACTATGTTTGCTTGAGTAAGGCACATGAGACCATGTCATAGTTGTTAACCATATGTACATTAATTCTAGAGCCACATACCCTCGTAGTATCCAAATTGCAATGTGTTTAGTTGATAAACCACTTAATATTTACATACCAAAATTTATGAATGTTTTCCTATACTTGTATTATACCCAAGGATTTCGTGGTGTTTTTCTTATTATAATCCAAAAAAATAACAAAACATTTCCTAAGATACCTCCTATAACAACTTTGGACTTTATTTAACATTAAATATTTATTTACTACATAACATTACACTTATTACAACCCAAAATTTTAATATGTATAGTGTATTTAGGAATTATGAGCATTACATAACAACATAAATAGGTAATACGACATCTTTATTGAATACATCATTAACATGAATGGAATATTCCTTTATACTAAACACTATATGAGATAACATGGGGATATACATTAGAAATGGGTGATATATAAAGCCCGGAAAGGGAATAAAAAATAAATATTATGAAGAAGATAATACATATCAGAAAATAGTGATATAAAAGTGGACTAAAAGGAACATGAATATTATTGCATGATATAGCATAATAATCATAACATGAGAAATGTTGAAACATCTTAAAACATTACATCAAAAAAATAGACCAAGGATACATTAATGAAATCATAATATACAAAGTCCCATAAGCTAATTAGGTTCAATCCCAATCCCAAAATTAAATATCATCATACTAAACATTACCCAACACATTGGCATGTTATATAACTTTGGGAGGACCCATTATATTCATTTCATTATCTTGCAATTGTGTTCCAAATAGATCATACCGCATGGATTCATTCCTCATAATAAATGTTTCCAAGATCAAGGATCCTGGAATACATAAAATAAAGTCCAATTTATAACAAGTATAAGTGTATAAAGTTGAATACCATTAATATGAAATGTGTATTATATTCACAGCGCAAATATTTTGGCATGGAAAATCATGGTGAAATTTTGGAAACATAACGACACCAATTAAAAAATATTAAAAATTTGTTGATGATAGAGAAAGTGGAATCTTAAAATAAATACATAAAATTTTATTTAATAGGGACATGTAAAACATAAACCAACATTTGAAATTTTTATCATAAGGTATTGGATATTAAGGAATCATGAATACAAAAAATAATCTTAACTATATTTCGGCCAGGTGACAAGTGTACATAAAGGATCATGGGTTAAATAATGAGAGTGAAAAAGGGATCTCATAATTTCTAAATTAAATTTTATGCTAAGGGCTATATAGATGAATATATTTCAACAAATGAAAATGGAACTCAACAAACATAATATAAAATATGTTCTTGAATGGAAATGAGAATAAAGAAATCCAGTACGGATTTCAGTATAGTAACAGATTAGGTAGAGGTCAATGTGAGAGAGGAGAAATGATAACTCACTCAAAAAAACATTTACAGTATGATAATTTTTATAAATGAATTTCAATATAATAAATTTAAATTTAAAGTACTAATTTCAAATGAGGTAGCTGAATTGAAAGGAGGGGAGAGGAATCTCATACATTAGTGTTTGACTCCAATGTTGTGGGATGGGATTATTGATATCTTGGGGGCACCTTGGGTGGGCTCTTGAGATGTAAGGATAATTATTTATGTTATAAGATGAGTCTAAATAAATATAAATGGAATGTTAGTTGATTTTATCTAGTAAAAGAGTGTGTAATTATTTAATATATCAGAAAAAATAGGTTATGAACTCTATATAATAAAATAACCAAAATATAAATCCTTCCCATGGTTTCCCCATGGATTAATCCAAATAGGGGTGTTTTCAATATATTATTATCCAAAGGCCAACCATATTTAAATAATTACCTTTCTAATGTTGTGGCGAGTCACACTCTCAAAGAAGTGATTTTAAAATGATAAAATATATTAATGGTTTTGGAGAATTTATAAAGGATTTGTAAAATTAATCAAATACTAATAAAATAGCATTATATTTAAATTTAAAACATATATTTGGTCTTGGAGACCCATTATAGTATTTTTTGCATCATTTTTGTATCATTACAATTTCATAATATAGTGTATATTTATATGTTAATTAGTTTTTACCGGAAAATATGTCTATCTCAAAAAATTATGAAAACTTCACCATTAGAATATCTTTAATTTATTATTCCAAAATTAATATTAATTTGATCAAAATAATTTTCTAAATTTTTTATTTTATCTTTTTAAATAATAATCTATATTTATTGATAAATATTGGGTTTTATTGACAATACAAGATTTCAAACCCTTACATAAAGTACATTTGACTTCATAAAAATTATTCGATTATTTATATTTAATAAAAATTATTTAATAATAATATTTTATTAAAATATTATTTATTAAAAAAAATCATTAATTCCTAAAATAAAATTCCTTTATTGAATTGGAATATTACCTAAAAATAATATTTCTAGTTATTATAAAAATAATTTATAAAGTCAATATAATAGGATGAAATTATAATCATTGATCTATAAAAAATAATGCATATACCCATGTCACTAGGTTCATGATACATATACCTTTAATACACCTTCAAATTCCTTATGAGTATGGTGTGTGATGGTGACACATTCAAGAGGTGGTTTGGAAAAATTGTTTTGGATCATGATCTTGATGGGATTGAACTTCTGTTGTAGATCATATCATTCATTATTAAGTTGTTGGATCTAAGAATTCGGTTAGTCAAGTAAAAAATCATGGTGATTCTATCACCCTTGGAAGTATTTCTAAATGTGATTCGTAGGGTATAATCCTGTTTATTGAGTCAATCACTCCCTTTATCTCATCTAATTGGATTTGTTAAAACCATATATTTATGCTAATCATATGATCACTCTTCAGTGGATATATTATCAATGGAAAAGATCATTAATATTATTTTAAATCCAATGTTATATAACAAAACCAAATAAGTGAATGTGTTTTCTATAACTTTATTAATTAACATGACATTTAATAAAATCAAAAATGTAATTTTTATATATAATAGTTTAGTTCGTTACACTGCAAGTTTTGGATGAGAATAAATTTAAATAAATGAATTTTATTATTTTTTTAATCATTGTGTTTTATTCCACATATTCAATCTAATCAAATGTTCTTCCTTCATATGTTGGGTTGTTACATTCCAACATATATTAATATATTGACTTCTCCCAATTTAATGTTTCTCTTAAACAAAAAGTGTCAAATATTGGAACATTCATTTGTTGAAAGCCTACATCATTAAAATATTCGATAAAAATCATCTTAATAATAGAGAAAAGGAATTAAAAATTTCATATGAAATAACAAATAACTTGGTTTATAAGTAGGAGAACATTAGTGGCATGTGTTGCTGTGGAGACGGGGTAGAATTATAAATAATTATTGAGAGTGATAGAGATCATTGATCATTAAAAGTGAGTGATCAATGGAAAGTTAAGGTCCTCAAATCCATAAATATATTATTATTTAAAAGTCCATTTTATTCATCAGATATGAGTGTAGTAGAATAATTTTTTTAGTATTATTTTCCTCAAGTTGATGAATTATTTTACTATTTCAGAATATAAAGAAATATATTTAATTTATATATTTCTATTTAATATGCACAATTTCAACATTTTGGTGTGCCTTGATCAGTTTCAAACTCATCACCTAATCCATGGAATGAATATCTAGAAATTATTTTTTTATTCTTCAAGCACTACAATTCACCGTTAATGGATCATAAGATCCATTAAGGATTGATTTGTCCTTCCATCTGTCTCCAAATATTTTCTAAAACTAATATTATTTGAAAAAATAATTAATCTCTAAAACACAATAGTAACAATATTGGTTAATCATTAATATTTATCTGTCAAACTATTATTTAAACATATTGACATATTATAATGAACATCACATGGACACGTTGTAGACACATAACCTTGATCTTTTTTTATTTATGGGTTCAAGCCTCGCGACCTTACCAGATGTTATGAGTTGTCACTTGTCATATAGGATATCATATTTATAACAATATATTAAAATAATTCCTATGATTTTATGAAAGTGTAATAACCAAAAATTACCTTGATACTAATTTATGATAAACCCTAAAGGTTACCGATACATTTAAAATTACACCCAAAAAATTAAATGTAAATCTTGATTAAGTAGAATTTTCACTAAAACATATAATAATATAATGTGATGTGTTGAATTCAAAGTTTCCAAATATATCCATAATATTTGTAGGCTCCCATCACATAAATCCTAAAAGGGGTGTTTAATACATTATTTATAAGATAAATATTGAACTAATAAACCCATTATGGTATCTATAACTATTATGTTTAGGAAGAAAAATAATTCTTGTAAAATTTATCAGAACCCTTCTATATATGATGATTCTTATAAAAAACCATTTGTAATAAAAATATCATTAATATAAATTTACATTCCCAATACATAAATACTTCAAAAAATTTATTTCAATATAGGTCCTTCATTTTTCTAAGGGTTATCCATTAGAAGACCCAATTGACTCTGATAATTCCAATTTACCCCACATTATATACAATGAACTATAAAAGCATCCCAAGGATGAAATTTTTGTGCTTCTATCATAATATTCATTTTTTCTCATCAATTCATTGTTTTTCCCTTTAATTCCACACATAAAACAATTTTCCATAAATTTGGGAAACATTCTTTAGTGTCTTTGACCACATTTATGACATGAATGAAATTTAAAATTCATTCCTCAATGGTCTCCACCACACAATATCTCAGAAAAATTAATCATTTGGTTCTGTTATGAGTCCACCAGTTGGTTAAGGTATATATGTTTAATCATATTTTAGGATAACATATTAGGCATAATCATGATCTTTTTCACTTTAATCATTACACAATTCTATTACCCATATTCAGAGCATTTTCATTCATTTTCAATGCTAAAATGATTCCATTGGTCTTCATCGATTTAATAAGACAAAAAATATAATATGAGAAACACAAAACTTAGTGGGAAACCCATATCATCATTTATAGGATGCCTAGATCATAAAACCATATTTTCAGCATGGAAACCTTAGGTTTTACCTATTTCATTCATTGTCATAATCTATTAAAATCAATTTTATTGGTTTATAAATGAAATTTTAATTATCCTGAGCATATCCCTTGAAATAGTTAAACTCGGTGCGTAGTAGTGACTTTTTTCATGTATTGGTAAATCCAAAGTCAAGCCCAACAATCATTTTTTAGAGATTTTACCCCTAGTTACATGTGTTACAAAACCATACCTACTTACAGTACTCATACAAGGATGCATTTTTTAGGATGCACCATAGGGACTATACCTTACAAAAATATTAGAATTATCTTTTATACTAATCATCAAATTAACTCTTAGTGTTATGTTACCAAATAATAGTTTTCAAAATAATATTTCTTAAGGTTTCTACTAAACTTTATTAGGTATCATCTATAATGATCATGACCCTAGTAACCTAGAGTCAGATTATAATTTGTTAACTTGTTCTTAAGATATAAGGAGTCACATCCCAAAAGACAAAATATGTTATTACTCTTGGTAAACAAGATGCATATTTGATTCCCATATTAATTTTTTCAAAACAAATTAAAACAAAATTGTTTTGAGAATATTATTATTTACACTAGAAAATCAATTTATATCATTCATTATACACTTATAATATTTTTAATAAATAAAACAAAATAAGGGAAATCATATATGCTGAAATTAGTTAAGGGATTGTGGAAGCTATCATTAATCAATAATCAAAATAAACATTTCATGTTAAATAACTGAACAATTTTACCATTTAAATAATTTCACTATCATGATTTGATAAGTCATAGTCAATATGTAAAATAAAATATCTGAGCACGCATTCTATTTTTGTCAACAAGTTGATAATGAAATGAATCTATATATATGGTCTGTTGAAAAATATCATGAATGATAATCATTGTATAAATTAAATAGGTGAACATAAATTCCATTTAAAAAACTTTTATACCTTGAATATATATGGAATAATCAATATGTAATTGTAAATAACTGAACTAAAATTCCATTTAATAAATAAATTTATCTTATTAATAGATATGGCATAATATAATGGGAACAATAAAAAAATAAAGAACACATTCCATTTAATAAAATAAATTAGAAACAAAATGAAACCACCGATAATATTATTGTTATAATCTCAAGGATATAAATAATAAATTAATTCAAAGATAAAATAATTCTTAATTTTTGGACATCAGGATCTCAGGCATTATGATACCTCTACATTAAAGACCATTCACAATATCGTTCACAACTATAATTAAAAACCTATTTAACTATATATTATTGATACTTATCATTATACTAATGATGAATCAAGGGGATATATAATTTTGTGCCCCATCCATCACTACATGTCAAAATTATTCTCTATATATTGGATAATTTCACTAATTAGTGAACAATTTTCTTTACCATTAAATATCAATATTGATAAAATAATATATATTTACCAATGTTTACCCGGATAAAAATATAACTAACAATAATGAACAATGTAAATATGAATTATATAAGGTTTTGAAAAAAACATATCTATGTTAATTAGTGAAAATATTCAAGGGAAGTTTAATGACCAATGATCATAGAACAATGAATATTTCAAGGGAATGTTAATTACTAAAAAACAAATCAAGGAAGTGAATTAAAATACTTTCCCTGTACAAAATGATCATAAAACTACCATAGAAATAATATATATGGTATCAATACAACATATTCCAAATTTATTATGTGCAAACTAATGGGTTTTAAACATTGATGAATATAAATACATAAAATGTTCTTGAAAACATTCTTGAGGAAAATACAATTTTCACCATGAAAATCACCTTTTCAAAATAATGGTACACAAAACAATATGAAAATATTTTTATTTGAAAAAAAATTGAATATTATAAAATTATCATTAAGGCATTGAGTTTTTATGAAGGATGGGAATTATTTTCATGTTGTACACATTAAAAGAAGACTTGTTTTCATGTTTTTGGTAAAATCCAAACAAGGCATTATTTTTAAATGACATAAAGACCTCAATAATTTTGATCCTTTCAACCATACATGGATTGTTGGGGTGTCTTCAACATCATTACCAACCCAGAGTATAATAAATGAAGGGTCCCTTCCCACAAGAATGCCTGTATAGATTTTGTCTATTTCAGGAATAGGAAAGGTCTCATCGATCTCAACTTCTCAGGTGACAGGTTCACCTGGTGCAGCAACCAAAGTGGAATCCATCACACATGGAGCTACTTGGACCACTTTATATCAAACATACAAGCCATATCCATCTTATCCAATACAAAGTAAAGCCATTTGGTTCAGGTTTTATCTGTCCACTCTACACTCTTGGTTTCATTGTCTTCCGAGAAGGACCACCATGGAAGATTCGAATACAACTACAAATGGACTGACACCCTGGGGTGTCATGACCAGGTTATAGAACTCTATAATTAACCCTTGCAGTAGAACACATGGGATTCCATGATCATTATACTAAGATGCATCAAGTCCCGACTCCATGCCTTAGAGAAATAGATCCCCCCATTGGTTGTCACATTGTTGGTGTCATGAAAGATGCTGAATGTATTTAGAATATCCTAGAGAAGGTATGATATTATTGGACTCTTGAGGATATTACATGCATGAAATATTTCATTGTAGAAATGATGCTCAAATAGGAATTCTTGTAAATGGAAAAATCCATAATTAAATGGCTTAATCAGGGAAACAGAAATACTTCATTATTCCACGATTGTATCAAAGTGAGCAAGAGGTAAGTTAAAACAGAAATTATATTTTAAGATGGTACATACACAAAGGATAGATATCTTTTTGGAGGATTGGACTATTACTTCTTTGAGGATCTCATCATTGTTCCTAACGCTCCATGTATAATGTGAATCTAGGGAGGGACATGGGGCTCTTTGAGGTGATTCCTAACCCACTATCTTTCCATGAAAATGAAGTGCTAGGATATTTATTAGATGAAAATAATATATATGAGGAAATTCTTGAGACTTAATCCAGATAGTTCCTCGAGACAGGATGGGTTCATAGGATTGTTCAATAGGACCTCATCGGATGTGGTGTAAGATGATGTTTTCGGTCATCTAAATTTTTTTTCAAGGAGGTATCTTACCGTAGGTCTCTTGGTCCACTACCATTTTTTAATCCCCAAAGACAATATCTCCTCCTCCATCATTCATTATAGACTAATGGGAATGTGAAACATCCCATACAAAATCTTGTTCTGCATCATAATCTCTAACCTGTTATTATGTCTCCTTCAGTGGGTATCCA
Source organism: Viscum album (assembly GCA_963277665.1). NCBI lineage: Eukaryota > Viridiplantae > Streptophyta > Magnoliopsida > Santalales > Viscaceae > Viscum > Viscum album. Next base: position 1,396,024,474 of record OY728166.1, read on the forward strand.
TGGATCATCATGGGTTTGTGAAGGGTATCATGATCCCAGGGGGAATTTCACTATCATAAGAGGTTATTAGAGACACTAACTTCAAGGATCATTATTCTAATATGTCCATCAGGTCGGACATGAACAAATCATTTGAACGAGTTGAGTGGGGATTCATTATCAATGTATCAGGAGGTATAGATCCATACTTCTGTAATATGGATATTATCATTATATGTTTCAGATCCTAATGGTTGGAGGTTACATTAATGGGGATGACCATTGGTTTCTTTTAGCCCAATCACAAACTAAGGCATGGTGATACAATTTCCAAAAGACTGTTTAACAATTCTTAAGATGTCCCCAACCACCTCATTTTTAGAAGCATAAATAGTAGATAGATTCTTCCCTATAATATTAGAATGAGATCTTCCACCACATACCATTTTATTTTTGTGACAACACTATCATTTTATTGAATTCAAATAGAAGATCAATTAATAGAATTCTCACAGTGTTGGGGGAGTATTTCCACTGCAGCAGCTAGGTGATCAATAAGGCCAATAGTAACATTTAAATCTCCAATAAATGCTCATTTACCTGTATCATGATGGTCAATCATGACATTCACATGAAAATAGGGGACTTCTCTATGAGTTACCATGATGTCTGTAAGAACTTGGTTTTTCATTCAGGTATATATCCTTAATGTTTTGGTCAAAATCATTACTTTGGACCGAATATGGATTCCCAATGACTTAGAATATGCCTTGGGGTGTCTAGGGAATGTTCGGAGCCACTAACCCATACATTTGAAAAAAACGGCCATGTCTTATGGTTAGAGCTTCGTTAGTGCTCAGTTTGGATAATCGTGCAGATGGAAATTTCTTGACAGAACCAAATGGACTATTTTGTGCAGGATTGTGTGGCCTAACTGTGAAAAGTTCCCTTCTTCGCAGCTAACTATGCATGGTTTGGTCATGATTTTTCAAACTGTGTAGAAAAAAATTTCCAAATCCATTTTTCTAGGTAAAATGTCAAATTTTCCCTTCATGATCCAATTATATACCACCTTATTATCAAATACAAGAACCTACATGATTAACATATTCCTCTCTTAAATTATATATTTTTGAAGTCCAATAGTAGTGATTGAAATATCTTCTTCATCTAGGACCCTATAGATCTTATGTTCATCATGTTGGATGTGCAATGGAATATACTCAAGTTTGTTTGAGCCTTTATTATTCTCTCTTAAAATTGACATAGTTATCAAGGTATGATTATTTTTTTATTTTTTTAGATCTACAACAATCCAAGCCAAATCAAGGGTTGACATCAGAGTAGGATAGTAATAACAGAGTACAGTGTGTGCTATATAACCCATCCCTATATTTTGTTGATTTTGGGATTTTTTGTGGGACCCACTGATTTCATCAGGTTCTGTTTATAGAATTTATATTCCACGATTATAATCCTTTGGACATTATGGATATGATCTTTCTATATATTTGATTCATTTTTGGCATTTACGCACATAAATCCATTCATACCAGGTAGGATTTTATACCCAAATTTTAGTTTTATGGTTTTAACGTGCTTGAGCCACCTTATGGGTGTCCCTTGGCTTATCCTTCCTAAGGATAACCATTTATATATTAAAAGGCTTGTTTATAATGATAATATCAAATTTTAAAGTACCATGTATTCTCACAACTTGACCCAACTAATGTGAGTGCATCAATTTTACAATATAATGTGAAATGTGAATTGAAAGTATACAATATATATGAATTTTTCTTAATGTAAATAAATATTAGTTTGAATATCAATATAAACCCATACCACATTAATGGATGGTTTTGGAATGAACCATGAATATGGAATATGTTTAAAATTTATTAAATTAACTGTTGAAATATACTTTACCATTTCACGCTAATGAAAGGCAAGGCTTGAACCAAATGACATAATTAGAAGGCTGTATACTAATTGAACTTATCACAGTAATAAAAGGAAAGTCTTGAAAATAATGAAATATTACATGACATCATAATTAAATATGAGTTTCTTTACTAATTATCACATTATATTCTAATTGAAGAATTCTAAGATAACTCATGAACCCCATTCTAATTAAAGGATACAACTTTATTATGTTGAGACCCATCTATATCTCTATCCTTTGATATTATTTGGATGCTCGGTATGACAATGTAAGATACCTTAAATATCGTTACAGGATGACTAGGATACACTCCATGGATTGTCCATTGACAAGTAGGTTCTATGGTTCAAGCCCATTCATTGATTAGAAACATTTTACCTAACATGAACTCTATGGACTCAGTGGGAATCTCATTGTGGAATAACTATCACTACAATCCTTTGATTACATTGTTACCCAATTCTAGGATACAATTATTATTGATTTAGAGACCCTTGAGGTCTACATTTTCAGGGTTACTACCATGGTACTTCACTATTAAATATCATTACATGTTTCCTTGTTACAACTTTTAACCTCTGTAATTGTTAACATGTGACTTTTTTGTAAATTGAAAAAAATTTAATAACTAATTGTTTACATGTTCAAACACTAACTGTTGAATGACATATGCACTTGGTTATTTATTGACATTGTACTTATTTACATTATATATGCATGCTTTCACACTATTACATTTCCATTACATTGGCTGAATTTTATAGGCACCATTGAGGGTGGCCCACTGTGATTTATCTCACACCCTGTATGGGTTCCATTTAGTACCCTATGTAGATGAAATGATTACAATTGTTAAAATAGAGAAGAATTAAACTTTGAAAACTTTATTGTTTTTTTATTTAGGATGGATCATGAAGCATATAATCGAGCCTGAGATCAGAATTCTTAAGATAGACTTTTGATTTCCTTTATACTTATATGGATCATGTTATGCTTCTTATCTTGTATCCATGTTTTTTCATTTTTCTAGTGACGTGACATATCACTAGTTGTTTAATTCTATTCCAATTGTTTTATTTAATTTCACTATTGACTTTTTATTTCATTACGCCTTCTATTTACGTATAGTGATTTTTCAATTAATCTATGATTACATTCGTCTAGTTTGCTACAATTTGGTAATGATGTAATAGTATCCCAATGGACACACCCTAGCCCCTCAATAATATTTGGGAGCCTCTAGAATTCAGGGAGATTCACTTGAGTCTGGGTGGCTCCCCAACCTCATGGTACATGGGAAGTGGAATCTGGGTCGGGGACGCCACAAATTGTATTGAGAGTATGTTTTCATTCATAGATTAATATTTAGAGATAATAAATTTGATATTATGAGTCCTATGACATGTTCATAATATATGATTGGGTTTCATGGAACTAGGTTTGGGGTAAAATCTATATTACCCAAAATTATATTGTTTTTCTCCTTTTTCCTATTAAAGATGATATTGTTTCGCCATTAGGTGACACACATGTTTTCGGGAGTAATTGATTATTACTCTGATTAAGGATTTTCTTTCATCATTGTCCAGATGAAATAAGGGAAAGAATAATTATTATATTCTTCATTATAGGAAGTTAGAATTCAAATATCATGTATATTTCTATTTCATATAGGTTCATTTCACTATTTTCATCTATTGATATGCCTTTAATTATTGAGTGATTCTGTGATAGTTAGCTTATTCTTGTATTATTGTTGGTAAATATTGATTGATCTCCTATTACAATTCCTGAGGTGTATGGGCTCTCTTGAATTGGGTTGATTAATTTATTTAATTGATCTACTATGATATAAATTAATGGGTTTCATATCTAGTGATTGGTCTGTGGTAACTGATTTACCAAAAATGTATATCCATTATCAAGTAAACCAAGTCATCTAAAATAAATTGGTTACACATCCCTATATTTTCATTCCATTTTTATGAAATTAAATGGGTTAAACCCAATAATTTATTGTAAAATGAAATAAAACTTAAACTTGACCACTTACCAATACCTAGTCCTGTAAATGGATAGATTGGGTACTATACCTTCGGTAGTGAGTTTTGTTACATTTAGCTTCCATTAGTGATGAAATATTTCATCATAAGAATGTTCTAAGGTGTGTTCATGGCATTTTTAGACCAATTCCACCACAACATCCTCATATCCTATGCCGGGAGGGTGGTGAATACCTTTCTCCAGAAATGTTAGCCCTGAGCTGAAAGTCTTGCCACTAGGATTTCCACATGAGGTAAAACCAGTTGTACATGATATGGAAATTGATGCCCCAGTTCATGATAGTTTCCTTAATCTGAATTCTTCCATGCCTAGTGATCCATGAATTTCATCTACGATGATAGATCAGACTCACATGTTCAAGAATCTGCATCCTCCTACATTTTCAGGGTATGGCGGTCCGTAGGATGATATGTCTTAGTAAGAATCCACCCTATCTATCTTTGAGAATCTGAAGATGCCTCTAGATTGTAGGGTCAAACTTTCTACATAAATGTTTTGGGACTTAGCCAAGCATTGGTGGGGTGTTACTACCCAAGCTGGTCGTCATGAGGGTATGTTTTGGGTTCATTTCCATATTACCTTCTATGATCAATTTATTCCCCAGATGCTGAAAGCTGATAAAGCTATATACTTCAGGCATCTCGAGTATGGTTCTATGTTAGTTATTGAATATTCAGCATGACTCGTGCATTTGTAGTGATTTTCACTGCTTATAGACGGTGGTGAGCTTTCATGTGCTAGATGCTTTGAGGATGGGCTCCAGTATGCCATCCATACGTTGGTGAATCCATTTCACCTAACTAATTTTTATAATATAAAAAATCATGCTCTTATCACTGAGCAGAAAATGAGGGATGAAAATAGTACTAGGTATAGAGTATTAGTGACACAGGAAGCTTGGAGTTCTCTGGTGGTAGGAAAAGTTCCCTCGAGGTTTCTCATTAGAGAATTGAAAACTATATCTCCCATTTAGATAGCTGTAAAGGGTTTCATCAGTCTAGATGATATGGTAATTTGATGTCTTTTGTTGTAGGGAACCACTAGACTATCCGGATTATGGCCATATGGGGCATGTAAAACATTTCTATATGACATTTCCACCATATTCATGTATAAAATGACACACACTAGATCTACCTTTAGGAGAGAGTTATTTTATGCCGCATTATGTGGGGAGTTGGAATAGCACCTGTAGGTTTGGCCGAGGAGGTGGTCGTGGCCATGCAAGCCAGACCCCTAATCACCAACAGAACCAAGAAAGAATTTATGATCATGGTATCCCATCAGTTTCATAGGGATACATATCTGGATAGTTGAATACACTGTAGTTGATACCAGAGGATTAGGCTACTCGACCATCTACAGTTTTAGGTTTCATTCTTCTAGCATCTACTATAGTATCTTCATTATTTGATAAATTTTAATCTAAATCATATATATCTATATCAATTGTGGAATGTATCAGACTAGATATTCAGTATTTATATGGGTTAATGAACCTAGATATGCCGTTAGGGGTACGAACAGATGGTATATGAAATTGTGAGGACTATCCCCTTGGTGTAGGAAAATAACCTTTCTTATTGAACCATGTTTTTATTGAGATGATGAGATTCGATGTCATTCTCAAGATAGACATGTCAGTTCACTATGATTATTCGGTAGACTACTATCATTACATGGTATCTCTTACATCACTAGAGGGAAGGATTTATCTATATAAGGGTTAGTGGTATATCCAGGATAGAAGAGCTTTAAAAATAATCATGGGCTAGGTGGAGTGACTGCGCAAATCGCAAGTCACATCATAGTGGATTAGGCCTTACATCAATATATATTTTCTCCAATAGTGGATCAGTTCAATGATGTATTTCCATATGATATTTCTGTCTTACCTTCTAAGAGAGAGATAGAGTTTATGATCGATAATGTTCCAGGATCAGCTCCAGTGTCCATTTCTTCATATAGGATGGTACCAATAGAGCTTCAAGAGCTCAACAGGTAGCTAGTGGATTTAAAATTTACTGGTGTTCTATTGGCCAGAATATTATCTTGGGGTCTGCCCATCCTTTTTTCTCAGAAACTATATTGAATCTTATGTCTATTCATGGATTACATATGGTTGAACGAGCTTATGGGCAAGAACTGATATCCACGGCCTTTAATAGATGATATCATTTACTAGGTCAGAGGAATGAAAGTATTATCTATGATCATTCTTAGATATGCTTATCGTCAGATGAATGTTATACCATTTGAAATACCTCATATAGATTTTCATTTTTGGTATGGTATGTTTGAGTAACTTGTTATGAAGTTTGGTATTACGAACATGCCCTCATTTTTGATGCCTCTGATAAAAAGGTTTTTCCACACCAATTGGTATTCATTTGTAAAGGTCATTGGGGATGATATCTTCATTTATTCTAAAAACTCATAGAGACCATTAAAAACATCTTGAGATCATTCTGATTACACTTATAGAGCCTAAGATTTATGACAATCTTCCTATGTTCCACTTCTCGAACAAGAAAACCCAATTCTTGGGTCATATTATTTCAAAACCTGGCATATATGTTGACCCAGATAATGTTAGTGTTATAGTTTCCTAGAAGAATCTTATGAACAGGTTTCACATACGATGTTTCTTGAGAATGGTAGGATATTACATGCATTTCATAGAAGACATTTCCAACCTTTCATCATATCTTACAAGTATTATAAAGAAGGTTTTCAAGTTCAAATGGTTAGAAGCATGGGAGAAATCCTTTTATGAGAGGAAAGGGAGGCTTATATCAGCACATATTCTGACTCTTCTGGAGCTTGGTATAGGTTATAGTATCTTCTGTGATGCATCAGGAATCGACATTGGTGTAGTGATGATTCATGAAGATAGAGTCATTGTGTATGGATCTTGGTAGTTGAGGCCTCATGAGTGAAATTACCCAATGCTTGACCTTGATCTAGCAATAGTTTTCAATCACTTACATTAATCAAGTATCTACAATCCTTTTATTTTTGAGCTTTCCTATATTCTTTTGGAAGGGAAATGTATTTGTAGATATGGTGAGTTGAAATAGTCAAACATAGGTTATATGGTAAGCTAGTTATGAATGGAAGTGAATGGCCTTCCTTTCTATGTTGTATATGGATTTTCATGAAAGTCATGAGTAGTCTTACATATCATACTTCACATTTACCTCTTTTATCCTTTAAACGAATAAGGGAATAAAATTTTAAAATCCTAAAGTCTTAGTACTACATAATATTATATTAGGAGATAACCCACATCCAGATTGTTCTATTGATTGAGACAATGTCCTAGGTCTATGTGGACATATCTGGGTTCCTATAGTAATGAGACAAGATTTTATGAAAGAGGCCCTTGATTCTCAGTGGATATTTTATCCAAAAATATTGAAGATGTATCGAAATATGGGAAATCAATATTGGGGGCCTGGTAAGAAATGTCAGATAACATACTTTATCCCTAGGTGTTCCACATTTCAGTAGATGAAGACAGAGCACTAGAGACCTATGAGCTTGCTACAACTGATTATAGTCCTAGAATGGAAACGGGAAGATGTTTCCATTGATTTCATTTTTGGACTAATGAGGTCATCAAGGGTTTGCAGTATTGTTTGGGTTTTCATTGACTAACTAATGAAATCATCTCACTTCATTAATATTCGGGAGACCTTCATAGTTGATTAGATGGGAAAAATATATGTTTGTGATATCATATAACTCCATGGGGATCCTCTTTATATATGTTCAGATACGGAATCTCAATTCACATAATAGTTCTAGTATGTATTAAAATGTTCTATGGAAATAAAAGTGATTTTAAAAACATCTTTTCACCCATAGACCAATGGATATTCAGAACTGACGATACAGGTTCTAAAGGATATGATTTGAACATGTGTCCTTGATTTCAGTGGTTCATTGGAAAGGAATATCCCTCTCATCATGTTCGCCTATAATAACAGCTTTTTGGTGACCAGTCAGATTTTTCCTTTTGAGGCCTTATATTGTAGGCCATGTCGTTCACACTTATGCTAGATAGATGCACGTGAGGAAGTTGTAGTAGTTTCTCATCTCATTCAAGATACATTGAGGCAGGTTTATCTTATCAGAAAGTGTATGTCTAATTCTTAGTCTAAACAAATATCTTAAGAAAATTGTAGTCAATGACTTCTAGAGTTCATTTGGTCGATCATGTTTTCCTTTAGGTATCTCAAATTCTATGGCATTGATGGTTATAGAAGAAAGTGAAACTTTCACATCATTAGGTAGGGTTGTTTGAAATTCTGGAGAGAGTCAGGTCAGTAGCCTATCAGTATATATTATCTCAGAGGTACCATTATATGAATGATGTGTTCCATGTTTCACAATTTATATATTATCATGATGACCCATCTCATACCTTTGATGCCAAGGAAGATTATTTAGACACTAATTCCATATTTTAGGATTATCCAGTACGCATCATAGACCAGGTCACAAAGAATCTATGAGGTCGGTCTATCCCTATATTATGAGGGTTATTGTATCATAGCTAGGTAAAAGATGATACATGGTAGAGGGATGTTTATATATGTGATAAATTTCCTGAATTGTTCTCAAAGAGTGTTTCTCCACCCTTGGAAGGTGAACTATTGGATGAGTTCTTTTAATGGAGGAAGACTGTACAAACCTGTTTTCACACTCATGAATGGATCCTTTGAATTGTAGTTTATATCTTTAATTTTGACATAATAATGATTCCCATTGAGTTATAAAATCTCTTAGGGGTTCTAGGGCAATGTTCAAATACCGAAACCCATTTTTTGAAAAATACTAGGCTTATCACATGGTTATCACATGATTGGGGAGTGGTAATGCTAACCATGCAGATGGAAAATTCTAGACAGAACCAAATGGAATGGTTTACGCACCGTCATGTGACCTAGTAGTGTAGAGTTACCTTCACCCTATGTAATAATGAACATTATCACATGTTTTTTCAAACTGTGCGGACAAACTATACAGTGGACATATTTTTACGTAAAATGTCAAATTTTCCATTAAGGATCCAATTAGATCACCCATTCTTACCTATTATTTGATCTATAGGGAATAACATATTTCATTTTCAAATATTATATTTTTGAAGGCCAAATCTAGGGATTAGAATATCTCCTTCAACCGCGTTTCAATCGAGCATACATTCATCATGTTGGATGTGATATAGAAGTACTAAAATCTGTTTAAGCCTTTCTTCTTCTCTCTTTCTCTCGACCTAGTTATCAGTGTATGAGAATTTTTATCCTCTTCATAGAAATACTCCAATATAAGTCAAATTAAAAGTCGACACTGAAGTTTGAGAGTCATAGAACCCTAAGGTGGGTTGTCGATAACTCATCCTTCGTGTTTGTTGATTTTTGGAATTATCATGTGGGGCCCAACTATTTCATCAGGTTTCATTTATTGAATTATATTACATGATTATAATCATTAGAACATTATGGATATTATCTTCCATGTATGGGATTAATTTTGGGTGGTTATGCCCATAACATCATTGATTCCATGTAGGATGTTTTTCCATAATATTCAATTTTGAGTTTTAACACATATGAGCCAATGTTCGGGTGTTCCATAGATTGACGTTATTAAGGGTAAGTGTTTCTATATTAAATTAATTTTTATAAATATAATTTATTAATTCAATGTACCCTGTATTCTCACCACTTGACATGCCGAAGGTAAGTGCTTCAATTTGAAAATAAAATGTAAAATGTGTATTGGTTGGTATACTAAATATATGACATGTCCTCGAATGTTAAGGAATAATAGGTTTCATATCTAAAGAAACCATAACCACATTAATGGAAGGTAGGGGAATGAACCATGAATTTGGAATATGTTTTAAACTGATTAAATCAATAGTTTCATTATATATAGCCTTGTCACACTAATGAAAGGCTAGAAATATAACAAATTACATGATTAAAACGGTGTATGATACTTGAACTTATAAAAATAATAAAAGGAATTACTTAAAGAAAATGAAATATTTCAAGACATTATAATTAAAACAGGAGAGGCATGACTTGGGCTCACCTTGGATTCTGAACAATGAATTCCATGAGCACTCAAGAACCACATTTTGATTTAATGATACATCTTGATTTAGATGAAACCCACCTAGTTTATGATCCTTTTATATTATTTGGATACCCTGTAAGAAACTATGGTATCCCAAAAATATGATTACAAGATTACATGGATACACTCCTTGGATCTAGCATTGTCAAGTATGTTTTGTGGTAAAATACCATCAAGCTCAATCAGTGCTTATCCCCTTTATAACTTGGATTAATTCCTTGGAATCTGTTGGAATCTCAATGTGGAAAGCCTTGTACTATGATCCTTGTATTACACACTAACCCCAAGCCTTGATACAGTTATTATTGATATGGTGACCCTTGAGGTATAAGTCTCCATGGTTATTACCTTGGGACATCACTATTAAATATCATTACAGGATCCAATGTTACAACTTGAATCCATTTTAATTTCTTACATATGAGTTATTTATAAACTGGTAATAATCTAATAATGAATTTTTTACAAGCTCAGACAGTAGACTAGGGTTGAAGAAGGTACATGGGTATTTAGTTACATTGTACTAATTTAATTTATATATGCATTCCTACACACTATTACATTTAAATTAAATGGGTCAGATGTTACAGACAACATCGGCGGTGGCCCACTGGGATTTATCTCAGACCCTCTATAGGTACAGTTTGGTACCTTGAGTAGATTACAATGCTTCTAGTGTTGAAAAATGTAAGCATACAGCTTCAAACGCATGATTGGGATAGTATTATTATTTCCTTTGTACTTATGTGGAACTTTTTATGACTTCTATATTGTATCCATGTTTTTCCTGTTTTCTAGTGACATGTCAAATCATCAGTTGTTGAATGTTCTTCGAGTTGTTTCAGTTATTCTTACAGTTGTATATATTTTGTATTCCTTCTATTTACTTATATTACTTATTCTATTTATCTATCTTTAGATTTATTCAATGTGCTACACATTGTTAATGAGGTAATAGTCTCCCCACGACCACACCCAAGGCCCTTATTTCTTGTTGAAAACCTCTGACATTCGGGAAGATGCTCTTGAAGCCATGTTTCCCAACGGGCTCAAGGAACCTGTTAAGTGGCCTTTGGGTCTGGGACGTCACAGAGTAACTATCTCTTCATAAAGAATCTACATTCGGGACTTCAACTTATTTATAATTATAATCATATATCAGATTCCCAATTCGAAGAATAGATAACATTACTGTTTATTTTCGAATAGTTGTGGTTAATGGTGTCCTTTTGGATACCCATGTCCATGATCTTTCATAAATCAAAGTTACCAATGGTGTCATCAATAACATTGATAATAGCATGTATGGATTTATCTAGGACCCTTTGTATGAAGGAAAATGTCACTGGATATACTAGCATAGGGTGGAAAGGCCAACTATAGATGGTGGAATCAACATCCAAAGCCTAGAAGTAAACTTACACTACCTTCATGAATATTGGTATTGGAAGTCTAGAAACAACATACATTGTGGGGAGTAACCTTCAACAAATCCCAATCGAACAATATGACTTTAGTGGATGGAAAATCATCACCGTTCTATTCAATGATGTCTCCTTGATCACTACTCATAAACTGCACACTTGATGTGTAATAGGAAAGGGAGAAATCACATTTTAGAATCAGAACTGGGTTATGGATGTTCTAGGATTCCACAGATTCCCAAACATATTGATTTCATTCAGTGAGGCTAGCACGTTTCTTCCTCTCATAGAGGCTATGTTGGAAAAGAACCAATAGGTAATCATTAAACTCATTGAACTGAACTCAAAACCTGATAGATGTGTATTCAATCCTTATTCATTAGGGGTCATCTCCACAAGGGACTTCAAGTAAATTTTGGATTTGCATGATCATGCAGATAATTCAAATGAATCCCTAAGGACCAAAGTTATTTCCTCTAAATAAAAAATTATAACAATGAGGATAAGGAACATGGTCATCCCCATGGATGAGAACATCAAAAGATTGATCATCCTGACTGCTTCTAGATTCCCATTATACAAAAACCATAGTGAGAAAAATGTGTGCCATCTCTTTTGAGGGAGACTAGGCATGTGTTGTGTGGAGTTACTTCATTAAGTTCAGTGACCTATTTTCCCATAACAAGGCTAATCAACCATTCCTAAATTATTGGTTCCAGGGTTTGTGACGGTGGGGCCCAAAGAAGCTAGCTCACACCAGGTGTTTTCATGAATTTTGAGGGCTAATTTGATTGTCTTAGAACAAGGCTATGTGTGATGGGGTCCATACTACAGGTAGATCCTTCATTATTAGAAAAATTAACATACTTCTCAATATGGTCACTCTCATAAAAAAACTGGCAATAGGACCCCTCTATTCAATGACTTCATGTGAATCCACATAGTGCCCAGCTTGGTAGCATCAGTGCCATAGGTCATTTGGTCTGTTGGACACCCACCCCTCTAAGAATTCCAAACACAATAAAACCATGTCCTAACATATGGGGGGATTTCAAATAGTAAGGGCTATATGTGACTCTATTGGTTCGTTCTGTCATTTTGATGTTTTCATCCAGAATATGTCAAGGTACCTTGCTATAGGTGGAGGATAAGTCACTGTTTTCGGGTTTATGTTTGTGCCACCTGAGTGTGATCATTAAATCGGAGATAGAAACTAACTCGAATATCCATCAAAACCCCATTCATGGAATTTCTTCCACACATTTGTTGATATAAAACAACATCATATAGTGTCTAATCATTCATAATAACAACACAAAAGTAGTTTATACATGGCATGAGGGAATTCAAGTTGAGGACTACTTATCTATTATTGATGTCCCTAGTTCAACGTCCATATGCTTACACAATGCGCACAACCAAACACATGAGGGGTCAATCTGGTTAGAGTGGATTCCCATGGGCTTCACTATTTTAGGCTACCTTAGGATCCTCATATTATAGCTATTGGTGGCTTATTGTGCTCTTTTTGTACCACTTTTTCCTTGAAAAACTATTTCCACAATGATGATGACAGAAGAGAGAAATGAGCATTGAATTTCTAAAAAATAATTTCTCATTAATATTAAGTATCATAGAGTGAAACAATGGAACTATTATAAAAATATCGTGAATAAATATAATATAAGAAACTTAATGGTTTTTATTATCAAATTATCAAATAATATCATTCAAATGATACTCATGCTCAAATAATCCCTATTAAAATCAGATTGTGAAATAATCAATTGTAATGAAAATAAATTTGAATGAATAATGAACCAAAAAATAGATTATTTATATCAAATATAAATCCACATGAAAAATAGGAAATAAAACATAACATAGTAAAAATTAATTAAAAATATAATCATATAATACTAAACGCAATGAAAAAGTAACATAACCCAATGAAAAGAAAGTGAATTAGGATATTATTTACCACTTGGAACCTTTTTTTAACAAATATACATGGATGAAGTAATTCTAATTAAAAATTAAAATACCCTTTATTATTAAGGAAACATTTTATTAAATTTTATAGGATCATTATATACAACATATAAAATATTTCATTTGCATTACACTGTAATATTCCTAAATAAAGAGAAATTTTGGAAAATTCTCTTACCTGAAGTATTCTTTTGATTGGGAATAATTTAACCTCTTATATAATAGTGTTATCCATGTTTATAATTTATTTAATATTTTAAACATATTTATAATATCATATATGATCCACTTATAACATTTTACCACCTATTACTTAATTATATTTCATTATTTTCATTATGTCTTGTATTAATTTCACAGTTTTATCATATGATATTTTTATTAATATTATTGTTCTTGTGAATATTATATTTATTCACAATATAAATAATTATATTAATGTTATAAATATAATTTTATTTCATTATATTCATCTTTATAATTATTATTGATATTTGAAAAAAGATAATGGATCAATTCACTTTTTGGAGATGGTAGGTTGTATGTATCCATGAGGGAAATTATCATATAATTAATGTGATAAAGTGTAATGAAGTATTAGATATATTAATTTTTCACAATAAATTTAATTTCATAAATATCACATATATTCACTAAAATTATCTTTACTACCAGACATGTAAAGCATAAGTGAAAAAGGAATCGCATCGCTTTGTGAAGAAGTAGTCTACCTGACACACAATAGAAATTTTTATATTTTAAATGATATGAATTGTAATAATTTATATGTGATATTAAAATTTGAAAAATTATAATAAAATAACAAATAGTATATAAATATCATCAATTCATTATTATATCCTTCCATAAAAGGTGGTGATTTAAAATCAATTACATCAGTTCATGAAGCAGTAGTCCCCCAAACACAAGATCGATAGTTTCATTTCTAATTGGAAAAAAGAGAAGATAGATTTAGTAAATGACATTAAAATAATAATATATCAATATGTTTCAAACTATCATGTGAATATAAAATCATCTTTTAGGATAATTTAATGTTGGTGGAAGAATTAACAGATTAAAAATTTTCATTTAAGAACATTTCCTCTTCTTTGGAAAACTTCATTATCTTTGAACCAACATACTTCCTAGGATAGACTTATGAATATTCCAAGGTTTATAGAATGCTTTTAGGGGATTTATAAAGTTATTTGGGATAATATTTTAGGAAAAACCCTAATTTGGATTGGTGAAGAGTGGAGGAGAGTGGGTGGCCTTATATATGTGGGAGAGAGGATACATATGAAATTGTTTAAAATATTCAACCACACTAATTTTTTATCATGCCACAAGAATAAAAAATGGGTAATTCCCAAACCATGGAATTGATAAGGTTATAATACATCCATATTATATACTTTAAAAAATATTCTAGGTCATTTTAACCTTATTTATTTTATTTTAACCACCAATAAATCAACATTTACATTACTAGGTAATTAAAATTTAAGTTTTTACTATTTATAATTGTATAAAATATGTAGAACCAAATATATAAAAAAATGTACATTCCAAATATGGAATCCAATTCAACGAAGTCAAAGGATCCAATTTAATTTATACACATAAACATGGTGAAAACATGGTTTTACCAAGTGAAAATTATCATAAGTACATTTGTTTGGAATATAAAAATGCAACATACAATTGATTCAAATAAGATAAATAAGTTATTTTTTAATACAATTAAACTAATTTTATATAAAAACTATTTAAAATTTAATTATACCATGTAAATTATTTAAAAAAATCTAGTTTTAAAAAAAATCAGTATTTTTACTCTTAATTGAAAAATGAATGTTTGAAAAAAACACCAAAAGAAAAATTTTAAAATATGACTCAAAAATTTATATTATTTTTGTAAAAATATTTTTCTATAATTTCAAGAAAATAATTTGAAATTATTAGTGCAGAGAGTATATTCAAATTTAATTTATAATAAAATTATAACTATAGTTTTCAAAATTTATTTATTAATATTCAAATATTCCGGTTTAATAACTATTTTAAAAAGGATTACAATATAATGGTGCATTTAGGTTTCTGGTTGTGTGTTTTTTCAGCTATAAAAATGATTAAATTTTATTAAATAAATTCTATTGGTTGATTAAGATTATTATTTATTTCTACATATAATATCAAATAATACGTTTTAATTTTAGAATTATGAGATGATACACTAAGGGTATGTTCTTAGTATGCTGAATCCATTAAGCATATCATCATCTAGTTTAACCAATTTCTCTTTCAACGCAGTTGTTGTCATGTTATATGGTGGAATCAATATTGGTTATACACCATGCATGGGATTTATCTCAAACTGAACTCTCTTGTGTAGAGGCTACGATGATAAATAAACTGAATATATATTTTAGAATACGTCTAGTACTAGAGGAAAGTAGAAGTGATCCACCACCTAATCCATTACAAGTACTATACAAGACACATATACCGAAACTTCTTCTCACTAATGATATTCTGGTCCCACTCTTCCTACCTTGACTTCACATTCACTAGTTAAACCAAACATTTCCGATTTATGTGAATGGAAAGAAACTAATATTTGATAATCATTATTATGTGCATTGTGTATGGTCTTCTATTCTATGATAGGTATCACATATAAACCTATCATATCTATAATAACGAATCTCCACACATGATCAAAGTAAGAAACCACCATCGGGAAATCTGAACAAATATTAATATATTTAAATTTAAATCTTGAGGTCTTATCAATGAATAATAACTGGGAGGTGTATTTAAATATTATATTAATCCCCCAACAACTAGTTGAGATAATATGAATGAATTTCATGAGCTTGTATTAAAGAATTAATCATATAGTAAAAAATATATCAGGATGATACCTCATATTACAGAAGTTCCCTCTCCAATATCAATATAATCCTCATCAACCCCATAAAACCTCTTAGAAACTATTTCAGAATTCCCTATAGGCTCATGAATCAGTTAATTGACTTATAAGTATAAGTTATTATTCTATTTTGAGGTCTTATTCGCTCCCTCGTTGTGTGAAACTATGAAACACTATCACAAAACCACTTTAGATGCCTTTTATGGCCACAACAGTGATATGTCTTTATATAATAGTTATAGTCGATGAGAGAGGTTCTATTGCTTCAAAAACTATAGACCATAATAAGTTATCCCTAATGGAGGGAGTAAAAGAAACATTTTTTATATCTTTCTCATAAAAGTAACCCAAGATTCCATAATATAACATACTCTTTTTATACAAAAAAAGTGAAACTGTAACTGTACTAGATAAAGTATCTAATAGTATACTACCAGAAGGAATAAGAACTGTAGCTATGTTTTCCTTAATACCCTTCCTGATCTTTAGACCATTGTGATGAAATATCGTATAGGTCATCAGATCAAACTTCATAAGATGTAATTTTAGCTATATAAAAAATAATGATGTTAAACATTTTATCCTTATGTTCATGGTACCCCAATAAAAGAAGAAAAAAGTGAATCAAATTTTCGAAACACACTGAATTGGACGACACTATCATCGTCACATATTGGAGCACCATGAAATCTTAAGAATAGTAAAAAATAAATGCATCTATAAAAAACATCAGGGAAAGGATTTGTGAAGTTCAATCATGCTTTCCCTTCTTATATAAAAGACTAAATAAACAAAACTAGTAATTATCCAGCTACACAATTTTGTTTAAAGGTAAAAATCTTAAGCTACTGAAACATTTTTGTCTTTACCAACGCAAAAATATTCTCAATGAATTATTTTAATTCCTCTGCATCTTTGGGTCCTCTAGTGTATTGGATGGATGTGGGTTTTGTAGTAGGAATTCGTGATCATAATACAACATTCCTACCCATCCAAATGGGATTCTCTACATTAAAATAATCTAGTTAAAACAACCATGAAAAGTATAGTTCTATACCTTGATCCATGAGAGTGATCAAGGGAAAATGTATAGTTTCATTCTTCTATACAAAATGTTTCGTAACTAGATACAAAAAATTTATAGAGGGTATTATTTTTTAAAATTCATGAACAACCCATTTATAAATACAAAATCATTAAAAATAATAGTATTTATAATACCGAAGCACAAACAAGGGATCACAATTTGGTTTAACCTAGGAGGCTACCTAAAAATTATGGCATAATTCATTAATCATTGTACATATTTGAATTCAAGCCACCAGTGTATGAATAATAGTCACAAGAACATATATACACTCAAGAATAAAATACACTAGCTCTAATAAAGGAATAAATTAATTAATGCGCAAGAATATAATATCATAATTTTAATAGGAAACAAATTATTTTTTTATTTCTCTAATGTACAAAACAAGCATATAGAATCTGGTCCTACATTACTTATGTGATTCATGAATGTAAAAAATATATCATAAATCAGTATACAACAATCATATGAGTTTCCAATGATGAATTTTAAACAATGGTGAAATCAAAAAACAAGAACATCATTTCTAGCATTATGCAAACTTAGAGTTCCACAATACTGTGTTTTCCAAGCACTAAAATTCCTCCCCTTACTGAGTCTCAACTATCCCATAACATTTCTACCATATCCTAAATCATGGAAGAGAAATAATACATGTTAGTGAACCTGGTTCTTTGATGATATTTTTTAACACCCCAATAAGAGCACATGTGTACACGATTTGATACCACATGGCCGCATATGTGCCTCCCTATATAATATAGATTTTTTACTAGTAGAGAGGGCCTATATAATATCATGGAGGATACTATTCTTGTTTTAATAGGTAAACATCAATGCAAAATAATGGAATTGATAAAAGTAATCAATAAAAAATAAATAAAACAAATCATCAAAGATGAAACATAAACAAATAAAATCAACCCATATAGTTTCACTTATGAATTTAAAATAAATAATCCAAAACTAAAAAAAAGATATATGGTGTGAGGTAAACCCACTACAAAAAGTCTCCATTGAACTCCAGCATGATTTCTATTCAGCAATATCTACATCCTCATGTTAACCTTCTAAATTGTCCATAATAGGAACCCTGACCATCATCATATCCATGGATAAGAAATATAAAAGTGCACTAATGATATCTAGTGTGTGTATGTATATGAATCCATCAGACCCCACTAATAGCTATAAAAATGTTTCCATAATATATATAATTCATTGAATTAAATTAAATAAAAAATGATTAATAAAAATTATCTCATAATATCACAAGATATATTCTTGGTCCTTATAGACTGACTCTTCCAGCATCACCTCCATGTTTAAAGGAACTTCAACCATCCTCTTAACACATCCCCATCAATAGGATATCCTACAAAATATTTTTATCGAATCCTTCCAATTTCTATATCCAAATTCATTTTTATCCAATATTATAAGGATTCCTTTTGAGGGGTACTCAAATAGGATCATCATTCTTGCTAAACTACAAATTATAGAATAACAAAACATATGATAAAAAATACCAATGATATATCAAAATCACATAATATTAAGATTATATCGTAATCATCACAATCAACATGAATGTGATATAGTAAAAGGTCTTATAGGACACATATGTGTTCATAATTTGATCAAACATTAATGATTGGACTCATTAAGCTACATAATAATTCCAACAATCATTCATTGAACTCGTAGAAAGGATGTGCTAAATTCATGATCATCCTGACTTTGGTGAATAATTGATTTACAATAAACGGTCATTATTAAAGTCTATAACACCATTTTATCTTAGAACCAAACCTGGTTGAACACATTTTAGAAATAAATGATAACTTTGAAGGAGAAAGAATTACCTAGATGTAGGTAAGGGTCATATATACCCAATATGATCCACTACAAACAAAGATCTATTTTTTATTGATGTACGAAAACCAATTAATTATCTATAGTTTCTGAATTTATAAATAACAATTAAACCCCAAATTAAATCTTACTTGAGACCTTATATCTAATGAAGACATCATGGATCTAATTTGTTTTGAACTGGGATAAGGAAATAGAGATAAACAGGATTGAATAAGAACTCGCTAGATTCAAATAATAGGATTAGAACATTGGTCAAACATTAGTGGAGGAGTTGGAAGGGATTGAGAGATCCCAAAATCAACATATATGGTTCCTAGGGTGTTGGGGGTTGATGGAGGACCATGTGAATTGAAAAAATGTGATACTTGTAAATTTATATATAAAAATTATAATAAAAAAAGACATGTCTCCATTGGGATCTAAAGGACAAAACAGGTAAAATGGTGGCTTCCCCGTCAAGTCAGTGGTCACTTGGTAGACCCATATCTTCTAAGAAACCCCACATGCTAGATAGTGGTATATGCAACAAAGATTTAGATCCTACAGACTCCAATGGTTGGAATATAAAGCTGATGTATCTTCTTCGATTTATAGTAATCTCCCCATCCCAGTCTGCTTCCCTTTCCCCCCTCCCAAACCACTCCAACCATACTCAGTTTGCATTAAATCATAAACAAGGCAATGTAAAACAAAAAGAGGAATTCTTAAAATATTTATGTCATATTAAACTCATTCCACCACCAACATCATAATTAACATCATGGGTCATCCCAAATATCCATTTCACCATATCCTCATGCATCCCTACCCATTTCTTGTCATCTAATTAATTGTATTAGGTGATAAATCATTCACATTATGGTTTTTACATTCTAAGGAATATAATCTTATAATATTAATTATACCATGAAAATTTTAATGTTATCTACAATAATATAATAATGGGAGTAAAGAATAAATCAATCAAGAATATGTATTCTCAGTCATATTCAACCCATATTTAATGAACAACCATTTTCATTTCTCTTTGAAATGACCAGATTATTATGAATTGTATTTCAGTATTTGGTTTCCGATTTCACTAGATAGAATTAGCTACAATCCATATAACATGATTCAAGAATTAATTTTTTTATATAATTCTATGGCGATAAGAAATTATTATACTCATTTAACTTTAATTTAATTAATAATAACAATAGTATTTAGGTTGTCTACCCATTTCAAAAATCCATCCATGCTAAAAAACACAAAAAAATACCTCAAAGTATATATCACACAATCTAGTAAATATCAAGTGGAAAATATAAATATATACTATCACAAATTCTGAAATGGTAATTTAATTCCTTGTATGAAATAATAAACTATCTGAACATGATAATTCCCATTTCAGTTCCCTAATATCCAAAATTCATAAATATTTATCATAAATATTTATTAATTTTTTTATCACTACAAAATGTTGTTATTTGATATTAATAAATAATATTTACATTGTGACATGTGATCACCTCTTTCTCTCTCTTGGTTATTTTTTAGTATAATTATATTTATTCTTCATAATATGTTAAATTTTAACAAATAAAATATCACAACATAAATTAATATTTTTATTTAAATTTGGTAATATATTATATTATAATAATAACAATAATATTTCATGTCATGTCATGAAACTCTCTAAAATATTAATTGTAATTTTCATAGGACAATATTAAAAAAGACACAATATGTGATATCATTATCTATTGAAATGTACATATTATGAAAAATGCATTAAATATGCATCAATAATTATTCCACATGAACTAAGCTAATATTTCTATTATAGAAATATCATAATAAAATATTATGAATATTCCACAACATGAAAATATACTTAATCTTTAATATTATCAAGAAACATATTAATTCTTGTTTGTTGATAAATGGAAGAGACCTATTGTATACATTAATCCATCTATAAAAATTATTTTATTCTAACTTGTAAAATAACAATAATATTCACTACAAATGAACAAAAATTATTATGTAAAATTAGTTCAATGAAATGGAATTTCATTATCACTTATACATGAAAATTCATCATTTATTTAAAAATATATAATTTATGAACCCTGAATATTAATAATACAATATATCATGTCATTGTTATGAGAAACAACGAATTTCTACCAAAAAATTCCTGGATAATTGTTTTTCTATGTTTAAAAGTTTCCATATTATTACATATTTATTTTCCATATTGGATTTATGCATATAAATATCAAAAAATTATTAGGATATCTATTCTACTTTTGGTATAAATATTTTAGTATGTATTTATGGTTAATCCCACATATTTAAACAATGAAAACATAAGCATGATCTGATAACAATTTCACTTTAAAATAAGATGAATAAATAGTTACACTAGATTTTGAAGAAAGGGTCTTTGTGAGATTCACCAAAAAATAAAGGATATAAAATTTAAAGTTGAGGTATGTTAATTTTTTGAGTGATTTAGATTATATTCTGAATAGTTATATATCTTGAAAGGATAGGTTTTGGTCACCCAAACTGAAGGGAAATGAAGAGAGGATCAAATGAGGGAAATATGGTATTTTAAAATATGAAAACTCATGCATCATATGCATAATTTGATTCATATTATGATGATGTTAAAACAATTTCAATTTTAATTAATCCAAGGAAAATATTTAAGAATCTTAAAATTTATTAACCTCTCATTTTATTTTCAAAAACCCTCATCATATTCAAAAAAAATTCCATTTTCACATTTAATTCTTTAAATTATAATATAATTTATTATAGACTAAAATTGGATAAAAATAAGGATTTTAA
Source organism: Viscum album (assembly GCA_963277665.1). Taxonomy (NCBI): domain Eukaryota; kingdom Viridiplantae; phylum Streptophyta; class Magnoliopsida; order Santalales; family Viscaceae; genus Viscum; species Viscum album. The sequence goes on from OY728166.1 coordinate 1,396,046,787, forward strand.
AGAACATTTTATAAACTCCTAAACAACCCAAACATGATATGTTATTGTAATATGGATTTACCATTATAGAGATGACCACCTTTTCAAGAAATTTACAAAAGTCAAAATACCCTTAACAAACATACTTATGGACCATAAATATCATCTTCACTGCAAAGGATACTCTTACATGATACCCATGTTACCCTTATACATGAAATTAAAATAGTGATATGCCTTCATATAGCAATAGTATAATCAAAAATAAACATATGAGATGTTTTGATTACCTTTATGTGGTTAAAAAATTTAATATCTAACCCTAACATGAGATCAAGTGGATCTGAGTGACATTTATGTAACATTGGACCAACCATTATATGGGTAATTAAATTGGTACATGACTATATGTATCTATATATAAAACACATCTACTATAATGGAAACAAATAAAAAATATTTACATATATGAAATTATTGAAAACCCCTACTGAGAATTACATTGTCTATGAAAATCAAGGCATACAATTATTTAACCCATAAAAAACAATATTACTTTCAAGAAAGAATTTCGGTCTATGTAAAGGTATGATTTTAAATGGAAATAGTTAAATACTAAAAAAATAAACTTATAAATAATTATGGAAATATTTTATTGTTACATTAAAAGAACCAAAGAATTTCTAAAAAAATATAATCACTTTAAAACAACCAAATTAATATCTAACGGATTTGAAAACCCACTCTTGAAAATATGAAAATATAACGATCACATGTCCTAGGAAAAGTATAAAAAAATCCAAACACAAGTAAAGTATTATAAAGTGGGACTTGGTTTATATATGGTAAAGAAAATGATATGGATATTTTTTATATCTTATTTAATGGATTTGAATATTCTATAATATTGGATGTAATTGATTGGTTTTGGAATGATTTTATAGAAAAATGTTATAGACGTAGGTCATTATATCTTTCCCCTATTAAATCATTATACATATTATGCCCCACGCAACCTATAATAAAATGATATATCAATTACTACAGTTATTTGGTTATTTTGGATTAGATAGATAACTATAGTGATGATTGTATCTCAAATCCATTCCTGAACTGGAAGTCAAATATTTTAATCACCCTCTCATTATCCCACTGCTTTCTATAACATGTTTTGATTTTTTATAGCTTTATTGTGTGTGATATATACATAATAATTGTACAATAAATTAAATATGAAATCTATAGGAAATTTCTATATTATTAATCTATTAAAACATATAGTTGATGTTATTGGATACTAAACTATAATTATTAAAATTCATCCATATCAGAATGTGGTAATTCTCCTTGGCCTGACTATAAATGGAATAGTTTTCCATCATAGGATTGTTATAGATAGAATGTAATAAATTTTTATTGAAAAATATTATTATTAGCATGATTGAGGGCCAATAGAAACTAGACTTAGAGAGAGTTACTGTTAATCCCATCAACATAGTGAATACTTTGATATTTAATGAACAATGTTTGGTAATCCAAAAGAAGCTTCGAAAAACAAAAACATGAACATCATGAGTATCATTTTCTTATTTGGTTGGATTTGGGAATATTATCACTTTCACTATAGAGAAATAACTTCTTCCCTATTGGGTGATAGAAACTTGAATAGACTTGAGGGTTTGTATTATTTAGGTAGAGTATTTTTATTATATCTCTCAACTTGAAAATCATTCCTTTCTGAATACTCATTCTTGAATGATTCATTTTAAGAAGGATTACTATATATTGGGATCGATGTAACCTTACACAACTTAACCATGAACCTTATGTAGCATAGCCATTATACCCTTATACGAGTGTTTGGAAACTAATGTTAGGCTTATGTAGGTGTACCATTATATAGGTGTAAACTCAAACCAGCATACCATTACGTAATCTTTTTATTACATGGGATTATTTCACAAATGTTATGTTTGTATCCTCATCCGTTAAATCACTTTCCTCATCCATCAAGAATACTTATCAAACACAACATGTCCCGTCCAACATTAATCATTGTTATATAGATTCTTGCTTCAATATTTATCATCAGCTTATATATTTTTCATGGAAATTGTTTGAATTATAAGAAAAAACATGATTTCAAAGTAATATAAGTTTGATGGACCCATATCCTTCCTCAATACGACCTATAAATAAGACCGCATATATCAAATAAACACTCTCCTTTGAAACTAATTCATGTATTTGTTAATAATAATCATGATCTTCCCATTTTACAAACATGGGCCTCAATCACAAATCAATGGATAGATTATAGACTATTCACCATCAGACTTAGTTAATAAATTCAAGTCTACAACCAATAAAATTTTCTCTTATTAGGGCTGGAAGAAATCAACTGTTTAAATTAATGAAATCATGGGTCTCCAAAAGAGACATGGTATTGAGTAAAGATATTCTTGAATTAGTGGGGGACTGGTATATCAGTTATAGAATGGTGGTGGTAGCACTAGATTTGTACTAAATGGTGGTAGCATAGTTGTAAGTCATTGGGAAGGATCTATAGAAATAAAAAAAGGTTTGTAGTAAAAAAATATTTTAAAGGTATATGGGGAATATTTTTTTCAATGTTAGCATGTGATTAAGTGGGAGTGGAAATGGGTACCCTTACTGGTAGTAGAAACAATGGTGTTATCCATATTGTACTAGTAAAATATTTTTCCTTCTAATGGTATAATTTCATTAGTAGCAATAAATTAATAGTAGGTTTTATGGTAGAATAATAGTAATGGTGGTATAATAATGATTCTAACTATATAAAAGCACTCAAAAATTTGAGGGACACTCAACACTTATTTTATATCCACTAAATTGTGGCAGCCTTTCATGGTGGTAGAAAAAAAATTCCAACAGTAGAGGCTTAGTGGTAGAAAATGAATGTGGTATAACATGTTCTATAAAAACATCAATGTATAAATTTTGAAACCAAATTTATTTTAAGAGTAAGAAGAATAAAAATGACTACAGAAATAATAAAACATTAAAAATTGAAAAATTTATTCTCTTTTCAAAATTGAAATTTAATTTAATTTTAAACATATTTCATAATTGATGTCTGGATTTCATTTAATGGGTCAAATAATTAAATTTAAAAATTTATTCCATTATAAAATTTATTCCAAATTTAAATTTAAAATAATAAAAATTGAAAATTGAAATCAATACATTGATTCAAATATTGATTCCAAAAATTAAAAAATCAGTAAAACCATTATTGGAGAAAATTAATAAAAATCATGAATTATAGAAGTCATAAAAACCAAATTTTCCATGGATTTTAACTAAATTTGAGGGATTATAAATGAATAAAAAAATATTTTCCATTCACATCACTCCCTCACAGTTGAACTATATTATAGAAAATAAATTAACATTTTATTCCTAAAAAATTATATAGACTAAATTAAAATATATCTCCAAAATAATATAATATTAATGAATTATTTCACTAAATAGCCATTACTTGTGGGTACCTTTATACAAAATATTTTACTTCAATTTAGTTAAAATCATTTCCATGATTTAATTTAATTGATTTTATTGTAATTATAATTTATTGAAGTTTCAGATTCATATATCCCATATTCATAAGACTCCTAAACCAATGATCATTCATACTTTTTAAATTACATTTTAAAAAATTAATTCTCCTCACATTCATCTTCGTTATATATTCCCTTCACATGAATGAATTTATATTTGAAAAATGAGAATATTAATTATATTTTTATTAGTTTTCCATAGTCATATATGTTCAAGGAACATTGAAAAGAAACATATTGAATATGCCCATTAGGACTAAACTCACTAACCTAGTTCTATTGTCACTCATTTTTCCTGTGGGACCTCAATTTTCAATTTTAATAAATTTTAAAATAAAATATTTTAATTTTTTTAGAGGATTATGTAGGTTTTTTTAAATAAAATAGGTAATATCACTAGATTTTGGGTTTGAAATTACACTAAAAATATGTCATATTTTTTAGTCTAGAAAGATCATTTCAATTTTCACTCCATTTCACTATACTTAAAATAGGTTCTTTATGAAACATGGGGTATGTTCAATAAATAATAATTCAAATATTATACATCAAAAACAATGTTATCCTTATATGCATGATTTTACATTAATTAGATGGGATAATGTTAAATTTCAATTGACCTATATTAAAAAATATAGAAAAGTTTTCAAAAAATACCAAAATAGGTTATGTACAAGATCTGAAACCTTCAGTTTTATGTACATACACAACAACTATGTACCATTCCCCCAAAAATTGTTCATACAAAAATCTAATTCAATTCTATCAAGAACTATTTAATGAAAAAATCTCTATAAATTAACTAGTTAGACCAATTTTATGGAATGAAAAACTTTACAATGGTACATCTATCAGTAGTAGGGATGATTTTGGACTCATGCCCATTATCATTAAAAAAAATCCTATTTGTACATATTTAATTGATGGAAATTAACCATGAATATAATCTCAAAAATTTATCCATGTATCATTACATAATAGAAAATAAATTTATTCGATATTTTTTATGGGATAGTAAACTTAGAATGGAGCTTTCCGTGGAAGAGAATTATCCTTGACGAATAACAACAAATTACATCTATATTAAATTTATCTATTATAGATAAATTTATCCTGAGTATATTTATATTTATTATTTTACATTAGTGAGTAATCATATGATTCTATTCTCTTCTACTCTAGCTCAATCATTTACAGCCACCCATATTCTCATACATTTCCAAACACTAGGTTCCCACATTTGATAGCTTGGTAAGATTTTTTTTAAATCAATAGGAATGTGAACACGATAACTGTTTACAATTATATAAGATGTTATACCTATGATTTTTCTTTATAGATTTTTATAATCCCATAGTATATCCTCTAATTTCTTTAGTATTTGATGTTGGGTTGTATATTTTTCTCTAAAGATCTTTTTTCTTCTATGTTGGACAACCCATTCAATCCACTTTTTTGTGGGTTTTAAGAAGTGGATATTTCGTGGTGTAAATCATATTTCTTAACGATGGATTTATATTATTTTTTTTGAATTGGGTTCCTTGGACTATGATTGTGTCTAAATGTATTCCAGATCTAAAATAAATTTTTTATTTTAGAAATTCTATAATAGTTTTTGAATTATCATTTTTACTATCATTTTTATTAATCCAAATAGAATAAATTTACACTACTAAAAAATGTTGAAAAATGAAAATGACATAAGAAATTGGCCTATGTGATCTATTCCTCATATATAAAATATCTCACTAAAAATGAATGGTTTTTATATAATATCATAAATTTCTAAAATTTCACTAATAAATAGGATGTTTATACATGTTTTAAAATAAATCATGTATATCATTCATAGTTCAAGAGTAAAAAAATCTATCCTGGAAAATTTAACTATCCTTTTATTGAAATCCACCAATGAGTCCATGAGATTATGTTTAGGAAATAAAATCACAATGGTAAATTCTGAATTCAGGATACACATTTTAAAGACATGGTCAATGAATGGTTTCTAGGAATAAGGTTCCTCTTATAAATAATATTTTAATTTGGATATAAATTTAGTAGTATGATGTTTAAAAAACTTATATGGAAAAATTATTATAATAATAAAATTTACTTCTTCGTCATACCCATAATCTTGTGTGAAGTTGTACAATTTTTCGCTATGGAATGATTCATCAAAATTGTTCTTAAGGATTAGTTTTAACTCTATAGATTTATGATTTCTAATCCAGTGGTCTTCCACCATATTTCCAAGGCCTTTTTTACATTGATCTACCGTTCAAACTAATACAATAAAAATATCCATATCAATAGTCTAGTATTTTAATTATTTTTAGGATTAAATATCTCAATGTGAAATGATTAGAAAAGACAATTACTTTTTTTCTTAAAATATAATAAGAACATTTTTACAAAGAAAAAATAACAAAAAACCCTTTCCCAATTGTTGTGTAGTTAATATGGATAGTGTCTACGTTTTACAAATTATAGGATATAACATACTGATGTAGATTAATAATTTTGAAATTAACATTACCTATAGATTTATTTAAATCAGTGCACAATTTTTAAATGTAGTGATTCATTTTTGGTGAATATATTATTAGGGCAGTAGACAAGAATTATTTCAATCTATAAATAGTTTTCATACATCAATCATCAAAACCAAGATCAACTGACTTCTTTATTAGATTGGTTATTGGTGGATTAATTTTTCTAAAGTACCTAATAAACATTAAAAAATGAAACATGGAATATTAGTCATCTAATATGTGTAAAACTGGTGGGTTAGGTCATTTTGGAAATAACATCAACATTGGATTAATCGACTTCAAATACATTTTTTGAAATTATATTGTCTAAAACATTTCATTCCTCAACCAAAAAATGATAATTTAAAAATTATAAATCTATGTTTTCTCATATGTTTATAAAAAAATTTTATAATCAATCCATATATAAAAAAACTAGTTCTGTATATATTGAATTATTCGAGAAATACATACAACAATTTTTCATTCATTTCTGAAAAATACTATCCATAAAATAATGAAAGGTACCTAGAGAATTGAAAATATTTAAAGGCATCCTATGGTTGGAGAATATACCAAAGGGACATGTTAAGGTGAAAAATTTTTTTATAATGAAATTAGAACATAAAAATTACCCAAAATCCCTCAAGTAAGAAGTAGTGACACATCCTAGCTAGCCTATTAAATATGTATTCAAAAACAGGAACATGGAAATAGTATTTTATGGTCACATTACTCAACCTCCTATAAAAAATATAGACTCACCATCTATTTTGAATAATTATGGGTAGTGAAAAATTATTATAATTTTTCATAAATTTCTATCTATTATTCTTTGGGACAATATCAATGGGACATACCCCTTAGGAGTACAAGATGGGGTAGAGTATTTGTGCTCTAAAAATTGTATGTACTACAATTTTTACTACTTCCAAAATGATTATTTTTATACTTCTTTGGGGTTTTATAACCATTTTTTAATCAAATACAAGTAATATCTACTACATGTAAGACTTATGGATAATCCCTAGGATGTAAACTAATGAACATCCTATATCGTTATAATATATTTCATAGTTTTTAGTTGTTTATGTTCTTGTATAGTATTTCAATTATTCGATATTATGATTGGATGTAACTCATTTATCTTTAGAAATAATATATCAGGTCTTATGGAATCATATTAATATCTAGTCCAAGGGTTAATAAAAATGATTTTAGTTCATATATCACTATTTTGGATGACTTCATATGAAAGGTATAAATATTATTAATAGATTATAGTAACTCTTCAAAATTATTTTCACAAATTCCTTTAAATATTCTAATAATGAAATCTGTTTCCACATTAATATCATTTTCAAAACATAACATTGAAAATTAGGTTTTTTGTTTCAAAATCATTTTTAAATCTGATTATGTAATCAAATATTCAATTTTTTTATTTTTAATAGTAAGGAAATTAAGATATTTTTAATATCAAAATCGATAAATATGAAGGTGGGTGATTTATTATGTGAATAATTTTTAAATTCACTATTTATTTTAAAAAATTCATGTTACGGGTGCCTTCATTATCTTTTATTATTGTTTTAATATTCTTAAATAATGTCCTTCTTATAATCATGGGAGATTGGAATTTATCTTTTACTTCATCTATATTGATAGTATTGAAGTTGGTATGAAATGGATATCCTTGTACACATAACAATAATATTCAAAATAACTCGGGTAGGATTGAGTTCTCCCCTCTATGGATAATAATAAATGGAATAATTCATTTCATTAATTATGGTTCCTAAATCACACAATTCATTCCCAAAATGTAAGATTTTGTATATTGTAGGGTATAGTAAAATTACATGGATCATTGGTTTTTTGGGGGGATTTTTGGTGAAAACGGGCCAAAACATTTTTAAGTACCATTACCACTTAATTTCACTACATAATCCTTATCCCGGTGAAAATTACACTGATAATCATTTACTACCATGGTATTTTGGTGGATGGCCTTTAACAGAAGGATGTTGATCTGTAAATTTTTAAAAACCACTTGGATAACATATTAAAATTATTCTTTATTGGCATCCTTCGATTCTTGTATAATTTTAGGAAAGGGAAATCAATGCTTATGTGGGACATCAATCTGAACTTTCCCCTTATATATCTTTGATGTAGTTGTCACAGATTCCTCCACATGTTATTTTTCTAGGAATAATCCACTAGGTAATTACTTTTTTTCACATACAACTTTAGTCATCCGGGTTAACACTAATATACGTTCAAGATCCCTAAAAATAATTAATTTAAAAGAACTAACATTTCATTTGGGTATGTGAATTTTTTGATCATGAAGCTTACTAGATCATGTAATTAGTAGATTATTGAGTGTTTTCATGAGCTGTACAAACAATCCTTTTAATTCCATCAACACTAATCCAAGATTGGCGAGAGATCTATGTTTACTATTTTGATCTTCAAATACCTATCTCATAAATTACTTCTTTTAAGACTCATTATATCATCATTTATGGTAGATTTTAGATATTTGGGAGCAATTTCTCTTTAATAGAACATGTAGGATATGTTTTAGGGAATCATTTGGTAATTCTTGCTAGAATGGTGACATATGTGGTTGTATATTCTCATATCTAAATTTATTGGTTTGTAATTTTATATTTTCTTGGTATCCATTTTTATTTATTATAGAACTACCGTTGACACATTTAATCAAATCATCCATTCAAATGAACTTGAGGGAATAAATCATTGTAATGTTCCAAAAAATTCAAAAGCTGGCAGACTTAAGGGGGTGTGGAAGGTGATGCCTCATGCACCTTGTTCATAAATAGAAGTTTCATAATAGATTTTAGTTATTAAATTTTATTTTACAATAATGGTGTGTTTGATATATTTACCTAATTTACACCTCTAGTTATAGGTTTTTACCATTTTTTTGAATTTTTGGATATTCTCTAAATCAATTTCTATCTTCATTATGTGACTTATCAACCAGTGTTACTATAAAACTATAATTAAAATGGTTTTGTCAATTTCTTATAAATCTTGGTTAAATTAATAACTATAAGTGATTTGTTTTCTTTTGGATGGTTTGGGGATGGAACATTAAGTTTATTAAAACTTTCCCAACACTTATATTGTGTTTCACAAGAATATTATTTGATTACATACTTCTTCATACTTAATTGAACACTATATAAAGAATGGAATAATTTCATAAGGAATTAACTCCTTAGGTCGTCTTATGTGGTGACATCTCCATGTTGATGATTATAGACCCATACTTTGGAATCCCCCGCAATAGAGAGGAGGATGGTCTTCGAACTGATTTATGCCTTCTTTAATCTTTTAGTTTTGAATCAATTTCACAATTCAGTAAAATCTATCAAATTTTTATAAGATCATTCACATGATAATCCCTGAAATTTATAGACAATTCCTATCATCTCAACTTTATGTTTACTATTTTGTTTATTATTCAATTGAAATATTTATTTATTAATAATAATATTTGGTTAATAAATTTCCATCAAAATATTATTCTCTTTTGAAATATTATCTTCCATTTCCTAACTACCTAATGTATCTATTTAGAAAAAAAGAGGATGAGTAATGGGTTTATCCAATAAAAAGGGAAAAACCTATTTCCATTTATCTAAGGATTTTTAGAGTTAAAATTATACAGAATAAAGTTCCCTCCATATCATTATTAAAACCAATGAAGTTGGAAGAACTAGATCTGATCATTTGAAATCATTTTAAATAGAATTTCAATATTAACACCAATTTCCCCAGCAATTGCTCCACGTGTGTTGAGAACATGTCATTGGGTGATTAGAAAAAAAAATGAATCATTATTGAAATAAAGTAATCTGGGATTCATATTTTAACTGTAGAATATATTTTTATAGAGGTGATTGTATTTTTTAAAATTTTAACACCAAATTTTTTTAAAATATCAATATGATCGATATAGTACCTAACAAGAAACATCAATCAAAAATGAACCAGGAAATATCCTTGTATAAATATGATCATTTTACGATTTCTGTTAAATTTGACGGTATAAATACTATTAAATACATTATATAATATATTTAAAGGTTCTACATAAGAATAATTTATATATAAATTATTATTAAATGAGAACTCAATGTTAAATGAAGATTTATAATTATACAAAAAATATATTTTCCTCAAAAAAAATTCATTGATTCTGTTAAAAAAAATATATTATTTTATTTATAAAAAATCTATATTTTTTATTTAATTAATATAATTTCAACATTAACAAATACATAAATTTTGGATTTTTATAGAATGTTTTCTTTTTTAGTTAATAGTGAAAATTAACAATTTTTCAAATACCATCAATTCTTCTCATTAAATTATTTATTATAATATTACCAATACATCCTCAATTTATTATAAAATATAAATACGAAACATTTAATTTATATGAAATAATTAATTTCATTTGGATCATTAATTTTCATAATTTTGGTATAAGTTTATTAATAATTATGAAAAAAGTGGTTTTCTACAAACAGTTTTGAAATAAAAAATGTTTATCCATATTAACTAGTTAAAATTAAACATTGTAATGAAATATTAAAATTATATTCAAATATAATAAATATATTTATAAAAATTTAAATTATATAATTGAAATTTCATGGCATAAAGTTTTTATAAAATCGTCTATTTTCATTAAAAATGCATTTCTTTAAAAACAAATTAGAAAAATTTGTGGGTTTAGTATTAAATTGAATTATATGAATTCTGTTATTTACATTTTATAGAATTGACACTATAATTATAATCATAATAATTATTATTATTGATATTTTTTGAGAAATTTTTTATTATAATGAATATTAAAACTTGTAAAAAATAATTACCTTGGTGAAAAACTAAAATGGTAAAAGTTAGTAACCTTTTGTGTAATTTGAATAAAATATTTAAAAATTTTATTTATATTTAGAAATTTTCATGTTTATATAGATAATATAACACATACACCCCTTTATTTATCAATTTTTTCCAATTTTATTGATATTGACTTGCCATTATGGAATAGTTATGGGCTTTAAAAAAATAAAACTCTTGAATTATAAATGGGTACCCCCTCCAATCACTTCTTCACATCACTAAATCCATTTTTTCAAATGAAAAACTCCACAAATAACTCCAAATAATAAACATCCACATTATTGAGTGTCCAGTTATCCCAAAATTCCATACATGGGTTTTTTAAAATGATATCCAAAGGATGTTTCTCTAAGAGAAGGTAATCATCTTCAGTAGGGTCCTTTCTATTTCTTATTTTTACAAATTCAATTATTTCAGAAAAATTACTATATAATCACACAATATATACCATATCTTTAGATTTTATTTCTTTTATGGAATAATATTCATTCGTATATTCTTCTATTAAATGGTAAATGAAACTATCTTTTGTGTGTACAATAGACTACCACATCGTGAACTGATGTAATTCATTTTTCATCATTTCTTATAACAAATATTGATCAAGTTGGAATTAATTTTTATATAATAAAATCATTAATTATTAATTTTTTTGAAAATTTAAAAAATCATTTAACATCATAACTTACCATCCATTGAAAAATGATAACATCATTCATGTGTATAACAAACTACTTCCTTATGAAGTGGTATGATTTGTTTTTAATTACAAAATAACATGGAGGTTATATGAAATTTTTTTAATGAAATAATATTCATTTTTTGATATAATAATATTTATGTAAATATATAATATCACATACCTTTTTTCTATCTTGATTTCTAAATAATGGAAAAGTTACTCAAGCGTATATATAGTCTACCATCATCATGATTGTTAATAGTTAATTTTTATTAACTAGATAACATGAATGGATTTTTAAGTATAATTGATATATTGAAATGAAATATATTTAATAATTATTATTTGGATATTATGGAACAATCACCCCTTTGACCACAATCAACTGACTGATGATGTTCTGAAATTATAAACTAAGTGTCTTCAAAACGCCCGATGGGGACAGAAATGATGTGTAATTAAATAAGTCATTTAAATAAATAATAAAAATGGATATCTAAAAATTATTAAACCTAGAAAATTTTAATTAGAAAATAAATTATTCACATAATTGTCTTATACAAGGTCTAAAGTACATACATGAAATTTCTAGACTCAAGCTATGGGATTTCACGTCTCACTTTTACGTCTGTGAGATATATTCCATATTCACCACTTATTTCTTTTTTGTGTTGTATATACATCACATTTTAATGATATATCATGAATATAATTATTAACATGTTATTTAATGTATCATTTTTTTACTTCCTTCACTAGGTTAATAATTCCAAAGATACTAAAGTGGTATGGTTTTATTTTACAACCTCGTCATTATTTAGGGTTTTTTGTTTAAGTCACACTTCGTGGAACTGTAAGATATTAGTATCATTAAAAAATATATTTTTTATCATCTAGTTATTCATGAAATTTTCAGGTAATAATACAATATTCATCACTTTTTAAACAATACTTTTAAGAAAATGGTTTGAGTAGATAGTGACAATATTTCCCTCTTCATTTGATATCATTTTATTCCATATACATGTAATTTAGAAATATTTTCCTAATGTTTTTTAAAATTATATAAATTATTTAATTAAAATATATTTCCCCATTTTAAAATTTTTTCAGAATGTTTATAAATTATTGTTCTTATTATTTTTTAAATGATGTAATTTTTTACTCTTTTATAATATTGTGATAAGATATATTTTTTAATATCATACAAAATATTTGGGATTACCTACTATGATGACCACTCAATTGTTTAAAAATATATATATAAATTTATATGCTTATTTACCAACAAAAAAAATTCAATAATATTTTAGACTTTTTTAAATATTGAAGGAGAGATTTCAATGTGAAAATGGTATTTTCTTTATTAAATATTAAATGTGAAATCATAAAGACTATTTCATCTTGACAACAACCATTGATGTTATATATTGATTCAAAATTATGTGTATATGTATCTCACATATGTTCATATGTTATCATACATTTAGTTAATTATTAAATACATTTTTTATTTCCACTATAAAATTCCTTCATTATAAAATTCAATTTTATTATTATATTATAGAAGAATATTCAACCCAGTTTCTCTCCAAGGGTATTTCCTATATATATGCATTATGATTTCATTCAATTTGTTGAACAAATAATAATGTTAATTCTATGATGTGTTCAAAAAAAATAGTTCTCTAATTCATTGGGTAATGCTTTAGTGTCATGAGGTGTCATGTATGCGAATATTGAGTAATACTTATTTATTTAGGGATATCATCCACCATGTTATATTGTCTATGATGTTATCCTTGACTCGGTTTTATGCAATGACATTCATTTCTACAAAATTTCCTATGATATCATGAACTTATGATACTATTGTTTATTTAATTTTTTTATGTTATTATTTTTGATCCTTCAGTTTTATCATATGATGTTATACCTTTGTCTCATATGTTATTCATTTTTATTATGTTTCTTCCCTTCTTGAGATTTTGAGCTCTCCCATTTTATTTATGTATTCCCTAAGTTATCCAAAATATTTTTATAATCATGAATATAATTAATATATCATTATGGATAATCAAATAAATAATTTTCTTATTCTCACATTTATGTATTATGAACCAACCAATCCAAATGAACTAGTCCTCACTGTCTATGGGTTTTAATTATTTGTTGTTAATTTTAAAAATCAATAAATAATACTTAAAAAAAGTATGGATAACTGTAGTTCGTATTATAGTAAATTTGAGTTATTTTTTAGGATTTAGACTTGAATAATTTAGTAATAACCATAGGGATTAGTATAATGGTAAGACTAAGTAGATATAAATATCATTAAGTTTTGATGAAATGTAAATCTAGTGGGTTTTAAAAAATTACATCCATATCTAGAGACCACATGTGGATGTTGATCTAGAACGGTTGTACCTGGGGGTAATAACTTTGAAAATGGTGCATTTGGATTGGATAAATTGTCACATAGTGCATGAAAATGGTTCTAAAATTACACCTCAAATAACACTCCTAGGGGATACAATTTATAAATTCAAAAACATCTTAAAAAAATTAGGAATATCTTGAACAAATTTTTAGGTAATAAAATCTATTAGGAAAACTTACTATGGACATCCTAGATTGAAATAAAATGAATCATAGGTTAGAATATACAAATAATTGATTTTAAACCGATTAGGTTTATAATATCCCCCATTTTTATGTTAATTCCTTATCAACTTGTTTATTTTATTTTTTTAGATAATGATGAAAAATAATACAAAGAAGTTTAAAAAACAGTGTTATTGGAAATGTAATGATTTCCCTAATAGGATTCCAAACCTAAGGTGAATGGAATTTAGGCATATTATAATAATACCAAATGATATATCCTGTACTATGATTAACAAGTAGAATTTTTTAATTTATAAACACATATAATAATATAAGGATCGTGTCTCATGGATGTTCAAGTGTTAATGATGATAAATAAAAGAAGATTCAATTTCCTTCATTTCAAAAATATGGGAAGAGGTGCCATGGAATATGACTTGAAGGAAGTGAATGATTTTTTTTTTGGAAAATTATGTTGACAGGTATGTATTTAGAAACGAAAAATAAATATCTGTGTTCACATGATGCATTGAAATAATGATTTACCTAAAGCACCACTAATAGTGAAATGTCATTGAAATGGGTAACTTGGTCCATATCCAAGACAATTATCCAATCCAGTGATTAATTCCTAATGTCTTTCGTTATGAATATAACTATTGTTCAAGAATTACATTTTTTAGGTGTTGGAACTAAAGAATCATTTTTTTGAAGTGTTATTTTCAACAACAGGATGGTTGAAGAATCATAAAACTTCTAGTGATTTTTTGTGTAATTTTTTAATTACTGATTTTCAGGAATATGTAGGATGGTACTAATGAAATTTAAAGTATAATTAATAATAAAAACATATTTTATAGAAAAATAAGTGATTTCAAAAAAAGAATCATTGACATGTGCATGTTTTTGAGATAATTATTATCAATTAATGTTATTTGATTTTTTGGAAAATATTCTCTATAGAAAATTTAAGTAGATAAAAACTAATATAATGATTAATGTTAGTTTATGTATTTTAATAATAGTTTTTCAAATTTTACAATAATTATACAAATATTTTTTTATAAATATTTTATCCCACATTTTAGATGAAAAATTATCATATCTAGAAAGATCACAGTGCTTGAACCCACAATATAAGGGAGATAAGGGTGTAGCACAATGCACTGACATAGGTTACGTACATGTTAGTATGAAATTATTTTTATATAAATAATTTTATGGAATAAAGTTATGTTTATTTTGGGATACATCATATAGGATCAAATCTTTTTGAATTTTTTGTGGGTTTGAGGTTCTTAATGATTTTTTATAAATGCTTCATTATATTGATTTATATATTCCATTAGATATAAATTTTTTTTAATAAAATATAGGTTTTTAAGAACATAATTAAATTTCATAATGTTTATTTTATTTTGGATATATATATTTTTATTTTTGTAATATTATATTTTGATCTTTTAATTGAAATCTTGATGTAAAATATATTTTTTATTTAAATAAAAGTTCATAGATTTTTTACCGTTACAGAGCATTTAAATTTTAGTTATTATTTAAAGATATTATTAATAGGTTATTATTTATTTATACAACTTATGGTATATTTATATTTAATTTTAATGATTTAAGTAAAAAAGTTCCTAATGGATATTCAATCATTGGACTAATGGATATTATGGAAATTGAAAAAAGAATAACCAAAGGATGAAAGTTTTCTTATGAAATAGATGGTTATCTAGAAAGTATGTTTACATATGTTCTAATCCTATTTGGAAAAATAATTCATAATTTCTAGGAATATGATCTTCATATTTAATTGTTATGTTATTATAATCATTTTTGATTAATTGATGGAGTTTTCAAACATTAAAATTTTACATTTTGTGGTCATTAAATTTCTTATTGTAATAAAAAATTAATTTTTGAATATTTCATTTTCATAGTAATTAGTATTCATTAATTATATAGTACATTTTTTTTAAAATATGGTATTCCCAGTAGTGTTTACAACACGAAACAATTATTTTCTTTGGAATCATGTGATGCATGCAAGACTCAATTATACTCATTTATAATATACTGTAAATATTATTATTTTAATATAAAACTTATTAGTTAGATTTTTTATTAGTGGGGTTTAATATTACTAACTATATTATGTTTACACCTGTTTATAAAATATTTTTTTTCATCTAATATATTTTATAGTCATAATATAAGAATAAATATACTGTTACGATTAAAAGATCTATTTTTCTAAAAATTAGTTTTACCTCTTTTCAATGGCACACGAATTTGTTCACTAAAATTTGTGATTTATTGTTTTTTTATGAAAAAATAAAATTCACTTTTTAAATAGGAATATCAATTCATATTGGGTGAATTTGTTATTTTTTCTAAGAAGTTTTATTTTTTGATGAATTGTGAAAAATACTAAATTTTATTTAAAAAATACATTTTTCTCTTATTTATTTATATTAATAACTTATGTTTTTAATTATATTAAAAGTATAATAATTTTCATATTACATATATCAATAAAATTTACTTCATTGTAATAATTTTTATACTTATTCTAGATAAACAAATGTGAATGGTTTGGAACATATTCACTTTAAAAACATGTATTCTCATCCCATTCATGAGATTAATTTTAAATTAATTTTGAAAATTATATTATTATTATTATGAAAAATTGAATAAATATTTGTAATATCATTATTTTTAATTTCAAATATGTTCAGCATAAATTGTAACAAAAAATATTTGTGAAATCAATAAAAATTAATTGGAACGATGAAGGTTATAACAAGATTTCATAATGAATGAACATTGATCTTATAGGGAACAATGAATTAGAAACTTGTCCAAAATTAATTTTATTTCAATAATTATAACATAAACCCTATTATATATATTTTTATAATTATTTTAGGTACATGTGGAACGGGTGACCTCCCGATAGTGTTCACCTATTTATATTAACAAAAATGTCACTCCTCCAATACAAAAGGCACTAACCCTCCCAACTTATTCAATCATATAATGCCATTTTTATAATCCAAAACCTATAAAATAAGCTAAAAATTATTTATCTCATCATATAAGCAACATATTGTGTATAAATATTACCATGGAATCCCATTCTTGAAAACCAAAAGGAGTTACCCAATGAAGAGGTAACATTCCACAACGTGCATTTTTGTTTTTTTTCCAAATCCACCCTCCACAATTATTATTATTTAAAAAATATATAATATTATCATAATAATAAATATACATATATGTTATTATTTAGAAATTTCTACATAAACTTATACACATGTCTATCAAATGAGTAATGAAATCATCGTTCATGTGTTCAGTGAACTATCACCTTTTTAAAACAATGTCATTCATTTTTCCTTTACCAACTCTCATGGTTGGGAATAAAGAGGTACAAACTATTTTTAGACTAAATATACTATATTTATAATGTCTTTTTACTTATTTAATTATTATATAACTCATAAATTCATGAATTCCATTTTTAAGAAGTAGATAACACCATTTTTTAACATGCAGACTACTATATTCTCAGAGCGATGTGATACGTTCACACATTACATGGAAAGTATTATAGATGGTTTTAATAAAAATATATGATATCAATGAAACATATATTATATTAATTACATTATTACATATTTATAAATATAATATATTATTTTCAATATTACCTTTTCACACACTTGAAAACTCATAACGTCATTTGTGGACGTGTGGACAACCTCCTCCTCGAAGCGATGTCATTTTTTACATAAAAATAAATATATATGAAAGTGTATATGACTAAATAATGATATTATATAAAAATAATTATATAAATATAAATGTTACTTACCTTCCATCCATAACGATCATTGAAAAATGGGATTGTTACCCAAGAATTCGTACGACCTACCATCTCAATGATTGTAATGTTGGTCAATTTTTCATAACCACATTTCCTGATTAATTTTAAAAGTATAATTTATTTAAAAATATAATATTTATTTCATGATTATTACTTTATACATGTTTATATAATGATATCCTTGCCAATATTCAACCTTCCAAACTTATTTTCACTCATAAACCGAATATGGTCCAAACACAAGACTTAAACATAATTTATTAAGTAGTTGTATACAAAATTTTAATATGTGAATCAAAAAAAACATAAAAATGAAAAATGATTATGAATTATTTAGATAATAAAAATAATTTTATTATTTAAGAAGATGAATACACATGTGACAATTTTGACTCAAGGTAATGTATTTCGTCTAACTCTCCCTTTATTGAGCAATATTTTGATGTTATACCCCAACCTTCATTTATGAGTTTTAAATACCACCCCATTAACATAATATATCAATAATTTATTTATTACCATGTTATTTAATGTTTTTTTATTGTTATTACTTTATGGGGGTTATGACTAAATTTTTATCAAAGTGGTTTGGGATGATTTGATTTAAAAAAAATCATCCATATAAATATTATTAATATTATTTAAAATATATATTAATATGAATATAAAATTTTTATAAATGAAATTTTATGCCTCTTTTTAAATTGGGCTTCCTTTACAATCCTTCATGTTTTAAAAATAAAAAGAAACCTAACCTTTACTTTATGGTTATTTTTTCATTTCTAATTAATTTCATATTTCAAAAACATAAAATGTTTTCTTATAAGTAAAAGTGAAATATTATGAGAAATTTTTTGGAAATTTCATTCTTTTAGGTGTTATGATTATATAATGTTACTAGTAAATTTTTAGGGTGTTTATATGATAAACGAATGATGAGTAATTCTATGATAAACTAGTGATAGGTGGATTGTTGATAAACCTAGGATTTGAGGGTCTATGATAAACCTTCAGTGCATTGTGCATAAAAGATGGTCGTATGGATATTTTTTTATAAGAGGGACATTTATTGAAGTCGAACACATTTTTATTCCATTTATAAGAGTGAAAATTAAAATATTGGCATAGTATATAAATATTTCTTATCTACGGTTTCTAGGATTTTTTTTAATATTGTTTTTAAAAAACCTATGAAATGAGATTATTTTGTAAGAAATGTACTTACTACTTATGGGTGAAACTTATTATATTATTATAATGTTTTCATGGGGTTTTATGTTTTCACATGACTAATGGTTTTCATTGTTTTTTGTAACCCATACTGAGATTTTTGTTCTCATTCAATATTTTTATATGTTTTTATTGGACTTTAGGATGGTTAAGCGAAGGTAAGTTGTCATGTTGAAAGTCATTGAGATTATATATCAAAGAATTCCAATATTATTTTGGATGTTTTATATTATAGAAAAAATGGATACAAATTAGAAGTTTCTACTACGTATTTTATAGTTTTTTTATGTATGATCTATGGAATAATTATCTAAATTTTTAAAACTGAAAAGATTCAAAAATTGAAAAAACAAAACATGTAATAAGACACAAGATTACGTGTTGTTTATTGTAGGGTCCTTATAGTTCGTTTAAGAAGAAAGGTTTAGATAAATTTAAATTTTAGATTAATATTAGTTGCATGACCTATAAATATATAACATTATGGTTGATGTGAATTGATATATATTTTTAATATTGTCTTGTTGATTCATCTAATGTACGATTGTTAAGAATGGTTTTCTGCAAAAGAAGCAATGAGGATGTAGTGGGAAAGAACCAAGAGTAAAATATCCTTTGGAATCAACATCCAATAAATACAAAATATTTCACTTTTTCCAACATAGACATATTTGTTGGTAAAAGTACATTTTATGTTGGTAAAGCGGTTTACCAACATATAAGTCTATCACTAAATTGTTGGTAAAAGCTCTATTGATAAATGTTTTTACGATAGATAAAATTGTTCTGTTACAATTATAATAATACCAACAGTTAATATATATGTTGGATAAATTGTTTTCCAACAAATTCTAATGACACGTTTTTCTGTTGGTAATAATATTACCAATATATAATATATGTTTATAAATTACATTCGAATAAAAAATAATTAAAATTTCATATTATATTTATTAATTTTTTTATTATATATAATACATCTACTTTTATTATTAAACCAAATATTTTAACACATTTTCAATATTAGAAAGAATAAACATTATAATAATAATGAAATTTAATACAACAAGATTCATTACACCCCACCCACACAATGGTGAGACCCGCCGACACATCATAGCATGTGCAGCAGCAACCTATCCATGCCAACAAACCAGCTCCAGCGACCAACATGTACTAACCCTGAATCATCCATTCCATGCTAGCACAGAAACCACTCATCCATGCTTGCGAGTCAGCTCCAGCACCGGCCAATCCATAACTATAGCACTGGCCCATCCATGCCAATGAGCCTTAATGACCCAACCTTGAAAGCGAGCAGTCCATCAATGTCAGCAATCCATGTAAAGAGGAATAGAACAAAACCCCTTAGCCATGTGTTAATTATAAATAAAACAATGTATAATAGAACAAAAATGAATAAAACATTCCCTTTTAAATATAAATGTGTTAAGTAATGACCAAAGTTTCCTCAATCAAAATATTTTTAAGTTTGTGAAATATGGGAGTTAGATTCCTAAACATCCAATGCATCACTTTCTAGAGTCGTTAGATTCCTAAACATCAATGCATCACTCGCTAGAGTCCGCTGGACTACTAACATAGGAAGTAACATTTTCTAACTTCATGATTTCTCCATGCAATTGTTAAAATAATTGGATGATAATACTTGTATTTTCCATGGTTCATTTTAATTTCGTGTTCATCTTAACAGTGTAGAAATATGCTAATTTTAAATGAATCAAAATGCAATATTTTATGTTGTGCAGATGGTGTTTTCTATAGTTCATGTTTACAACCACCGCCTAAATAAAAAACCTAAGTATCAAAAATATAAACATATGGAAAAAAACATACTCTAAATGTAAACATGTAGGAAAAATCCAAAATAACTCAACGTAGGTCTTACAAAACAGAAGTAAATAAAAAATTATTGAAATAATTGTAAAACACAACATTCATAATAAAAGAATAAAGGGATGCTCAGTTGGGCCTCAGTAATAAGGTATCCAAATCCCACCTCCTTGCCAAATATCATCCTATAAATCACAGAAAAGTTCTCTAGCTTTTACCCTCCCATTTGGGGACTTGGGATCCCAAAACAACATATCCAGTTCAATCGATATAACAACTTAAAATTTCATAAAAAAATCATTTAAAATAAATAGGCTAATGAATATCTCCCTTTATATACCTTCATTAATTTATCCCGTCAATACAATTGTAAGAGCATGGTAGAGACAATTCATTGAATACTTATTTTCATGAAATGGATCAACCATTATGGTGAACCACCTTTTTCCTTTCGAAAAAGGTAGAGGTGATCTTCTTTGGTCTTTCAACAATGGTAGTACCTGCACAATATGGAAATAATAAATCAGCGAAAGCCTTTTATTTATAAAAATTGAATACATGGAAATAGGGATGAAATAATTACTTATAGAATGTTCCCATTATATAAGATTCTTCTAGTTAGTGGGCTTAATAATATCAATATCCTACTTTCCAGTAATGATCCCCAAGAACATGAATCCAAATATGTGCCATCTAATTTGGTAGGAAACTACGCAGCCCATGCATAATCAGGATAAAAATATCCATAGGTCCCCAATACAATTGTAGAAACAACAAGGGTATTATCCCATTATACACCAATCATGGAAACACTAAAAATAACTGATATTTGGTTTGAATTACTCTTCTTGAAATACGTTCACTGCATTGAAATCATGGTACATTATTTATGAGTAAATGAGTTATAGAAAAATTGGAAGTTTCATACTATAAAAAATGGATGAGTGAATAATTGTACAGTGGGATTGATCAAACAGCCTGTACAAGACATGATTTATAGGCATGATTGGAATTGTATATAATTTTATAGGTTCTATGTTCAACCATGAGTACTTGAAAAAATGGCTTGTACATAATTAAACACATGGCCGTGAGTAATGTGACATGATGTGAAAATTTATAAAGACCCTATGATATGACATGAGGTGTAGTTCTTTACATGCCATGGATTAGTGACAAGCCATGATAGATCTGTATAGGCCATGGCATAGTGACAATCCATGATAGTTATGTATATGATATACATGGTTTGTTCAGAATTGGCTTAGTGACAAGCTGTGATTGTTCTGAACATGGTGTACATGTCTTAGTGACAATCCATGATAGTTATGTACATGATGTACGTGTCTTGTACAGAATTAGATTGTACAAAATTGTCTTCGTGACAAGCCATGATAGGAAACTACCGATCCCATGATTAGTTACATGCCATAATAGTTTTGTACATGCCATGTCTTATTGAGAAGCCATTTATAGTTCTGTACAGGCCATGATGTATAGTTCTGTATAGGCCATGGCTTAGTAACATGACATGAGTTCAAGACATGACTAATGTGAGATAATTTACATGGATTGTACAGAATTGGGGTTTTACTCATATGTAAAACATTCAATTCTAACAATTTAAGGTGTAAATTTTTTTTTTTGGATTGTATATTTTACTACAATCCAGATATTTAATACATTTTAGTTCATTATAAATGAAAATTATACCAGGAATGAGACATTCAAGGGGATATGGTCAATCATTATTTAAAAAAAGTGCCCATTTATCATCATGGACACCCTTCACTTGTTCAAAATCAAAGGTGACATGTAGCATGTAACTCTCAAGTGTAATGAATTATGTTCTTATCAATATTGGCAGTGTATTAGCGATAAATGGATTAAATTCAATCCATGTTAACAACTTTGTAGAAGGGGTTCATCACTTTTATAACGACTAAAAAAGTGAATTAATCTATGAAATATGAAATTTACAAGAGGCATTCACTCAACATTTAAAGCCAGAAATTGGGAAACAGTGATAGAAATTACAATTTATTTTCCTCCAATGAGCTCTTCACAACCTAATTCATTCATTGTTTACAAAAAATTTATATTTTCCCTCGTTTCATAAATATTGTCTGTAGTGGAAGAAAATGACCGTAGAAATAAATATTTCCTACGAAATAAAATGACATGCACAAAAGACAGATAAGGAAAGACATCGGTGAACCGAAGGGGTGGCTGGTGAAGGTAAACGTACCTAGTAACGAGTTGTTCCATAAGTTTTATACAGTGGTGGATATGAACATAGGCAACTTCACCATCATCCCTTAGATTGTAGTAGACCACCCTTCTATGTTTGGAGGGACACATGACCCATATTTGTTCACAAGAACCACCTATACACTTTAGACTTTCACCATCACGAGAAACATCTGATCACACAAGCATAATAATAAGCAAATAGTTTTAATTTAAATGAATGATATAAAAATTAAAAAGCATGATATAAAAATATCATCCAACACAACAAGAGGATTATTTGACTAGTGAAAAAAACATCTCCACGAGTCTTTACATGATCATAGTTTCTAAATTGTTCTAGAAATTTCAGTCAGCGGTTTAATTGGTTTGTTCAATTCAACTGATAAAAAATATCTATTTTTGTTACAAAAAATAAGTTCAAGGACATTCACAGAGCTTCTCACCTCCCCCAACCTCCAGATTCTTGATGTTTATAGACATAAAAGGCCCCAGTTCATTTTTATTTTGATTCTTCTATTTGTCTATTGATATATGATCCAATATAACTAGTGGAAACAACCAACATAAGATTATCAAACACGAAACCACAACAACCATATGATTATCCATCCAATGACCATCCAATAACCAAATACATCCAGTGACCAACCAATGGCATATAAAAATTACCATAGGGCACAACAAAAAATTTACTAGATGAAAAAATAAAGTGACCAAAACAACTCAAAAAAACAACACATTATATAAAAATAACAAGAATATTACCGATCTCGTTACAAAAAACCATTGATAATGACAGTAATTTCAATTAAGTGTGAAACATAACTAAAAATTTTATATTCTAGAAGAACTTCATAAAATCACATACTCATGTAAAGGTTCATTCAATTTATAATGAAACTTCATTCAATTGAGAATAAACATAATTCAATAGCTGAAAAACCATTTGCAATGAAAATCCTTAGGCATCAATGATAGAGTTACAAAGACAGTATTGAAGGAAAATTTCAAATTGTATGAATATAACTAGAAACTTATTGTCTCTTCACAGTTGGTTTGAGTTTATATGAAACACACACATGTATGTTAATTTATTTCCAGATGATGTTTCTTTTGATG
The DNA here is from genome assembly GCA_963277665.1 of Viscum album. Lineage (NCBI taxonomy): Eukaryota > Viridiplantae > Streptophyta > Magnoliopsida > Santalales > Viscaceae > Viscum > Viscum album. The sequence goes on from OY728166.1 coordinate 1,396,071,498, forward strand.
AGGTTGTAGATGAGTTTTACAAGCATGGGATAATAATGGAGGAACCCAAAACAAAAACTCCCTGAGTGGATATATTTTGACAATGTAACAGAAAGAAAAAATGGTGATTCACTTGTTATGTATTTCAAAAAACCTTCGGTTTCTTGGGATATAGAGATTTTGGATATAACACCACTACAACTAGGTTGCAATACCCCTATGTCAGTGACCCAAGCTATATTTGAGATAAAAATTTACAAATTCGTCACAAAAAAAGCGGATAAGAGAGAAAAATAAACCTTGTTGAACAAAAAATCCTTGGATGGTGTGGATGTGATTATTGTTACCAGTCGATTCCTACTACTATTATCCTTCACCATTTGCTTACTACTGCTGAAATGAGATCTAATGTGAATCTGTATTCATAATTTGAAGATGAATGACCAAAGCTTGGTTGAGTTTACTCTATCAAGGTTTGTTAGAATAATCCACATGGTGTTTTCCTAGTGATGTAAAAGGATAGAAAATATGAAGAAGTGCACATACAGGAATGGTTCGGTGGGAGGTAGGTTGATTAGAGCATGGATGATGGGAGTGTCACCTACACTATCGTACAAGACCTGGATTTTGATACAGCCCAGCTGTAGAAGTTCAGCACCAAAAATGATTCAACAAACAAGGATAAAAAAGTCTAAAACAAAATGATTATAAACTACCCTAAAATAGATTACGCACTCCCCTAAAATGCCTAAAACTAATTCAAAAAATGAGGCTAAAACAAATAGATTATGCACTACCATAAAACGAACAGATTTTTCACTACCCATTAACAGATTATACACTACCCTAAAATTCCAGCACCGGACGTGGATAAAATGAACCTCTATCGAGTCTCACAAAACCTAACCTTCAAGAATCAAAAAATAAAACACCAAAAATATGGTTTGGGTTCATATGGGTAACGCACATGACAAAGAATAAATGTAAAGGAAAAAATTAAAATAGAATAATAGAAATGAGGAAAAGGAATGCTAACCTGGGGAGACCGCAAGTGAAATCAGAAAGAGAGACGGCCATGACCAGAGAAGGAGGGAGGCGTGCGGTCGGGGATCCTACTGGCTGGGGCGCGCGACATGAACAAGAAGGGGTGGGGTGGGGCAATGTTTAGGGTGGAAAATTAAAAATAATAAAGAATAAAATAATAATAATAATAATAATAACAACAACAACAACAAAACATTTTATTTATAGGCCTCACAAACTATTTAGCGATACAAAAATAAATTAACCCGATTAGAACAGAACAATAATAATATTGATAGTGATATGATCATTGTGGTACAATACTCTTAATTTAAGGAAGATTCATTTTATTGGAATGATTTTAAAAAAATATCATGATATATAATTAGTGTATATATTTTATATATGGTGAAAAAAGTTTTAAATTTATATATATTCTGAATAAACAATTATATTATATACAGCCAATGAAATTATATAAAAGTTACTTTTTTTATGTTTTTACTAGTGTATGTTTGATATTATTTGAGTTTTCAAAAATTATAATCATTTATCAATAGTTTTATATAAGATATATATATATATACATATATATATATATATATATATATATTATCTGAAAAAATATAATTTGACAACGAAAACATATGATTATACGCTTTTAATAAAATACTTCTAATTTATAACATTCACTGAAAATAATATACATATGTCAAAATGTTAGTATTGATATGATAAAGAAATAGATTTAAATGTTGGTAAGAGATTTATTGGTATTAAATGATCATTATCAACGAATATAACTATTGGTAAAAGCAAATGTTGGTATATAAAATCAATACCAATAGAACTTAATATTTATTGGAATTTCTCATTTTTACCAACATATATATTATCTGTCAATAAATATATGTTCGTATAAGTAATGTTTTTGTAGCGTATGACGGTCAGAATTAAAACTGAGATGTTTTATGTAGCAATAGATCATTTTAAATAGGCTATAAACTATTGTGATGTCCATGTATGATAGAATCCAGATCAACCACATAGGAATATGATGATAGTGGAGTATTTTATGCAATAACATCCCCTTAATTCAGAGGATTATCTGGAAAAATGATATTTTAAGGGTGTATTAAATCCCTAGAAAATATATTTGGTGTCATGGGATTCTTGGATCACCAAAATGTTACTCTTTCAATTTATCATTTTGGAGCTGAAGTTGGACAGTTGTGGTCCATGGTAAATTATATTAGAGAAACAAAAGTTATTGATGCTTTGGAGTGGGACGAATTTGAGAATATTTTCCTTGATATTTTTTTAAGGACTTTTAGATTAGGTTGAAAAACAATTCATCAAATTGATACCAAATGAGGAAGATTTAATGGATGCATTTGAGAAAGCTTCTCTCAATTTGTGAGGTGTGTACCTAATTTTATCCAAGATGCTGAAAGTAACATAAATTGGTTTTACTCAAGATTGAATCCATGTTATCAAATGTAATTTCATTCTCATGAGGTCAAGAGTTATGAGAAACATTTTTTTAGTGAGGAGAAGGTAGAAAATGTAGTTTTCGGATGATCACATGTCCCATGATAATAATAATAATAAGAGGAACATTTGGCCTGCGATGTGGAAGAATTCAAAAAAAAAAGCTTGGAGGTATGAAAACCAAATTACCATATGTGAGAAGTGTTGTAAAACATATAATGTAGAATACGTTTCAAAGTCTATGAAGTGATTTTTATGTTGTAATTTGGTCTGATATATTATGACTACAAGGAATATGATCAAGAAGGCAATGAAAAGTCAGTGGTACGATATTTTAATTACAATGGATTAGGTAATTCTGAAAATTTGTCTCCATATTTGACTACCTAGGTTCGAATCCATCAATATAGAAAGAAAATTGTATTGGAAGAAAATATTTTTTTACTACTTAGTTGATGGTGGGAAATAAAATGAAGTGGTGATAGGTATACTACTAGTATATTCGAATTAATACAATAATTAGTTTGACTCTAGTTCTTAGAATTCATTCATTTCTATGAAATTTAAATGTATATGGGGATATCCCGTAATGAAAGTAAGATAATACTTTTGGTGAAAACTCTATGTTGAAGTATTAAATAAAAAATATTTATGTGAATCTTCCTAATTTAATTTGTGGAGTTTTCATTCCAGAAAGTCTTGTTGAAATGTCCATAGTTGAGTATGATATTATTTTCGGTATGTACTACATTTCAATTTATAATTCTAAAATAGATTAAAAAATTGAATGTTTTATTAAATGGTTTCATACCTTTGATAACATAGCCATAATGAGAGAAATTGATGAAAGATATAAGTGATTTTTTTTCTATCTCATGTTATTGAAATGAATTGAATTGTAATAATTAGTGAAATCCTTATAGTGAATGAATTTATAGATGTATTTCTTGATGAATTTATTAGTTTTATTCAAAATAAAGAAGTTGAATTTATAGTTGGTTTAGTGCCTGTTGATAGACTTATTTCTAAACCACCTTATCGAATGGCTCATGTAGAACATGTGGAATTGAAAACATAGATGCAATAATTTATAAATAAAGTTTTATGTTAGAAATCACTTCACCATGGAGTTTTCGAGATATATTTGTAAAAAAAGATGGTTCCATGAGATGATTCATTGATTATAGTTCCTTGAAAAACATCATTGTTAATAACATGTGTCATTTTCCTCATATTGATGATTTTTTTGATCCCCTATTTGGTGATCAGTGCTTTTTGAAGATTAAAATATGGTCTAGGTACCGTCACCTAAAGGTGAAGGAGGATGAAATTTCTAAGATTAAATTTAAGATAAGATATGGGAATTGTGTGTTTTTATTTGTTCCCTTTATGTTATCAAATGCACCTTCTATATTTTTTGAATCGTATAAATATACTATTCCATTATTTTGTTAATTATATTGTAGTTGTGTGTATAGATGATATTTGGGTATAATATATATTATAAGAGTAATATATAAAGGAAATAAGTATTGTTTTAAAATATTAATATAAAAGAAACTATATTGAAATTTGAGTATGAGGGAATTTCGGTTGAAAAGGTATCCTTACTTGGAAATATTATTTCTAATGATCGCATAATTATAGAACCTGGTAAAACAATTGTTTTTCACTAGTGTAAATGACCAAGAAATGTCACAATGTTTTCTAGTTTAATTATATTATCAAGTTAATATTGATGATTTTTTTTAAAAAAAAATTTTTCATCTATCCCACTAAATATAAAATGAAGAAAGGGAGTTAGGTTTATCTGGATCAGAGAGTGTGATGTTTATATTTTTGAATTAAAATAATATTGGTAAATTCTCTAGTATTTACCTTCATATCTAGAAATTGTGACTTAATAGTCTATAGTGATACTTCATTAAAAGGAATTTGTTGTGTTTTGATATATAATTATAAGAAAATTGATTAGGCTTCATGTGAGTTGAGAACTCTTGAATTAATTTATCCTACACAAGTTCTCAAAATACAAGTTGTTTTTTTTCACATAAAATTTTGGGGCATCATTAGTATTGAGTGATGTGTGAAATATATACTGATCATAAAATATTGAGATATATATTTACATAGACGGGGTTGAATTTGTATCAAAGTATACGGTTATAACAGAGAAAGGATTATTATTGAAAGCTTTATTATCATCATAAAAAAGGAATCAAATTTTCTGATAAATTGAGTAAACAAATAACGTTTCGTTAACCATGATATATTTTAAATATGACCATTTTGATAATGATTTGATGAATTTTGGACTACTTTTATTTAATATAGGGACATCCACTATATTTTTCAAGTTTTAGTGTACTCATATTTTTATAATGAACTAAAAGATCTTAGTATAATGTTCACTCTTTATAAGAAAAGGTATAACATGTTAAGAACTGTAATATCCATATTTTAATATTTATGTATATAGTCTTTTATGATTTTTGAAAATATTATGTGTGGATTGTGATTCCTAGTTTATGAAAGATTTGTTGAATAAAGAGCATAGTTATTTTTTTATGTTCTTCTTGAATGAACTAAGATGTATAATGACCATAGACGTTATAGCTGGTTGGATGAAATGAAAAAGTGATATTTTTGAATTTTATTTTTAGGGTTTGAATTGTGGGTAGGTCAAAGAAAAATAATAGTTAAGGAATTTTATGCATCAGCCATTTCAATTGCCTGGGTGGAAATCAGAGAACATATCAATTGATTATGTGGTGGTATTTCAAAAGACGCCTAAATGTAACAAGTCAATTTGTGTTATTATTGGTCGATTAAAAAAATATTCTCATTTCTTTCCCCTTTGAGATAATTTAACAAGATTATCTTTACAGAATATTTTTAAAGGATATCATCCGGTTACCCAGAGTTCCTCTCTCTATTTTATCATACCATGATAACAAGTTCCCAAATAGTTTTAGGAAAGGACTTCAGATGGTATTGGGTATCACTACTGGAAATCTGACCTTTCCCAATGCTTCTCTACCAATGGTTCATAAAAACCATTGTTATAGGTTCCCTTTCCCAACGGTTTGGCCAAACCGTTGAGAAATCCCACTTTGAGGCCACCTTTCCCTATAGTTTGGGAAAACCGTTGGGAAAGCCCACATTGTGGGGACCTTTCCCAACGGATTGCCAAAACCGTTGGGAAAGGTCCCCCATGGATCAACCTTCACCCAGAATCAAATCCAGGCTCAAAATCTATTCCAACGGTTGTCAAAACCGTTGGTATAGGTCTATACCAACGGTTTTGACAACCGTTGGTATCGATCCTTTGATTTTTTATCATTTATTCTTACCCAAAACATTATATAAATCAAAATTTAATATATTTATGAAAATACATATATATATTTATGTAATTATATACACAAAATTCATGTTAGGTTAGTGGTTAAATCGTTCAATAATAAACTAGGGGTGCTGGGATCAAATCCCACCGAATGTTTTTTTTTTGAAATACATATACCAACGGTTCCACAACAGTTGGTAAAGATTTTCATATTAATTATACCAACAGTTTCCAAAACCATTGGGATAGGTCTATACCAATGGTTTCCCCAAAACCATTGGTATAGACCTATCCCAACGGCTTACTTGGCCACGGTTCTCCAAACCGTTGGTATAGGATATACCAACAGTTTGGAGGCATATACCAACATTTCTAAACCATTGGTATATGTTAGTTTTCCATTAGTGTATTGAATTAAATTATAGTATGACCATTCATTGTCAATTTAATGGGCAGTCTGAGGAGATTATATTGACCTTATAATTTATTATTCATTCTTGATACAAGTATTACTAAAGAATATGGGATTGATATATTTTTTTTCTCGAATTATCATACAAAATTAGTTTTCATTATGTTATACATATGGAACATTTTGAGGAGTTATATGGAAGTAAGTGTCAAAAACTGAATTTTTGGAATGATTTAGGTGAAAGGATGTAGTAAAGACTAGAGTTGGTAAAGTAAATTATAAATAAATCATATCTTATTAAGTGACACATGAGAAAAAATTAGATAAAGAGGAAAATTTATATGATAACCAGATGAAAGATCCTTCATTTTAGGATAGTGATCATGCCTTTCTCAAAGTATCTCCATGGAAACTTGTGATGTGTTTTTACAGAAAAAGGGCAGTCCATGGTTTATCAGACCAAATGAAATCTTAAATAATGTTGGATTCGATTCCTTCTGTTTGGATTTACATAATAATTTATCCTAGGCCCATAATATATTTTATTTATCAATGATAAATATTTATGTTTCATAATCATCTGGTATTTTTAGCCCTAAAGTAGTTAAGTTGGAATATAAATTTTTTTTATACGGAATATCTAGTTTGGGTTCATGAAAATATATGGAACGTATTGAGAAATGAGGTAATTACCCATGTTAAGGTTTTATAGAAAACCCATATGGTTAATGAAGTAATAAGTTAATATGAAAATTCTATGAGGGAAAATTTCCACCACATATTTAAGTGAATAAAATTGTGTGGATGGAATATAGAAAATGAGGGAAGAATGTAAGATCCCAGGTAATGATAGAATAATAATTTATCATATTTATTAATATTTATGAATTATATATTAATTTAATAATTAAAAATATTTTACTTTCAATAGTATAAATGAAACACAACAATGTTTTTCTTTAGAACTGTCTCTTTCACACAAGATTGAGTTCTATCGAACAATAATATATTGTTAATATTATTATTTTAAAATATTAGTTATCACATAGACATTATATTGGATAGAATTAATTTGAAAAACTATATTATGTTTAAAAATGTTTATAAGTAGTTTTTACATGCATTTAATAGATTTTATAGGCCTGAGATATGAATAAATCTCATTTTGCAGTTGAATGCTATATTTTTTAAAAATTATTTTTTACCGCGTTCTAATTGTGAAGAATTTTTAAAAATAAATCTTGAAACATTAATAAAATTTACATGAAAAATTAAAATTCATTTCTATTATCTTTATATATGAATTTACTTTGGGTAAATTTTTTGTATTTTTCTATTAAGATTCATTTTTTGATTTATATTGTAAAATACCGAATTTTAATAGAAAACTAAATTTTCAGCTAATTTGTTTATATAGTTAAATTATGTATTTAATTTTTTATAAAGTTTAATAAGTTCAATTTTTCATAAATTATTCCAATTTATGTTTTTTCTTTTGAAATTTTATATAATATCTTAGCAAACTATGGAACATATTCACTTTAAAAATCTATTTACTCATCCCATTTATATGATTAATATTAAATTAATTTCATCCAATTATGAGATTATGAATTGGAATAATTGATTCTATGTTTGGAATAATAATAATTTATAATTTATCATATGTTAAATTTAGTTTTTTACTATAAATAATAGTAAATTAAATGAAAATTAAATATAATCTTAATGTAAAAACGATTTTACATAATTATTAAACATTAATCTTATGAGGATAAATGGCCTTCAAACATTAATAAAAGCCATTTTATAGGCATAATTGAACCATATAACCTATTTTATATAATATTTATAATTATTTTAGGCAGTTTATATAATATATACCTCCCAATAGTGTTTAACTTTATATATTTATAAGATTATCACTCTACCCCCACTATAAAAAGTCACTCACCCTCCCCCATTATTCACACCTATCAAGCCGTTTGTATAATCCAAAACCTACCCAAATAAGCTCAAAATTTAATCCTTTAATATTATTACCCTCACTTTTATTATAAATCTATCCAAATAACCCCTTTGGAGAATACCAAAAGGAGTTTCCTGAAGAAGAGGTTTCTTTCATTAATGTGATTTTGGTTTTGTTTACTTCTCCACCACAATAAATTATTATATTTAAATTATTATATATTAACCACATTATCTAAAAAAATTGATATCTAGTTATGTAAGTGTTTAAACCTACACACACTTCCATGAAATGGCTAATAAAATCTCAATTCTTGTGTACAACATACTACTACCTCGAAAAATGATGTTGTTTGTTTTTCCATTACCACCTCTAATAGTAGGTAATTATGATGGAAATAATGTATTTAATTGATTTATATAAAATTTATAAGATATTAAAACTTCTTTAATTATTATTAAACACATACCTTTGTTTATTGATTTTTTGGGAATACAATAACATCGTTTGTGGACGTATGGACTACTGCCTCCTCAAAACAATGTCATATGTTCACAGATTACATGAAATATATTATGTTTTGTTTTAATTGAAAAATTGGTATAAATAAAATATATATTATATTCATGACATAATTACCCTTATATAAATATAATTTATCACCTTCTTTATTACCTTTTTAAACACTAAAAAATGGATAATGACATCCATTGACATGTAGAAAACAACCTCCTCGATGCAATGTTATTCAATTTACATAAAAATATGTCTATATATAAGTATACATGATTAAATAATACGGTATATATGGTATAATGATTATTCTGGAAAGATTAATTTTACATACCTTCATTCCAAAAAAATCATTGATGGGAACGTTAATCGGGCGTTGGTATGGCCTTCTATCTCCGTGATTGTAACATTATGTACTTTTTTATAACCATCTTTTATGATTTTTTTAAAATTATACTTTATATAAAAAATGATAATTATTTCATTGTTATTATTTTTATATTTTTATTTAATTACCTATTTGACCATAGTTTACATAGTAATTTCATTTTAACTCATAAATCAAATATTCCCAAAACACCCGATGTAAACATAATTGATTATGTATTTTTATAACAAATTTAATTAAGTCAAATAAAAGAAATGACAAATATTAAAAAAATATTAATAAATCATACATTTAACATAATTTTATTATCCAAGTATATAAAGAACCAAATGACATGTAAGATTCAAGGTATGACATTACATCTAATTCCCCTTTCACTGAGGCATATTTTTATGTTATATACCTTATTTTATGAGGTTTATATATAGAGAATTTAAAATATAATATCGTGAAATTATTTATATCCAATTTATTTAATTTTCTTTAAATTCCACTCCTTCATGTGGATTATTATTCAATTTATTTAAAAGTGGTATTGGATGAATTGATTTTTTTTCCTTTTCTTCCATGTCAATATTCATGATATTATTTTACATATTAATTTAGATGAATAAAAAATGAATATAAATGAATTTGTTTTTATATTTTTATATTTGGATTCCTCTAAAATCCATCATGTTTTAAAAGAAAAATAATCTCATCTTTTTCTTTTTTTAGGTATTTTTTATTGAAAAAAGGGTTTTTTATTTCGATAACATGAACTATTTTCTTATGTGTGAAAATGAAATATTTCTAGTGATAGGTTGAAAATTTTATTTTTTATATTTTATGATTATATTATGGTAATTATATATGTTATGGGTGGTTATGTGATAAACAAATTATAGGTGGATCTATGATAAACTAATGAAAGGTGGTAGCGGGATAAAATGATGATGGGTGGGTTCGTGACTTCACTCTAATGCATTGGGTATGGAAGCCAAAAGTAGGCATATTCAATTTGTAAGAGTCAAATGAATGGAAGATTTCAGTATGGTTTTTATATTTATAGTAGTAAAAAATATAATGATTTAACAAGATACCAATGTGATTTCTGTATGATTTATAGGTGTTTTATGGTAATTTTGTGATTATAAAAAAATGTTAGGAATAGGCTATATTTTAAAAGGAATTTTTTTTTCAACTTATTAAGGTTGAAAATTATTAATCCATGATATAGTTTTCATGGGTTATCATGTTTTCAGAGTTTAAATAGTCTTCCTTCTTCCAATATCCCCTACTAAACTTTATAGTCTTATTCTACATTTTTTAATTCTTTTCAAGGGATTTAATGAATGTTAAGTGAACAGAAGAGTCAAGTTGAATGTCATGGAAAATTTCCATGAAATAAATCATTATTTATTTTTAAAGATTTTAATTATGTAGAAAATAGATACTTATATAAATTTTCCACATTGTATTTTATTGTTTTTTACGTATGAGTAATGACCTAATTCTAAAAAACAGTAAACTTGAAATGTTCCTCAAAGTGAGAACAAAATGAGTAAAAATAAATATTATTTTATGATTAAGGATATGGCCTTATACGTTTGACCATTGAATTTCATTAGATCATTTTCCCAATCACTATATATTTTCCCTTATGCATTAGTTTTATCCCGAAATTATATATGTTCACTTCCAATTAATTTTCTCCTTTTTTGAAACCTATTTTTTGTTATTCCAGATGACCATTGTATTTCCCTTTCAATTTTTTTAATAGTATTCTTTTTAAAACTTTTTGGATGTTGGTTTTTCAAAAGTTGTTTTCCAAATTTTAGAAAATTATTTATCGAGTTCAATTTCAAATTAAAAGAACACAATTTATAGAATGTGGGAAATTTTAACACCCTAAGATTATATAATAACATTATGTTTGATATCTTATACAACACACACCACTGAGATTAAACGAACAATGATGTATTATTAGTGAAATATAACCAGTATAACATGGAAATTAAATTATTAGGTTTGAATGTTATTTACTAATTTATGAAATATATTTAATGTTCCTAATAAATAAATTTTTTTGATATATTCTTAAAAAAATATCATTCAACGTTAATAAAGAAATTTTATTCCAAATAAATATGTTTCATTCAAAAATAGTCTTAATTACTTTTTATTTAAAATATTTTTATTTATCTTACAGAAAATTTGTAAATTTTATTTTTAAATAATAAATAATATTTTAAATAATTATATTAAAATTATATTTGAGTAATTGTTTTGGATTTTCCTAAAATGTTTTCTTTTTTGTGAATATTGATAATTTAGGATTTTTCCAACACTTCAATTCAATTTAATTTAATAATTTATTTTAAAGTAATATTATATTTTGTATTTGGTATTAAAGTGGAATATGAAACATTATATTTATATTAATCTAATTAATATAATTTGAATCATCGATTTTCATGATTTATTATAGTATTTCTTTTATTCTTAAAAGACGATTTTCTGAAAACTATTTTTAAATGCATAAAATTTATCTATTAAAATTAATTAAAATAAACCTACTAATTAAATATTTAAAATATATTCTATGATTATAAATCCTTTATATCAATATAAACTCATATAATGATGTTTTAATGACATTAAGGAAATATAAGATCATTTATTTCTTCAAAAAATGGGTTTCTTAAGAAATCATTTTTCAACTCGTTTTACAGAAATAATTTTTAATTTAATTATTACACATTGGGGATATGAATTTTAAATAAAAAATTATATATTTTTAATCATCATAATTATTATTAATTAATATGTACTACTCAATATTGGTAATAATTAATAGTGAATACTGTAAAAAAACATGTTACCATGGTGAAAAACTAAAATAGTGCAAGTAACCATAGAGGTAAATGTAATAACATGTTAAAATTTAATTATTTTTTGAATTTTTAATTTTTTTATCAACCATATCACACCTAAAATACAATATTAATAAATAACTAAGGCACCTTTATTGTCATTTTCTTCCCATTACTGAATAGTTTTTTGGGATTGACAAAAATACATCTCCTAATAAAATTTTAAAATGGAACCCACTCCCCTAGAATCTCCACGCAACAAAATCCATATGACTAAAAAAATAAAATATAAATATCTCTAAAAATAATTATTCACATTATATATCTTAATTTATTCCCAAAATACAATCCATAGGGCCCATAACAAAATATCCAACAGGATTTTTTTAAAGGGATGGTAATCGTCTTCACTAAGATCCTTATTTTTATTTATTATTTTTACACCATCAATTATGTATACATAATTCCTAAATTTTAACACTATTATATATTATATAAATATATTTTATTAATTTTATGCCATGATATTTATTTTTCTCCTCTTCCATCAAATAAGCAACAAAACCATCGTTTGTGTGTATGGTGATTATCCGCCTCACAAACTGATGAAATTCATTTTCTTTTATCCATTCCAATGGATATTATTTTTAAAGGATTTAATGTTCATATATGTTATTCATAAAATTTTAGTCATTATATAAATTTAATGTTTCATATACCTTCTTACCTTACTACCTATTAAAAAATGATACCATGTTTCGTGTGTACATCAGATTACCGCCACACGAAGTGGTATGATTATGTTTTTATTTCCACGTAAAAGGTATAATATTTCAAAGTGTATTTAATGGAATAAAATAATAATAATTATATAATAAAAATTATATAAAAATAATATAAAAATTTCTGTATTTCCATAATGATCATCAAAAATAAAAATTTTATGCTTGCCTACATACGACCTACTGTTTCCATTATTGTAACATAGTTCATTTTTTTAAACAAATTTTATTGATAGTTCTAAAATTATAATTGAAGTATAAAAATAATTATTATTTCATGTATATTATTAATTATATTAATTACCAAATAACCCTTTAACCATGGTCAGTATACTGATTCATTTTTGAAATTTGTAATTGAGCCTCATTGAAACACCGGATGTGGATATAACCGAATTAATTATATATGTAAATATAACAAATAATGTTAATGTTTTGAGTATGAGATAATAAAAATTGAAAATATTATTAGAAAAAAAATTATTTTTATAATATAATAATACATTAAATTATAAAAATACATGAAAAGTCTTTAATAAAGACAAGGTATTTCTCATCTCACTTTTACTTCCATGAGACTTGTTCTATATTCATAAATTATTTATTTTTTGTGGTGTGTATAATTCACCAATTAATGTCATATTTTAAAAATATTAATCTTAATTTTATTTAAATTTTCATTTTAACTTACATATTTCATGGGGGTTACGATTCAAGTGTTTCTAAAGTAGAAAACATTTAATTCACGATGTCATCATTATAGGGTATTGTTAATGATTATGTCTCACATGGAATCATTGTTTGATATTTGTATCATAAACCCAATATATTTTATTATCCTCTTGTTACTAATAAAAAATCCATGTAAAATTACAATTTTACTCTATTTAGAATATATAATGAATTTTTTTTTAAAAAAAATATTACATTATATTTTAATTTAGTCGAAAACTATTTTCCATCTATATTTATTGTTACCTAAAAATATTTCCAATAATGTTTCAAACATTTTAAAAATAATTTATTAAATAAATTTTTATCCATGTGTTACATTTTAAAAAAATTAATATTCTATCCATATTTGAAATGAGGTACTTTTTAACACTTTAAAACAATTGTAATATGAATGTTTTTAGCATATATGGATTATATGGAATTTACCACCACAATGACCACTCAATTAATTAAATATTACATTATATTTTTCTATTTTTATACTTTAAAAAATGGATTATGTAATATCTTGGAAGGTTTTTTATTTTTATGAAGGGATTTCAATGTGAATTTTTTTTTATGAAGAAATCGACAACATAACCTTTTAAAGAAAAATTCACTGATAAAAAACACATAATGTAATGGATTGATTATAAATTATATATATATTTACATTATATATATACCTATCTTATTTTCTATTAAATTTATGTGGTAATACATTCCTTATGTCAATATCTCAAATTCCTATAATAAGAAATTTATAGTGATTATGACATAATTTATTATTATGACACCCATTTTCTCTCCGGAGGAATTTGTTCTGTTTATTCCTTATAACTGATTCCAATTTTATTAATCACATAATCATGAAAATATAATAATGGTTTCACCTAGATAGTGAAATAATTAATTGTTTATAGCTTTATTTAATGAGGCTTTATACATGTGAGTAGGTTTTAAACCGAATATATTATTGTAATTTTTTTATACTGTGATATTGTCTAGAAAGATTACCATCAATCGTTATTATTACATGTTATATGCTGTTTCCATAATTTGTACAAATATATGATCTTATGATATTTTTTTCTTTATGTTATTAGCCCATATTATTACACTTATCCCTTCTATTTTGTGATATCATGTTATACCATTGAATCATATGTAATGCTTCCTTATCATGTTTATTCCAAAAGTTGGATTTCTTATCTCACACTTTTTTCCTCTATATTCAACTATTTACCTAAATTATATTTAGGATCTTAAAAGGATTTGGGATATGATTATGTATAAGAAAATAAAAAGAATTCATTTCCTTATAATTTTGATATATCATTAACCCATCCATAAAAATAAACATGGACACATGATCTTTAGATGATAATTAATGTATTTTTGTGTTAAAAATCATGAAATAATATGTATAAAAGGAATATATTGTTATTATAATAGGTTATAATTATTAGTAATATTGTATGTAATTGATTGGTTAGAATATGAGTTTAAATAAATGTTCTTTAGTCACATATCGTCCACTTATTCCCTTTTTGAGACATTATTGAAAATATTCCCAGCTCTTCCTATAATAAAATGATAACTAACTGATTACTCTTATATGTTATTTTTATATAGAATAGAGATATAAAATGATGAATAGAGCCTATATCCTTAACAATCCTAGTAATATAATACCTAAAATCAAATTTATATTATCCCACTAATTTATATCACATGTGGTGATTTAAGTCTAATTGGATTGTGAGTGAGATTCAGAAAATGAGAGTATTTGAAATTAAGAGTGAAATGTGAAATAAATATATATTTTATTTAACCACTAAAATACATGGAGGATGTAAATTTATAATTATCCATAATATTTATAACTCATTTACTATGTAATGGTGAGAATTAAATTTTTAATGACCATAAACGGCCTAGTGTTCAATCATTGAAGTACTATATTCGTATTATAATATATTACAAAAGAAAATTAGTAACTATAGCTTGAAAGAGTGATTTTATAAAATATACTTTGAGTGAGAAATATTTATTTCCCACAACAAGGTGAATAGTGTGTCATATAAAGAATAATTCTTAGATATCCTTAGTAGAAATTAAAAATTGACCACATGAGAATCAATATTATATTTAACTTCGTTGGGAGAATCTACGAATTTTATCATTTTTTATGTTTTGTTATTGTATTCTTATTTATTAATTAATTAGAATTTTTCTAGTATTGAGGTTCTTGATGATATAGATGTAGATTGTTTTATTATTATTTATCTAATCTTGTAAGTTATACAATTTGAGAAAAGTTGGATCATAATGTTTCAATATTGGGAGGTTACCTTTACATTGGGACCAATGTACCATTATATAACCCAACCATGAACCTTATATATCCTACTTATGCTACCCTTACTTGAGTCTATGGAAGATGAAGTTACCCTATGCATATGTACCCCAACACAGGTCTACACTCACATGATCTTACCCTTACGTATTCCTACACTTATGTGGGTTTATTTTAAAATTTAATGTCGTAGATTCTAATAATTTTACTTAGATTTATCCTCAATCAAGAATCACCACTTTAAAAAATAATCCTTCACTCCATTAATCATTATTTAATATAGGGTCACGTGGGTCATCATCTTTAGCTTGACACGTCATCATGCACCAAGTAGGCATTCTTAAAAAAACATGAAGTTGTATAAATGGGAGTTGAAATGACACATATTCTTTATATCCCTAACTTGAAAACAGTACTACATATTTCAATCATGGATTCACCAACAAAGATCATTCATAGATTTTTTATGTAACAATGAGAATCACTATCAACTTATATTCCTAACTCAATACTCTTTTAAGATTCAATGGTTCTATATTTTATTATTCATCTTTAGCCACTATTGTAAAATTTGATTTTTCATCCTATAAAATCCTTCAATGTAGGGTTTAATGTTAATTGAATCTTTTGTTTTTTTAGAATTAATATCTATATGAAAAATAGTATTGTGACACATTCTTCTACAATTAGTTAAGGAGACATGGGTGGTGGTAGCGAAATTGTAGGGGTAGTTGTATAGTAGTATCAGTTGGAGGAAATGTGGATTCAACCCATAGGGGAGTAGTGGTAGAAGTAGTAAAATGGTTTCATCAGAAAAATTATATTTTAATTGAATTTTGGGAATAATTTATTTCAGTAGGGACTTGGTAGGACGTGGTGGTTTAATGGGGTACCAATAGACATAGTAGAAATGATGGAAGTAGAACTATGATACCAGTAGTATAATTTTTCTTATAATAGTGGATGGATAGTTTTAGCTAGGTTGTGGTAGAATATTTGATAGTAGTAGCTCCATATAAGTACCATAATTATTCATTTAAATTTGAATTACACTCAATGGTAGTTTGGATTTTTCCAATTGATGGTAGAAATAATTTATGATTTTTTCATTTCCCTAACTATAAAAGAAATAATAGTGTTAGTAGAGGATTATTAATAGCTACTTTTGGTTGTATAACATGTTCCTTAAAACATCCAAGAATTTTTTTTAATATAAATATTTTTTCTTAGTACAGATGAAATCAAATTGATATTAGATATAATAAAATAATAAAAATTCAAGATGTCATACAAATTTTAGAATAAAAATTTAAAATAAAACACAATATCTATCAATGTGAAAACATAAATTTGATTTCATAAACAAAAAAATTATATTTTCTAATTGAATCCATTTTCAAATTAATTTTACATCTATAATTGCAAACAACATATCATAAAAATTAAAATCAATTTATGTATTCACATTTTAATTCTAATAATTAATAATTCACTAAAAATATATTTTTATCTAATAAACAAATATGTGAAAATTCACAATGTCAATGATATAACAAGTTTTCCTAGTTTAGTAATAAAAATAATTTTTATTTTCAATTAATGAATCATATTAAAATTAAACATTTTCAAGTCACATTAAATCTCTTCTCAACTACCAGAAATTGTGGAATGGAAATAAAAGGCCAAGGAATATTCCAAACCATTACATAAAAAATCCATTAAATTTATAAGTATATATTTTTATATTTCTTGAAGAATTTTGGAATATTAAATTTCTAATAAAAAATAAATATTATTAAAATTAAAATTTAAAAATATATATTTATCATGAAATATTAATATATAAAAAATTAAAATATAAAATTTATTACTTTTATATTATATAAATCAACTTTACACATGGCATAGAGTTTTATATAAAATTCATGTAAAAAAATATTTGAATAATATTATAAAATATAAAATATCTCAAATATAGTATATCAGATATTTGATTCTAAACAATAAATGTATAAACATAATGTTTTTATGATATATAATAGGGAAATTATTTTAATTATTAAATATGAAACATTTATTCTAAATTTCCACATAAAAAATTAAATAAAATATATCATTAATTGAAAAAAAAAATCAATAACATACCTAACACTAGGAAGTGAAACTATTTGAAACAATAATAAAGGAAATTATTATAAAATAATGTATAAGAATTACCATAAAAATTTAACAGCTATTTTGTCTATAGGAAGTTTTACACTGTATAGGTTTAGTGTTTTTGAATTCTATTTCGTAATGTTATTCAATATGAGTATAATAATGATATGCTTTTCTCAATCATATTTCCTGTAATAATAGAAAATAAATTGTGAAACATAGTGTTCACTATACGTATCGAACATTGTATAATGTTAATAAATATTTCAGATATAAATGATGATTTGTTTATTTTAATAATATTTTCAATTAGTATTATTTCTTATTTCTACATGTTTTAAAAAATTATTATTTTAATATATTTAATGTTTTATTAATTAATATTAATGGTATCATTATTTAAAAATCATATAATTAATAACATATTTTATTTAAATATAGGTTTTTAGTTTAATAATTAATCATTTTTTATGAAATTTTTTATTAACATTTAATTTTATTTATGGTATTTCTTTGAAATTCGCTTTTAATAAACCATTTTCTATTATATGAGAAGAATAATTTGTATTTATTTTTTAAAAATATTTCATTATTTATATATTCAGTCTAAAATGATATTTGGTATGAATATATTAAAAATAATATGATAATAACTATTATAATAGGATATGATATTGTAATTTGATTACAGAAGAAAGTTTATATAGTTTTCCTATATTTCAAAAAAATGTAACAACAAACAATGGATGTAAATTATTTTGGGAAAAATAATTTTGTGGTATTATAGTGATAAATTATTAAATTGAATATTTTATGAAAATATTCATCCAGATGATATAGAAATTTTTCATTGAGATGAATAATATAATGATATATATCCAATTGAAATGTTTTATTATGCCTATAATTTTAGCATTCAATTTAATTATAGATTTTTATTGAGTAAATGGTATATGAGTAATGGGGGGAAATATTTAGATGTGTTTCACAGTTATCATATTCCATGTGTTTCTTCAAATTGATATTAAAAAAGAAAAAATGCATAATGGAATTACATTTGCTAAATTATAATACAATCCATTTTTATTATGTGTTGACACTTTTAAAAATTCATTCGATTAAACTAACAAATCCTTTTTTATTCTGATAAATCAATAGTATTATTACAATGTTGAGTCCCTTATAATTATAATGTTTTAAATGATTCAATGTTTTTTAGAATAAAAATTCAATAAATATTTAAAATAATTTATATAACATATAAATTATAATACAATCCATTTACATTATATACTCTTCATGAGACATATTTAGGGTTATAGTTAATTGTATTCCAACAATCTCTAAAAATTAAGGATGAATTTTAATTTTGGAACCATGAGGTGTCATTTCATAAATATTTATTGAAATTGTAATTTTTAGAGTTAGAACAATTTAAGGGATATATTTATAAAATTGAATGAGGATCCTATATTCTTAAACTATAAGGGTGACTCTGGAGATATTTGGGTTCATATTTGATTTTTTGGATAGATTCTTTCCCAAACACATATTCTGCATCATTTAATTTAGGGTATACCATGGAATGACCCTTACATAGGGAGGTTTTTAATTCAATTTCAATAGGTTGTGGTTTAAATCCACTCGTAGTGCATCTATGAGGGTAAAGTATATATACCGAAGGGTGAACAATGATTCATGGTATGATAGATGGTCAATGGCACACATGTTTCCTAGGGTGAGATGCACAATTGGATTAAGGTTTGACACAATACATTTGAGTTGTTGAAGGATGAAAAGCTACCACTATACAAGGTTTGAATTTGGTTTGGAAAACTATGTGAAACAATCATGAATCCTTCCTATATTTCATAAAATTTTGGATTTTACAATTTTACTCATTGATATATTAATTTCTTACTCCACTCTTCTCTCCCTCAGAATTAAAAACCCCATGGGCTCTTCATCCCCTTTATCTATACCCCCCATAAGTTGTTGTAATTTTTAGTGAGACTTCATAGTGGTATAAGATTTTATCCTATAATCCTTTCTATATTATTTTTCTTCTTTTTTGCCTTTTTTTCATGTTTAAATTTATTTATTTCACTAATTCTATTAGAGCATGGTGTAATAGTCTTTTTTATAAGGATTTTACTTATCATTCATAGAGAGAATCCACTAATGATTTATGAATTCCATAATATGAAATTTCAATGAATTTTTATTTATTATATTATGAATTTAAAATTTTATTATTTAGTTTTTAGATTAATGTTTTTTCTAACTATTATGTATTTTTCATGATATTCTATTAGGGTTTCAATAAAACAACTTTTAATGGTTGTATGTCTTGGTTTTAGTGTAAGGAGTTAATCAGGGAGATTTTTTATTATTATAATCAAATGAATTCACTAAATTAATTTTTTATTAATTATTAAAATTATTTTTTTATAGTTTTTGAAATGGTTCAGGGCGTGGGGAAGACGATTGGGTTTCAAGTAATGATTAGTGGATCATGGGGAAGATTATTTCTCTATATATTATGAAATTGGTCACCTGAACATCTCCCATAATTTTTATGAATTTATATTATGTGATATGTGTATTCTATTAATTTAAAAAATTTACCATTATTTAAAATAATTTTTATCATCTAATACTAGATATTGAATGTGGTCCCAAGAGCCGAGATGGTCATTGAGCATTGCAGGTTCATTCAACGCCAATGGTCGACAACTTAGAATAAATATGATCCTTGTGATGTTAACTATTGATAGGGGTGAGACATGAAAAGAATAGGATGTCCAAGACTCTGAAAAAATAGAGGTAGTTTCCCGTATATTTTAACTCGTTTTTTGAGGGATAATGGAATATATAAATTCATCATGTGGTGTCACCTCAAAAACCCATGGTTGGACCAGGTGAGACTCGAGATGCTTTAGTAGTCATGATTTGATTGGGGACACGTCAAGCGATGTGATACCATGAGGGGAGTCCTTTATCCTAGGGAATGTAATTGGATTTTAGAGACTTGTTTATGCTTATTGGATTGAAATATTTTTTAAGGGACCTCATTTTGTTCATCAGTTAATTTGGATCCATAAGAGTAGTTTTATAGATGTGTTAGGTCAATGGTTCATGTGTTACCTTATATCCTAGTATAAAACATTAATAAGATAAGCCTTTATGATCATATATTTAATAAAACATAAAATTTCTAATCAATGAAATGATAAATGGGATATGAGTTTCATAGGATGATTTTTACCTAAGGTATAATGTTTTATATTAATATATTTCGAATGTTCTAGGGATATTGGATTCTCCCAAATACTTCCTTATATAATTTATGTTATGTTTCTACGTATACTGACTATTCCTAGGATCCTGTATTTATTTTTTTATCATTCATTATTTTATTATTCATGTTCAACGATGGTGGATTACCCATTAGTATTTTTTATATAAGATGTTCTAGTGATTTTTGAATCCCTTAGGTGTCTATAATATTTATTCTGGGTTGATTAAATCCCTAAGGTGTTCGTTTTATTCATTATGGTTTTGGGATAGTGGATTCCCCATGTGGTTTGACGTTAGATATTCTCAGTGTGGTGTGGTTAACCCCTTAAGTTTTTAGATGATTGTGTGTTGGAATTTTATTCTAGGGAGGATTATATTTTCTCTGAGTGATCTCTCATGTTATATATATTATTATATGTCCCATTGGTGCATACTATGGAAATATCTACTCTAATACAATAAAAATTACAGACGATATTGAGGATATATTATGTTCATTTATTTATATATTAAGTGTATTAATATTAATTTTTATAAATAATTTCACATTAAAAATAGCAATACACACATTTTATGCATAATAAGATGTTTTTTTTGCTATACTAATTTTTACTCACACCCTTATCGATCGGTCATTGCACTTGGGTAACTAAGCCGATCTTCACCTAGTTAATATTTTAGGTATGGTAGAGTCCTTGTGTTGGAAAACTGAGTTGAAGAAGCATAGCTAGTTTAGGAAGGTGGGATAAGGTGAAGCTTAGTGTTAGTAGTAAATCATATTCATAATTTCATAACTATTATTTTTTTCTATATGTGATCATCCAAGTTGGTCATTAGTTGTTGTGTGGTGTCTGATTGTGAGTTTAGTTGATTTGTCATTATTTTATTATTAATTATTAATGATTATTTTTTTATCTAATTACAATTACTATTTCATTATTTTAAAATTTATTATGCAATTATATATAAGTTTATAATCTCCTTACTGTCACAAACTATATCTTTGCTTCTAGTCTCTAACCTTTGTTTTATGGGGAGGTATGCATGAGGTCAAGTGAAAACCTGATCTGGTAACTCCTGAAAGTGAACAAGGGAGTTGACATAAAAATGAGTTGTCAAAGTGGGTTTGTTTTATATTTTATAACTTTTTGGGGGATGTTAAATAGTAAATATACTAATGTGCTGATTCTTGTGATAGATATCAGACTTCATTGTCGTGAACACCTTTCCGAGAAGTAATTACATGTTACCAAGAGAATAATATTTATGTTAATAGTATTTTGTGACACTATTATATGAGTTCACCAGGTCTAGAACACATAAAGATTTTAGATTTTATAAAAATATGTATTTGAAACATTTTCTATAGAGGAAGTTGTTATATCATGAATAATTCTTAATATATAAGATTCACATGACATGGGCATGTTTTGCTGATATTATATTAAATATTTAGGTCTAGCTATTGATGTTTCAAAAAGTTATATATAATTTTTTCATATAAATTCTTACTATAATTATAATTATTTTAAATTGTATTTAAATCTATTATATTGAAAGTCAAATGGATTTATGGCATGATGCTCTTTGGTGATGAAAATGCAATCCCTCGGGGTAACGAATGTATGTTTCCCATAGATACTCAGTTATGTAATCTTATGTATAGTTGAAAGAAACATTATGGGTGATTAGAATATAGTTTTTTATTTAATATAATACATAAAAAAATTTATTAATAATACTATTCCCATTATTTTTTCAACACACAATGTCGGGATTTAAGAAAATTATGATATGCTATAAAATATTAATATATATATATATATCTGTGTGTGATTTTTATAAAATCATTGTTAAATTATATGTATGAAAATTAATAACCACAATTTATAACATATTTATAAATTTATTGTATAATATATTTATTAATTCATAAACGCTTCGTTTTCTATAAAGTCAATTTATGCTTCAAAAAAA
The DNA here is from genome assembly GCA_963277665.1 of Viscum album. Classification (NCBI taxonomy): domain Eukaryota; kingdom Viridiplantae; phylum Streptophyta; class Magnoliopsida; order Santalales; family Viscaceae; genus Viscum; species Viscum album. The sequence goes on from OY728166.1 coordinate 1,396,094,766, forward strand.
TGTTTTCATCAAAAAATATTCTTGTTACATTTTGTTCCAGGAAATTGTTATTAACCTAGAATATTTTTATGCATTTTATATGATTAAATTAATATCATATTTTAAATAATCATGTAAATATTATCTTCAAGGGATTTGTTTGGGATTTTTTTGAAATGATTTTTTTAGAGAATAGTGAAATATACTATTTTTTTGAAAAAAAAATATTTATGTTCATTAGATTAATTAATCAAAATGTACCATAATGTTTATAATTTTATAATAATGTTACATAAGTCTTATTTAATTATATATAATTTAATAAATTACTTATGAATCAACATTATACAATATTTTGGATAAATTTATTTTTCTATACAAAAATTTATTATTCAAAAAACTATTTTTCTGTGTGTTTTACACATTTATATTAAAATTTAATATACCCATTATAATAATTGAATCATTAAATATGGATTCCATATTTGGAATCATGTTGTTAAAATATAGTAAATAGGCCTTTTTTAGTTTTTATCTTGTTGAATACAAACTGTAGTAAAATTGTGTCTCAAATGAAAGGGTAAAATGTGTAAAACATGGTTAAAAATGTCATATAATAATTTAAAATCTACAAAACACACTTATTTATTTAATTAGTTAATTTATTTTTTACCATAATCATAAAAGGTTCTAAAAAGTTTAAATTTTATTCCACTTTCAATTTATAATACTATTAATATTATTTTATGTAATCGAAAAATTCCAAATGTCACTATATTGGTTTTAATATATTAAATATCTTTTGATATTATTAAATAAAAATCAAGTTCATTTATGAATGGTAAATTTAAATAAAAAATTAATCATTGATCTTTTTACTGATGTAATAATTACCATAAATACTTTTGAAGCATTGATAGAGTGCATTTTCAAGTAATATAAACATCAAATAAATTATTTTAAAAATATTAAATGTCATAGAATATTGATGAAATATTATGTTAAAAAAATTTAAATACATATAAAATATTCTTTTTGTTAAAATTTCATATTCAAATTCTATCACATTATTGATATTTTTGAATCAAATTATGATAATTGTTATGAAAATGACTTTAACGGAATCATATGTTATATAATATTGAATTAAACAATGTAGAATTAATAAAAATATTGTCCTTTGAAAATTTAATGATATCTGGTTGATCATGTCTTCCATTTTCCACTTATGGTATAGAATTACTTTTGTTGTAACATTATTGACCCTTAAAGAGAATAAACATTAATATCATGGTTATCAATATATGGGTTAATGAGAGGTTAAAACTAAAACCATCCAGACTTGTCTAAATGTTTTTAGATGAGGTTATTTTAAGGTGTATTCAAAAATGATTATAAATATTTCATTTTTGAACTTGATAAAGAAAACTATGTTATATCAGTTTTTGGATTTATGTAATACCATGTGTGGCCTTCCATTCACTATAAAACGACAACAACTATCCACTTTTATTAAAACCACTGAGGAAAACTTATCTTGACTGAACCCAACCAAAACAACTTATTAATATCTATAGATAAATTATATAGTTTGTTATCATCATGAATGATCACCTCGATGGTCCTTAATAAAGGATTTAAATTAGAATATTCAAAGCGGAGGTAATCACCCCAATTGAGCATTTTCATTTTACTTCTTCTTCTACTTCCTTGTATTCTACATTAACCATTGAAATATAATAAAATTATTATTTTCAGTATACATATTTTTTATTATGATAAATTAATTACCTTTCCCATCCCTTATTCCATCCTAATGGAAATGATTAAATTATTCATCCATACATGTGGAATAAAAATGAACTATTACAATGATTTATATATTAAAAAGATATATTTAATGTATATGTTTTTTTATTATTGAAATAATTATAATTAAAAAAACAAAATATATCATCTATTTTATTTCTCTTCCATCAGTTGGAAAATCTCAATGTCATCCATGTGTATCTGTGGGTTACCACCTCCATGAAATAATGTGATTCATTTTTCAGGTATTCCTCTCATGAATGGTTTTAAAATTTTAATTAATGTATAAAAATTATTATTAGGTCACATTTTAATTCATGATATGAATAAACAAGTGACTTTTTTTCCATAGTCATCATACCAATGTAATTTTTTAATTACAAACTGAACATCCTCCAAATATTAAAAGTGTACTTAAATAATTAGGTGACTAAATATATAATTAAATTAAGTGAATCATGTAGTTTAATTAAATTAAAAATCATAAAAAAGTTTCTTAATATGCTTTATAATTAATACATGTTTATTATATATGATCTAAAGGACATATATGGAATGTATGGAAATGAGGTAAGGGTTTTTTACTCAATTTTCATTAATTAGGTTATACATATACTTTCTTCACTATGTTATTCCTTCATTATGAGTGAAATATCTACTCATTATATTAATTTTTATTTCCACTTGTTTTGTGGGGTTTTAAAATTATTTCACAAAATTACATTGTCGATTAATTCTAACATCAATTATATGATAATTGTACGTACTATTCATCTCAATGTTGTTTCTTTGATAAATGTATTATAATATTGACCTACATAATTTTATAAAGTGTATATTCATATTATTGAGATATTATAACATCATTGAATATTTTACAATGATATTTATTGTTCCTTATATGTTCTCCCTCTATAAACATATTTATTCAAATGTTTTGAAATGTTTCATTGGTATCTAGTCTCAAATATCTTTCTATGAGGCATCTTTTTATTTAAGCACTTAAAATCATTTATATGTTGTTTATAAAAACTCATGAAATATAATATCAAGACTATTTTTATACTCATGAAATTTAATGTTAATATTTGTTAAATGGTATTCTATTTAGAATACCACAAATTGTATTTCATTAAAATAAATAAAATAATATTTAATTTTATATTAACTCTTCCATAATTTTTATATTATTTTCACAATTATATATTCAAAACATAACTAATTATTTAGGTAATTTTTAATGATATTTAATATTATTTTGATGATTCTTAAAAGCAATATTTTTGAAGTGTTCCAGTATCGATCACTTTTTAATTTCAATAAAAAAGTTTCAATATAATGTTTATTTTTATCATTTTGGACATGAGTGAATTTTTCTTGTTTCATAACTCTTATTTTTTTAAATATTGAATACAAGATTAATTTTCTTTAATTTAAAATCATTTCCTGGATATTTTTTATTTTTTAGTTTTTAATGAAACCTAATCAAAATGGAAATTTCCCATATTTTTTAAAAAAAAAATTAAATTTTATTTTACATTTATTTTTACCTATTTCGAAATAAATAAATAATTCTTCTACTTAACTAGGAATGTGATATTATGATACCATCCGTATTCATTATATAAAGGTTATTAAATGATATTTTTAATGATATTACCTTGAAAACTATTTACATTCCATGGGTAAATCAAGTTATAATTGTATCAAAGCTTTTTTTTGAAATGTTTTGTGATAAAAATTATATATTCCATGTGTTATGTTCATGTAACGTATTTGGGAAAAAATCACGATGATGGGTGATCCCGATGAAACCCACAATGATGAGTGGGCAAAATATATCATATAATACAAGTCATCAAAATATATCACTTCATTAAATTGTGTAATGCTCCTTATCATTAAAAGAAAGAGAGAGGGAGTTAATCGAGGAGGTTTATCCTATAGATTTAATTAGTCTCTAGTTATTTGTGACATATGTGAAAATATGTGATGAATAAAATTATCCATTATTTCAAAAAGATTTATTTATTATTTTTAGTAACCTATAATAGTTCATTTAATCAATATTGACATCACCTCACTCAATATATTTAAATCTTATGACTCTTTACTTTGTTAAATATTTTTAAAATGTCATATTTTTAATCATAGATGATATTATGGGTATGGATTATATTTTTTTGTTCACATTCACATAGAATATTTTCTCTTACCATTCTGTTGATCTTGTGATATTCAATTTCCAATCCCTTTATTTACCCTTACATAGAATTTGAGCACAACATTTTTATGATTTTTTCCCCAATATTTGATTAATTATGTTATATAAGATATTTATAGAATGTTTTCATGTAATTTATAATAATTAAAAAACGGTGAATAAAAAATCTGGGTATAGTGGGGAAAATGAGCACTTGATGAGATTGGTATTCTTATGTATGAGTTTTTTTACTAATTATCTAAAATTATACACATAAAATTTCCTTATTTATAAATGTGTCCCATTACATTGATTTGATTTTGTATGATTTAGATGGATTTAATTGAACCATGTTTATTAGTATCCATTCCATAAATATAAAGATTGTGTTTTTAGCATTGGATCTGAGACAACTGGTTCTTGTCTGTTATAGTTTGAATCATAAATGGGTTTAGATAATATTTGATTTCATAATTTTTTCATATGTGGTTAACATATTAATTATGGACACCACAATGAGTTAATAATATCATGTTTAATTATATGCTTAATTGAATGGATACCCATTTTTAGTTTTTATCTGATGATATCACATTAAGAGATATTTAATGAGTTTTTTTTAATTTTTTATTTCAATTTAACTCATATGTTTAAAAATTGTTTTTAATTCATAAGTTAAATGGTATTGATAACCATTAAAGGTAAGAATATATCTGATGTAGAGGTAATTTGGATTAATGTATTATTAAATTTTGGAACATATGATTTACTATATAGTTAACCATGTGACTGAATTGTTATTTGATGACTAATTGATAACTTTTTTTTGAAGAATATTACTATATTGAGAACATTATATGATTAAGGAAAATATAAATAATTTTTTTCCAATATGGGATTTTATTTAAAAAATAATGGTTGAATTATATTTTGGACGTACACATGATTTTTTTAAATCCTTACTGTGATTCAAGATAATTAAGAAAATTTTAGAATATATTGGAGAATGTATGAATAATGAAAATAAATTTCAGGTATGTGACTTTAAATATATTTTTTGATATTTGGAGATAAATTTATAGTTTTTCAAATAATAATATGCGATTAAATCATTCTAATATTTAGGTTTTAATATTAGTGTTAATGAATATAAATGTTTTCAGGATCAATATTAATTTAATGATTTAAGATGATCCGTGTGCGTTATTTATAACTAATTAGATATTTATGTAATATTTATTTATATTATAGTTTATATATATATAATATTACCATGGGAAAAAAATTTAGGTTTTGATTAATGTTTCATGATATGAGGAATATCTTGTTATTCTTCTATAGATATTATAATATATTAAAATTTAATATTAGATCATCAAGAATTAAATATTCATCTTTACTTTTTATCATAGGTAGTAAAATATAATAAAGAAGGGGAAATTAATGGAGTCCAAAACAATTTATTAAATGTTCTTTTAAAGTTGAAAGATATCAAGTAAAGTTATTTTTTCTCTATCCTGATATTAAAATAGCACCTTAACTCTATTAAATGGATTATAAATTAAAAAAATTATCCTATTACATTCATTTCTAATGTAATTAAGGAACTATTATCCCATAAAAATTTATGTTTATATCATCGTTAACTTTCTCCGGAAAATTTTCTCTATTACTATCAATTATTAAAAGGATTTAATTTTTTTCTTCTAAGATCATAATCTCACTTCTCACCAATATTTTCCTCATATAAAAACATTATTATCTATTATCCCATATGAATATCTTATTCCTATTTTAATATTTTCAAAGGGATGTTTTTTTATTTCATTTAATTATGTGTCTTTCCAACATGGTATTTTTAAAAAATTTAAAAAATATTTCCTGACCATGTGTTTTATTTACCACTATGTGTAATAAATTTATATAATTTAAATAATTTTCTTTCTATCAAGAATCTTATAAAATTGTTAAGATAAAATTTCATCTTGGGTTAGAATATAAAACCATTTATATTTATGTTAAAATAATATTATGCTTGATATCTTCCCTAGAACACAACACCGGTCACTAAGAGAATTATGATAAGATATAAAAATATGTATATTTAAATATTAACATTATAATCTATCAATTAAATTGGATTAATGAATTGTAATAATTTTTTTATCAAAAATATGTATAATTTTTTTATATAATTTATTGATTAATATATATAATCACACTATTTTTATTAATATAAATCTATGCATAAAAAAATTCATAAAAAATGGTTCTCTATTTTATTAAGTGATTGGAAATTATAATTAATTAAAAAAAATTAATTTGATGAAATATATGTAATTTTAGAATTCATCTATAGATATTAAATTATTTTGAGTTTTTGGGTTTTTTCTGAAAATATTTTTTTATGTTTATAGTAAATATTAAAGATTTTTGTAAAATTGTCATGTCCTTTTATTAAATTTAGTAATTTAAAAGTACTATTATTTTTTGAATTTTATTTTAATGAAAAATAATTTTTATTTAATTATATATAATCTAATTAATTAAAGATGAATCATTATTATAGTAGATTTTTTTATAATTTCATTATGGGTATTAAAACACATTTGCTAAGAAGTATTTTTCATTAAAGTATATATATTTAAAATAAAATTTATTTCTATGAATTTGATAATTTTAATCCTAAAAATGGATTAAATATTTTAAATAAAATTGTAAAAATATGTTAAATTTGATCTTTTTGTTTTGTTCATTATGAATAATAAGCATAATAAATATTTGTCCCATAATTAAGGGAGGATGGGTAAACCAAGATTAAAACAAAGGAATAAGACATTGAAATCACCCAAAAACAGCAATTTCTATCATTTTATGAGTTTAATTCACCCATAAACATCACTTATTTGATCGTATATCCATTTATCTTGAAATTATTTTCATTATAACATATACATTACAATAAGTGAAGGAAAAATTAAACATTTCACGCTCTTGATTTTAATAAATGTAATGTTTTTTAAAGGGATAGAAATATGTTATGATTATTTATAAATTTTTATTTCAAAAATTAATAAATTTTACTAATCATGGTATTTTGAATTTTATTTTTACTAATGGAATAGTTAAATTAAATTCTTATGCAACACCAACACAATTCTTGTTCAGTAATAGGAAAATTAGTAAATTATTTTGAAAACATTAAAATTTATATAATTTCATGAAATATTATATTCCATGAAATTTTTTATCAAAATATAAAATATTAATGATATTTTAACAGTTTATATTTGAATTAAATTTCATTCATGATATTTCGGAAGTCAATTTATTAAGAATAGTACAGAAAATGTCATTAATGGTATCAAAAGTGAAATATTATTCCATTAAATGATATAATTTTAATAAAACTATTTTCTCTAGAAAGCTAAATGGAATATGGTAGATCATATCAACAATTCCCAAATTATGGGAGTCTTTTCCTTTTATTTTTAATTTCATAACCCTTAAATAGTAAAAACGTTTGATATCTCGAAAATCATTAAAGCGGTTAGCGTGTGGTTAACACTAAGATATAAGAATTAAAAACAAAACCTAAACATGATATGATTTGATTATATAAAGGGATTTTTAATTAAATATGTCATAAATATAAAATGTTTCAATTTGGTACAGGTTGATAGTAAAAATTAATTTTTTTAAAAAAATTATACTTTAAGTAATTCTAGGTGTGTCCTTTAATGCACAATAAAAGAGCAGAAACTCTTCTCTATTATTCACACCACCTTGATCCACATACTCAAACAACCCCTTAAAATAATTTTCCAAATTAAAAAATCTATATTATATAGTTTTTCATCATCTTAAAAAAAACATTCATATGGCCCTTAACGAGAGATTTAATGGTCATTATTTAAAGAGGAGGTAATCATCTCAACTATTTCATATCATATTACTTATTATTATAACTCATTAAAACTTTTCTAAACCATTACATTATAATAATATCATAATATCACAAATATTGAGTGTTTTTTAACTTAATTTAATAATTTTATTCAGCTATTGTTCCAACAAATGGGCTACCACATCCATGAAGTGATGACTTTCCTTTTCAGCATTATATCTCATTGATAATTATAATGATGGATTTAATGTTTATATATGGTTTTAATAAAATAATTATAACTTTTCAAAGATATTATATCATCAAATTTCTTACCATTCATATTTTTGAAAAATGAAATCATCATTGGTGCGTAATTATGAATTGGCACCATCACAAAGCGATGTGATTTGATTTTAATGTATTAATTTTATGGTTGGTTATAAAATTTTATTTAATTTATAACAGTGATAATAATTAAATTACTAATACTATTCTATATATGATGTAATAGAGACCCCTTTGACCCTAGTCAACCTATCGGAGTCATTTTTCAATTATGAACTAGATGTCCTCAAAATAATTGTCTTGTACATAACTAAATGTCTAATTAAATCAGAAAATTAAATTAATTGAAAGAATGGTTTTATTATAAATTAATAAGCATTTTAAATTTTCATAATAATTTATATAATTGATATAAATTTATTATTGATTTCCAAAATGACATATGTGTCATATATAGACTCTATTTAAGGGGTCTCTGTACTCAATTTCTATTCATCATGTTATACTTCTACTTTTTTTACTATGTTACGCCACAATATGTATGAAATGACCACTGATTGTATTAAATTTTGTTTCTATTTTTTATAAGTATTACACATAATAACTTAATTGATTAATTATAACATCGATGGTGTAATATTATTAGTGATTATTCATATTGATATTATTTTTTATCTGATGTTTGGTAATATTAACCTACTTCCTTTTATAAGGATTATTCTACCTAAAATGATACTATATCATGAATTACTATTTTATCATTAAATGTAATGTTCCTTTTAATTTATAACCGTCATGAGACATTGGTTAAAATTTTATAATAGTTGTCAAGGTTTCTTATCTCGTACAATTCTTATTAAGATATGTTTTGATTGATTTGTCTATATTCATTTATATGGTGTGTATACTGAATTACGAAATACAATATCATGAAACTTTTTATACTCATTTTATTTTATATTCATTTTATATTATTTATTTCAAAGTGTTTTGGGATTCTAAATACCCTAAACGGGTTTCCTTTAAAAATGTTATCATAAGGTTTTAAAAGGCTTTTAGAAATACCCATCCTCTTATTATTTTCCTTTTTCAAGAATTATAATTTATAAACATAAATTATTTTTAAAAGTTATATTTCATGAGATTTGAACATCATTGAAAATGTTTTAAATAAAAATTTATTTATGTTTTTCTTCACATACCGTTTTTTACTACCATGATAAAGGAATGAAATGAATGATTATTTTTAATTTTTATAAGATTAATGGATTTTCTTAACATTATAACTATTATTTTCATGGATGATTCTCTATCATATTTCCATATATATTTTTATATAAAAATACATTCTAATATATTTTTGGTATTTTTATTTTTTCAAGGTATCAAAATAATATGGAAATTTCCCCGATATTCAATGATAATTTTAGAATATATTTCAATAAATATTCATCAATGTAAACAACCATGAATGCATCACCTACTTCATGAAGAATGTAATCTTATGATGTCATCCATATTATTTATATTGATACATTATAATTATTTTTTTAAATATATTATCATGAATCTTATTAATTTTCCACATATAAATAAATCTATGAAGTCATTAATGTTTTCCACAAAATTTTGAAGATGAAAATGAAAGATTAAATGTGATATAATAATTTTTGGGACTTGGACATTAATTATGGTGATTGGGGAGAATTATATAACTCATGGTGACAGGTGATCTCGATACAACATATATGATGGGTGATCCTATTGTTTTTCCCTAATAAATTCATTAAAGCTTCGTATCATAAAAGTAAACAAGGGGGGAGTAAATCATGGATTCAGATCCTAAGGATATAACTAGTCTGTATTAATTTATTACATGAGTGAACACCATTGATTAGATAATTTTCTATGTTGTAAACATTTGTATCTACACATTATTGTAGTTTTTTATGGTTCCTTTTATCAAGATAGAAAATTAATGTATCATGATTATTTATTATTATGTTTCATTCTTTTTATATATATTTTATTCCATGTACCATGATTAATTATCCTGTTTTCTCGAGTATGAAGCACATTAGGAAATTATATATCATATTGAGTATGTTCTTATAAACTTATGATTATCTAGTGATATTAAATTATTAATTCAAATGTTTACCCTTTTAAATAATTTCATATTACAAATCATATGTTTCTTTTCCACATTTTATATGGAATGATTATATGTAGATATGACTAGAAGGGTTTCATGTATTTGATGATTAATAAATAAGGTTAAATTATAAATATTCAATACAGTGGTAAATATTATCACTTAATGTCATCAGTATTATTATATTAGATTTTCTCCTAATTCTTATATCAATCAACTTAAAAGTTATTTGGGTATATAAATTATCCCATGTTTCCTTTTTATTTTGTATTTTTTTGATGAAAAAATTTGGGTTATGTATATCCTTATCAATTCTATAAATGTAAAGATTTTTTTTCTAGCTCTGGATATATGAGTGTGGGTTTGAGGATATTATATGTAAATAATAAAAAAAATAACTATTATTTTCCCATATAATTCCATGGTTTAATTCAACATAACTAAATAACATTATATTGACCTGCTTAGTATGAGATTCCATACGGAAAAGCACCATTATGTCTATGCTTGTTGATGTGACATGAACCTCCATGTGGTAGTATGGTATGGAGATCCTTGGATATGTTCAGTTTCATAATAATTGGTGTGGATTTTTGTATGTGATTCATGTAATGCATCCATAAGAGACATGGGATGAGTGTTATAGAATCTTTATTCCTAGTGGTGTTTGATACAGTCACATGGATGGTTCTTAGTGACCATTGATATTTAGTGATACATGATTTATGGGATACATGGGAGACCCTAGTGAACTTTGATGTGTTAATTGGGATAGCAGTGATGTGGTGAGATGTGGTGTTTTAAGGTAACATAATATATAGTTTCTCCCTGATTTTTTGTGTTCCAAAGAGGCGGGTAGCATGGGTGTATAATTTTGTTTGAACATTATGCATGAGTTGTGTAATGGGATTTTTTTTTCTAATTGAGATTCCTTGATAAAGATTTTGAATGGCGGGGTATGCGTTGATGATGTTTTTTGGGTCACAGATGATATCCTATATGTTTGAAAACACATTTTTAGGGGTGTTATAAGGGAATGTGAGGTCTCAATCCTTTAAAGATGTAATTCACTTAGAGATCTTTTGGTATTATGGCTGTATTTTGAAGGAAGGATCCGTTATATGAACCAGCCTTCCATTTTTTGGGGTGATTCAGTATCATAAAGATATAGAATGATTGGATTTTTATGATTTATTAATTTTTATAATTATTAGGTTTTTATTTTGTTGACCTTTCTATATGTAAAATTCAGAATTTTGATTGGGAGTGATGAAGGTTCAATGGCTATATAGAAATGACATATCAAGAGGCATGGTCAGCTATTTTGTCCAATTTTTTAGACTATAATTATTTACATTTGAATTTTCAGATCATCAGTCCTGGATTTTTATTTGGTTGTATGGGTCCATATTATCATTATGTTTAGTTGTGATTGTGGAAGCATGTGATAGTTACACAAACTGCCTCTTGAATTGCGAAATAATGAGTAGTCGTGAGTGGTCCTTGTACAGAGGATATTTCGATGAGACTCTTATATGAATAGTATCATGGGTTTTTAGATAAGGATGATGATAGTATCATTAATGGTGATGATGACATTTTAAATGAATTTGTGCTAGGGGTTGATTTTGAACTACAATGCACGGGAGGAGAAACATGCTATTGTTAATTAAACCTGTTGAAATTGAAATTGATGAGTGGTATATGTAAATCCATATAAAAGGGAGTAAGACACAAGAAAATAATATTATAAACCCTTTATACATTCATATTACAAAAAATAATGATCAAGTTCTGGGTGTTTCTAAAATGGTTGGGGCTAACGTGTCACATTTTAGCTCGGTTACATATGAGAACACAACGTCTAATAATTATGTTTAATGATATATGAATAACAGGACATCATGAAAATAATTTTTAATTACTAGAATAATTATAAAGATAGTCCCATGGTGGGTAGTATTATGTTTACCATGGATTAATGACCAACATGTTGTATGTGTTGATAATGTAGTGATTCCAGTCAATGGACGATCAGTAAGAAACAAACATATCATTAGCTAGGACAATATATGCTTTTCCATATCATTGTTGAATTCTAGAATAGATATTTTCATGTGAATTGTCATCAATCATTTATGTTATGGTTGAGGGAAACATGTAATTTATTAAATCTGTGCATGATTCATATTAGTGTTGTGGCAATTCTCAGGACAAGGCTTGGTGGTATATTCTATTGGTTGAAGTTATAACCATGGTATTTTTGGAAAGTTATGTATATACTTTGGAATTTATTTTTTTAAAAAAATATATTCCTCAGTGATTTAAGGAATCATTATTGGGTGATATGATAGTGCATTAGTGTGTACAGACAAAGGATTTAAGGGAAAGTAGGACATATGAGGTTAGAATGGTGATTTCACATGTAATTGGATACAGTGAGGTAGAATCCTTGACGGGAGAATTATTTAGGTGAGATTATATTTTTAAGGGTTAGATGGGGTATTTTTAGGAACAGTTGATTTTTCAGGGCTTATTCTTATATGTTTGATAGTCATGAGATTTGATTCACAATAATTTATGGGGAGTAATACAGCCTATTGTTATATTTTATTATTGTGTGTGATGTGTTTTAAACCACAATAATCTCAATATTGGTCCACCAATAATGTAAATCAATATGTATCTCTAATATTTGTCAGTATTATGGCTAGTAATTGGCCATCGTGATCTATGACTTCTTCTATGGAGAAACATGAGCTCAATGACAAAAAATATTTTACACCAGGGTGCATATAGACCGGTGAGTGTGATAGTGAATCATTTATCTATCTCAATGATGGATATGGTTAGTGGATCAACCTTTGGTGAACAATACATGTTGTGTTTTAGCTTATGACATTGAAGAACAATCAGAATTTAGAGAGAGAAAACTACTAGAAGATTTTTAATTGAGAACCTTAGTAGGTTGGGATATATGGTTAGAGAAACATAAATAGATTATACGGATATGAATTTTTATGATGTTAAGGTTATAGAGACATGTTTCTATACTGATATTGAAAATTCATGAAGAATTAAAATTTTGTCGCATTAAGGGTTTATTCATAAATTAAGCTATATATTGGAATTATAAGATATTTAATATCTCAAGTAATTTATTCTATTAATGGAATGAGGCTTGAGACATTCAATGGGTATTTCAATAATTATTAAGATCATTGTTTTTATATTTTATATTTTAAGAATATTTTTTCCTAGTTTATGGTTTGGGTTACATGATATAGTGTAAATCATGCGATAAACCATAGAAATAGAGGTTTTCTATTAAATTTATATATATCATGGTTAGAAGTCAATCTTATTTAATGTTTTATTGTTATACATGTATACCCCAGGGTAAATTATGTGGCTTGGTTTGTTATAATGGTAGTGACACCCAGATCTTCAGGGGTGAGATTCATGTTTAGTGCCCAATGGTAAAACAAATCTCACAAAATTTTTTATACAAATACAATTTCTTTTCTCATTTCGTGGATGGTTTGAAAAACATAGTATCCAAAACAATTGAGGTTTTGTTTTAGACACTAGAAGGCCAATAATATGGGAAACCATTCAGTAATCAAAGATAATAAAGAAAAAATTAATTTTCACATTTCCCCCTTAAAATGATAATCCCCAATTCCCCATTTCTCTCTCTTAGACTCAACCGATCTAGGTGGAGTCCTTTGTTTTTTATCATATCCCCCCCTCAAACAGTATTTAGTGTAATTTAATATATATTGCATCAAATATTAAGATATTATCTTCTTATCCATCTACTATTATTGCATCCACTTGTTTCCCTTCAATTTCGAATTTTTTTGGTTTCAGGTTTTGGTTATGATTCAGTAGATAAATACTGAAATCACACTATTTTGATTGGGATTTCCCTCTATCTTTGTGGAGGATCCCACATGAAAATATATTCATGTAATCGCAATGCATTTCATTGCAGTTATACTTCCAAATAAATTATTTTAAATTATATTCCCCAAAACATTCATTAGTAAAAAATTGCCTGAGTGTTTGGATTAATCAATTTATGAAATAAATATTCATTCCCCATGTAACCTTGAAGAACTCATTTCCCTAACTAATTTTTACATCGCTTATTATTTTGGTCACTCTAGGGATCTCTATCACAAGGATGATTCCATTAATCAGTGCCCTTGTCTATAAATTACAGAGACTGGCTTTATAATATCTAAATCCACAAACACAGACTATTGAACTATAGAATATAATTAAATTATTTTCAAGGGAAAAAATATTACATGTTTAACCTATATTAAAAATGTCAAAGGATAATACAATGGAAATGTGTTGAAGGACTAGAATAAAATATGAATCATTCAATGTTGGATTTTTTCTAGGTAACTCTTATGTGATAGGTACAACATATTCAAGATTTAGGGAATTATAAATACATCACTAGGCTCACTACCTTTATAAAATTTAGTTTTGGATCACTTCCACCAAAGGATCAGTCCTTTGTCCTCTCCATTTTCCTAATACATCATGAAGTAAATCAATTTCCCACATAGGAAAATTTACTTTAAAACCAAAGACTCATTTATAGTAGGTGTTTATTCTATAATAACATATCTATAATTCAATACACTTTTAAATATTTCAGTTATGAAAATTTCTAATTTTATTTGATGAATAATTATTTTAGACTTAATTAATCAATATAATCTAAGAATGACTTTTTTTTAATTTTTCACATAGAAATAATATTTTATGAATAATTAAAAATGTAGAATTTTACTATTCCCCTATTTATTTATAATAAATTTTATATTTTATATAATAAAAAATATATTAACTGTATATGTTATATAAATAAAGATAATATTATTTAGTTGTAAAAGTGGTATTTTGGAGACAACGTTTTAATATGAAAATAGATAATGTCTATCTATTTTTATTCATTAATATAATTATTAATGATGGAATTTATAAACTATTTTATATATAATATATCTTCTTATATTACTTTATACCCATATAATGATTATTACTAGTAATATAGTTAATATAATATCATTTTATGCATGAAAAACGTGTTTCTTGAAAACCCAATTTTCGGCACGTTTTACAAGATTATGTTTAAATTAATATTTGGAAATTATTTTAGTTGAATTTGGTAAAATGGATTGAATATTTGGAATCCTCTTAAATAATATTATTTAATATTGTCAAAGTAATTTTTAATCATAATGAAAACTAATATAGTAAATATAAATTATCCTGGTTAAGGAAAAAACTGGTGTACCTAGGGTTTATAAATAATGTTAAGGGTCTAAATGACCTAAAAAATTATTGAAACCCATTATTTAGTTTGTTTAGAGGTTACCCTTGTACACATGCTATTTTATTCATTTTATATCAATATTTATATGAAATATTCATAGAATTATTGAAAATTACTTTGGAAATATACAAATGTCCCACTCACTTGAATTATAAAAGGGAACTACCTTATCCCACTTATTCACATATCTCATGAAATTTATATTGACTGAACCCTACAAAAATATCTCCAAAAAATAAATATATGTGTTCAAGAGGCAAAAATACCAACCCTAGGGTCCTTAATGGAAGATCAAAATGTTATTTAAGGTAATTATCTTCACTGAGAAAATTATATTTACTTATTCGTTCTCCTCATACAATTATTCCTAAATATTTACAATTAATAACACCATTATCATACATATAATAATATGTTTTTAGGATTATTTCACGATATTTACCCATATAAATATTTATTATATGGGGAAAAACTCATCGCTCATTTTTATAACATAATATAACTTCACGAACCACTGTAATTTTTTCCATCAACAACTCAAATCGATATTCATATTGATGGAAAAAATTAATATATATGATACATATAACATAATATTATGTCTTTGAAGTTAATATATCATCTACTTTGTTAAACCTTCACTTGTAATTGGAATGATATCACTGCTTGTGTAGATGTACATCTTACTATATCCACGAAGTGATGCGATTCATTTTCTGTCACCAACAATCCTAAATGATTCTAAAATGAAAATTAATGAATAAATATTATATTTATAACATTGATAAAATCATAAATATTATGGATCTATATACTATCCACATGTACCGAATCCTCGAGGATAAAACATGCATGAGAAAACAAAGCAGTTACCACCCAAAAGAATTGTAACAACGAAATATTATAAATGAATATGTGGTAATATGTAATGAGAGGGTCATATTTTATATTATTAAAATGAATATGGTTTTTTTATAAATAAATAACTTTATTAAAATGATTATAAAATATTTTGATGGGTGATCCTCAAAAGATAAGTGTGTGGTAATGGATTTCGTCTCAATTTCGACTCCAATGATACATAATTTTTATTATGTACCTATTCACATTTATATAGTCTATATAGTTCCCCTTTGAGGTATTTAACAAAAATAAATATTTATTCGGGATTATTATTGTTTCAATTCATGTTTATTCATGAAATGGGTTACAATTTAAATATTAGGAAAGTGGTAAGAATCTATTTACAAACTCACATCCATTTATGATTAATTTTATTTTCATTGAATGAATAATGCCATTTATTCTTTATAAGATCCAATTTTTTTCTTTTAAACCTATTATTTATGTATTTTTCATATTTTAATATAATTTTTATGTTATTTTTTAAATGAATCAATAAATTGAATGTTTAAAAGAAAACTGATTTCATATAATTATAAATATTATATATTGTTTCCATGTACAAATTTTAAAAAACAAATTACAAAAAACCATTAATTTATTAACTAGATTTTAATTTTATACTTCAATTTTAAAAATTAAATTAAAGTACTATTTTTATATTTTTTGAATGGTATGTTTTCAACATTCTTTCAAAAAATCAAAATAAATGTTTTTTTCACTTATAAGAAGATAAGGAAATTCTTAGACACCATAAACATTTTATGATGTTTAGCTTCTTCTGCATGTTTCAATGGTCTTACAAAGAAAACTCTTTAAAGAACGTTTATTTTAATATATATCTTTCATTCCCATTATTCCTAAAAAAGTTATTATTTTATTGAAAATTATATATTTACAGGGAACTTCTAGTCTCCTATCAACTGTTTATTATATTTTTTTATTGATAACATTCTCTTAAAAATCACTTTCTTGTAAATAAGGAATTATATTTATCATAAATATTATTATTATTTCTATCATACATATAATTATTTCATAAACCATATAATATTTTTACATTTTATGTTTAACTAGGAATGTTATTTGATTTACTAGGGAAAATATTGATAAATATAAATTCTATAATGAATATAGATATTTATTTATAAGTAATATAGTTTATAATTTAATTTTATCATTCTACATATGTGGAATTCATTTGAAATGTGTTCATGGTGTGGGGAAGGAATTATAAATCCCATATATGCATCAATATATCTACTGAGTAAAATAATATGGCCAAATTGTTTTCTATCTATAGTTTAAGAAAATATTTTTGCAAGGACATGATGGTATAGAAATCATGATTACCTAAATAATGAAATTAATTATTAATAATTCCTCTCTTTAAAAATACATTTATTGTTATCAATGATACTAATTCACTGATATTATCCCTATATTAGCTTCAAGAACCTTTTATTATTTATATAGAATAATTTGATCATCATATATTATTTACATATTTTTCTTCTTGATCAAGTTATTAATTAAATGGATTGTGTATTAAATTATTTACCACTCCATATGGATTAGGTATTATTTACTCATGATTACTTCTATTGCATGTAGACGTTACCGATCATTTGAGTTCACTATTATTTTTATTAATTTCTCTAGGTCAAAAAGAAGATCCCTTTGAATGAGTCTAAGGAATTTAAATTTTTCCCATTACTTTGTTAAATATTTAATTTCAAATGTAAAATTACAATCCTGTATATATCTATTTTTCCAGTAATATTAAAATGATCGGTATTATTTTATTTGACCCAAATTGTTTTTTCCAATTTAATAAAGTAACCACCGACACTGAGTTACTGAAGTAGTGGTTGTTACAACTGCTTTACTATCTAGTAGTTGATGCTCAGTGTAGTGTTAGTTCATCTTCATGCACATCATTCAAAAAAAATTTGTGTACATCACCATTATAATAATAACCCATTGTTTATAAATGATATTTTTTAACAAAATTAATGTGTATTAGAATATATTATGAAATATTAGACACATAAAACACCTATAGAAACAAACACAACATTATTTCAAAAAATGAAATCGTTATATTAATCATTGAATAAACACATTAAAATTATAATTAATACAAAGGGAAGAAATAAAAAATAAAAAAAAACCAAATTGTAAAAATATATATAGCCATAATGATTAATAATCAACCCTTTTGTGTACAATACTATAGAAAATAAAAGAAAATATTAGTAAACCAATCAACATCATGGAATATGAAAATATATAACAATGTGATAAATTATAGTGAATATTTATTAAAACTATGAAATGATATTTATAATGGGTAATGTGACCAATCCAATAGAAATGTGATTATTGTTACAGTAACCATACTATTGGGAATAGTAACATGACCGTTGGGAATAGTAACATGACACTTCGAATAGTAATTTTACCTCAAAAATAATAAATTAAGATATAAATTATATTTTTAAAGATTAATTTAGGTAAATATAAATATTATAAAAATAATAATAAATATCATAATTTAAAAGTCAATGAAAATATAAGCACATTTTTAATAAATAGTATTTTAAATTATTTAAAAATAATAATTTGATTATATTAAAATTTATAATTACATATTTAAAATTTATATTTTAATAAAATTAGGATTATTTTTTTAATAATAACATAAAAATATTCCCAGGAATACTTTCAAATAATTCTATAAAATACATCATTTATATAGTGGATAGTAAAAATATAGTTTTTTACATAACTATAGTTTCTTAAACTAATACATTAATGATATAATAATGTTCTAAACATTTATTGAAATTATGTTTTGTCCAAAATTTATTTAATTAATTGAATTATTCATTAAAATGTAATAAACTCATTCTCCAAACCTCAAAATCATTTTAGAAAACCAAAAGTAAAAAGTGGTCTATTAAAATAACATTTTTTCCTTTTTCCCACTTTCCATTTTAGTAAACAAAGTGAATTGCAATTAAAAAGAGTTTAAAAGACGTAAAACCATTAAATTATATTTATATATTATTTATATTGTCTAAAATAAAATTACATTTATTGACATTGATAAAATATTTTATTTTATATTATTTCTAAAAATAACCCCTCGCCTCGGGTATAAAGTACCCCTCTCCTTTCCCATGGAAAACCACCCCTCCCTCACATTACAATGATAAATTTCATACCAGTACAAACTATTAATATAATTTTAATACATGGGAATTTTATCTACTAAACCTATTCCCAACATTAAGGTAATCTTAGTCTCATACAAGAGAACCTACATCCCAAAAAGAGTAAATTTCAATCAATTGTTCTATTTTTTACTTCTACGCTATATTTGTTCCAATTAATTTAAAAAAAATCATATGAAATCAATTATCAAGTATTTTAACAATATATTAATAATTTTAACCTATTTTATTTATCATAAATATGACATATAAAATTTTCAATCTTCCCTTTTTTGTGCTTTTGACAATGTCCCACCAGTAGTCAGCTATCCTCCAACAAGGAAATTTTCAATCCTTTCTTTTTACCAAAACTATGAATGGTAGAATAAATTAAATATGATATATGAATGAATAAATTTATTGATTTTATTCTTATATAATTAATTATAATTATGTATAAATGACTTCGTACAAAATAGGGAAATCAATGAAAAATGGGAAAATTTCAAGGAATACATGGTATCAAAATGACTACCATATGAAAAAAGAAATTATGAAATATAATAAAATTATTATAATTTATAAAGGGTAATAGAAATTATAATAATTAAATTTTTGTTCAATTTTTTAATAAATTTTTGTATATTATTTAGGATGTATAAAATCAATGGAATGAAGCTGGATTTAATGTAATAGGGTCCTGGAACAACATTCATATTCATTGGGTAATCCATTTTTCTTTTCAATTTCACTGTGTATATTACTCTAATGTTTTTAAAAAACATATCAGTATTATTTACCTTTCTATACGCGATATAAATGCTTCCATTAGTATTTTTATTCTCAATATTAGTATTTTAAAAATGAATTTTATTCCCCAAATAGATCATTTACCCCTATTGAGGTGTTTATTCTTCACTCATGAATAATGATGTTTATGGGAAATATATTTTGAATTTTAATTTTGAATCCCAATGTTTTTTCATTAAATATTTATTTATGAAATACTAATTATCTCATTCTTTTCAATGTGTTATTTCATGACTATGATTGGTATACAGTCTTTGTAGAATTCATGACTATGCTAATATAAATGATGTCATGGATGGGCCAAAAATTATATAGCCCTATAATTAATTAGGTAGTGTGATTTATATCATGAGATAATTTATATAACTCATGAACATGTTTCTTTCATTTTTCACAATGATGTTTCTTTATTATTAAAATTTTTTATGAGTGAACATGATGCTTAATTTATTCACAACTCTATGTGGTATTTGACTGCTATGACATGATTCTTCATTTTTATGTATTTCCACATTTCATTCCTTTATCATATGATTCCATTGTGATTGTGATTATGATCAAATGCTTATGATTTTATTATGATAATTATGCTATTAGTTTTTTATCTATTCATGCCCTTATTCCTACTCTTACTAGTCTTTTAGGTCACCCATTTCTGTGATGTATATCCTCTTGTGACTACTTTTACTAAGAAGAACATGAGATTTTATAGTTATAATAAATAAGGAATTAAGTAAATTTTAATAATCATTATGTAACATTTATGTATGATCCTTATTTTACCATGATACTAAATCTTTTGATCTTTTAATGCATACCTATTGTGTTGTTTATCATTAAAATAATGTAATAGTAAAGTTACTAAATGTTTGGTTTCTTTTTTAATAAAAGTTAGGGTTTTGTTAATTTGGGAATTTGGATTAAAAAAAAATAATAAAAAACCATCGTATAGGTCTAAGTATATTTAAACATCCATGAATCTTTTTTTTGGAAAAATTCTTAACATATGGATCCCACATGATAAGCCTTTATGGATTATTTTGAAAAAGAATAAATTATTTATCTATGATTTAATGACTTATGTTTTGTTAAAATCCATTCTATTTTATAGAATGGTTTTGTACTAAAAGAAACTAAGCCAACAAGGAATGTGAGGTGCAATGAAAATATTTTCCTAATGGTGTCCCCAATCCCATAGGAGGTAGAGTTCAAAACATCATGGTGATTCATAAACAGTTGTCTCAGTATATGAATAATAATATAAACCATGTAAAACATACTCATTCACCCATGAAGAATATGCTGGCGATTTATTTTTTTATATGGAAATGAGAAACATCATTTACTAGATCTTGTGATCCACTTGTCAAGATTATTTATAAATTGTTATTTGAAAATTTAATAAATTTTACTAATCATGGTAATTTGAATTTTATTTTTTTATTGAATAATTACATTAAATTATTATGCAACACCAACACAATTCTTATTCAGAAATAGAAAAATAAGTAAATTATATTGAAAACATTAAAATTTATATAATTTCATGAAATATTTTATTCGATTAAATTTTTTATCTAAATATAAAATATTAATGATATTTTAACAGTTTATATTTGAATTAAATTTTATTCAGGATATTTATGAAGTCCAATTATTTAAATAGTCCAGAAAATGACATTAATGGTATTATAACTGAAGTATTATTTCATTAAATGATATAAAGATCATAAAAATATTTTCTCTAGATAGGTAAATAGAATATGGTATATCATATCAACCACTTCCCACTTATGGGAAACTATTCGTTTTATTTTTAATTTCATAACCCTTAAATAGAAAACACTTGTATTACCACGAAAATCATTAAAAGGGTTAGTGTGAGGTTAACACTAAGATATAAGAATTAAAAACAAAACCTAAACATGATGAAATTTTATAATATGAATGGATTTTTAATTAACTACTTAATAAATTTAAAATATTTTAAATTGGTACTTGTTGATGGTAAAAATAATTTTTTTTAAATTTTATACTTTAAGTAATTCTAGGTGTGTCCTTTCATGCACAATAAAAGAGCATAAACTCTTCTCTATTATTCACACCACCTTGATCCACATACTCAAACAACCCCATAAAATAATTTTCCAAATTAAATATCTATATTATATAGTTTTTCATCATCTTAAGAAAACATTCATATGGCCCTTAACGAGAGATTTAAAAGTCATTATTCAATGAGGAGGTAGTCCTCTCAACAGGGTCTTTTCATATTACTTATTATTATAACTCATTAAAATTTTTCTCAACCATTAAATTATAATAAGATCATAATATCCGAAATATTGATTTTTTTTAACTTAATTTAATAATTTTATTCATCTATTATTCCAACCAATGGGGAATGACTGTATAATTGATGTGTAGGTTTGGACTATCACATCCATGAAGTGATGAATTTCCTTTTCTAGCATTATATCTCATGGACAATTATAATGATGTAATTAATATTGACATATGGTTTTAATAAAATATTTATAACTTTTCAAGGATATTATATCATCTAATTTCTTTCCTTTCATATTTTTGAAAAATGAAATCATCGTGGGTGTGTAATTGTGAATTTTCACCATCACAAAGCGACGTGATTTGTTTTTAGTATATTGATTTTATGAATGGTTATAAAATATTATTTAATTGATAATAGTTATAGTAATTAAATTACTAATACAATTCTATATATGGGGTAATAGATACCCCTTTGACCATAGTCAACCTACAAATGTGATTTTTTCATTATGAACTAGACATCATCAAAATAATTGAATTTTACATAACTGAATCTCTAATTAAATATGAAAAACAAATTATTTGAAAAAATGATTTTATTATAAATTAATAAGCATGTTAAATTTTCTTAATAAATTATATAATTAATATAAATTTATTATTGATTTTTTAAATGACATATGTGTCATATATAGACTCTTTATAAGGGGTTTCATTACTCAATTTTTAATCATTATGTAATACATCTACTTATTTTTATTATGTTTCACCACAATATTTATGAAATGACCACTGATTGTATTAAATGTTTCTTCTATTTTTTTATAATTATTACACATAATAACTTAATTGATAAATTATTACTTCAATTGTGTAATATTTTAAAGTCATATTGATATTTTTTTATGTGATGTGTGGTAAAATAAACCTACTTCCTTTTATATATATGATTCTACCTAAAAAGATAACATATCATGAATTAATATTTTATCATTAAATTTAATTTTCGTATTATTTTATAACTTTCATGAGACATTGGTTAAAATTTTATAATAGCTGTCAAGGTTTCTTATCTCAAACCTTCTTTATTGAGATATATTTTGATTGATTCATCTATATTCATTTATATGGTGTGTATACTGAATTATAAAATATAATATCATGAAACTTTTTATACTCATTTTATTTTATATTCCTTATTACTTCCTTTATTTCAATGTGTTTTTGGTTTCAAAATACCCTAAATGGTTTTCCTTTAAAAACATTTTCTTAAGGTTTTAAAAAACATTTAGAAATACTCATCCTCATTATTATTTACCTTTTTTAAGAATTTTAATTTATAAACATAAATTATTTTTAAAAGTTATATTTCATGATATTTGAACATTGTATAGAATGTTTTAAATGAAAATTTATTTATGTTTTTCTTGACATACCATTTTTTACTACCATGATAAAGGTTTAAATTGAATTTTTATTTTCAATATTTATAAGATTATTGGATTTTCCTAACATTATAACTATTGTTTACATGGATAATTCTCTAACCTATTTCCATATTTATTTATAAAGAAAATCCATGCAAATATATTTTTTGGTATTTTTATTTTTTCAAGGTATCAAAATAATATGGAAATTTCCCTGATAATCAATGATATTTTTAAAATGTTTTTAAAATAAATATTCATCAATGTAAACAACCATGAATGCTTCCCCCACTTCATAGAGAATATAATCTTATTATATCATCCATATTATTTCAATTGATTCATTATAATGATTTTTTTAGATATATTATCATGAATCTTATTAATTTTCCATATATAAATAAATCTATGAAGACATTAATATTTTCCACAAGATTTTGATGATGAAAATGAAATATTAAATGTGATATATTAATTTATTGGACTTGGAAATTAATTATTATGATTGGGGAGAAATATATTTATCATAGTGATAGGTGATCTCGATACAACATATATGATGGGTGATCCTATTGTATCTCCCTAATAAATTCTGTAATGCTTCTTATCATAAAAGTAAACAATGAGAGGGTAAATCAGGGATTCATATCCTAAGGATATAACAACTAACTAGTAATTTCAAACATGAGTGAACATCATTGTTGAAGATAATGTTCTATGATGTCAACATTTTTATATACACATTATATTAGTTTTTAATGGTTCATTTCATCAAGATAGACAATGCATGTCTCATGATTATTTATTATTATGATTATTTCTTTTTTATATATTTTATTTCATGTACCGTGATTAATTATCCATGTTTTTTTAGGTATGATTCCCATTATGAAATTATATATCAGATTGAGTGTGTTCTATTAAACTTATGATTATCTAGTGATATTAAATTATTAATTGAAATGTTTACCCTTTTAAATAATTTGAGAATAAAAATCACTTTTTTTCCACATTTTATAGGGAATTATTTTAAGTAGATATGACTAGAAGGGTTTCATGTAGTCGATGATTAAGACTTAATGTTGAATTACAAATTTTCAATACAGTGGTAAATATTATCACTTAAAGCCATAAGTATTGTTATATTAGAGTTTTTCCTAATTATTATATCAATCAAACTAAATGGTATTTGGGTATATAAATTTTCCCTTATTTCCTTTTTATTATGTTTATTTTCGATAGATAAATTTGGGCCATGTATATCGTTATCAATTATATAAATATAAAGATTATTTTTCTAGCTCTGGATATATGAGTGTGGGTTTGAGGATATTATATTTAAATAACCAAACAAAATATCTATTATTATCCCATATAATTCTTTGGTGTAATTCAACATCAATAAATAACATTAAATTTACTTGCTCAATATGGGAGCCCATTGGGAGAAGCATCTTTATGTCTATGCATGTTGATGTGACATGAACCTCCATGTGGTAGTTTCGTATGGAGATCCTTAGAGAGGTTCAGTTTCATAATAATTGGTGTAGATTTTGGTATGTGATGCATGTAATGCATCCTTAAGAGACATGGGATGAGTGTTATAGAATCTTTATTCCTAGTGGTTTTTGATACAGTCACATGGATGGTTCTTAATTACCATTGATCTTAGTGAGACATTATTTATGGGATACATGGGAGACCCTAGTGACCTTTGATGTGAGAATTGGGATAGTATTGATGTGGTGCGATGTGGTGTTTTAGGGAAACATAATATATAGTTTATCCCTGGTTTTTTTGTTCCTAAGAGGTGGGTAGCATTGGTGTATAATTGTGTTTGAACACTATGCATGAGATGTGTTGTGGGATTTTTTTCTAATAGATATTCCCTGATAAATATTTTGAATGGTGGTATATGAATTGATGATGTTTTTGGGCTCATATATAATATACTATATGTATGAAATCACACTTTTAGTGGTTTTATAAAGGTATGTGAGGTCTCAATTGTTTTAAGATGTAATAACCTTAGAGTGCTCATGGTATTATGGAATCATTTTGAGGGAAGGATCAGTTATATGAATTGGCCTTCAATTTTTTGTGGCGATTTAGTATCATAAAGAGATTGAATGATTGGATTTTTATTATTTAATAATTTTAATAATAATTGGGTTTTTATTTTTTTGACTATTCCATAGGTAAAATTCAAAATTTTGACGGGGAGTGAATAAGGTTCTATGGCTATATAGAAATGAAAAATCAAGACGCATGGGGAGATATTTTATCCAATTTTTGAAACTATAATTATTTACATTTGAATTATCTGATCATCATTCATGGGTTTTTATTGGGTTGTATGGGACCGTATTCCCATTGTGTTTAGTTGTGATTGTGGAAGCATGTGATAGTTACACAAACTGCCTCTTGAATTGTGAAATAATAAGCAGTCGTGAGTGGTCCATGTACTGAGGATATTTCGATGAGACACTTCTGGGAATAGTATCCTGGGTAATTAGATAAGGATGATGATTGTCTCATTAGTGGTGATGATGGCATTATAAAAGATGTGTTGCTAGGGGTTGATGTTGAACTGTAATGCACAAGAGGTGAAACACGCATTTGTTCATTAACATGTTGAAATTTAAATTGAGGAGTGGTATATGTAAATCCATATAATAGGGAGTAAAACACATGGAAATAATACTATAAACCTATTATACATTGATATTCCAAAAAATAGTTATGAAGTTCTGGGTGAGTCTAGAATGGTTAGCCCTAATGTGTCAAATTTTATCCCAGTTACGTATGAGAAGACCACATCTAATTATTATGTTTAATGATAGATGAATAACAAAACATCGTGAAAATAATTTTGATTTACTAGAATATTTATAAATATATTCCCATGTTGAGTAGTATTATGTTCATTATGTAGTAATGACCATCATGTTGGATGTGTTGATAATGTAGTGATTCCAGTTAATGGGTGATCAAGAAGGAAAAAACATATCATTGGCTGGGAGAATATTTTTTTTTCATTCCATTGGTGAATACTAGAAAAGTTATTTTTATGTGAATTTTAATCAATCATTTATTTTATAGTTGACGTCAGAATGTAATTGATTAAATCCATGCATGATTCGTATTTGTGGCATGGCAATTCTCAGGACAAGGCTTGGTGGTATATTCTATTGGTTGAAGTTATAACCATTGTATTTTCGAGACGTTAGATATATACTTTGGTAATTTTTTAATAATAAAACAAATTCCTCGGTGATTTAAGGAATCATTATTGGGTGATTTGATAGTTCATTAGTGTGTATAGACAAAGGATTTAAGGGAAAGTCGGAAATATGAGGTATGAATGGTGATTTCACATGCAATTGGATATAGTGAGGTAGAATCCATGAAGGTATAATAATTTAGGTGAGATTGTATTTTTTAAGGGTTTTAAAGGGTATTTTTTTGGAATAATTGATTTTTCAAACCTTATTTTTATATGTTTGATAGTCATGAGATTTGGTTTACAATCAGTGATGGGGAGTAATGCAGTCTAATGAGATAAGTTTTTTCTTTTTATTTTGTGTGATGTGTTGTAATACACAATAATCTCAATATTGGTCCACTAATAATGTAATTCAATATGTGACTCTAATACTGGTCAACATCATAGCACGTAATTGGCCATCTTGATCTATGACTTCTTCTAAGTAGAAACATGAGCCCAATGACAAACAATATTTTACACTAGGGTTCATATAGACAAGTGAGTTTCATAGTGAATAATTTCTTTATCTCAATGGTAGATATGGGAAGTGGATCAACCTTTAGTGAACTATACATTTTGTGTTTTCGATTACGACATGGAAGAACAAATAGAATTTAAAGAGAGAACACTACTATAAGATTTTGAAATGAGACCCTTAGTAGGTTGGGATATATGGTTATAGAACAAACATTAGATTTTACATATATGAATTTTTATGATGGTAAGGTTATAGAGATATGTTATTATACTGATTTTGAAAATTCAAGAAGAATTTAAATTTTTCCCCATTAAGGTTTTATTCATTAATTGTGCTTCATATTGGAATTATAAGAGATTTAATATCTATAGAAATTTATTCTATGAATGGAATGTGTAATGGGACATTCTATAGGAATTTCAATAATTATTAGGATCATTGTTTTTATATTGTATATTTTAAGAATATTTTTTTCCTATTTTATGGTTTGGGTTACAAGGATTAGTGTAAATCATGCGATAAACCATAAAAATAAGGGTTTTCCATTAAATTTCTATATATCAGGGTTAGAAGTCATTCTTAGTTAATGGTTTATTATTATACATGTATACCCTTGGGTAAATTGTGTATATTGGTTTTATATAATGGTAGTGACACAAAGTTCATCAGGGGGGAGATGTATGGTTAGTGCCCGATGGTATAACTAATCTAAAAAAATTTCTATACAAAGACAATTTGTTTTTTCTCATTTCATGGAAGGTTTGAAAAACATAGTATCCAAAACAATTGAGGTGTTTTTTGTAGACACTAGGAGGAAAATGATATCGGAAACCATTCTATATTAAAATATAATAAATAAAAAATTAATTTTAACATTTCCCCTTTACAATTTCAATCCCCAATTCCGCATTTCTCTATCTTATACTCAACCGAACTAGGGGAGTCCTTCCTTTTCTATCATATCACCCCCCCCCCACACACTATTTAGTATAATTATAATATATATTTCATCAAATATTAAGATATTATCCTCTTATCCATCCACTATTATTGGTTCCAATTGTTTCCCTTTGATTTTGAATGCTTTAATTTCAGGTTTTGGTGATGATTCCATAGTAGAATACTAGAATCAAACAATTTTGATTGGGATTTCCCTCTACCTTTGTGGAGGATTCCCCATAAAAATATATTCATGCAATCGCAATCCATTTCATTGAAGGTATACATCAAAATCAATTATTTTAAATTATATTTCCCACAACATTCATTAGTGATATATTCCCAGAGAGTGTGGATTAATCATGTTATGAAATCCATTTTCATTCTCTATGTAACCTTGAAAAACTCATTTCCCTAACTAATTTTTACCTCGCTTATTATTTTTTCACTCTAGTGATCTCTATCTTAAGGATGATTCCATTAATCAATCCACTTATCTACAAATTACTTATATTGGATCTATGATATCTAAATCCATAAACACTAACTATTGAACTATAGAATATAATTAAATAATTCGTAAAGGGAAAAAATTACATGGTTAACCTGTACTAAAAATGTCAAAGGATAATACAATGGAAATGTGTTGAAGTACTAGAATAAACTATGAATCATTCAATGGTTGATTTTGTCTAGGTAACTATTATGTTATAGGTACTCCCTATACAATATTTAGGGTCTTCTAAATTCATCACTAGGCTCACTCCCTTTATAAAATATAGGTTTGGATCACTTCCACCAAAGGATCATTCCCTTTGTACTCTCATTTTTTCTAATACTTCATGAAGGAAGTCAATTTCCTACATAGGAAAATTTACTCTAAAACCAAAGACTCATTTATAATTGGTGTATATTCATTAAAAATAGATCTATAATTCAATAATCTTTTAAATATTTTATTGATAAAAATTTCTAATTTGATATAATGAATATCTATTTTAGACTTACAGGATCAAAATAATCCAAGAATGAAATTTCTTAATTTTCACATAGAAATAATCTTTTATGAATAGTTAAAAATGTAGAATTTTGCTATTTCTCTTTTTAATTATAATAATTGTTTATATTTTATATAATAAAAAATTTATTAGCTGTACATTTTATATAAATAAAGATAATATCATTTAGATGTAAAAGACGTATTTTGGAGAAAAAGTTTTAGTATGAAAAGGGATAATGTCTAATTTTTTTAATTCATTAAAATATTTATTTATGATGAAATTTGTAAACTATATTTATATATAATATATCATATTATATTACATTATACCCATATAATTATTATTACTAGTAATATAGTTAATATAATATCATTTTATGCATGAAAAATGTGTTTCTTGAAAACCAAATTTTCGACATGTTTTACAATATTATGATTAAATTAATATTTGTAAATTAGATTAGTTGAATATGGTAAAATTGATTGAATATTTTTAATCATTTTAATTAATATTATTTAATATTTTCAAATTAATTTTTATTCATAATGAATACTAATATTGTAAAAATCAATTATCACAATTATGGAAAAAACTTGTGTACCTTGGTTTATCAATAATGATAAGGGTCGAAATTATTTAAAAAAAATTTAAAACCCATTATTTGGTTTCATTTCTACCTTACCCTTGTACACATGCAATTTTATTCATTTTATATCCATATATATTTTAAATATTCATAGAATTATTGAAATTACTTTGGAAACAAACAAATGTGCCACTCACTTCAATTATAAAATGGAACTACCTTCTCCCCCTTATTCACATATCTAAAGCCATTTATCTTTACTGAAACCTACATAAATATCTCAAAAAAATAAATATTTGTGTCCAAGAGGCAAAAATACCAACCCTAGGGTCCTTATTGGATGATCAAAATGGGATTCAGGGTACTGTAGCGTATTGTAGTAGTGGCGGAACTATAGCAACGATAGACACTATAGCGGTGGCAGAGTACTGTAGCAGCGGTGGGTACTATAGCAGTGCAGGTACTGTAGCAGTACTATTAACAGAATGGGCTTTGGGCCAAAAAATGGGCATACGGGTCATGTAATGGGCGAAATGTCCACTGGGCCTTCGGGCTTTGTAATGTGTCTCCCTCTACCCAGTTAAAGAGGTATTTTCTTTGCTTTAATAATAAATGAGGCTTCGGCCCCAACCTTTAAAAGAAATCTTATATATAAGAATATGTTTTAAAAATATTTCATTATATTTACCCATCTAAATATAAATTATATGGGAAAAATTCATCGCTCGTGTTTATAACATAATACAACTTCGTGAACCGATGTAATTTTTTCCATCAACTCGAATGGATAGTCATATTGATGTAAATAATTAATATATATGATACATATAACATGATATTATTTCTATGAATTTAATATATCATCTATATTGTTAACCCTTAACTCGTTATGGGAATGTTATCACTGTTTGTGTAGACGTACATCTTACCATATCCACGAAGTGATATGATTCATTTTCAATGACTAGCAATCTAGAATGATTCTAAAATAAAATTTAATGAATAAATATTATATGTATAACATTTATAAAATCATGAATATTGTGGATCTATATACTATCCACAAGAACAGAAACATCTAGGATAAAACATGCATGAGAAAACAAAGCAGTTACCACCCGAAAATATTATAATAATGAAATATTATAAATGAATAGGTGGTAAGATGTAATGAGAGGGTCATATTTTATATTGTTAAAATGAATTTGGTTTCGCTATAAATAAATAACATTATTAAAATGATTATAAATTATTTTTAAGTATGATCATCAAAAGATAAGTGTGTGGTAATGGATTTCATCTCAATTTTGACTCCATTGATACATATTTTTAATTATGTGCCTATTCACATTTATATAGTATATATAGTTCCTCATTGATGTATATAAAACAAATAAATATTTATTCATGATTATTATTGTTTAAATTCATGCTTATTCATAAAATGGGTAACAATTTAAATGTTAAAAAAGTGGTAAGAATTTATTTACAACCTCACATTCATTTAGGATTTATTTTATTTTCATTGAATGAATAGTATCATTTATCCTTTACAAGATCCAATTTTTTTATAAACTAATTATTTATGTTTTTTCATATATTCATGGAATTGTTCCCTTATTTTTTACATGAATCAATAAATGGAATGTAAAAAGAAAACAGATTTCATATCTTTATAAATATGATATATTTTTTCCATGTATACATTTTTAAAAATTGTTTTAAAAAACCATTAATTTATTAACTAAATTTTAATTATATCGTTGAATTTTAAAAATAAAATTAAATTAGTATTTTTATATTTTTATAATTGTATGTTTTAGGCATTATTTAAAAAAATCAAAATGAATTTTTTTTAATCTATACAAAGATAACAAAATTCCTTGACACCATAACCATTTAATGATGTTTAGCTTATTTTACATGTTTCAATGGTTTTACAAATAAAACACTCTAATGAATGTTTATTTTAATATTTATCTTCCATTCCATTTATTCCTAAAAATGATATTATGTTATTGAAAATTCAATATTCTAGGGGAACTGCTAGTCACATATCAACTCTTGATTATGTTTTTTTGTTTATAACATTCTCTAAAAAAATAACTTTCTTGTAAATAAGGCATTAAATTTCTCATAAATATTCTTATTATTTCCATCATACATATTATTATTTCATAAACCATATAATATTTTTCCATTTATGTTTAAATAGGAATAATATTTGATTGAATAGGGATAATATTGATAAATCTATATTCATTAATGAATATAGATATTTATTTATAAGGAATATAGTTAATAAATTAATTTTATCATTCTACAAATGTGGAATTATTTGGAAATGTGTTCATGGGTCTGGGAAGGAATTATATATCCCCTATATGCATCAATATGTCTAATGAGTAAAATAATATGGCTAAATTGTTTTTTACCTATAGTTTATGAAAATAATTTTGCAAGGTCATGACAGTGTAGAAATCATGATTACCCAAAAAATGAAATTAATTATTAAGAACTCCTTTTTTAAAAAATCGATTTATTGTTATCAACGAGACTAATGCACTGATATTATCCCTAGATTAGCTTCAAGAACATTTAAATATTTATATAGAATCATTTGATCATCATATATTATTACCATATTTTTCTTCTTGATCAAGTTATTAATTAAATGGCTTGTCTATTAAATTATTTACCACTCCTTATGGATTATGTATTATTTACTCATGATTGCTTCCATTGCACATAAACCTTACCGATCATTTCAGTTCACTGTTATTTTTTTAATTTTCCCTAAGTCATGAAGAAGAGCCCTTTGAATGAGTCCCAGGAATTTAAATTTTTTCCATTACTTTGATAATTATTTTATTCCAAATGTAAAATTACCATCCTGAATATATCTATTTTTACAGTAATACTAAAATGATTGGTATTATAGGATTTGACCCAAAAAAAAAAATTCAATGTAATAAAGTAACCATCGACACTGGGTTACTGTAGTAGTGGTTGTTACAACTGCTTCACTATCTGGTAGTTGATGCTCAGAGTAGTGTTAGGTCATCTTCATGCTTATCATTCAAAAATATTTTCTGTACATCACCATTATTATAATAATCCATAGTTTATAAATGATATTTTTTAACAAAATAAATGTGTATTATATTATTTTATACAATATTATACTCATACAACACCTAGAGAAACAAACACAACATTATTTCAAAAAAGGAAATTGTTACATTAATCAATGAATAAACACATTAAAACTATAATTAATACAAAGGGAAGAAATAAAAAATATAAAAACCACATTGTGAAAATATATATAGTAACATGACCCTTCGAATAGTAATTTTACCACAAAAATAATAAATTATGATATAAATTATATTTTTAATGATTAATTTAAGTAAATATAAATATTATAATAATAATAATAAATATCATAATTTAAAACTCAATGAAAATATATGCACATTTTTAATAAAAGTATTTAAAATTATTTAACAAAAAATAATTTTTTATATTAAAATTTATAATTAAATATTTAAAAATTATATTTTAATAAAATTAGCACCATTTTTAAAATACTAACATAAAAATATTCCCATGAATATTTTCTGATAATTATCTAAAATACATCATTTATATAGTGGATATTAAAAATACAGTTTTTTACAAAATTATAGTATCTTAAATTAAGACATTAATGACATAATAATGTTATAATCATTTATAGAAATTATTTTTTGTCCAAAATTTATATAATTTAATAAATTATTCCTTAATATGTAATAAACTCAATCTCCAAACCTCAAAATCATTTTATAAAAACCAATAGTCAAAAGTGGTCTATTAAAATAACAATTTTCTATTTTCCCACATTCCTTTTTAGTAAAAAAAGTGAATTGAAATTAAAAAGATTATAAAAGAATTAAAATAGTTAAATTATATTTACATATGATTTATATTGTAATAAATTAAATGAAATTTATTAAAATTGATAAAATATTTTATGTAATATTTATTCTAAAAATACCCCCTTTCCTTGGGTATAATGTACCCCTCTCCTTTCCCATGGAAAACCAATCCTCACCCACTTTAAAATGATACATTTCCTACCAATACACACTATAAATATCATAATAATACTCGGGATATTTTATCTACTAAACCTATTCCATACATTAAGGTAATTTTAGTGTCAAACAAGAGAACCTACGTCGAGAAAAGAGAAAATTTCTATCAATTATTCTCTTTTTTACTTCTACTATATATTTTTTACAGTTAATTAAAAAAATAATATCAAATTAATTATCAAGTATGTTAACATTATATTAATTATTTTAACCTATTTTATTTATCATAAACCTGACACATTAAATTTTCAATCTTCCATTTTTCACTCTTTTGACAATGTCCCATCAGTGGTCAGCTAACCTCCAACAAATAAATTTTCAGTCCATTCTTTTTACCAAAACTATGATTGGTAAAAAAATTTATATATGATATATAATTGAATAAATTTATTTATATTATTCTTATGTAATTAATTATACTTATATATAAATGGCTTAGTTCAAAATAGGTAAATCAAAGCTAAATGGGAAAATTTCAAGGAATACATTGTACCAAAATGACTACCATATGACCAAGGAAATTATGAAATATAATCAAATTATTATACTTTATAAAGGGTTCTAGAAATTAAAATAATTAAATTTTGGATAAATTTTTTTATAAATGAATGTATATTATTTAGGATGCGTAAATGAAATGGAATGAAGTTGGATTTAATGTAATAGGGTTCTTGAACATAACTCCTTTTCAGTAGGTAATCCATTTTTCATTTAAATTTCACTATATATATTACTATAAAGTTTTTTAAAAAACATATTAGTATTATATCCCTTTCTATTGGCGATATAAATGCTTCCATTAGGATTTTTATTCTCAATATTAGTATTTTGAAAATGGATTTTATTCCCCAAACACATCATTTACCCCTCTTGAGTTGTTTATTCTCCACTCTAGAATAATGATGTTTTTGGGAAATATTTTTCCCTTTTTAATTTTGAATACCAATTTTTATTAATTAAATCATTCTTTGTGAAATCCTCATTATCTCATTCCTTTCAATATGTTATTTCATGACTATTATTGGTATAAATTCTTTGTAGAATTCATGACTATGCTAATATTATGATGTTATAGATGGGAAAAAAATTATATATCCCTCCAATTCATTTGGTAGTGTGATTAATGTCATGAAATAATTTGTATTACTCATGAACATGATGCTTTATTTCTTCAAAATGATTTTTTCAATAATTAAAATATGTTATGAGTGAACATGATGATTACTTTATTCACAACTCTATGTGGTATTTGACTGTTATGACATGATTCTTCATTACTATACATTTCCATGCTCCATTCCTTTATAAAATAATTTCCTTCTCATTATGATTATGATCTAATGCTTATGATTTTATTATGATGATTATTCTGTCGGTTTTTTATCGATTAATTCCCTTATTCCTCATCTTATTGGTCTTTTTTCTCACCCTTTTCATTGATGTATATCCTCTTGTGACTACTTGTACTAATAAGAACAAGAGATTTTAGATTTATAAAAAATAAATAATTAAGTAAATTTTAATAATTATTATGTAATAT
The DNA here is from genome assembly GCA_963277665.1 of Viscum album. NCBI lineage: Eukaryota > Viridiplantae > Streptophyta > Magnoliopsida > Santalales > Viscaceae > Viscum > Viscum album. Next base: position 1,396,131,046 of record OY728166.1, read on the forward strand.
AGATGTATGATCCTTATTTTACCATGATACTAAATCTTTTGATCCTTTAATGCATAACTATTATATTTTTATCATTAAATTTATGTAATAGTAATGTTAGTAAATGTATGGTTTCCTTTTTAATAATTGTTACGGTTTCGTTAATTAGGGAATTTGGATTAAAAATAATTAATAACAAACCTTTGTATAGTTCTAAGTAATTTAAACATCCAGGGATCTTTATTTTGGGAAAATTATAAACATATGGATCCCATATTATAAGCCTTTGTTGATTATTTTGAAAAATAATAAATTTTTTATCTATGATTTATTGACTTATGTTTTATTAAAATATATTATATTTTATAAAATGGTTTTAACTAAATGAAACTAGGCCAAAAATCTATGTGAGGTTCAATGGAAATATTTCCCTGATGGTGTCCCCAATTCCATAAGAGTTAGAGTTCAAAACATCATGGTTATATTTACCCAGTTGTCTCAGTATATGAATAATAACATAAACCATGTAGAACATACTCATTCACCCATGATGAATAAACTCGTGATTTAGTTTTTTATATTGAAATGAGAACGATCTTTTACTAGGTCTTCTGATCCACTTGTCATGGAATAGAGGATTAACCCAATGTAGAATATTTTTTCTATGATCAATTATTTTGAGAAAGATATTGTGGCTCTTTCCATTTATCATTTTGATATATAAGGTTATCAAACTTGGTTTTTTTAAAAAACCATCATTATGAAGGATTAAATAGAACACATAGAGTGGAAGAAAATAAGAAAATGTTTCTTAACAAGTATTTCGTTAAAATATTCAAACAAGGATAGTGAGTGAATTTTTAGAGCAAAATAAAAATGAATGTGAATCTACAATGGTTAATGTAAAAAAATTTACCAGGCCTACAAGATACACCTTGGGTTTTGTTGTCAATGTTGTTAACAAAATATATATATAATTTAGTGGATTAAAAACACACATTCAAAAGGATAAAGCAATCAGAGACTTCAATATTTAATAATAAGTGGTTTTATATGCTCTCAATGTATAGATCGAGTATAGATATTGGAAATTTAGAGAGAGGGATAAGAATAGAATAAAAGGGTTTCAGGATAGTGTGTAAAATGAAAAGGGAGGAAAGAGGATCCAACCACCCATATATAAAAAAGGTGGACAGAAAGATCGTGGTAATTTATTCAATGTGATGTTAGAATACTTCAAGTGATAGAGAGAAGGGTTCCAAGATCATAAATATTGAAAAAACATGAAGAGGACAACCAACATGATGGTAGAGAAGATGGAACTCTTAATGAACCAACTGTGGTTCAATGCATGAGTTTTGGGGAGTAAGGGAACTATGATTTCCAATTCAAAAAACCACGAGTCCATGTAATTAATCATAATCAATAACACCCAAAGTAAAAAAGAGAAAGAGAAATATTATCCAATCACTACTATTTAAGTGGAGTGTGATAAAAATCTTAAAATGTACACATCGTATTCATATAAAAATGAAAAAAATATTTCATTCTTGTTATATGCATTCCATTATATCTTGATTTTTTTAGAACTATCGAATCGACGCCCAGATACCATTATATAGAGATTCTATAAAATTACATAGTGGTGCAATTAATGTATATGAAATTATGGACTCTTCTAAAATTTTAATATCTAGGAATATTCTCCCAGGGAATCTTGTATTCCCTCCATGGAGTAATTTTATCTTATATAAGAAATGTATTGGTTTTAATTATATAAATCTCACATATACTATGAAAAAATGATGTCTCCTTTCATATTATGAACCATACCATGATCCTCTACAAAGAAATTAATGTCATGAATATAAGTTTGGAAATACCTCAATGATGTGGGTGTTGATACCCTTTGAATAATAATACCTTCCCCAAATGGTTGATTCAATGTAAGGAATCAACCTAAATAAATTTCCCATTGTGAGGTAATACAACAATTTATTTCCCAATGAGTATCCCAAACTTCCCCCCAAATCATATGGCTGAGTTCTCAATAGAACATTTACCAAGATGCATTGTTATCTCTTAATTACCCTATTGTGTGTCCCCAATTGAATTGTAGGAGCAAAATAATTATCTACCAGATCATTTGGAAATATTATTCACACACCCTAGTACCTCACCTTGGGGTCTATAAGTTCTCTTTTCCAAGTATAATAATATAACATTTAGGCTATGTATCGATTACTATGATCTCAACAAGATCTCAATAAAGAAAAGGTTTTATCTTGCAATCATTTATGACTTGTTCGATCAAATATGAAGTTCTTGGTAGTTCTCAATGATGGATCTTCATTCCAGATATCATCATCATAAGGTGAAGAAGAAGATATTTATAATATATCCTTACATACAAGGTATGAGAATAATGTGTCAATAGTGATTCCTATTATAATGTTTTAGTCCCATGAAATCTTATTGGATTTAATTAATATAGTCTTTAGAATGTGCCTTGCTAATTTTTTTAATTTTTTATCGATGATATTCTAATTTATTTCAAGGGAAATGAGTAACATAATGAATATCTAAGGATTTATCTAGATACCTTAAGGAAGTAAAAAATGCATGCTATGTTTGAAAAGAGTGACTTTTGGATGTAGCAAGTCACATTCTAATGGAATGTGATCTTATGTGAGATAATTTATTTAGACCCTTAAAATTCTAAAGCAACTGATGAATAACACTAAATATTTCCATTAATAGTACTATTAAAAGGGATTTATCAGTGCTATAGAATAATTGATTGTGTAAGTGATGTTAATGTGTTAGCTTTATGAGCACTGTAATAATGTTCAGAAAAATTTCCGATTTAACAGTACTAAAAATAATTGATAGATGAGTCCTTCATCTTCATTTTTTTAGCACAATTAAAGGGGGTCATTATCAATTCTTTTATTAGAGTTATTAATGGCCACCTTTATCAGGGATTTTTAGTGATGATAAAGGGTATATGTTTTTTTCACCCCCCCCCAACCCAACCTTTATAAGTGATTATCACCCCCAATCAACACTTTCTACACCCCTTTTTTATTGCTTTAGATAATACCTCCATCCCACAACAACCCTACCTCCTGCTACTATCGAACCAAATACTTCCATATTATACACCTTTGACTTTTCTACACCCCAATATTGTTTTGATTAAAATTTTATTATATGTAAATTTATTTATATATATATATATTTCATCATAATTTTATCAATATATTTATATATATGTTTAAATAGATGTTTAAATATTTCTTTATAACTATATTTATATATTTATTTGTTTATATATATAATTTAGATACATATATATAATATTTGTTGTCGGTGTGTAAGTGTGTGTTTATAGATACATAAATACATACATATATCATTTATATATAAATTTATGTGTTTGCATCTATAAATATAATTATAAATGTTTAAATTGATTTATATATAATATATATTAATATTGATCAACATATATTATAATATATAGAAAAATATATTTATTTTCAATACTCACACACACACACACAGATATATATATATATATAATCAATATATATATATATATTAGTTATACAGGTATATAAACTTCCATACATTTGTATTTTAACTAAAATAGAAATTAGTTTTTATTTAGATATGGTTTATATATTGAGAAATATATTTTATATGTAAATATTTTTAATATTTACTTATATAATTAAATTTTTAAGTTTCAATAAATATATATAAACACTATATATACTTATAAATATTTTACTAGAAATAATAGTACAATGTGAAAAATGATGAAATTATAAATCCATAATACAAATATATATTTAATTAATGGGAATAAATTTATTCCCCATAAAAAAGGAAAAATACCCCCCATAAATGAGGTTGAAATACATTGAATGTTAAAAAATATAGATACACCCTTAAAAATGTGTTTTTGAGGCCTTTTGGGAATTTTGGGGGGTTGTAAAACTGGAAAATAGATCATAGATCACAGTCCAACCCTCTACAGTGTAGATCTCATCGCAGACTTCTTTTTGATATGTGGTTGAGCCCAAATGGATACATGGATCAAAAAATACGTCTGTTTGAAGTTCGAGTTTCATTTTAGACTTCTTTTAAATCCTTTATTTTTATTTTTATTTTAAATTAAAATTGTTATTAAATGACTATTAATCAATTATAATTAATACATTAGTAATATAAAATATATTTTAATTATTTTATAAGCTATTTTCACTAAATATCATATAAATTATTTTTAAATTACTATTTTGTCTTATCTAAAACATATTAAAAAATATATATTAGATCTATATCAATATTAATATATTAATATATTAGTATATTATTTTTAATGAAGTATTAATTTTTTTAAATATTTCCATTATTAGTGCTAGTAAAACCCATTGAGAAAGGGGGTCTTTATCAGCATTTCTAACAAAAGTGTTGATAAAGACCCCACTCCCCCATTATCAGTAATTTTTTACAGGAACTCATAATGACCCACCATTTATCTTTGGTTTTTAGAATTGTTGTTAATGCCCCTATTTTGTCATCATTTTTTACTAGCACTGATAATGAGGTCATTTATCAGTGCTTTTCTAAAAGAACAGATAATGTGGGGTCTTTATCAACACTTTTTTAGTGATGTTAATGACTGTGTTTTGTAGTTCTAAAAAACAATATTAAAAATCCCTTTAAACTATGCTTTTTCAAGTGAGGACAAATGGGGTCTTTAACTGCACTTTTAGATAGAAGTGTATGAAACCTATAATTCGATAAACCTTGTTTTGTATTAGTGGAAACACTAGTGTCCTTGAAATCAATAATTTTTTATCTTAGAATGTTATTTCTGATGTTTTGTGGGATGTTTATTAGGATTTGGTAGCCTACTGAATAAGTTAACATTGAAAGGAATAATATTTTTCTAGGTATAATAATGTAGGGAAATACTTAAGGAGATCAAGAATAAGATAATAAATAAAATTATTCTCATACTACCTTCATGTGGATAAGGTTTTATGATATACAGTGATGCATTAAATAAATGATTAGGTTTATAACTCCTTCTCAAAGAAAAATTGATATCCTTATCCTCAATAAAATTGATTATCAATGAAAAATAATAACTGATTCATGATCGTGGGTTAGCTATTGTATTCTCTTACTTTATGATATAAGGTCACTACCTCTATAGTGAAAAGTGTTAAATTTATATAGATCTAAAGAGTCTAAACTATATATTCACATAGATTTATCTCAACCTATGTTAAATAATATGACTATATATAATCAAGGACTTTGATTTCTCAATTCACTACCATTCGAGAAAGGAAATGAGGCAACCGAAGCTCTAGGTAGAAAAAAACCCTTCTATATTAATTATGGTGTGTATATGGAAGGACCTTATTTTCTTGGATATACAAAGGATCAATTAAGAAATCATAACATTAGGGAGTAAATCATATATTTCCCAAATGATTTCTCAACTATATATATATGATAAGATCGAAGAGGCATAATGGGATGATATGTTACATCAAAAGATGGAAAACGTAGTAAAGGAATGGAATCTTTATGAGTTCCATATCGATGAGGACAGTGTGATTTGGTTTGGAATAAGGTTTTGTGTGACTACATCACCTGAGATAAATAATGAGATATATGATAATGGACAATGCACCCATTTCTCTATCATTTATGGAAGTACCAAGATATACCATGATGATCAATACCAGTTCTAGTGGGAAAACATGAAGAGAGATATTTTAGTGTATATCTCACGGTTATTGGAATGTTAGAAATTTATTGAAAAGTGATAAATGGTTTATGTTATGTTGCAACCATTTCGAATACCAATGTGGAAATAGAAGAACATCACCAAAAAAATTCTATTGTTCCCCCTAATACCCCTAAGGTAAACAATGTGATAAGGGTAGTGCTGAATCAACTCGCCAATATAGCCTACTTAATCACAATTTGGGATGATTTATCACTTGAAAAACTTTCCATGATATATGATAAAAGAAGCTATGAAGATTCATTGTTTTAATCATTAAATCATCTCAAACCATATTCAAGGTTTACTTCTAAATTATGGAGAAGTATTCAATATGGTTTAAATGATGAACTTAATTTCAGTGTGGCCTATAACCCCCAAAACAAAGCCTAATATGAAAGGAGAATTCATACACATTAAGTCATGCTAAAATTTTACTCAATGAAATTTGAATGAGGATGTGATTAATATTTCCAATTACTTTAGTTCTTATATAACAACAACTTCTACTGAAGTATTAAAATTCCTTTATATGAAGCACTATATGCAAATTGATGTAGAACTTAAACTATTTGAGATGAAGATATAAAATAGAAGTAACATGGACTGGATCTTGAAAAAAATATAATAGATATGGTTTATTCCATCCAACAATATATAAAATAATCTGATCATTTAAAAAAGTTATATGCTTCCAACTGTCAAAGGGACCTGTAGTTTGACATTGGAGATAATTTTTTCATTGAAATATCACTATGGAATAGATTCATGTAGTTTTGAAAGAACGGGAAGCTTAGTTCTTGGTACATTATCCCATTTGAGATCCTTTATTGTATTTGAGAAACAACCTATTTCCTTGCACTTCCACAAAATAGGGCTCAAGATCATGACATTTTCAACATATCTCTCACGAGGAAGTAAATTCTTGGTCTCTCACAGGCACTGAATCCAATGGTGTTCCAACTATAGAATTAAACTCTCAAATTAGGAGTATCTAGTGAATATCATATATCTTAGAGACAAGGTTTTATACAAAAATACAACTCACCTTCTAAAATTTCTTTAGAGAACCCATAATTATAAAGAGGATACTTGGGAACCAAAAAATTTTGACATAGTATAACCATCACCTATTCTCCATCGAGAATATTAGTTGAAATTTTGGGGATGTAATTTCTAAATAATGTAACATCCCAAAGTTTATAAATGATATTGTTTTGGAAATTTATGTGTATTAAATTATAGTAAACAATATTATACTCATATAACACAAAGAGAAAAAAATGTGTTATTACATTAACAAAAATTGATACATAAGACAATGAATAAACCTCTTAAAATTCCAATTTTTATTAGGGAATAAAAAATACAAAATTGAAAAACTATAATGGAAAAATATGGATTGACCTACTCTTCTCGAATCATCTCTCTACCAAAGAACACTCTAGGTAAGAAACAAAATAATAGTAATTCAATCAAAATCATAGATAATGAAAATATATAATCTTGGGTGGAATTGTAGAGAAATTGAGTGAAATAAATAATTGTTTTTTATATGAGGTAATGTCACCTTTGCAATTATAATGTGACCATTGGAATAGAAACCTCACCATTGGAATATTAACCTGGTCACTGAGAATAGTAATCTGACTTCTGATATAGTAATTTTACCAAAAAATTAAAGAATGTGAACTAAATAGTACTTAAAAAGATTAAGTTAAATATATATAAATATTATAATTCCCAAAATAAAAAACAGGATTAAAAATCAAATAAAATAAAATTACATTTTTTATAATCATTATTTTAATGTATTTCATAAAAATATGTTCATATTTAAAATTAAAATTTCCTATGTTAGAAATTAATTTCGAGAAAATTAATATCATATTTCAAATTATAAAAAAAATTATATGGGATATTTTATGTTAATATTCTTTAATACATTATTTTTCACGTAACCATCTTGTCTTAAATTACATCATTCATAATGTAATAATGAAATATTAATTTATAAGACATTATATTTGGCCAAAATATATTTAATTCCATAAATTGTTCATTAAAATACAATAAAATCAATTTCATAACCTAAAAATCATTTTACCAAACCTAAAGTCAATGGTGATCCAGTAGAATAACAATTTTTTACTTTTTCTACATTCATTTTTAATAAAAATGGTTTATTAGAATTATATAATTGATTAAAGTTTTAAAACCATTATATTATATTTATATATAAGTTATATTGACAAAAATTAACTTTTAAAATTTTTACCATTGACAAAAAAATTTATTTAATATTTTATTCTAACAATATATATTTCTGAGAGTATAAATAACCCACCCTCCTTCCATTGGAAAACCCCTACTCCCACATGTGATGAATACAAAATTCACTAAAACTCCTTCCTGCCAATACCCTTTTAATGCCTATTTAATTTCAGGAGAAGACTAATTCCAAACATCAAGGGTGTTTTTGTGTCTTATAAGAGAAGCTACACTGAGGAAAGTATACATTTCTACCAACTCTTCTCATTTTTATCTTCTTTTATTTCTTTTTCCCAGTTCCTTTCAAAATCAATTCACATAAAATAAATTAGTAAGTATATTAAAATTATATTAATAATTTTTACCTACTTTATGTAACATAATTATGAAATTTATAAATACCAAATTACATTTTTATACTCTTTTGATAATGTCTGGTCACCAGTTATTTAATTCCCAATGAGGAAATTGTTAATCCTTTCCTTATCAAAAAACCAAAAAGTGGTTAAAATAAATTATTTATGATAATATATATATATATATATATATTTAATTCTTCTAAAATTGATTATAAAAATGTATAAATGAATTTGAACTAGATAGTGATATCGATGAAAATTTGGAAATTTTTTGGGAAACATGATATAAAATGACTACCCTATAACAATGGAAAATAAGAAGTTTAAAAAAAATTAGTATATTTTTAAAAAATGGAAAGAATAATAATAATTAACTTCTAGATCAAAATTTAATAAATGTAATGTTATTATTAAAGAGGAACAAAAGAAATGAAATAAATATATATTTAATGTTAGGGGATTCTCAAACCAAACTTTTTTTATTTAGGTTATCCTACTTTTATGTCAATTTATGTATGGATATAAATTTGATATTTATTTAACAATCGTTCACTATTATTCTCACTTTTTTTGGATATACATGTTTCCATATTTATTTATAATCAAAATACAAGTACATTCCAAAGGAAATATTTCAAGAACACAAATTTTATGCCTCTTGAGTTGTTTATTCTTCAGTCCCAAATGATGATGTTTATGACACATATATTTTATAATTTTAAAATGAGAACCCTATGATTATTCATTAAGTCCCCATTTATTAAATACCTATTAAATCCCTTATTTCCAATGGTTATTCAAAGACCTTAAATTTTATATGTTCTATGAGGAATGAATGATTATGTAATTATTATGATGTGATGGGTGGGCTTAGAATTATATATCCCTCTAGTGCATTGGGTAATGTAATTTATCTCATGATATTATTTATATTATGTATGAACATGATTTTATCTTTTTTTTCACAATTATTATGTTATGATTATGAACACATGTTATGCAAGAACACGATGGAAGCATTGTTCACAACGATGTATAGTATTTGACCACTATGAAATGATGTTTAATTTTTATGCATTTCCAAATTCCATTACTTTATAAAATGTTTCCATAAATATTATGATATGATTATAATCATATGATTTGATAATAATTATTATTCTCTAATGATATATTTATTCATTCCCTTATTCCTCATCTTACTGGGCTTTTATCTCACCCATTTATTTGTATATCCTTAGGGGACTACTTATAGCAAAGAGAATGTGATGTTTTATAAGGATAAAAAAGAGTGATTTAAATAAATGTTTAATATTTTTATGTAATATGTATGTATGATCGTAATTTTCTCAAGATACTAAAAATGTTTGTCCTTGAACGTATAACTATACTGGTTTTTAGCTTTATAAATGACATAATATTCATTTAAAAAATTACGGCTGATATAATTATAACAGCTCCCTTTCCAAGTTGAAATAGTATTTAAATAATGCCTTATTTCATTAAAACATTTTCAATCAATTCTAAAAAATCATTTTACTATTTACTTGATGTGAACTCCTAGTACTCAATTTTACACAACACTGTGCTTTTTCACGTAACTATTTCACTTTCATAAAACTCTTCACTTTTCCCACAACCATTCACATTCTCAAAACGCTTCAATTTCTAAAAATATCAATTGGTCATATAGAAGCATTATATTTATTAAATAAAATGATGTTTTAGTTAATGAATTTTTAAAACCCACAACTTTTGTTAAGATCACTTGTCAAAACATAGGCGAGTCCATTTATCAAACAACTAATTTTGGATTTACTGTTTAAAAAAACACCTTCAAATAAAACCTTAATAAATGTAGATATTATTAATATTTCTTATAGTATGGCTATATCAAATTATGGTGGTAAACCAGTTTTTATAGACATTTTTGTATCTTCATACAACAACCTTATGAAACACTGACCATGCACATAAATTCCCTATTTTGTTAAAATTCAATTTTTTTGCAACACCTTTAGCACATAATTGACATCCATCATGAAACTAACATATGTATTTTAGGGGTTTAAATTAATATTATTATTTTATAAAACTACATATTCTAGGAAACTCTATAACTTTTGAAAATGAAATTCTATTTTCTATATTTTTATGAGTTAGTCTCGTAACATCATATCCATGTGACATCAAAAAATTATTGGTAGATCTAACATAACTTTTTCACTAGTTCAAAACTCATTCCTTTTACATATTTCCTTGATATTCCTTAGAATTAATTTTTATTCTGTTTGTTTTTATTTTCATTAGAATTATTCATTTTATTTGTTTTCATACACCGAATTCTTATAAACACTCATACTTTTACATAACCATTCCTCTATAACTATGTTAAGGTATTCACAATACTAGAATTTTTAAATGATATTTTAATGATGAATCATTATCTGCTTAATCCCATTTCTAGGATATATTCAATATGTGCCTAAATATAATCATGATTAAAATTATAGGTTCGCACATTGATCCATGAAATCTACCACCATACCTTTATTGGGAACACCACTAAACATGAAGTCATTGACATTTTCAACAAAAAGATAGGACATGTTCCAAAAAACCATTTTGATTTAATCAGTGATACCAAATTCCATGATTAAAAATGAATCCAAATCATAAAAAAACCTATTATCATTAGTTTCTAATAATTTACTCCTCCAGATTTATTGAAAACACATTCAAATTCTATTTTCCCCTTTCTCAATACCACTTGTTTAAGCTTCCTCAATACCAATTTTTCTTTTTAATGATTCCAAATGTAGGTATCCATTGATAATTACTGAAATATCTATTGTGTGAATATTGTCTTACAAATATTAGTTTTTAATGAGATAACATCATAAACCACACAGTGTAACAATATTCATTATGAACTCAAAGGTTAAATTTTCAAGATATATCTACATTGAAATAAAAAATTCAGTATCATTAGATCTATATACTTCACTTCTTATGTAACAACCCATGAATCCACAGTACACTTCCCTTTGAATAATACAGTATCATGTGTTGTACGCAACATCGAGTTCTAACACACCACAACTAATCAAACTAGCCCTTATGAATAGTAATACACACTTTTTAAAATTTTATGAATTTTATTTTTCAAAATGGACTTCATTTTTGGATTTGTAATATCGAAATTAGATTATGGTGATTTTTTGGTATTTTTCTGATAACTTCCATTTTTGGATGAATAGTGAAAATTAATAAAATTTAATTAAAAACAAGTTTTTTAATCAAAATAATTAATTATTATAAATTATGAATTTGAGTGATTTTAAAGTATAATTATATTTTTTTACCATTTAATCTAATGTTGGTCTTTGGACATAATTTCACATTTAAACTGGATATAAGAAATTTCCAATCATTTGATATTTATTATCTCTTAAAAACACGCTCTTTGTTTTAACAACGGGAAATAATTTCAAATCAATTTCTGCCACATCTTTGTTTTGAATTTAGAAAAATGGATTCCATATTTATAATCATGAGTTATAAATTGTGTAAATAGGTAACTTTTATTTATAGACATTTTGAATTATTACTTCCGTAAATATTTTATTTACCATGGTTAAAGGGTAAATCCGGTAAATAAGGGTAACAAAATAATATTATAATAATAATATATTACCCTAAAACGTGTCCTAACCCTATTGGTTGATAAATATCCGACCATGGGAATCTTTGGGTCGATTTTGGGACCATGTATCCACTTGTAAGTGATGTTGACACTTTATATTAATTAAGTTAATGTAAATATAATTTTTAAAAAAACATATATCTTTTAGAAAAACAATTTTTAAATAGGGTTTTATATGGTTTACTTTTTACTATAAATTTTAATTAGAAAGCTAAAACGATTTAATAAATAATGGTATTTTATTTATAATTTTTAGACGTTGAATAATTAAATATATTTATGACACAATAATGATGAAGTATATTCCTAATTAATGAAAGAATCAAATAATTGGTATTATAAATGTTAAAATAAATATAATTTGAAAATTTTGATGACATACAATAATTTTATTGGTTAATATGACATGTTAGAAGTTCATAAATAAATTAGTTTAGAATTAATAATGTTTTTAATAATTTCACAAAAATCAATTATTAAATATTTTCCAAATTGACATAAATGAGTTCTTAAAACAAATATTATATTATTAATTGATATTATATTCCTAAAAATCAATGTTTCGGCCAAATTACTTATATAATGTTAGGTGTATTATTAATGGACCACTTGGGGGCCTCATGGACATTTATTGTAAGTTTATTAACTATATAATATAAAAATACAAAGAGATATGGTAAATGCCAAGCAATTTAACTAAGAGTTAAATCAAAAGGATGAAGTTAATATAGTGGCTCAAACCTATCAAAAACCATTTGGTGGAGTGATTTTAGACCTATCCCCACATTAACCTTTAAATAATCCACTTTGGAGCCATTATAAACAAAATATGAATTTATTATAAATTAATATTTCTATCTTTTCCCAAGGTGCCCCTCACCCCTCTTATAAAAGGGCACTTCCCCTTCCCTCTAATTCATAGCTTAAAGTACTTTTGTATCGCCAAAACCCTTCCAAAATATCCTCCCAACTTCCCTCACATCATCCTAGAGGCCATCCGTTAGTCACAAATCAAACCTAAGGATCCCTTTTGATGAAATCAAAAGGAAGAACCCGAAGAAAATGTAATGATCTCACCACCCTCTTTCAATTTCCTTTTTTCTTCCACTTCTTCTTTATTTGTTATTTCCTTTCTAAAATAAAAACTCCATTATATTAAATATACTATGATTTTATTATTAATATGGTTAAACCATATTCAGTATTCTATTGATCCTTTGAATGACATGTCACCATACGTGCGTACGTACGACTTATCGTCTCCACGTTGTGGTGTAATTGTTATTCAAAACATTATTATTTGGATGGGTATAATAATGATGTGTAATTCATTTAAATAATAAATATAACATGATAATTATGTCTTTATATATGATATACCATCCAATTATATATTATTTTAATATCAAAAGACTGATATTGTCGCTCGTGCGTACGTACGGATTACCGTCTCCACGAACGCAATGAGATTCATTTTCCATCGTATCCATTCAAGAATAAATTTCTTTTGATGATTACAAATAATTTTTAGAGACATTATATCATTCTGGACAGGAATAAGATTCATCACATCCATAACAAATATGGCTCATATAACAATGAATATAATGGAAAACAAATCCATTAACACCCGAAACGATGATAATACTAAGTTATTATTAACAAATCAATGTTAAAAGATCGTATATGATATCATATTAATGTATTTTATTCTATTATAATTCAATAACAATTATTTCACCATTATAAAGGAGGTTAACCTACCCTTGACAGAGGAAAAAGTACAATGTAAGGGGTTTCTTATCTCACTTATAATTCTGTGAGATTTCCATTGTTCGCCACTTATTTATTGCATATGGTGTGTGTAGTGCCGATGACTTTATTCATTGTGTTATATACTTTAATTTTTGGATATTTACATCATCATTTTATGATCATTATTTAATGGGTGTAGTCTTCATAAGTTACCAAATTGATAATGGAATTTGAAATTTCAATTTCCACTCATTCGGCTTTACACATACATCATTGATTATTTTACCCCAAGATTATGTGTGGAATCACTATTCATTTAGTTATGTCTTAATTTCCACAACCCATCTGTGGATATACATTTGATACATATAATCACTCCATTTCTAAATTATCAAGTCATCGATATGAACTTGATAAGAGTAATTTTAACTCAATCTCCATTTATTGAGTTAAATATCCAATTCATTGGTGTTGTTTTTACAAGAATATATGTGAATGTACTTTGATTTATTTACACTAAATATCCAATCATATTGAATGTTTTTATATTTTTGACACATAATTATGTCATTGATTTATCCATAACCTAAGTATATGGTCTTTATAGTATAATTCATCTCAAATTACATTTCATTGAGGCTTCTTGGTTTTTATACACCAATTCACTTTTATATGGTGTATATAATGTACTTTGACATAGTATATCATGAATTCTTTTATTCTCTTGATATTATAATGTTTTGATTACCTCAATTATTTTTAGTCATGTGTCTCTCTTTTGGTTAGGAACTCTAACTAAAATATCATTTTAAATGTTTTAAAGATTTATTATTCGAAATCATTCCCATTAATGTCCATGTTTTAAAAAAGAATTTAAGGATTTATTTATATTTACATTTAAGTTTTAAAATTAAAATTCCTTTTAAAAGCTTCAATGTGGTATGGGACACTTTGATTGAAAAATTTATTATTAAATGGATTCTTGAAAAATAGTGTCACTTCTAAATGTTTTCAAGAAAAAGGGGGATATTTCTCTCAAATAGTTTTGATGATTATTTTCATCTATGTCAATATCCTTCATTATTCACAATTGAGGTTAATCTGTAACAATACAATCTTCCATATCATATTGAATGTGTTATGTTTGACTGTGGATGTGCCATTTTTATACCATTCATGGTTTTTGGATAAAGTATTGAAATTTTCTATGCTAGTTTTAATATGAATGTTTATGTTATGTTTCAAACTTTTAATATGAGGAATGCATTGGACTTAGTAAGTGATGGGTGGAGCTCACTATAGCTCCAAGATGCATCAGTATCTCTCATGAGACAAACTAGTTTCTTGTTAGAAGGCCTTGACAAAATCTTATTTGTAGTCTTGGCACAATGCCTTGAATATGTGGTTTTGATAGTCTGGCGTTATGCATTCCATCATTATGAAAGTAGTTATTGATATTTCATTTGATTATTCCACTAGTAGAATATCCATGTGAATATGTAAATGAATTATTTCATTTTCTTTTTTCCATATTATGCTGAAGACCATGTTTAAAAGGTTTTTGTTTTAGTTATAAAATTCCTTAAATGTTTATGTTTATTTATGAAAGTTTCCGCTATATTGTTATCCTTACTGAGTATCTGATCTCACCCCATCCTATGTTTTATTTTTCCTAGGATGCGAAGAAGTATTTTATGAATGACCTTTAGGGATAGTCTGAGGAGTTAAGATTGTGTTCTATATAAACATTTTTTTTTTGTAGTTTTTCATTGATGATGTAATGTAAACCTTATGAACGTATCTAGTAATTCCAAGGCTACAGAACTAATCCGTCTTTCTATATTTGATCTTTTATGATCATGCCAATGTTATGTAATAATTAATCAACTCTAGGTAACTGGGGTCGGGGTGTTACAGTTGGTATCAGAGGATGTTTAATACAATCCTTGGAAGCTAGATTTAGATAAACTCTGATTAGAGCACATAGACCTAAGATGAACATTGGGGATTAGTATAGAAGAACTTCCAAGAATTTTGGTATTGTAGAGATTTTGTGAGTTTTAGGAGAAATCCATCCCTGTCTGGATATGAGAAGGTAAAGGCGGCTCTGGAACAGATGTACCTAGGGGTAGAACCCGAAAACACTTTTTTCAGCTATACTCGAATTCCTGCACACTTGGTTACGACACTCCCGGGGGATATGCTTATGATAAATTTCATTTTCTTTACAAGCCAATTTGAAGTATTTTAATATAAGATGAGAATAAATAACCTTGGTTAATCGTAAGATGTTTCAAATTGAAAATATAGTTTCATGTTATTATATAAATGATTTTATGACTACTGTTACTCACACGTTTCTTTCTAGTTTTAGACAATGGATAGATTCCAAAGAATTCATAGTACCTTTGAGAATGTTTTACAAGGTGGGAATGGTGGTGGAAGTGAGAAAATAAATGTAATGTTGATGGGTGTAAAAGATATCATCTTCATGCCAAATCAATTCTCCAAAAATATGATCAACAATATATATATTAACCAACTCCCAGACTCAACGATGAAGAGAAAGGTGATGAATGATAAGATCTCCAGTAGTGGAGACCATGGAGAAAAGAATCCTCAATTTCCATCATGCAGGAAATGTGGTAGGAGACACCCAGGAAGGTGTCTCAATGGAACAAAGAAATGATTTACGTGCTGGAAAGAAAAACATAAAGTGAAGAAATGACGAGGAAAAATGAAGAGTACTATGGATGAAAATAAAAATGGTCCCAAGTATTCATTTACAGTCAATTTCCATAAATTTAGGGGACCTGGCCATTACCCCAGAAAATTACCTATTCTATAGGATATTTTCTTTCTCAAAGATGAAGCTCTGTGGAAATAAATGGTTGGACAAATGTTTCAATGTATTAGTGCTCCTTGTTGATGGGATTAATTTGGAATAATTTTCTCGTGTATTTGTAACCTTGTAGTTTTCCATGTTAGAATGATATTTGATGAAGACTTATTTTTTCCCTTGTGGATATAGTTTTAAATAATCATTTGTTTTTTTATTATCTTTCGGTTTGAGGAAATTATAAGTTATTATATTTTGTGATGAAAATGAAAGGTATGAGATAATATTTGTGGTTATATTATGTTATGGTTATTTTGAGGAATTTATCTCATTTTTTAATGTTATAAAATATAGTTTTTGAAAAAGTACAACATGAAAACCATGCGACAACCCGTCACGTTGGACAAAGCTATGGGAATCGAACCCACAACCAAAGTGCGATTGGGATTTATCACCTACCACTGGACTACGTGATGTCCCTGGTTAGTGTGGCTAATATTTTTAGTTAAATGATGTTATCGATCAATAATAAGTTGATTTGGGATTTTATGTCTTATCAAATGAATACCCTTAGTTTAGAAAAATGATTTGGTGATTAAGTGATAAATGTTATTTTGGAAGACGTTCGCACTATTGGGAACACTATATGGATAAGGAAAATAGAATACTATGAGATTTTATTTGAGGCGTAATGGTGGATTTTTATCAATTTTTTTATTGTCGATTGTAGGGATTTTGGTTATTTATGGAAATGTTTAACCTATAATAGAGAATATATGATTAGGTTAATTAATTTTAATTATTTGACTTTAACAGTAGTTTATGTCATTTGGAGATTCAATTTAACGTGGAAGACTACATAACCAAATTCTTATATGTTTTGGGATTCAATATTATTTTGGATTATATTGAAGGATTTTAAATAAAATTGTTTATTGAATGGTATTTATTTAACTTTCAGTTATTGTTGGTTTAATTTTAGAAATTATGATTACTGTTTCTTTCTCAAATAGAAAATCAATTTTTGGGGATCATCAGATCTTATAATAACTCTTTTGGTTTTGATAAATCTCTTAATACAATATAAATATATTGTTCATACTTCGTGGATCATTGATTCTATAGAAGTTTATTTTATGTCTTCCAGTGTGACCAAGTCTTCTTGAATAATCACCATTTAGAAAACTGAGTTTGTGGTTGAAATTTATTAATGAATGAAACTCTACTTAAAATGTAATTACATATCTTTATGTTATTATTCAGTCTCATAAATTAATTCCTCATCTTTATGTAATGTAACATAAAACAAGAAAAATGTCGTCTTTTTATATTTCATACTAGGAGACTAATGACTGTTTGTCCCATCACAAGTTTTTTGTATTCTTGTTGTTAACTTTCTCTTGATCATGTTTTTTATGTCTCTCCATCAGAACATGACACTTAGTTTATCTTCCATATCATTTTTTCCCTACATGGAAACCTAGTATGGGTTCTCTTGGATGACCTTTATACTTGTCTTTCTTTCCTTTAAAGTGATAGTTTTATTGACTATTTTTCTAATGTGGGACTTTCCATTATATTCCCAACCTCAATTTTAAAAATTTTGAGGACACAATTTATTGAATGAGAGGATAATGTAACACCCCAATCATCCATGGTATGCTTCCCTTTGAAAAATTTAGTAGCATGTGTTGTTCGCAACTTTGAGTTCTAAAACACCACAACCAATCAAACAAGCCATTATGAATAGTAATACCCAATTTTTGAAATTTTATGAATTTTATTTTTCAAAATGGACTTCATTTTTGGATTCGTAATATTGAAATTTTCTTATGGTGATTTTTTGGTGTTTTTCTGAAAACATCCATTTTTTTGATGAATAGTGAAAATTACGAAATTTTAATTGAAAACTTATTTAATTGAAATAATTAAGACTAATACTTTATTAATTTGAGTGATTTTAAAATATAATTAGATTATATTATTACCATTTAATCCAATTTTGTTCTTTGGTCATAATTTCACATTTAAACTGGATATAAGCAAGTGCCAATCATTTGATAGTTATTATCTCATAAAAACACACATTTTGTTTTAACAACGAGAATTAATTTTAAATTGATTTCTGCCACTTTTGAGTTTTGAATTTAGAAAAATTGATTCTATATTTATAATCAGGAGGTATAAATTTTTTAAATATGTAACTTTTATTTTTAAAAATTTTGAATAATTACTTCGGTAAATATTTTATTTACCATGGTTAAAGGGTAAATCCAGGAAATAAGGGTATCAAATAATATTATAATAATAATAAATTACCCTAAAACATGTCCTAACCCAATTTGTTGATATATTTCAAACCATGGTCATCTTTGGGTCAATTTTGGGACCCCATGGATCCACTTGTAATTCATAATGACACTTTATATTAATTAAGTTAAAGTAAATACAAAAATGACAAAAGCATATATATTTTAGAAAAAAAAATTAATAGGGTTATATATGTTATATTTTCTACATTAAATATTTATTAAGAAGCTAAAAATATTTCCTACATAATGATATTTTATTTATAATTTTTATAACTTGAATAATTAAATATATTTATGACACAATCATGATGAAGTATATTCATTACTAATGAAGGAATCAAATAATTGGTATTATAAATGTTAAAATAAAAATAATTTGAAAGTTTGGATGACATCCACGAATTTTATTGCTTAAAATGAGATATTAGTATTTCTTAAATAAAGTTTTTTCCTAATTAGTAAATTTTTTAAGACATTAAAAACATCAATTATTAACTATTGTCAAAATCAACATAAATGTGTTTTTTAAAAATTTATTCTATTATTAATTGATATTATATTCCAAAAAATCTAATTTTCGGCCAAATGACTTATATAATTATAGTGTATTATTAATCGATCACGTGGGGATATCTTGGAAGTATATATTAAGTTTATTAACTATATAATATAAATATACAAAGAGACATGGTAAATGCCAAACTATTTAACTAAGAGTTAAATAAAAAAGATAAAGTTAATATAGTGACCCAAACCTATCAAAAAACTTTTGGTTGAGTGGTTTTAGACATATAACCACCTTAATCTTTAAATAATCCACTTTGGATCCATTATAAAACAAATATTAATTTATTATAAAATAATATTTCAATCTTTTCCTAAGGTGCCCCTCACCCCTCTTATAAAAGGAAACTTTCCCTTCCCTATAATTCACACCATCAAAGCCTTTTGGCTCGGCCAACCCTTGCCCAAAAATCCTTCCAACTCCCTAAATTCATCATAGAGGACTTCCTTTAGTCAGAAAGCCAACCTAAGGATCCCTTTTGATCAAATCAAAAGTAAGAGCCTGAAGAAAATGTAATGATTACAACACCCTCTTTCAAGTTCCTTTCTTCTTCCACTTCTTCTTTCTTTATTATTTCCTTTATAAAATAATAAATCTAGTATATTCAATATACTATGATGTTATTATAAATATGGTACAACCATATTCAGTATTTTATCCATCCTTCGAATGACATGTCACCATACGTGCGTACGTACGACTTACCGTCACCACATCATGGTGTAATTGTTATTCATAACATTATTAGTTGGATGGGTATAATAATGATGTTTAATTCATGTAAATAATAAATATAACATGATAATTATTCTGTATATATTATATACCATACAATTATATATTATTTTAATATCAAAAGAGTTATATTGTCGCTCGTGTGTACTTACGGATTACCGTCTCCACAAAGGCGATGAGATTCATTTACCATCGTATCCATGCAAGACTAAATTTTGATTTATGATTAAAAATAATTTTCAGAGAGATTATGTAATTCTAGATATGAATAATATACATCCCATCCATAACAAATATTTCTCACATAACAAAGAATATAAAGGAAAATGAATCTGTGAACACCCGAAATGAAGATAATACTAAGATATTATTAACAAATCAATGTTAAAAGATAATTTATGATATCATATTAATGTATTTGATTCATCAATAATTAAATAAAAATTATTTCACCATTATACAGGAGGTTAACATACCCTCGACCAAGGAAAATGTACAATGTAAGGGGTTTCTAATCTCACTTCTAATTCAATGACATTTCCATTGGTCGCCACTTATATATTGCATGGGGTGTGTGTGTACTACCCATGATTGTATTTATTGTGTAATATAATTTAATTTATGGATATTTACATCATCATTTTATGATCCTTCTTTCATGGGTGTATTTTTTGTAAGTTACCAAATTGATAAGGGAATTTTGAAATTTCAATATCCACTCATTCAGATTTACACATACTTCATTGATTATTTTACCCCAAGATTAAGTGTGGAATAACTATTCATTTGATTATGTCATAACTTCCACTCCCCTTTCTGTGTATATACTTTTGATACCAATAATCAATCCATTGATAAATTCACAAGTCGTCGATATGAACTTTATAAGAGTAATTTTAACTCAATATCCATTTGTTGAGTTAAATATCCAATTCATTGGTGTTGTTTTTACAAGAATATATGTGAATGTGCTTTGATTGATTTACACTGAATATCCAACCATATTTAATGTTTTTAAATTTTTCACACTTAATTATGTCATTGATTTATCCATAACCTAATGATACGGTCTTTATATGATATTTCATCTCAAATTACATTCCATTGAGAATTATTATTTGTTATAGACCAAATAACTTTTATAAGGTCTATATAATGTACATTGACATAGTATATCATGAATTCCTTTAATCTAATGATATTATAGTGTTTTGATTAACTCAATTATTTGTAATCAAGTGTCTCTCTTTTTGTAAGGAACTAAAACTAAAATATCATTTTAAATGCTTTAAAGATTTATTATTCTAAATCTCTCTCATTAATGTCAATGTTTTAAAAATGGTTTTAAGGATTTATTTATATGGAAATTAAAGTTTTATAATTAAAATTCCTTCTAAAATTTTCAATGTGGTATGGGACACTTTTATACAAAAATATATTTTTAAATGGCTTCATGACAAATAATGTGACTTCTAAATGTTTTCAAGAAAAATGGGGATATTAATCTCAAATAGTTTTGATGATTATTTTCATCTATATCAATATCCTTCATTATTCATGATCATGGTTAATCTGTTACAGTAAAATCTTCCATATCGTATTGAATGAGTTATATTTGACTGTGGATTTTCCATTTTTATTTAATTCATGGTTTCTTGGTATGGTATTGACATTTTGTATGCTAGTTTTAATATAAATGATTACGTTATGTTTCAATATTTTCAAATGAGGAATGCATTGGACTTAGTAAGTGACAGATGGATCCCACTATAGCTCCATGATGCATCAGTAGGTCTAATTAGACAACCTAGTGTATTGTCACAAGGCCTTGACGAAATCTTATTTGTAGTCTTGTCACAAGGCCTTGACTATGTGGTTATGAAGTCTGGAATTATGCATTCCATCATTATGAAAGTGGTTATTGATATTGCAAGTGATTATTCGACTAGTAGAATATCCATGTGAATAATTAATGGGATTATTTCATTTTATGTTTGCCACATTATGCTGATGTTAAAGTTTAGAAGGCTTTTGTTTTAGTTATACATTGCCTTAAATGTTTATGCTTTTTTATGAATGTTTCCACTATATTGTTATCCTTACCGAGCATCTGAGCTCACCCCCTTATATGTTTTTTTCCCAGGATGTGGAGAAGTATTTTATTAATGACTTGCAGGGATAGTCTGATGGGTTAAGTGTGTGTTATATGGAAACATTGTTGTTGTAGTTTTTCATTAATGATGTAATGAAAACCTTATGAATGTATCTAGTACTTCAAAGGCTACAAAAATAATCGGTCTTTCGAGACTTGATCTTTTATGATCATTACAATTTCATGTAATAATGAACCAACTCTGGGTAACTGGTGTCGGGACATTACACTTGGTATCAGAGGAAGTTTAATACAAACCTTGGAAGCAATATTTATATAAACTCGGATTAGAGAACATAGACCTAATATGAACTTTGAGGATAAGTATATAAGAACTTCCATGATTTTTGGTATTGTAGTGATTTTGTGATTTTTCTAAGAAATACGTCCATGTATGGATACGAGCAGGTAGAGGAGGCTCTGGAATTGATGTACCTAGTGTTAAAACCCGAAAAAACCACTTTGAGCTAGACACGAACTGGAACGGGTGCACGCAACGGGCCTTGTTGCACTCTTGGTTACGACACTCCTGGGGGATATGCTTAGGATAATTTAGATTTTCATTACAAAAAAATTTGAAGTATTTTAATATAATATGAGAATAAATTCCCATGGTTAATCCTAAGGTGTCTCAAATTTAAAATATGGTGTCATGATATTCTCTAAACTCTTTTATGACTACTATTACACACACAATGCTTTCTGGTTTTAGAAAATGGATGGATTCCAAGGAAGTCATTGTATCTTTGAGAATGATGTACAAGGCCGGAACGGTGGTGTAATTGAGCAAAAAAAGGAATTTTGATTGGCGTAAAAGTTATTGTGTTCATGCCAAACCAGTTTTCCAAAAATATGATCAACAATATATATATTAACCAACTCCCGGACTCAAAAAAGGAGATAAAGGTGAGGAATTATAAGAGCTCCGGCAGTGGATACCTTGGAGAAAAGAATCCTCAATTTCCATCATGCAGTAAATATGGAATGAGACACCTAGTAATGTCTCTCAGTGGAACAAATAAATGCATTATGTGCGGTAATGAAGGAAATAACGTGAAGAATTCCCCAGGAAATATGAAGAGTACTATGGAAGAAAATAAAAATGGTCCCGAGATTCCATTTACAGTCATTTGTCGTAAATGTAGGGGACCTTGCCATTACCCAAGTGAATTCCCTATTCTATAGGATATTTTATTTTTCAAAGAAGAAGATATGTGGAAATAAATGGTTGGAGAAATGTTTAAAACTATTAGTGCTCCTTGTTGATGGGAATACATTGAAAAAAGTTTCTCTTGTACTTGTAACCCTTTAGTTTTCCATGTGATAATGATATTTGAGGATGAATTAATTTTTTCCCTGTGGATACTGTTATAAATAACCATTTTTTTTTATATGATCATTGGGTTTGAGTCAATTATAAGTTATTATATTTTGGGACAAAAATTCAAGGTATGATATAAAAGTTGTGGTTAAATTATGTTATGGTTATTTTGAGGAATTTATGTCATTTTGGTAATGTAATAAAATATAGTTTTTGAAAAAGGAAAACATGTTGACCGCATGATAACCCTTCACATCGGACAAAGCTGTGGGAATAGAACCCACAACCAAAGTGCGATTGGGATGTGTCGCCTACCACTGGACTACGTTATTCCCTGGTTAGTGTGGCTAATTTTTTTAGTTAAATTATTTTATTTATCAATAATAAGTTGATTTGGTATCTTATGTCTTATCAAATGAATAGCCTTTGTATAGAAAAATTATTTGGTGATTAAGTGATAAATGTTATTTTGGAAGACGTTCATACTTTTGTGAACACTATATGCCTAAGGAAAATAGAATACTATGAGATTTTATTTGAGGAGTAATGGTGGATTTTATCTATGTTTTTATTGTGGATTATAGTGATTTGGGTTATTAATGGAAATGATTAACCTATAATAGAAAATATGTGATTAGGTTAATTACATTTAATTATGTGACATTAAGAGTAGTTGATGTCATTTGGAGATACAATTTAACGTGGAAGATTACATATCCAAATTATTCTATGTTTTGGGTTTCAATATTATTTTGGATTACATTGAATGATTTTAAGGACAATTGTTTATTGAATGGTATTTATTTAACTTTGGGGTATTGTTGGTATAATTTTAGAAAATTTTATTAGTTTTTCTTTCTCTAATGGAATATCCTTTTTAGGGATCATCAGATCTTATAATAATGGTTTTGGTTTTGATTGATCTCTAAAGACAAGGTAAATATATAGTTTATCCTTCATGGATCATGTGATTCTATAGAAGTTTATTCTAGCTCTTCCAGTGTGACTAAGTCTTCTTGAATACTCATCATTTAAATAAATGAGTTTGTGGTTGAAATTTATTAAAGAATTAAATTATACATAAAATGTAAGTATATGTTTTTATGTTCTTAGGGAATCTCAAAAACAAATTCCTCATCATAATGTAATGTATCTTAAAACAAGAATAATGTTGTCTGTTTACTTTTCCTGCTGGGAGACTAATGATCATTTGTCACATCACAAGTTTTTGGTTTTCTGGTTGTTAACTTTCTCCTGATCATGTTTTTTATCCCTCTCCATCAGAACTTGACACATAGTTTATATGACATATCCATGTTTTCTTACATGGAATCCTAGTATGGGTTATCTTGGGTTACTTTTATACTTCTCTTTCTTTCTTTTAAAGTGATAGCTATATTGACTCTTTTTTCGATGTGGGGCTTTCCATTATATTCCCAAGCCCAATTTTAAAAATTGCGAGGATGAAATTTATTCAAGGAGAAGAGAATGTATCACCCCAATCATTCATGGTATGCTTCCCTTTGAATAATATAGTAGGGTGTGTTGTACACAACTTCGAGTTCAAACACACCACAACCAATCATACTAGCCGTAATGAATAGTAATACCCAATTTTTGAAATTTTATGAATTTTATTTTTTAAAATGGTCTTCATTTTTGGATTCAAAATATCAAAATTAGATTAGGGTGAATTTTTTGTATTTTTCTGAAAATTCCAATTTTTGATGAATAGTGAAAATTACAAAATTTTCATTAAAAACAACTTTTTAATCCATATAATTAATAGTGATAAATTATGAATTTGGGTTATTTTGAAGTATAATTAGATTAAATTTTTACCATTTAATCCAATTTTGGTCATTGGACATAATTACACATTTAAACTGGATATAAGCAAGTGTCAATCATTTGATAGTTATTATCTCTTAAAAAGACGCTTTTTTTACAACGAGAATTAATATTAAATTTATTTCTGCCACTTATGTGTTTTGAATTTAGAAAAATGGATTCCATATTTATAATCAGGAGGTCCAAATTTTTTAACTAGGTAACATTTATTTTTATACATTTTGAATAATTATTTCAGTAAATATTTTATTTACCATGGTTAAAGGGTAAATCTGGTAAATAAGTGTAAAAAATAATATTATAATAATAATAAATTTCCCTAAAATGTGTCATAAACCTATTTTTTGATACCTTTCCGACCATAGGAATCATTGGGTTTATTTTGGGACCCCATGGATCCACTTGTAAGTGATAATGACAGTTTATATTAATTAAGTTAAAGTAATTACAAAAATGACA
This sequence comes from Viscum album, assembly GCA_963277665.1. NCBI lineage: Eukaryota > Viridiplantae > Streptophyta > Magnoliopsida > Santalales > Viscaceae > Viscum > Viscum album. The sequence goes on from OY728166.1 coordinate 1,396,157,165, forward strand.
AAAGCATATATCTTTTAGTATAGCAATTTTTGAATAGGGTTATATATGTTATATTTTCCTCTATATATATTTATTATAAATATAAAATTATTTCCTACATAATGGTATTTTATTTATAATTTTTTGACATTGAATAATTAAATATATTTATGACACAATAATGATGCAGTATATTCCTTACTAATGAAGGAATCAAATAATTGGTATTATAAATGTTAAAATAAATACAATTTAAATTTTTGATGATATCCACTAATTTTGTTGGTTAATATGACATGTTATAATTTTTAAATAAATTTGGGTTTAACTAAAAATGTTGTTATGAATTAAAAAATCATTTCTTATATATTTTCAAAATTAACATAAATGAGTTTTTAAAACAAATATTATATTATTAATAGACATTATATTCCGAAAAATCTATGTTTCGGCCAAAGGACTTATATAATGATAGTTTTATTATTAATGGACCATTTGGGGGTCGCTTGGATGTTTATAGTAAGTTTATTAACTATATAATATAAAAATACAAAGAGACATGGTAAATGCCAAACTATTTAACTAAGAGTTAAATCAAAAAGATAAAGTTAATATATTGACCCAATCCAGTCAAAAAACTATTGGTATAGTGGATTTAGACCCATCCGCACCTTAACCTTTAAATGAACCACTTTCGAGCAATTAGAAACCGAATATTAATTTATTATAAAATACTATTTCTATCTTTTCTTAAGGTGCCCTTCACCCCTCTTATGAAAGGGCACTTCCCCTTCCCTCTAATTCACACCTTCAAATCCATTTGGCTCAGCAAAACCATGAAAAACTATCCTCCCAAATTTCCTCAATTTATCCTAGAGGAATATATTTTGTTATAAATCCATTCTATGGATCCCTTTTGAACAAATCAAAAGGAAGAACCTGAAGAAAAGGTAATGATTTCACCACCCTCTTTCAAGTTCCTTTCTTCTTCCACTTATTATTTATTTTTTATTTCATTTATAAAATAATAACTCCATTAGAATCAATATAATATTATGTTATTATAAATATGGTACAACCTTATTCAGTATTCTATCCATTCTTTTTATTACATGTCATCATACGTGGGTACGTACGGCTTACCGTCTATAGGTTGTGGTGTAATTGTTATTCAAAACATTATTATTTGGATCGGTATAATAATGATGTGTAATTAATGTTAATAATAAATATAACATGATACTTATTATGTATATATTTCATTCCATCCAATTATATATTATTTTAATATCAAAAGAGTGATATTGTCGCCCGTGTGTACGTACAGATTACCGTCTACAAGAACGTGATGAGATTCATTCCTCGTCGTATCATTTCAAGACTACATTTCATTTGATGATTAAAAATAATTTTTAGAGACATTTTATCATTCTAGATATTAATAATATACAACCTATCCATAACAAATATGTCTCACATAAATAATAATATAAAGGAAAACGAATCTGTTATCTCCCGAAACGACGATAATACTAAGATATTATTAACAAATCAATGTTAAATGATCATATATGATATCATATTAAGGTATTTGATTCTGGTTTAATTCAATAACTATAATTTCAAAATTATACAAGAGGTTAACTTACCCTCAACCAAGGAAATATTTCAAAGTAAGGGTTTTCTTATCTCACTTTTAATTTCATGAGATTTCCATTGTTCGCCACTTATTTATTACATGTGGTGTGTCTACTTCCCATGATTGTATTCATTGTGTAATATACTTTAATTTATGGATATTTACATAATCATTGTATGATCCTTCTTTCATGGGTGTATGTTTCATAAGTTACCAAATTGATAAGGGAATTTGAAATGTCAATTTCCATTCATTCGGCTTTACGCATATTTCATTGATTATTTTACCCCAGGATTATGTATGGAATCACTATTCATATTGTTATGTCATAATTTCCACTCCTCTTTTTGTGGATATAATTTTGATACAAATAATCACTCCACTGATAAATTCTCAAATCATGGATATGAACTTGTTAAGAGTAATTTTAAATCAATCTCCATTTCTTGAGTTAAATATCCAATTCATTGGTGTTGTTTTTAAAAGAATATATGTGAATGTACATTGATTGATTTACACTGAATATCCAATAATATTGAATTTATTTATATTTTTCACACATAATTCATTCACTGATTTATCCTTAACTTAAGGATACGGTCTTTATAAGATATTTCATCTCAAATTACATTCCATTGAGACTTATTTGTTGTTATACACCAAATAAATTTTATATGGTGTATATAATGTACTTTGAATTAGTATATCATTAATTCCATTATTCTCATGATATTATAATGATTTGATTACCTCAATTATTTATAATCAAGTGTCTCTCATTTTTTTGGAACTCTAACTAAAATATCATTTTAAATGTTTTAAACATTTATTAATCTAAATATTTCTCATTAATGTCCATGTTTTAAAAATGATTTTAAGGATTTATTTATATGGACATTAAAGTTTTAATATTAAAATTCCTTTTAAAAGATTCAAAGTGGTATGGGACACTTTGATTATAAAATCTATTTTTAAATGGCTCCTTAACAAATAGTGTGACTTTTAAACGTTTTCAAGAATATGGGGGATATTTCTCTCAAATAGTTTTTATGATTATTTTCATCTATGTCAATATCTTGCATTATTCAAGATTGTGGTTAATCTGTTACAATACAATCTTCCATATCATATTGAATGAGTTATGTTTGACAGTGGATGTACAATTTTTATACCATTCATGGTTTGTGGATAATGTATTGACATTTCGTATTATAGTTTTTATATGAATGTTTCTATTATGTTTCAAAAATTTCATATGAGGAATGCATTGGATTTAGTATGTGATGGGTGGAGTCTGTTATAGCTTTTCGATGGATCAGTAGGTCTCATGAGACAAACTAGTTTCTTGGCACAAGGCCTTGAAAAAATATTATTTTTAGTCTTGGAACAAGGACTTGACTATGTGGTTATGATAGTCTGGCATTATGCATTCCATCATTATGAAAGTGGTTATTGATATTTCATGTGATTATTCGACTAGTATATTATCTTTGTGAATAAGTAAATGGCATTATTTCATTTTCATTTTGTCATATTATGCTGATGTTCAGGTATAAAAGGCTTTTGTTTTACTTATACATAGCCTTAAATGTTTATGCTTATTTATGAAAGTTTCATCTATGTTTTTATCCTTTCTAAGCATCTAATCTCACCCCCTTCTATGTTTTATTTTTTCCAGGATGTGAATAAGTATTTTATGACTAAACTACATGGATAGCCTGAGGGGTTAAGAGTGTGTTCTATGGAAACATTGTTGTTTTAGTTTTCGATTTATTATAGCATCCCGCCTTTTTATAACATAAACTTTCATTTCATTACACAAAACTGAGGATCTTTAAGGTTTAGTGTCTTGGAAACCAGGGGCATAAAACATGAAAACATAAAACATTCTTCTTAAACACTTGAAAAGCTTATCATCATGTTCATCCTAGGTTCATTACGGCATCTCATACCCTGGGTACATACATCCAAAGAAAGGGTGAGCAGAAGGCCCAGTAAGGGAAACAAGAGATACATTTTACATGTGAACTTGAGATACTTCAATAAGGTCATGAAAAGAACATTAAGGCATGAGAAATAAATCATGTGATATATCATAATAAAAATAACATCTTCCATTACTTTAATATGTGGCTACATCATTTAACATAGACAATCATGAACATATCACCAAGGTCCATCCCCAAGGTTCCATTTGAAAATTACCAATGTTATTCACCAAGATATCGTGAAAATTGTAATCTCTAGTGGTTACATCATTACCCAATGCATTGGAGTGCTATTAGGGTGCACCCTTAAATTTGCCTTTATTATCATGTGAGCCACATATATCATCATAAAAAATTTCATAAATAACCCATATAGCATAAAATAAATGGGTTTCATTTCATAATCATAACATTTTAAAAACTGCTTTAAAGACATGATCTTTACGTCACTTTAAACCCACGGATGGGGAGAGCGGGTCTCATGTATGTAAATCCTAGAATTTAAAACAAAACATTTTGATATATGTGAATACCCTTTTAGAAATAAGATCTTTTAGTATTTACTTTATAACATAAAATAATTTTGAGAAAAGAGAGAGGCATTTTGAGACGGAAATTCTGCAGCATAACAGCTATGTTTTGAGGTTTTAGAAAACATTGAAAAGAGAGGGTACATGGGTAAAACATTCATAAATGACCCATAAATTAGTACAGGGACAGAATATAAGTGATTTAAGAACATGGTAATGAAATTTGAAAATATACCATATGAAATGAAGAACATGAAAGGAAGTCAAAAATAAGATTTCTCTTATGAAAATTTGGCAGCTTAACGGCGTCACATAAACTTCAACCAAAAATGAATTCATGAGATCAAATAGGGTCTCTCATCATATGAACATAAAAGATCAGTATGATAGATATAGAGATAATACCCCAACATAATAAAAAGGAAATTTCAATACTTGACATGGAATTAGAACTTTGAAAAGGGAGAAAGGTGCAAGGACAACTTAAAAATTCAGCAGCCTAACGACGCCACTTAAACTTCAAAATAATGAATTGAATAGATAAAATGGGGTCTCTAATCATATGGTCATAATGGATTGGTATGATAGATATAGAGATCATACCCCAACATAACAAAAAGGGACTTGAAATAATTGACATGAAAGTAGAACTTCAAAATGAGAATTGTAAAGAACCACTAAAAAATTCGGCAGCCTAACGGCGTTACTTAAAACGTCAAAATACTGAATTGAAGAGATAAAATGGGGCCTCTCATCATATGATCATAAAAGATCATTATGATAAATTTAGAGATCATACCCCAACATAATAAAAAGGAACATTAAATACTTTACATGAAAATAGATATTGAAAAATGAGAAAGGGGAAAGAATCTGTTACAAAAATTTCGGCAGCCTAACGACGACACTTAAAACATGATAAAAAGAAATAATGATAGTAAGAGGGGGCTTATCATTATATGAACATGAAAAGGGCAGTAAGAGGAGTATAGAATAACATCCTTTAACATAATAACATGGAGCATAAAAGAAATTACATAAAAGAGATTTCTTGAAAAGAAATAGACAGATCAGATCCCTTACCTTAAAACATAACTCTTAAAACACAAAGGTTGGGACCTCGAGGGATTGGGGGCACCATTGGAGGACTCCTTGGGAGGTAAGGAGACCATAACTTCGTTTAGGATTGTTTTGGAGTCGAAAATATGAGAGGAGGTCTTGCGAATTATAGGGAAAGTGAGGGGACAAGGCATTAATGGCTAAGGGACACCTCGCAAGTGCTTTTCTCAAAACCATGTGCTCTCCCTTGGCATTTACCCTAGAGTTAGGCCACATGGGGCCCCCAAAACATTAATTCATCACCCTTGGCCGGACAACCTTTAAAATATCTCATGACATCGTCATGACACAGTTATGATGTCATTAAACTTACCGAAACCCTAAAACTGCATTTTTACTATTCACTAAAAATTCATCTTTCTCAGAAAAATTCCAAAATTTCACCTTAAACAAATATCGATGCTCTAATTAAATTTATGAACTCCATTTTATAAAAATAATTTTCTAAATAATTTTAATTTAATTTTTGAATAAAAATACTATTCATCGAGAATTCATTTTTTTCAGAAAAATCACCAAAAATTATCTTAACATAATATCGATGCTCAGAGTTCAAAAATGAAATCCATTTTATAAAAATAATTTCCTAAATATTTTTAATTTAAATTTTAATTAAAAAACACTATTCACCCGAAAAAAACTAATACTTGAATAATAATTTATGAAACTGTTATTTACCCATTTTATTGAATCTTATTACTTAATCTATGTGTCTAAATTATATTAAAACATTCATTGAGTGAAATTACTAATCCATTAGGTCACATTACTAATCCTAAGTGTAAAATCACTATTCATAATTTACTATTCATCAAAAATCATGTTGATCATATTAGACTCGAAATTTCGTACTGAACATAATTGTAGAAGACCATTTTTTGAAAATCATTACACATTTTTATTTATTTAAGGTTTACATAAACATTTTTAAAATATCCTTTCTCTAAAATTCATCAAAAATATGCATACTATATTTATCCGGACATTTGAAAATTCATAAACTTTATCATAAGAAGAAATCCCAATTTTTATTTAAAACAAAGTATTACACAAGGCAGTTACGATCTCCTTACGTAGCCCCTTATCACACCAGCATAGGACCTAAGTGTAAGGTGTGCTAAGGTGAGAGAATCCGAGGGAGGCTCGGCCAACATCACACGAATAGTAATTTCTATCAGTTTGAACTTCTTGTGAAGGCGATCCCATTCTAGCTTCACATGCTGAAGTTCAGCTTGGGTTTGGTCCAGAGTAAAGCCCAGTGGTGCTACCTCCTTCCTAAGTTTTGTTAGATGGGCTTCGATCGGTCCAAGACTACTGGGTGAGGCCATCGAATCTTCTTTCTATATCAATTAACCAAGATTGCTTGTATTTAGAGACAATAGTCAAAACGTTTAGTTTCCAGCGGTCATATTGACCAATGGTCAAATAACAGTCAAAACCCAATAGCCTCATTTTAATTATACTCATTTTATCAAATGAAACCTTTTTGTTGAGTATAAAAATAAAATAAAATAACACATAAAATTAGGAAACAAGATTTATTTAAAATTTTGTGTCGTTACATTTATGATGTAATGTAAACCTTATGAATATATCTATTTCATCCAAGGCTACTAATCTAATCGGTCTTTCGAGACTTGATCTTTTATGATCATGACAACATTATGTAATAATTCACCAACTCTGGGTAACTGGGGCCAGGGTGTTACATCTTACTCCCCCTTTGGAGGGATGTCTAAGAACACACATAGAGTCATGATAATTTATAATCTGCAAAGAAACTACACACAGATTCATTGTCCTTTTTTACCCTAATATGATATAATATCCAATGTATAATCTTTAACATATGAACCAATTGTATATTTGTGATAAAATATGTACCATAGTAAATAGTGGTAGCACATCCAAAACAATATCATCTTCACTTGTGTTCCTGATGCTAGGAAAAATAATCTTTTATCCATAAATACCATTGAGACCATAAATTATGTCATTGAACATTGTCATATTTACAATGATTCATATAAGGGTATTTCTTCTTCACCTCCCTTTTCAACATGGTCCATGCATTTAATAATGAGAGAAAAGTCTCCCCCAATGATGTGAAAATACTACACTTTTTAGGTCCACTAACTCAACCCAAAAATTATCTTATTCTCCAATTTTATTTCGTCACATGTGCCTATAAGTTTGATAAATTTCTCCAGATCCAAAACATCATTCTATTTTATTTGAACTCAAAATTATTTTCTATTGGTATATTCACAAATTTAGAAAGATCTATAAAAAAACCTCAAATACAAATGATTTTAGGCTCAGTGTCTATAATAAGAGATAATTTTAATGACACAGACATTATCAATTATACTAAATTACTTCAATACATTTCAATATACATTAGAACACCATCTTATTTTAGGGAATTCATCTATTTTTCTTCCTCGGATCTAGAAACCAAACTGACACAAATGAAGAATTTGATCCTAATTATCATAGATACTAATATGATGGAATATAACACTCACTGAATATATTGAGACCCCAAATGTTTTTAATAGACAAATAAATTTCAAGAATATGTGCTCAATACTGTCTATATAATGATATTTTTAGACTACTTACTAAACTATACATGTTAACTGATATCCCATTTCATATACAATATGCCTTTCCTAGGATACTATGTAAACCATTTTTAAAATATCTCCCAAAATTCCATCTAGTTTTCTTACCTTAATCATAGAATATATAATTTAAATTCAGCATGATAGTTACCCATCCATAATAGCTTTTGATATCTTGAGACTAGTCAGATGAAATCAAATGATAGATCAAGACAAAAAAATCTTGATAGCTCATTTCATTAATTATTCTCCACTCTTCCATTTTAATAATATGATTTTCAAAAATCAGTAACTCATGAAACCTCTGGACATCAATTATAATTATGTAATTCATCTCTCTATGACAATGATTGAAACAACTTGTAACACTGTGATACTTCAATCATAAATTGGATATATGAAGACTGTAAAATCATTACTTTGTATATTTTTATGAAACATACCCTTGGATGATATATCCTATATGAACTAAAAAATATGGAAAACATCATTCAAGCCTATAAAGAGAGGGGATTTTTATCTTCTTTATGTTGAGGAAAGATGACGGTTTTGGTGGACCATGTGACAACACGAAACCGTACTTCCAAATTTGCAACTAAAAACATGTTGTGTTTTTTATTAAAAAGAAACTCAAAAATACATAGTTTATTATAAAATGAATGATATTTTCTGGTATTGGTTCTGGATCATTAGATAATAAATTAAAATTCATCATTGGTGTAATAAATTTATATAATTACTTAATTTTATTCATGTATGCTACCTCCTTATACACAATAATAAAACTTCTAATTTCTAATAATCCTATGAAAAATATTTCAACACTTGGGGTGTGTATAGAATTTCCCATTAATAAGTTTTAAAACAAGTGGAAAATAATTTGACAATAAATTGAAAATTTTTTATATCCAATACAGAATATTTGGTATTATAGATATCTTTTCAAAATATTATTCTAGGGTTCTTATGAAAAATCTATAAGAACTTACTTTTCAAAGACATAAAATACATAGAATTTTTGAAACCCCATTTTAAAATAATATTGTAAATACTATTTTATTTTTCCATAAAAATCATCTAAAAAATAATATTTCTTTGATATGCAAGCACAAAATTTAATTTGATATGCAAGCATAAAATTTAATTTTAAGAAAATTATTTTTTTGGTGATATTACTTTCTCATTAAAAACTCAAAAGAGCCATTCCATAATATATAATTTAATTATATTCAAAGATAAAATAACTTATTACCATTGTAGCTTGGATAAAAAAAATTTCACAAAATCTGTGTGAGAAATTCATACTTAACAAATAATTCCTTAAACATTAAAGGAGATAATCATAAACACTGTGAAATTAAATAAATTTCTTGTATAAAAATGCATGAAATGTCAATGGAAATTAGATGATGGTCATATATAATAAGAATAGGATTTAAATAAATTAATGACCATGTTACACATAAAATAAAATATTTTATCATATTAATACTAAATATATATTTTAATCAATTCCTTCCAAAAAATGTTTAAAATTAAAAAATTAAAAAATAACATTATTTTATTAGTTGAAAATTCTAGAATAAAATGTCGAATGGAATTAAAAAAATTGAAATATTTATTTAAAATTAAATTATTCTAATTAAAACAAGTTTTTTAAATTAAAAAATAGATGTAATTGAGTTTTGGAAAATAATAAAATCGAACTTTTTTAAATATGAATGTTTGAAATAATCTAACCATAGAATGATTTCAAGAAATATGAATGTATCCTAAAATATTATTTTAGATAAATAATACCCATTCCTTCATAATCCCTCATAGGTATAACTCGCTCATTAATGTTTTCTTTTTTTTATGTAGAATATGAGACACATAAAATAGAAATAAAAGGCTACAATGATTTCACCTTGAAAACTATCCCTTTGGACTATCTCACCAGCATTTCATCACACACATATATATACAGTCAAACATATATGGTGTATTGATTCAAAAATATTAAATCTAGGATACATATTAAACTTTTATGGAGCATGTTATGTAAATATATAAAATTAATTATTGTAACCATTACAAAATATATAATCAGTAATTATACAAATATTCCTTCCACCTTCAATATATTATCATTGATTTGTTACCAAAGGTAATATACAGTGTATATAAATAAAAAAATAAAAATTCAATAAATGAATATATTTTTTTATTGAGATCTTGTCCACATCCAAATAGAAAATTGGTAGATACAATGAAAAAATGGACAATATGCAATAAAAATCTATATGTTATTGCGACCAAAGAAGAATTCATTATCTTTGATTATACTAGAAAACAAAAACACAAATCAATAACTATTAGGGACCAATTTGGATCAATCTTCTTTATTAATATTTTATCTATACCTATAAATAGAATGAGACAAATCCAGTTAAAAATGTTAAAAAATGATTACAATTTAATAAAAATAAATAAAAGTCATCATCATGTCAAAAATGCATAGCAGGATGAAGAAAATCTAAATGGAATACAAAAAGGGGTCGTAAACTTCATCCAATAAAAAAAATTAAAAATAGGTATGATTATATTTTAATAAGACGATTTAAATAATATTTGTATTGTAAAAAATACACAAACACCAACCATATACAATCTATTAATTTATTTTCTAGAGGATGATAATGGACCTCCCACACATGATTTCCCCTAATCTTGTGTGATTCTCTCTCTATCTTCATTTTTCCATCATTTTTTGGGTTTAGATCAGGTATTCGATTTCTTGTTCATGATTTGAACCCCCCATCTGCATTCAATATTCTATTTGAGGTTGAAACACCATTCTAATCAAAACATACTTAAAACTACTTAAACGGTAATTGATCCCCGTCATCTATGCTCGATTCCTCATCTCTATTGGCCTCTAAAAATAATTGTCTTTATGTTTAATTTCTTCATTCAATCATGCATGATTTCTTTTGTGATGTCCCCCGTGACTGATCCCTCTCCCGAAAACAATGCTCATCAAATATTAATCTTAAAAACTGTTTATTAGGGTTCTTATTTCTCCTTTTTTTAATTAATTTCATATTAATATTTTATAAAAAACTCATATTTAAATATTATTATAATTAAAATATTTATTATTATAATTTTTTAATAATATATTTATAATAAATTATTTTTATTTTAAATTATTATTATATTACCCTTAATATTAACTTTGTTACACATGTAAATTCATAATTATAAAAAACTTCATATTTTTATATATTCATAATTAAAAATAATAAGAATATAAAATAGTTAAAAAATATATTTCCTTGAATATTATAACAAAATATATTATAATTATTGTTCAGAAATATGATCATTTCATTTTTCTGTATTTTATTAATTTTGTACATTTTATAATATGTTATATTACATTTAATAATTCTTATCATTTATATACTTAACATATATTTTTCATTTTTCATATATTATATATATATATATAATAAAATTTTATTAAAAAATATAATTGTTTTTATAAAACTAATTGCTAAAGTTACATAGTAAAATAAATTATTTAAATTTAATTATAAATCATTTTTAATCATTTTTAATAGAGTTTAATTTTTTTCCATAATAAGAAATTATTATTCATAACCATATTTTTATTATAATTAAGATTATAATATAAAATATATTTAAATTTATTCATAATTGTATTAATTTATATCTGATGTTTGTTTTTTTAATAAAATAACCTCAAAATATTAAAACTTTTTGTAGATTCTTTTAATTATAAATTAACCCATTTAAAAATTATATGAAAATAATCTATGCTTAAATTTTTTTGGATGTTACAGACCAACACTTCACTATCACACTTACCATTTCCCATTTTTATATTTATGGAATGGAATTTCATCACATCATCAGTTCCACCAAATTATTCATCATAGCAAGATTTTTCAGTTCCTTGCAATTGGTTCCCCTTTGGGAGATGCCACTTACCCAAATTTAATTTTGTATGTTTACATTAGGATTATCCTTTCCTAGGTTGGTCATTTATATTTCTTCTTGATCCATATCACATACCTTTCTTCCTTGGTTACATTTAGAAATAATGATCTTATTATATGCTACTAATCATACACTTCTTTTCCATATCTTCTTACTTCTCTATTTACCCATGCATGATTATTTTGTTTTCACAACCATGTCTTTTTCTATATGTTTTGTTAACATTATTATATTTTGGGTTTTTTCCCTAATATTCTTACTGATTACATATGAAACATTCTATTCAATTATAGATTTATAACTTATGTTCATGCCTTTGTTTTATTTTTTCCTAGTAACATTCAATGTTATCTTAACCTCAATCGTTTTGATATATTACAAAAACCCACATAGGAATGCATCATTTTTTAATACAATGGGAGTTAATAGAGCAATCTCATATGTTTTAATCTATGTTAGATCATTCATTATATAATTACCTACCTTTATCAAAGAATGATAAAGTTCTTTATTTTTCCTCAATATTTATTATTTCATATTACAAGGACTATAATGAAATGAATAATGTTGTTTATTAGTGATGATTTCATTAGGCTCCATTGTCTTCCTCTAGAGTGATAAATTTATTCCTTGGCTTAATTTAATTTATTCAATAGAAAATATTCATCATATTAGTGATTTATGATTACCTTTTTCTAAGCCTTTTCTCTTTCAAATTTGGAAAGACACTTTCTTTCATTTACTAAATTTGGTTTTCCACCATTGTTGAATCCACATACTAATGTTGAAATAGGAAGGATACCCATTTTAACTTTTTATATTTATACTTTCATCACGCTCCTTGACCATCTCATTCATCTTCTTTAGTTGGGCATTCATCTTCTATAGACATGATCTTGTTTCTTCTTTAGATTTTGACCTCTATTCCTATACAGACCATTCTTTTTCTTACTTTACTATTACATATTTTTAAAGTTAAACTACATAAAATAATTACACAAAAAGGCTCCAATATTTTAGTATCTTGGGAAAACTAGGACCTATAACTTTTACAAAATAAACATAAACATTTATTTAATTCCATCTTCCTTAGCTTCTTAATGTCCCTTGAATTCTCCTTTATACAAGTACTCACCTGAGGATATATATCAACAAGGGGAAGATAAAATCCAAATAAGAGGATATATAAGAACAATATAACATGGGGTAATCATATAAATTATCATTATAACATAGTAACAGCATCATAATCATGAGAGGAATCATATAGAAAATACATGAAATGTTGCAATGCGTAAAAATGAAACATCGTGCCTTAGTGGTCAACTACCACACATAATTGTGAATAAATATAGAATCATTTTCATGAATATTTTACTTTACTCATGAGGTTATTCACATTAACCAGTTAATTAGAGTGATATATAATTCCATGAACACCCATCACATCATAACATTCACATTCTGTTATATAATTTCAGGTGCACCCATAACAGCATAACATTAACATTATCATGTATACCAATGAAAACAAATATCAATATTAAACATATAAAAACCCATGTAATGGAATGGGTTTCATTTTATAATAAAACCTTTATAAAATTTGGGTTCCCAAATTAAATATGGAAAACAATTTTTGATATAAGAATCATCAACCTTGAGTGAAGGAGACAATCTTGAGAAGTGAAAGGTTTGTTTGTGTTTTTAAAGATGGGTTATTTTGGAAAACATTATGATTGAAATAATCTCAAGTAGAAAACATGTATATCCAAAGAATGTTAATATATTTATTTATAAATTATTTTTTTTGAATTACCATTATTAAAATGGAGTGAAAGTGGTAAACCCCAAATAAAGAGAGTTGGCTTCAAGAATTCCTCTTAACTCTTGTCGGGAAGATTCCATAGCATTAATATCCATTATAATCACATTAGATTCATTAATTCACAATTATATAACCTTTTATACATTATGTGATTCCTTAGGTTGTCATTATTTTATTTTATGGGTCTTTGGATGAGTTCTAGAGTTCAAATTCATCTTTTAGTAGCATTCATTTTCATGGTTTCCATGATCATTTCACATTGTATTCATGAAATGATGTTCATTTATAATGTTGATGAACATACAGAATTATTATTATATGTTATTAATGATATTAAATAAATTTAAATTATCTTAAAAAGGATTTGGTTATATAACATAAGTATGATTCATTATATAAATGTTAACGATGAATGTTTTAGGTTAATATTGGCAGTTTTTTGAACTCATCGAACTCGTTTTGCTTTAACATTTTGTATTAATATTAAAGTTATTTTGAAAACATAAAAAAGGGTTATAAAATAAATATAGAAATATGTTTTGAACCATTTACTGGTCTTATTTTCCTCCTTGATTATTTTAAAGGAAAATGAAACTGTATCGCCCACAATGTCGGTAAATAGACACATCTCAACCGATGATTTTATTTTTAAGATGATAGAGAGAGAGGGAGTAGTTTAATGTAGGATATTATATTAACAAGATATAATTACATTATATTTAAATTAAAATAGTAATGATAAAATTTTTATGAAGGGAGGTGAGGAAATAATAATAAATGAAAATGAAATTGAAAGGAATGTAAAATAAAACGGAGATGATTTACCTCTAGAATTCTTCTCTAGAGATCCTCATCAAGGCACCTAGGATTGGAATTTTGTTAAGATAATGATATCCTAGATGTAGGTGAGGGACCATGGAAGATTATTGTGAATAATATAGGCATGTAACAATGCTTTAGATGTGTGAGGAGTAGAGGGTGTGAGGGGTGGTATTTATAGTTGAGGAGAGGGGATTTTTCTTATTATTTTAATCATTGGGTTATTATTTTTCTCGAGATAATAAATAGTGAGGATTATTGAGAATAAATACAGTAATTAGTGTATGTGAGTTAAAACCAATTTCCTTTTACATTATCCATGACTCAAGCATTATGCATAAAATCATTTATTTATCAAATTTCGTAAATTATCAAATTTCAGTATTCACAATAAATTATAGTATTTCGGAAAAATCCCTAAAATTCACCCAAACCATTTTTTGATGTGTGGAGTTAAAATATGGGCTCCATTTTATCAAATAAATTTCTAAATATGTGAAATTTATTTTTCAAATAAATTCATTATTTACGTGAAAAAAACAAGTTTTAAATTTAAGACAGATTATATAGTACTTTTAAAACATTGAAGCGGTCTCATAAAATTAACCTAAAATCAAAGGAAAAAATATTTGTTTAAAAATAAAATTTATTAAAATTAATTTCATTATAAGTAAATTAATTAATTTAAAATTATAATTAAATATTTTTTACTCACAAAAAAATAAAAAAGCTTAATTATTATTTTTTTAAAATATTACCTCTATTATATATTGTCCATAAATATTATTTATACTTTGATGGGTGAGGTTAAAATTATTTTTTCCAATTTAATATTTAAAAGGGTCATATTAATATTCATAACGGTAACATTACTATTCATAAGGGTAGGTTACTATTCACTAAAAATTATGTTTGTCATATCAAAGTTTAAACATCTCACTGATTGTAATTATGTGTGTCGTTTAATTAAATTAAAATATCATAAGGCCAAAAATTATGTTTAACGGCTAGGCTATAACGGTCACATGTTATTTTGGATTTCAATTATGCATAATGTGGAATTTTTTTTCCTAATTTTATTTTCTCTGAAAAAACTATAAGAAGTGAATTTCTATTGATAAAACATTGGGTCATTAAATTCTTCCCCCTTTATGTATTTTTTCACTCAAATTTTTTTTCAGGTTCGAGGTTAAAAATAGGTGTGGGTACTTCTCCTTCATTTCTTCCTCTGGTTCCAATGTTACCTCTTTGTACTTGTGGTTCCACAATATTACTTTTACCAAATGAGTTGTCATGTTTTGTAAAACATCATCTCTATGATCTAATATTTTCACTTGTTTCTCCTCATTAGAAAGATCATTATCCAACTGTACCATCGATGAAGTTAGTACATGTGATAGATCTGGTTTGTACGTCCTTAAGAGGGATGAATATAATACATCATGTACATTACACATGGTAGGTGGATGTTCTAGTCAATAGGTCACAACTTCAACTTGATCAAGAATCTCAAAGGGTTAGATATACCAAGGACTAAGAATTAATTTCTTACAAAATCTCATGACCTTATTCGATGGATATATTTATAGGACTAATATATCCCCAACCTTAAAAATAAGGCATCATAGATGGCTTTTTTCATAACTCTTTTTTTGACATTGGGCTACCTTGATGTTATGCATATTGGATTTCACTGTTTCCACCATTTCTTCAACCGTTTGAAGTCCTAGAAACACACATTAACTGACATCATCCCAACATGTTGATGTTTTTCACTGTTTCCCATTAATGTCTTTATATGGAGCCATTTGGATGCTGGAATGGAAAATATTGGTGTAAGAGAACTCAAAAAGTGGTAGATGTTGGTCTCATCCGACTTTGATGTACATAGAACACACTCTCAACATTTCCAATAGTTCTCTCAGATTTTTCATCAGTATGGAGTTGATAGGTCGAAATGAAGTCTAGCTCAGTGCTTAGATCTTGTTGGAATCTTTTCTAGATCATTGAGGTGATTTCTGGATCTCGATCACATACAATCGATAGTGGAACTCCATTATTTCTTACCACCTCTTTGATATATATATATAGTCAATTTGATATAATAAAAAGTCATCATAAATGTCAATAAACTGTTTTTCCTTTGTAAAACGATCCAAAAATTACCCATATAGCATTGTTTCCTCAATATTTCTTAAGAAGTCTAGTGAAAATGTCCATGGTAACATTACCCTACATCCGTGTTGGTATGGGTAGTTGTTGTATCATCCCCTTAGACTTTTGGCTGCTATCCTTAACTTTTTTACTTATGACCTACATTGATGTATATTCAGAAATGACTTTCTTTGTATTGTCCCATCAATAGTTTCTCAGATATCATGATACATATTTGTGCTCCAATGGTGAATAGAGAAGGTTGATATATGTGCGTCATTCTAAAGCCCATTTTTTATCTTTGGATCAGATGGTACACAAATCCCCATTCCAAACCAAATTACACAATCATAATCAATATGGAACTCTTATAGTTTACCTTTATTTACTCTATTAACCTTCTTTTTCCACTCCAGATCATCCCATTGGGCCTCCTTAATCATTTCTTCAGTAGATGGTTGGGAAATTATTTGGGAAATGTTACTTGTATTCCCTGCCATTATGTTTCCAAATTCTATCTATTACATATCTTAAAGATAGTTTCTTTCTCAATCTACAACATAAATAGAGTAGAAGGTTCTTTTCTATGTAGAGTTTTTGATAACTAGATTTCATTTTCATGAAAATAATGAATAGAATAATCATAGTCTTGATTAGTTTTAACCATCTCCTTTGATGCATGTTGAGATACTTTTTCATGAATATATACATTAGGAAATTATTATCAGTATATATATCACACTTCTCACCATAAAGGTTGAGATTCCATATTTTCAAAGAAAAAAATCACAACATCAAGCTCCATATCATGTGTCAGTTAGTTCTACTCATAGATCTTCAACTATAGTGAGGCATTGGGTATCACATTATCAATTTTCATGAGTAAAAATCACATGATGTTCTTAGAAGCATCGCTATATATCACAAAACATTATCCAATTTTTTGTAATGTGAGTATAGGTGTAGTGATTGGCCATCTATTTTTCTCCCAGAATCATCACATACATTCTTCTGTCCAGAAACAGTTTTCCCCTTTTCTTATTAACATAGTTCAAAAAATTGACAATTGTGATAAATTTCTCACAAAACATAGATATTTCACTACTATGCTAAGAAAAATATGAATTTAAACGAAACATGATGGTCTGGTCTGTTCGTTTATTGCCTTTTTTAAAATGGCCTACAAAAAATCCCCCACTTGTTATCACATGTCACAAGAACATGACTTGATTCTTCCAAATGTCACACTTTCTGAACATGGGATACTACTTTTCCATCATAACAGTCACCAACACAAGTTCTAGGTGTTCGTAATGTTTCATCTTGATCTTGGAGTAGATTTTAATATCATTGATAAAAACATCCGAAAAAAATTCATGTTAATTTCTAATGACAATATTCATCAAATCCATGAATATTGTGGGGTCATTAGTAATTCTGAAGGTAATCACCACAAACTCATAGTTTCTATGCCTTGTATGGAAGGATGTCCTATTAAAATATTCCATCTTTACTATCTTCTAGTGATATCTAGAATGGATATCAACTTTTCATATATACCTCTCTCCTCTCAATTGATAAGACAAGTCTTGAATACAGGGATGAGGATACTTTTCTTTATGGTGATCTTGTGGATTTTAAAATAATTGATACACTACCACATTTATCCATCATTTTTTCTGAAAAATAGTACTGATGCACCCCATACTGATTCGGTAGTGTGTATGAACATTTTTTCCAAATGCTACTGTAGAAACTTTTTTAACTCCTCTAGGTTTATAAGATCCATTCTATAGGGACATTTTGAGATAGGAGTAACTCCAGGTATGAGTTCTATTGATTACTCTACCTCATAATCTAGGGGTATTCTAGGTAACTCTTTAGTAAATTCATCACTGAATTCCCTCATGATGTGCATTTTCCCTAGGTTGACAATTTCCTTTGACTCAAGAAATTGATTGAGGTATTCTTCTTCATAGGGAATCAACACCCACATGAATGAGGGATTTTCTAAAGGAGATTCATGATCTTCCTTGAATTTATATAGTATCCAGTGATAGTTAAACATATGAAAATACATTTCTTTTTCCCAAATGTTTATAATTTCTCCATATAAATACAGATCATCCATCCTCAGTATAGTGTTGAATTCAACCAAAGGAAGTATCATGCGACTTTTTGGATGAATCTTCCCACATGCTCCTATAAGAGAAGATTCAATCACATGGGTTGTAATTATTTTACCACTTTGTGTTTTTAAAATTATCTCTAAATCAAGGATTTGGGTATTTGATTCAATAGTTCTCGAAAACATGCATGATAAGAAGGAATGGATTGAACTAGAATCAAATAAGACTTTTTTCCATTTCTGAGTGAATAGGAAGTATTCCTTATATGAATTCAATCTATTTCTCTAATTCAACATTAGTGATGTTATAATCCTTCCCTTGATTATTTGGTTTTTGTTGATGATGAGGATTGTTACCCTCAAGGACACAATGTTTAGTGCACTACCGTGCATAGTGCCCTTTCTCCCTACATTTTCAGAAAGAGTTAATAGGTGGTGCAGTCCTTTCGGCCACCACATTATCATGACTTTTCATGTCCTTTCTACATTCCTGAGCTTTGTGGGCTTCTATCCCACACTTGAAGCATTCCCACATCCCTTTGAGGCAGTTCCCATGATGATTTTTCCCACATTTTTAACATATGGGTGGTTGAGTTTTCTTTCCACCTCTCTCATTAGATCCTCCATCTTGAAACCCAATCTATCATCTCATATATCTATATCCATGGTACCATTATATGAACTCCATCTCCACTTTGAGATCACCTCGAACAAAGTATTCATAACTCCCAAGGACTCAAATTTAAAGTTCCTTTAAAAGTTGTAGTTGTAATCCACTAAAGAATCTATCAATTTTTCTATCATTGTTGATAACAAAACCAGAAGCACACCATGAAAGCCTGGTAAAATTTTCTTCATAGGCTATGACAGATTCTCCTAATTATTAATTCATCTCTATGAATTATCTCTCCATCCCCATCTGAAATTTTTTTAGGAAATACTTATTAAGAAATATTATCTTAAAGTCTTCACACTCCATCTCTTAAATTTATTACCTCATCTTGGTGTTATTAATCAACGAGCACAAATGATCGGCCTCTCCATCAATATGATAAATGGCTAGAGACAACTTCTCCATCGCAAAATATTGATGCACAAAAAATATCTTCTCCATTAAGTTGATCCACTTTTCCACAACGAAAAGATTGAAAGATCCAATAAACATCACTGGTTTTTGTCATATAAAACACATGATATCTAGTTCATCCCTCTTTGGTAAAGGTGGACATTCCATATAATTTTGGTTATTATTCATAACCTATGATAGTTGGGTATGTATCTCCGTATGGTTTTTAACTCTGCATCCCAAATCATTGGGGATGTAATTAGAGCAATAACATCATTGACCCTCACTTGGGTTGTAGACTTGGTTTATCTTGGATCCATCCATTATCTAAAATAGATATTATTATAAGAAAACATTGGTCCAAGATTCAAGAATAAATAATTTATTCGATTATTTAATTCTAAATGAATATCTTATAGGTTCCATATGATTATAATTTTATAAAAACAATGCTTCTTATGTGACCACTTATACATAGTCCCATTCAATGGGTTTTCACTAAGGTTATCTAATCTTAATTCCCAAATTAACTTTTTAGCTCTCTAATTCTAACTATAGTTACCCAACTTTTTATTACATTACTATTACATCATTTTAAAGATAACAAGCATAAAATAATTACACAAAGACGATTAAAATGTTTAGTATCTTGGGAAAACTAAGACCATACTTAACATTTACTACATAAACAAAATCATTTATTTAAATAATTCTTCTCTAGCTTCTTAAAGGACATTAAATTCACCTTTTTACAAGTAGTCACCTGAGGATATACTTCAAAAAGGGGTAATCTAAATGACCAGTAAGAGGATAGATAATAACAATATAACATGTGGTGGTCATGGTCATTATCCTCATAACATGTTCATAGAATAATAATCATTATAGGAAGAATTGAGAAAAGAATTAAAAAGTTGTAATTCATAAAAATAAAACATTATGTCTTAGTGGTCAACTGCCACACATAGTTCTGAACAAATATAGCATCATGGTCATGAATATTACATATTAACCATGAGGTTATTAATATTAAACAATAAATTGTCGCACCATATAATTTTGGGTGCACCTGTCACACCATAACATTCACATTCTTCTATATATTGCTTGTCACATCTATCACATCATAACATTTACATTATCATGCATGCCACATAACACATATATCAATATTGAACATATAACAACCCATATAAAGTTATGGTTTCATTTCATAAGCATATATTCATAAATTTTGGGTTCCCAAATGAAATATGGAATAACAAATTTGATATAAGAATCCTCTACCATGACTAAAAGAAACAATCTTGAGCATTAAAAGGTGTGTTTTTTTGAAAGAAGAGTTCTTTAAGAAAACATTTTCTTTGTAATAAACTCAAGTAAAAAACTTTATATCCCAGAAATGTAATATACTGATTAATAAATAAGTTTTAAGTAATAACCATACTGAAAATTGAGTGAAAAAGGTAAAACCCAAAGAAATAGAATTGTGTAAAACATTCCCCGTTATATTTTGTCGGAAAGCTTTTGTCATATTAATAAAATATTTAATCACATTAGATTCAGTAATTTAAAATTTTAGAACATTTAATTCTTGAATATTATTCATTAGGGAGTTAATATTTTTTATGGTCTTTTGGTTGAGTTATATAGTTTAATTTTATCGTTAGTGAGCATTCATATTCTTTGTTTCCATGATTAGTTCAATTTGTATTCATGAATGGAAGTCTATTTATAATGCAGATGAACATACAGAATTATTATTATATTTTATAAATGATAATAGAAAATTTTAAATGATCTAAAACAGATTTGGTTATATGCCGTGAGCATTATTCATTATATAAAATTTAATGATGATCATTTTAGTTTAATTTTAATGGTTTTCAAACGCTATGAACTTGTTTTGTTTTACCATTTAGTATTATTATTATATGTTATTTTCATAACATAAAAATGGTTATAAGATATTATTTAAAATATGTTTTTAACAATTTAAGTTTCATATTAATATCCATGATTTTGTTTAAGGAAAATGAATGTGCATCGCCCATGATGTCAGTAAATTGACCCATCACATGCGACAATTAGATTTTTAAGATAAAAGAGCGGGCGAAAGATTTTAATGTTGGATATTACATTAATATGATATAATAATTTTATAATTAATTTATTGGATCTATCATTACATTTCAATAAATGGAGGTTAGAAATTAGATTGAAATCAAATTAAAATTGAATGGAAACAAAAATAGAAGGGTGCGGATTTACCTCTTGAATTCTCCTCTTGAGATCCTCCTCAAGTCACCTAGGATTGTTCATTTGATGGGACCAAGAGCTCATGAACATGGGGTAGGGACTAGTGAAGTTTATTGGTCAGAATATATGAAATTATCAAAGCTTGAGAGGTGTTAGTAGAAGGGGGTGTGAGGGGTGGTATTTATAGTGGATAAGGGAGGTGTTTTCTTATTATTTTCATCACAAGTTTATTAATTTTATCAAGATAAAAAATAATGAGTATTATTGTGACAAAAAATAGTATTTTTAGTTTTTGAGTTTGAAAAAATTTCCATTTTCATCATCCATGACTCAATCACAAAGCCGAAATTCATTTATTTAGCATATTTCATAAATTATCGATTTTCACTCTTCACCAGATATTAATAAGTTTTAGAAATATTCCAAAAATTTACCCTAATAATTTTTTAACACATATATATATGTATATATATATAATGGACTCCATTTTATAAAAAAAAAATTCTAAATATGTGAAATGTAATTTTAAAAAATATCATTATTTACTTGAAAATTATAGGATTTAAATTTATAACTGATTTTTAAATACATTGAAAATTTAAATGAGGCCACATTAAATTATCCTAAAATAATTGTAAAATTAAATATTTATTTTGGAATACAATTTGTGAAAATTAATTTTATTTTAAATAAATATTTAAATTTAAAATTTTAATTAAATATTTATTACGCAAAGAAATACCAACCCATAATTATTAGCTTTTAATCTTTTCCCTCTCATTTAGAAGGTTCATAAATTTTATTTATTCTTTCATGGGTGATGTTAATATTCATTTGGATAGTTTAATATTTATAAGGGCCATATTACTATTCATAAGGGTATGTTACTATTCACCAAAAATTATGTTTGTCATATCAGACTCTAAATATCTTATTGATCAAAATTGTGTATATTGGATTTTCAAAATTTAAATAACAGAAGTGGAAAATTTATGTTTAATGGCTAGGATATAAAGGACACATAGTATTTAGTAATTATTTTATGCATGATGTGACATTGTGTTTCCTAATGTGTTTTTTGTGGCATAACTATAAGAAGGTAATTTTCATTGATAAAACATTATGTCATTACAAATCGAGGTATGTTTTTAGAGGGAGAATGATATATCCAAACTCCTTATTAGAGGACGTTTTCTTTTCCATTTCATATGAATTTTCGTCATGTATTTCACTTTGACTCTTAATTTTTTCACCCATCATCACACTTTCATCATTCCATACCACCTTCACATTCCTCAAACTTTGGTTCTCCTCAACCAATTATATCCTGTGTGAAACAAATTCATCCATCTTTGCTGTCAAATTTGAACCATTTATTCATTCTTTATCATTACTTTGGATGCACATTTATGCTCTCTATATTTGGAAGACATATCCACTAATTCATTTAATAGATTTTATTTTTTTTCTCCCTTAGTTATGTATCCATTTCAACTTGTCCTTGATTGATGCATTTTAGTTTTTTAACCTCTTTTCTCATCACATTATAAAGGATCCTTGGAGACTCATTATTATTTATTATCTCCATGTCTTCTTTATATAAAACATGTATAGTATAATCTAATTTTCATAAAAATTTCAACATTAGATATCTAGATATCACATTATTTTCAATAGTTAAAATATCTCTTAGAATATCAGTCTCCTCGAATAGTAATATATAATAATTATTTGAATAAATAGATAAACAGTCATATTTATTCATAACTTCTATTTGTAAGAAGCGGGTTTTTATTATAATAGTCACAGACTTCTCAAAACAATTCAATTTTAAATATTTCTTTTGGATTTATACCTCTTCTTATTCAGATTCTAATTCATTATGATTTCATATTGGTAGAATATATTTCAACTATTTGAAAATAATTATATAAAATTAGAACAAAATAAATCTGAGAAGATTACCCTTCCCTGTTATAATAATTATTGGACCCCCAAGAGAATTTGGTGAGAGATTACCATAGAAAGGTGTGAATATGGGTATGAAACTCAGTTTTGTTCCCCATTTAATAATGAAACCATCATTATCCAACATGATCTTGGTCTCACTTTTTATTTGGGTCACACTTGTGGTATATTATTTATTAATGATCTGATTTACTATTGTTCTTATATTATACGTGTTTGTATGGGATTAATGATTTATTAATAAATATACTATGACATTCCTCTTATATAATGTATGTAAACCATGCATTTAAGATAAAAGAATTTTTCTTGGTCCATCTGCACTGGGCTAGGCCAAGGAAAATTAAATGAAAATGTTCTAATATAAAAAAATAAATTAAAAATATTACAAGGGTATATTTATTCTAGGTCAGTATTATGCTTGGGGTCAATCACCCTATAAGATATCTGTTTTGTTCACTATCACAAAAGGGTCACTCCCTTTTATAAGATTTAGGTTTGTCTCACTTCCATCCAAGGGTCACTCCATTTGTCCTCTTCCTTTACTCACTAATTTAGAAGGTAATTATTTAGGGATCACATGCCAACACATGAATTAAATTTCAACTATTTTATTCCCTAATTAGTGATCATTGATCTTCAAACTTCTCTGTTATAGAACTAAAATTTTCAAATTGATAAAAATTATTTCTTCATGCACCTTATGTTGTTTTTACTACTTTTTGAAATAATTATCTTCAAATAACACTTTCATGAATTCAAATCCCCATGATCTTTATTAAAGTCTCGCTATATAAAATTAGGGTATCAAAACCATATGTATAATATTTTTTTCCATTTTTGAAACATTGTTTTGTTCCAAAATCCATGTGCACAACATTACAAGTTTACTAAACTTCAAAGATTTCAAAGTGCATTTAGGGTGAAAATAACTACAATCACAAATTTGTAATCAATATTTTATAGGTTCTAAAAAAACTATTAGTGTTATGATACTTTTGATTTCATGAAAAATTCTAAACCTTATGAAACAATTACTTTTTCCTTATTTCGATTAGGTAGTCTCATTAATTATAATTTTGGAAACTTGATGAAACTAATGATACTTACATGAATCGTTTCCACTTGAGGGAAAAAATTCATTTTCTATAATTTCTTGAGATGGTTTGGAATCATAATGTGCATGGAAATTATAATTTTTATGTGACTTCTTGTAACACCCTGAGCTTCCACGATACTCTTTTTATTCAAAAATAAAATAGCCTGCATTGTACGCATGTTTGAGGTTCTAACGCACCGCGACAAATAAAAATAGCCATTATGAATAGTAATACCCACTTATTGAAATTATATATATTTTATATTTCAAAATCGACTTCATTTGTGGATTCAGAATATCGAAATTAGCCTGTGTTGAATTTTTGGTATTTTTCTGAGAACATCCATTTTTTTATGAATAGTGAAAAATACTTAAAAACAACATTTTTAATCAAAATAAATTATAGTGATAAATTATAATATTGAATGGGTTTAAAGTATAAGTAGAATATATTTTTACCATTTTATCCAATGGTGTTCATTAGAATTAGTTTCACTTTTTAATTAGACATAAACAATTGACAACCTTTTGATATATATTGATTCTTAAAAACACGCTATTTGTTGTGACAGCAGGAATTAGTTATAAAATTAATTAATGAAACTTATATGTTCGGAATTTTTTAAAATATAAATCATTTTTGAATTCAGAATAACAATTATAGCTTAGGGTAAAATTTTGGCATTGTTCTGAAAAGCTTCAATTTTTTATGAATAGTTAAACAACTAAGTGGTAGCTAAAAAACTGACTTTTCGTTTAAATGAAACATTACCACTTCTGTGATTTGATTTTCAAAAATCCAACATACATGGTTTTCATTAGGATGTAAAATTTGGTTCAATGGGATTAAAATAATTTTTTGGTGAATAGTAACATTAAAGATTAATTAATCACGATTAAAGGTAATTAATGTAATTTAAGGTAAAGATAATGTTATAATAATATGAAATGACCTTTACACTTGTTCTACCCCTATTGGATGAGTCATGGACGACCAATAAAATCCATGGGTCAACTTGGGGACCCCATGGAACCACTTTGGTAGGAAAATGACATTAAAAACTTTTTATTTAATGTTAAATTAAAAATGTCACCAACACGAGTTGTTTTACTAAAACATTTTTTAAATGGGGTTATTCAAGTAATATTTTTGACTATAAATATTCATTAGAAAGGAAAAAATATTTTCTACCTCATGAAATTTATTTTATAATTTTTAAACATTAAATAAATTAAATTATTTATGACACCATGATGATGCAGCGATTACCTCATTAATTAACGATTTAAATAAAATGAAAAGATAATGTAACATAGAAGGCTTACACTTGCCAAAAACTTATTGGATGAGAAGACATAGAACCCTTATCACCTTAGCCTAGAAATATATTATTTTGGGACCTTTAGAATCTGAAAATCATTTCTTAATAAAGTAACATTTCATGACATTCCAAGAGTTCCCATCCTCTCCTGTTATAAAAGGCCCCCACCACTACCACCTTATTCATACCTCCAAGCCATTTGGCTCGGCAAACCTCTGAAAAATACTCTCCAAACTTACCTCTATTTATCCTAGAAGCCTCAATTTTGGCATAAGGCTTCCCAAGGAAGCCTTTGGCTCAAATAAAAAAGAGTTACCCGATTTTAAGGTAATGTCTTCACTTGTTTTATTTTGTTTTATTTTGCTTCTCCAACCCCATAAATTTTTATTATTATTTTATTTTGTAAAAACACCAGTATCATCAATATAGTAGTATGTTGTTATGATAGGTATTTTATTTAAACTTACACACACCGTTGTCTAATGGTTAAATAATTTACTGTTTCTGTGGGTGGCGAAATACTACCTCACGAAACGATGATTGTTCAATATTCTTTTAACACCTCTAATGGTCACCATTTTGATGACACTATTTTTATATATGATATATATATTATGTTTATGTTTTCCTTATGCTTCTGTATTTCTCATTTGTGGCATACCTTTATGATTTCCATAATGGGTAAACGCGAGAATTTCATTTTAGGATATGCGGACTACCGCCCCCTCAAAGTGATTTGAATCGTTAATGCCATATGTGGGATGAATGAAGGATGGAGTAAATGATAATATATATTATATTATACTGTAATTATAATATACCTTTATATAATTATGATTTCATTCCATTAAATAAGAAATATAAATGAAAGTAGTGTTCATGCATACGTACGGTTTACCGTCTCCATGAACGGTGCATTTCATTTCTTACCTCTAAATGTTACGTAATATTATGAATGAATGTATATACTGGATATATATGATATATATGATTTCTGTACCATTAATATAATTCTGGATATAATGGATATTCTACCACATAAACAACTTGTAATTATAAGAAGTTTATGCTTGACTCAAGTACCAAATATCGACAAAATGACCGTTATTAACTTAAATCATTACATAGTGTTCATAACATGGTAATAAGTGATATAAAAGTAATAATGAACAGGAAAAAGGATCTTAAGAAAGTATAAATTAACTCTAGTTTATTATTCAGGAGATTAAAGAACGATCGAGTCAAGTCGGACACGAGGTAAGGAAATTTCTTAACCCAATTTCCATTCTTTGGGTTAATCTTCTACATTCAAATTATGTCATGATATTATTATGTCTTATCTTGTATTTATACTTTATTTATGTGTAAATATAGTTAATACACATAATATATCTATTTTATTTTAAAAAATGATCTTTGTAAGGACTTCGTCTAAATCTCCTTTCATTGAGGCATATTTGGTTTTATACACAACATTCATTTATACGGTGTATAAACACCTTTGACTTTTACTTTTATTCAAAAGGAATATTTTTATATGAAGCGTTTTTACTAAATGACAAGAGGAAGTTTTTTTTCTTACGTATGCAGCGACAATGACTTCTCCGCCGCCGTGACTATTATTTGAGTTTCGACTTCCTCTATAAGACATAATTTTTTTAAATGAAAAATAAATACCATGATTTAATTTTCTTTTATTTTTGGTATTGAAAATGGTTTTGAAAGTGTTTTTTATTATATTAATGTGTTGTATTGGTATATTGTGATTGAAATGTGGAAATTTTATGTTTCCTTTATGCATGTTTTATGTTATACGATTATGTTATGGTTTATGATATGTTTAAAACTATTCATATGAGGAATGAATTAGACTTAATAAGTGACGGGTGGAGCCCTCTATAGCCCCTCAATGCATCGGTAGGTTTCTTGAGACAAACTAGTGTCTTGGCACGAGGCCTTGACAAAACCTTATTTGTAGTCTTGGCACGAGGCCTTGGCTATGTGGTTATAATTTTCTGGCATCATGCATTCCATCATTATGAAAGTGGTTACTGATATTGCATGTGATTATTCGACTAGTAGAATATCCATCTGAGTAAGTAAAAGGAATTATTTAATTTTATTTTTGTCATATTATGTTGAAGTTCAATTTTAAAAAGGCTTTTGTTTTAATTATACATTGCCTTAAATGTTAATGTTTATTTATGAAAGCTTCCACAATATTTTTATCCTTTCTGAGCATCTGAGCTCACCCCTTTGAATATTTTAATTTTTCCAGGATGTGAAGAAGTATTTTAGGAATGACCAGAAGGGATAGTCTGAAGGGGATATGAGTGTGGAAAATGGAGACTATGTTATTTTAGTTTTTCACTTTATGATGTAATGTAACATTTACGAATTTATCTAGTGTTTCCAAGGATACTAAACTAATCGGTCTTTCGAGACTTGATCTTTTGTGATCATGACAATGTTACGAAGTAATGCACTAGATCTGGGTAACTGGGATCGAGGCATTATAGTTGGTATTAGAGGAAGTTTACTACTAAACATGGAAGCAAGATTTAGATAAACTCTTATTAGAACAGATATCCCTAAGATAGACTTTGAGGATTAGTATAGAAGAACTTCCTAGAACATTAGTATTATATAGATTTTGTGAGTTTTCTGAGCAATACATCCCTATCTGGATACGAGAAGGTAGAGGCGACTCTAGCACAAATTTACCTATGGGTAAAACCCGAAAACACCGCTTTGAGCTAGACTCGAATGGGAACTGGTGCACGATAATGGGCCTTATTGCACTCTTGGTTATGACACTCCCGGGGGATATGCTTAAGATAATTATAATTTTCATCACAAACCATTATGAAGGGCTTATGAGTATATACTTCCTTAAAGAAAATTTTTTATGATTACGAATTATATCCATAAATAGTTCAATTTAAGTTAAGTTTTTTACATGTATGGAATTATGTATTTTATTTCATAAACTAATCTAGTTTATGGCATTGATTAGAAATGGAACCTAGTAGGAGGAATGGAAACCGTATCAATGCACGCACTCTGTGTAGGGATTTACCTCCTATCAAAGATAATTATTGTGAAGCCGAAGATACAACTGGTGTTGATCAACTTATCACCATACTGGGACAACACACTCAGGTTGTGAATAATAACCTTACTCGTATGGAGCACCCTGCTCCGCAACGTGGAGGATCAATGTTAGACCGCTTCATGAGGAAACAACCACCAACATTTAATGGGGGTACAAATCCATTAGTAGATGAGCAATGGATAAACACCATAGTGAAAATATTCCACACCTTGGGGAGTAGCGAAAGGGAGAAGGTTATCATGGCAGTTTACCGCCTCACTAGAGATGTCAATCAATGGTGGTCATTGATTCAAAATACAAAGGAAGATGAAGAAGTATCAAGTATGTAATGGAGAGAGTTCAAAGATATTTTCTTAGAAAAATACTTTCCTTGTGACCATCTAGCAGATATGGAAAGGCAATTTCTGAGTCTGAGGCAGAATGAGGATGAGAATGTCGCAAAGTATGAGGCTAACTTTACAAGGTTAGCGAGGCATGCTGCAGATTAAATATGTATCCCAAGAAGTAAGATTGATCGTTTCTTTGATGGGATAAAAACATTTCTCCGTCGAGCTTTAGTATCACAATATTTCTCAACATATGAAGATATATTATCGTGTGCTATCAAGACAGAAAATGAATTCTCTAAGTATTATGACAACAAAGTAAAGAAAGAGAAGAAGAGAACGGTGGAACAAGAGATAGATAAAGGGAAAAAGGGAAAGAATAATTTTCCATTATGCAATAATTGTGGGAAGAATCACCCTAGTACTTGACTAAAGTGAATGGGAGTTTGTTACAAATGTGGAGAAAAAGGTCACCAGGCACGTGATTGTGTAGGAAAGAAAGAGTCTATCAATGTTGAATGCTACAATTGTAGGGAAATGGGGCATTATGCCAATGAATGTCCTAAGCGTCAGATAAACTTACCTCAGAAAAGGCCATGGGATCAAGGACAATCTTATGTTGTTACTATAGTTGAAGTGGAATAATTAATGTATTGGTGATTTTGGACTCAAGAAATATATTCTGGTTATAAGAATAATGTGATATATATAAGGATTGTACTTCAGTACTTTTTTTTCATTAAGAATTTAATATGATGAAGGTAATATTATTTTTAGTATGTGACAATAAGAGAAACTTTAATTTGTTTGGGGAATCTGATGTTACAATTGATTTTGGAATTTAGATACCTTTTAGAGAATGTCTGGATAGAGGTATTTTGGATAACTATAAATATTGGAATGAATTATGTTGAACTTTGTATAGTATTGTTTAAGGTTAAAACATTTCTGACGATTATTTTTGTAATATTATAATACTATACTTTTAGGAAAAGGACAACCTTTAGGTTTGGGGATAACCCGTCGCGTCGGACAAAGCTTCCGGAATAGAACCCACAATCATAGTGCGACATGCCTTTATTACCTACCACTAGCCTATAGGAAGTCCTTGGTTATTAAAAAATAGTTTTCCTAATCTAAATGGTATGTGGTAATATTTTGAACCTTATACAATTAGGATAAATAGAATATTTTTGAGTTCTGTTACCATTTAGAGTGAAAGATGGGTTTGTGGTAAAAATTTATTAAAGAATGAAAGCCTAAATGACATGTAAGTATATTTCTTTACGTTCTTAGTGAATATCTAAAATAAATTCCTCAACTTTATGAAATGTAACTTAAAACAAAAACGTTGTGGGTTAACTTTTCCAACTGGGGATTCAATGACCGTTTAACCAATCACAAGTTTGTGATTTTCTAGTGGTTAACTTTCTCCTAATCCTATTTTCTACAACTCTCCATCAGACCTTGATTGTTTTCTTTTCCTCTATATCCATATTTTCATAAAATCTTAGTATGGGCTATCTCGGGTGACCTTTGTACCTCTCTTTCTTTGTTTTAATGTTATATTTTTATTAACCCTATTTCCGATGTGGGTTTTCCACAAAGTTATTTTCTATTTTCAACCTTTTATTTTCAAAGAAAAATTTCAAATTGCGAGGACGCAATTTATCGAAGGAGGGGAGAATGTAACACCCCGAGCATCTACAATACTCTTCTTTTTCAAAAATGCAATAGCTTTCATTATACGCAAGTTCGAAATTCTAACACAACTCGACCAATCAAAATAGCCATTATGAATAGTAATACCCACTTTTTGAAATTATATATATTTTATATTTCAAAATTGACTTCATATGTGGATTCGGAATATCGAAATTATACTATGTTGAATTTTTGGTATTTTTCTGAGATCTTCCAATTTTTTATGAATAGTGAAAAATACTTAAAAACAACATTTTTAATCAAAATAAATTATAGTGATAAATTATACTATTGAGTGGTTTTAAAGTATAATTAGAATATTGTTTACCATTTTATCCAATGTTGTTCATTAGAATTAATTTCACTTTGAAATTAGATATAAACAATTGTCAATATTTAGATATATATTGATTCTTAAAAACACGATATTTGTTGTGACAGCGGGAATTAGTTATAAAATTAATTAATGAAACTTATATGTTTGAAATTTTTTAAAATGGACATCATTTTTGAATTCTGAATATCAATTATAGATTAGGGTGAAATTTTGGCATTGTTCTGAAAAGCTTCAATTTTGGATGAATAGTGAAACCACTAAGTGGTAGCTAAAAAACTGATTTTTCATTTAATTGAAAATTACCACATCTGTGATTTGATTTTAAAAAATCCGAAATACATGGCGGTCATTAGGATGTAAAATTTGGTTCAATGGGATTAAAATAATTTTTTGGTGAATAGTATCTTTTAAGTTTAATTAATCGCGATTAAAGATAATTAGTGTAATTTAAGGTAAAGATAATGTTATAATAATAATAAATGACCATTACACTTGTCCTAACCCTATTGTATGAGTCATGACCATGAAAATCCATGGGTCAACTTGGGGACCCCATGGAGCCACTTTGGTAGGAAAATGACATTAAAAACATTTTATTTAATGTTAAAATAAAAATGTCACAAACATGAGTTGTTTTACTAAAACAATTTTTAAATGGGGTTATAAAATTCATATGTTTTACTATAAATATTCATTATAAAGGTAAAACGTTTTAATACCTCATGATAGTTTTTTAATAATTTTTAGACATTAAATAAATTAAATTATTTATGACACCATGATGATGCAGCGATTACCTCATTAATTAACGATTTAAATAAAATGAAAAGATAATGTAAAATCCAAGGTTTAAAATTGTCAAAAACCTATTGTATGAGTAGATTTATAACCCTTATCAACTTATCCTTGAAATATTTCATTGTGGGACCTTTATAATCCGAAAATCATTTCATAATAAAGTAACATTTCATGACATTCCAAGAGTGCACCTCCTCTCCTCATATAAAAGGCCCCCACCACTACCACCTTATCACACCATCCAGAAATTTGGCTCGGCCAACCTCTGCCCAAATACCAAACCAACTTCCCTCTATTTCTCCTATAAGCCTCACATTGGGTAGAAGTCTTCCCAAGGAATCCTTTGGATCAAATCAATAAGACTTACATGATTTTACGGTAATGTCTTCACTTGTGTTATTTTGTTTTATTTTGCTTCTACAACCCCATAAAATCTCTTTATACCTTTCTTTTGTAACAACACCAGTATCATAAATATACTAGGATGTTTTTATTATATGTATTTGATTTACACTTACACACACCTTCGTCTAATGGTTAAAGAACATACTATTTCTGTGGGCGGCGCAATACTTCCTCACGAAATGATGATTGTTGAATATTCTTTTAACACCTCTAATGGTGGCCATTTTGATGACACTATTTTCCTATATGATATATATATTATGTTTATGTTTCCCTTATACTTCTTTATTTCTCATTTACGGAATACTTTTATGATTTCCATTATGGGTAAACGCGAGGATTTCATTTTAGGATGTGCGGACTACCGCCCCCTCAAAGTGATTTGAATCGTTAATGCCATATGTGGGATGTATGAAGGATAAAGTAAATGATATTATATATTATATTATACTGTAATTATAATATACCTTTATATAATTATGATTTCATTCCATTAAATAAGAAATAGAAATGAAAGTAGTGTTCATGCGTACGTACGGCTTACTGTCTCCATGAACGGTTCATTTCATTTTTTACCTCTAAATGTTACGTAATATTATGAATGAATGTATATACTGGATATATATGATATATATTATATCTAAATCATCAATATAATTCTGGAGATAATGGATATTCTACCACATAAACAAGTTTAATTATAAGACGTTTATTGTTGACTCAAGTACCAAATATCGACAAAACGACCATTATTAACTTAAATCATTACATAGTGTTCATAACATGGTAATAAGTGATATAAAAGGAATAATGAACATGAAAAAGGATCTTAAAAAAGTATAAATTAACTCCAGTTTATTATTCATGAGATTAATGAATGATCGAGTCAAGTCAGACACGAGGTAAGGGAATTTCTTAACCCAATTTCCATTCTTTGGGTTAATCTCCAACATTCAAATTATATCATGATATTATTATGTCTTATCTTGTATTTATACTTTATCTATGTGTAAATATAGTGAATACACATAATAGATCTATTTTATTTTAAAAAATGATCTTTTTAAGGACTTCGTCTCAATCTCTTTTCATTGAGGCATATTTGGTTTTATACACACCTTTCATTTAAACGGCGTATAAACCCCTTTGTCATGTACTTTTATTCAAAAGGAATCTTTTTATACCAAGCGTTTTTACTAAAAGAAAAAAGGAATTTTTTTTCTTACATATGCAGCGACAACTACTACTCTGCCACCGTGACAATTATTTGAGTTTCGGATTCCTTTATAAGAGATAATATTTTTAAATGAAAAATAAATGCCAAGATTTAATTTACTTCTATTTTGTATTGAGAATGGTTTTGGATGTGTTTTTTATTATATCAATGTGTTGTATTGGTATCTTTTGATTGAAATGTGGAAATGTTATGTTTCCTTTATGCATGTTTTATGTTATATGATTATGTTATGGTTTATGATATGTTTAAACCTGTTCATATGAGGAATGCCATGGACTAAATAAGTGATGGGTGGAGCCTGCTATAGCTCCTCGATGCATCAGTAGGTCTAATGAGACAAACTAGTGTCTTGGCACGAGGCCTTGACAAAATCTTATTTGTAGTCTTGGCACGAGGCCTTGGCTAAGTGTTTATTATAGTCTGGCATCATGAATTCCAACATTATGAAAGTGGTTATTTATATTGCATGTGATTATTCGACTAGTAGAATATCCATGTGAGTAAGTAAATGTCATTATTTAATTTTATTTTTGCCATATTATGTTGAGGATAAAGTTTAGAAAGTCTTTTGTTTTAATTATACATTGCCTTAAATGTTAATGTTTATTTATGAATGCTTTTGCAATATTGTTATCCTTACTGAGCATCTGAGCTCACCCTTTCAATGTTTTATTTTTTCCAGGATGTGAAGAAGTATTTTAGGAATGACCAGAAAGGATAGACTGAGGGGGATATGAGTGTAGAAAAACGAGACTATATTATTTTATTTTTTTACATTATGATTTAATGTAACATTTACGAATTTATCTAGTGTTTCCAAGGCTACTAAACTAATCGGTCTTTCGAGACATCATCTTTTGTGATCATGCCAATGTTACGAAGTAATGCACCGGCTCTAGGTATCTGGGGTCGGGGCGTTACACTTCATCCTTTGATCGACATTACTATACCTAATTCATACACACACTAAAACAATTCTTGACCAAATACTTCAAATATATATCATGGTTTTCATAATACATGAATTTTTACATAAACATTACATGATATAGAACTATCTGGGTTCTCATATATGAAGGATAACCTCGACTAATCTCTCAGAACAATCACTGTCAACATTCTTTGTCTCACACAATGCATCATGAAATATGACACTTTCCATTTTCTGTAATCAACTCTAAACCTTCACCCATTAACATGTGAATCAAAAAACCCAAAAAACCTCAATGCACCTGTTCAATGACATCACTAAACACTGCATGCCAAGAATAAAAGTGATTCCAACATATAAAAAAACAAAATATCATTGATGTTTGGTAGATTTAAATTAAATTAAATTAGTTTGGTGATTGAAGTATTTTATTGTTAGAAACATTTACTATGATTTTTTGTGAAAATGTTATGTACCTCTTACTGGTGACCAGTCATGATTTTTGTATGATGTGGTCAATTTGTGAGCTTTTAGATTGTTTTTTATCAATGAATTAGTTTGAATAATTTATCATTAATAGTTGAAAATAATTTATTAGGAATGGTTCACAAGTAAATTGAATATGACATTGATTTTGGAAAGGACATTCCTCGGTGGATCATTTTGAGGATGATATCATGAAATATGAGGTATGTAGACTCTTGAACAACACCATACATGTTCATTAATATATATGTCATGTGATGTGTGGTCTCTCATATTTTATTATTGGACATTATGAAAATTAAATTTCCCCTTCAATACTATGGTTGAAATGAGGTTCTAAGGGAATTTATGTTATATTGATGACAAGTGATGTCACGATAATCGATGGTTGGGGGATTAACAAGAAAGTGAGCATTTAAAATTTAATACATGAGAGTGGTGTGACCGTAATATAGTGGATTGAGTGGGGCACAGTAGACCTAAATTTTGGTGCCTTTATATTTCCCATGGGTGTAGAGTGATTATGTGCTAGATATGATAAACTTGGGGTATCACCTTAGATCCCATGGTTGGACCAGGATATACATGGGAGGCCTTAAAGACCATGATGTGATCATGGATACATTAAAGGAAACTATTCCCTATGTGACAGTATATATCCTAATGATTGTTAGTGTACAAGAGGGAATCATGTATGTTTCCTTTTTTTGGATATGTCTTAGTTGACCGTGATTGGATCCAAACTTTGTATTTACCCTTGATAAGGATAGTGCAGGGGATATTGGATAATGACTTAGGACTCACCGTAGAAGCTAGGAGATGCCAATGGTAGACTTGTCCCTTATGAACAAGGGACAATGAAAAAATAGAAGGAATAACAAATTAAATGTTAAATTATATATAATATTTCAATTATGGGTTTTCCCCTTGGTAGATTTATTTCTATTTTTTATTCATATGTTTTGAGGATAGTATATTACCCTTGGTGATTACATGGTTTATATGGATTATGGATACATGGATGGTAGATTACCCAATAAATATATATTGATTAATTATTTATTTATATATTATTATTTTTTATGGTCTAGGATGAATGATTCCAAGGGTGAATGTTTTTTTGTATCTTCTTTTAGGAATATTGGACTCTATCTTGTGTATGTGATATTATTTCTTAGGTAACATAGTACCTAGGGAGAATGTTATGATTAATGATGGGTCTGAGATGGAGTATCCCCAAGTAGTTTGATATTCATCATTCTAAGTGAGGTTTCTTCTTCCACTTAGTTTCTATATGAAGGTTCTATTGACATGTAGTTCATGGGATGATTTTATTTCCTCATAGTGTTCTTCTATGTTCTGATGATGGGTATGTTACCCCTGGGTGGTTACTATGAATAGTGACGCTCAGTCCATTTATAAAAAAGGTATTTTCAATTCTGGGTGACAAGTTAATCTCAAGTATTGAGAGTGGTTATTTATTAATATTTTCAATGTTGTTTTATTTATTAATTTGATAATTCCACATTAAAATTTCAAAATATTTACCGGATATTTAGGAGACCATATTATTGGTCCCATACAATGGTGTACTCATACCATTATCATCCATCCACAAGACATGGATACCGGAGTGGATTATAACGTGGTTTTAGGTTCATTTAGAGAAGTGGTCCAATTTTAGTTGATTGGGTTTGAGTATATCACATGGATGTAGAGACTGGTTTGATGTGGGACTCAGAGTTATAATTAAATCCACTTCATGCATTCATTTCATTTTTTATTTGTTGTGATCAGCCTAATCGAAGATTATTTATTGAATATAGTATGACCATGAGTCTTCTTAAATCCAAATTCATGTATTATTGATTCTTATTGTTTATTTACTATGTGTACTCTAATTTATATGGGTATATTAGTCATTTACATTATTATTGCACACTCTAATATAATGGTATAGTCTCCCCACTATCACACCCTAGACTCTCCCATCTATTCAATTGCCTATGGATTGTGGGGAGGTGAACCTAATGTTATGTCATGACTAAATCTATTTACTATTTATACTAAACTGGGGTAAAAACATGACTAGGATAATAATGTGAAAATAAAGACTATACATTTTAAATTTATATAGGAAATGAAAAACTATCATCTATATTGGGAGGAGATTATACTATAGGGAAAATGTTTAATCTATATGTATTATATTTTTGATGATGATAAAAATACAAACATACTTCATCCACTATATTCATCCATAATAATTATCATAATTTAATTTTGTCTAGGATTTCAATTAATTCATGTAAAAAACACATGTAAAATCATACAAAAAATAGAAATCCATGTATGTCAATGTAAAAACATGAAAAGAATAATAAAATTACCAAATATAATTAAATAAATATAATTTTAGTCAATATCACATCATATTACAATTCACACACACTTAAATTTAAAGTATATATTTTCAATGAAGATAAAAAATATCATAAATAATTTATATGAGACCCATAACATATTAAAGATAGATAATAAATTATATTCAAATATTTCATATTTATTTTTATTTTAGGTCATGAAATAAAAAAATTAATTAATTTAAAATCAACCATTTTTTAAGGAAACTTTTATTGGAGGATATTTGAACTCAATTCAAAATCCATATCCTATTATAAAAGCTGTGGATTCCCATTTGGGGAATCTTCACCCATTTCAAACTTCATCATACACATTCATACGCACTAATAAACTAATATATAAGGAACCAATTAGAGAGTCAATTTCACTATGCTTTAATGAAAAATATAGGTATCTGTAAAGAGATGAGATTTTATATTTTCATATATTATGAAGCATTAATATATCATAAACAAATAACTGAACAATTTAATTTAGATAATTCACATAAAAACCAAAAAGGAAATTATTTATAAGTAACAATACTTTATATACATCACCTAAAAAAAAAAACAATTATATTTATTAGATTAGTAAATGTGGGATATTTTGATAAGGGAAAAAATGAGTTATAGTGATAATTATAAGAGGATAGGGTGTTATTTTAAAATCTAGGTATTGGAATAGTGAAATATTTCAATTTAATTATTTTTGTGAACTGTCAAAATTACTATTTGAAAAAATTGGACACTGCATTAGTAATATTAATCTATGAATAATGATTCATTATGAACACTGAAACTATAGATACTTAACATAAAAAATCTTATGGAATCAATTACGTCTTCTTAGTTATCTAAACCATAGATAATATTGTTCGGAAAAAACCAAAAGTAAAATCATGATCCTTTCTAATTATTTAAATCACATGGACATTGAATTTTTTAATATTAAATGATCTCTAG
Organism: Viscum album; assembly: GCA_963277665.1. Classification (NCBI taxonomy): domain Eukaryota; kingdom Viridiplantae; phylum Streptophyta; class Magnoliopsida; order Santalales; family Viscaceae; genus Viscum; species Viscum album. The sequence goes on from OY728166.1 coordinate 1,396,196,405, forward strand.
AGTTTCATCATAAATAATTTAAGACTACAATAATATCATCATTTCCACGAAATTATAGATCTCCTATGAAACATCTAAAAAATAACTTAATCGCTTAAATTTTGATGATTTGTTTACTAGAAAATTTATCCATTAATGATGAAAAATATGATGATTAATTTTTATAAATAACCATATTTCTATAACTCAATATCAACAAATTTCATAGCATAACAAGTTTAGATTTGTGTTTCCTACTATTTTATTTTTAGAATAAATAGAAGTGACCGTAAAAACTTTTTATTTATGTGAATCAACATTGCCAAATAGAAATATGAATATTTAATTTGGTTATAAAATTATAAAAAAATTCCTTTTTATCCATATCATTAATTTTAACGTTATGGTAATTCATAAACAAAACAATTACCACTATAGATAAAATAAAATTATTAATTTTAGTGACATCCACATAATTTTTATTGATTGTGTGTACTTTCAAATAACATCTAGATATACTAAACACATTCCATAGTCCTATAAATCATGAATTATATGACTAGTAATATTTCCCTCAAATAATATATAATATATATTAAACATACAATCAAGATTAATATGTGAACAATTATATATTAATAATTATCTAGTAAATATTTTTATAATATATAATATGTATGGATAATATATATTTACATGAACATTGACCATTATAATATACATATAATATAACATAAAAATCACATTGAAATCCTTATTAGTATATCATTCTTTCTCTTAAATTTATGTAATTAGTTAATCATCACCATGAAATAAAATCTAATTCACTTCAGAATGAACCTAAGAAAAACATTTAATAAGTATTATAAATAATAAAAAACTACACTATATCTTTATAAGGAAAAAATAACCATCATTTCTCAATAAATTTAATTGTACCCTAACTATTATTATTTCAAAAGTATATAATGAAAAAGAGTACATAAAATTTTATATTCCTATAAAATAAATATAAAATTATTGGTTTGTACAACAAAATAAAACAAAAATTTAGATATAAGACAAATGGATTCTAAATTTTTATGTGGTCCTTCAATCTTCAAAAATAATGCTAATTAAATGAACATAATGATACAGGGATATGAAGTCTAAAAATAATTTTCATGCATATTATTTACGGGATCAATCATACATCCAATAATGTTTATCCACCTCATAATTGTATTAGACATAAATCAAGAAAATTGCCTTGATAAAATCAATATAAATCATCAAATATTCAACAATTTTTATTTAAAAAATATATATTCATATTAAGATAAATATTCCATCATCAATGAACATCCATTTTAATATCTCCCTTATATTAATGTAATATTTCATTAATTAAAATCAAAATACCTTATCAAAAGAGGGAAAATAGAAATATACCACAATATTTAGTAATTTGAATATTCTATGGTGTGAAAGGGGAATTGGAGTGGTATGAACCTTGTGGAATTTACAAAATAAATAGGATTTATTGTCTTATATTGTGAATGACATTACTAATGAATTATCAGCTATTAGTTAATATGAAATATACATTTCCTAAGAGCTCACCATGTTGTAACTCAATCGTTTGTAGTGTGGAACTTGCTTTATCATATTAATAAACAATAAAACAAAACTCATTATAGGGAGGATTTCGATACAAAATAATACTTATTTTTCTAAAAAATTCTTCAATTGAGAAGTTCAACCACAACTCCTCTACATCCAATACATTATGTATACTCTAATAACATTTTACTTATAAAATCAGCTATATTTAATCCCCAATGAAATGGAAAAACTATATGTATCAAATATATATATATATATATATTATGAATGGAGAAAAATAGGATACTTTATCATAATGAAAAATAAAGAAATAATCACCTGTAACATAATTCATTATCCTTCCTAAGAAGATATTATATAACCCAGGGAGAATACTTGTATATTCTTTGATAAAACATTCATCTCAACACATAAGTAATTTTCTCTATTATATAAAATTACGGATTTCCACTTGGATATTTTATAAGGGAAATTACATATTAGTATATGTGATTTAAACTAGAGGACCTTTTTAAAATAATTTATTATATAAAATTTCATCCTCCTCCTTCACATTTATTATTAATTCTTGGGTTCATCAACTAATTATATTTCATATCACGTCACTGAGTAGCTCTACACATCCTACAATAATTGAATAATATTACATATTATCCAAATTTATTGATCAATTAAAAATCAAGATATTATTTAAATTTCACTATTCTATAAAGGATATTATTTATAATTCTCATAGTTTCAAATTCACTGATGGTCCAATATGAATGGTACTCTTCTTCACATTTAAATCCTTCTCAAAAAAAATCATAAAAATCCTCTTTATAGTAAATGAATATTATTTGAAATATCTTAAAACAGAAATGGATTAGAAATTAATTTATTCCATGACAATTAATTCTATATTATTGAAAAAACATTTTAACATAAAGAGTTAAAAAAATATTCATAATTATTTAGATACACTCATATTTCAAAACCTTTTTCAAACCCCAAAGTGTAAGAAATTATGTTTAGACATATAAATTAAATCTATGGACTAACTAATAAAATTATCACAATAAATCTAGTCCATCTGAATATGGGGAGTTTTGGACAGCTGATGGATTCTATTTCTTGATCTAATTGTAGCTCTTAGGAAAAACCACTGCTTATTTATACTGTCTCCACAGTGATTTCCTTTATCTGGAAGGCTCCAACTACTATTATCTTGGAGAAAAAAATATACTGACTTCTGTTGGTATTCGGGAGCTTCATATTGGTGTTCTTGCTACTGCACGAGCTCGTGCTGGGGTCAAGCGAAATTATGTTTCAGATTTGGTTCTTTTGAGAAGTTTGGGTGTCTTTAGCAGGTGTAAGAAACTGATTATGATGAAGTACATCTGGTGGATCCACCCGATCTTTTAGTGAATGAATGTTAATGTGGATGGAGTGGCTTCAGGTGAACCGGGACCTTCAGGATGTGGTGGTGTTTTTCGCACCTCTAGAGGATTTTTAGGGGTTTCTTTTGGCATTTTTTAGGAAATGGTTTGGCGATTGAGGCAGAATTATGGGAAATAGTGAAGGATATCTGGTATGATTCTTTTCATGGTTGCCTGACCATATGGATAGAACCTGATTCCATTTTGGTGGCTTATTTCCTTATAAATATTTCAAGGAATGTCCCTTGGAGGATGCTTTCGGTCTGGGATGACTGTCTCAAGCTTGTGGAGAGTATTTGTGTAGTGGTCACTCATGTATATAGAGAGGAAAATCAGGTTGCTGATGCTTTCTCCAAGCGTGTGATTGAAGAGGTTTGCTCGTCATGGTCCTTTGTAAACCCGACCTTCTGTTATTGTTTGGTTGATGCTGATGCGCATGGTTATTTGTATAAGCATCTTTGTTTACCCTCGGCTTCTCCTCTTTTGTTGTCTTTACTTTTTTATTAATTAAATTTTCTGGGAGTGATCTTTGCTTGCTCCTGAGTCTTCTGATTAAAAAAAATTGTTAAAATGTATCATTAAAATACTTGTCAAGAAACATATATTCCTATACACAACCTATTAGATCATTATTAATTAACATAGATCTTTTTTTCTCTTAATATAATTTATTATGATCTCAATTGTTTCCATTTATTAATGATTTTTAATCAAATATGAATGTTCATTAAATATTGAACTCAATTCTCTTTCACAGTAAAGTAATATGATATTCATAATCCCTCTTCAGTATGTATTCATATCCCTTTATCACATAGGTACTAAGAAGATGAAGCTGACCTATATTTGCAACTCAAGGGGAATAAAAGGATGATGAATTAAAATATAATAAAACAAATTATCTTCCGTCAATATATAGTTATCCAATATTTTGTGTATGATCTAAAAAGAGATCAGTTAAACAATTGTGTAAATAAAAAATCAATAAGGAAATATATAAAATACCTTTTTCCTAACAAAAGTATTCCATCATCCATAACTAGAGTCATTAAAATATTTAGTGAAAAGAAACTCTCTAATGAAAAAAATAACAAAATTAGTTTTCTATCAGTGAGTCAATCTCCCTTTTATAAGTGTGTAATAATGTTCTTGATTGATATATAAAGCTTGGATGGACATTTTGTTGTCAAATAAGTTTGATCTCCCATGTGTGTTTCAAAAAATCCTTCTCCATTAGGAATAAATGTCTTATTACCAATATACTTTGGGATCCTTCCATTGATTTAGTTTTTAGAACATAATGTTATTTAATTACTTTTATTTTTATATTTAAAATGGTGTGGATCATTTAAAGGATAATTTGCAAAATTTATTCCTTCTACCAATTTTTTTCATCTTCAAATTTAATTTTTTTATACATGATGTTCGTTCTTATGAGTGCTTTATTACATCATGGTTGACTATAAGAATAAAATACTCTTTTATATAGTGAAATATTTATTTTAGAAATTTTATTTTAAACTCAATGTTTCATGAGTGAGTTTTTCACTATGTGGATACTTAGTTTTATGTTTTATGGAAAATTAAAAAAAATCCAATGTATGCATCTCACGTTGATAAAAAATCATAAAAATCCACTTTTTTTTATAAACTCAAAAATCACGAATAACATCTTCTTCTTCCACATATTATTTAATGTATCACATTCCTATAGAATAAAAATGGTTTCTGTCATCCTGTCTTCAGGAAATATTTTACATATCAGGTTCTTATTTAATAAAATATCATACAAATGTAATTATATCCCATAAAAATATATTATTTATATCCATTTTAATAATTTCAAAGAACTATTAATATAACTATAAATAACTAAATCTAAAAATATGATATCTATAAGCCCTTCTATTTATAATATTTTATTCATATAATCTATATTTTCAAATAGAAATTGATATTATCATGTTTCTCTCTAACTAAGATTAAAAAATATAATATATCATCTTTAATCATGAGAATATATGATTTATACCATTTATTCCACAAATAATATTACCTAATAGCGGACCTCCTGACATAATAAAATCTTCATAAGCAGTTTTATCCAAAATATTAATAAAAAATTCCGGAAAAAGAAAGAATTGTTTTTTGTTTATATTGAATCCAAAACGGTAAAATAAATTAAAATCCAAGAAAATTATCTTATATCAAGATTAATTTCATATATATATATATTATCAATATTTTTATCCATTATTTTCAATTTAATAAAAAATTTATGAGAAAATTCAGGAAAATCATAAAATAATATAAAAATTTTGGCATGATCAGTAGTCCTAAAATATTATTAATATAATACCAAATAATTAATTTCATGATGTTGACATGAATTACAAGAAATAAATTCTTTTTTAAGAATAATCGAATAGCTCACATATGAGTGACCCATGCCCTATATAAATCTTTCCTGACATGATATATCATAACATAGTACATGTATCAAATCCTAATAAAATATGAAACTCTTAAATATCTTGAACGAAATCACATTATAAAATTACACCCTCATGTTTTAGTAGAATACATCACACTATATCCCATAAAACCAGAATAAATATTGTTTCATAGGAGATATCAACTGCACGATAGGATCAAAATGGTCTAACAAGAACTATATAGACTATAATTTTTATCCTGTAAGTAGATGTCATCGTAAAATAATTTTATCACAGTTTTACCATTTATGTTTCCTAGTAATGAATGTTTTTTGTAAAATCTCAACTGTTGACTATGAGGGGGGGTTGAGTATGTTTTTAAATTCATCACATCAGTTTCACCATTTTTTATATTTCACAGAAACTCACATTGGCTCCCACATCCATAACTGAGTGTATACCAACATTCTAAAGGAAGACGGTCAATTGGAGCTTCATATCCAACCAAAAATAGAAAATAACATTGGTCAAAATGATTGGAGGTTGGTCTCATCACACCCTTTTGGGGTGAATGTTGTTCCTACTCTGATACTCTTTTATAAATTTAATATATGTTCATGAGTCTCTTCATAATACCAATATGGGACAAGAAACCCTAAAAAATGATCGAGGGTATAACCCTTTCAAGTGTGGATAGATTATTAATAATTATTCCAACAATATTTGTCTTATGGTATTCATAAATTTCCAATTAATGGGAATTATTTGAAATTTTGAATCCAGATCACTAGGATCTTTAGGGTTTACTACCATACATGGAGGTGGTTAACATCATGGGGATGGTATTGAACCTCTATAAGGTGTCTCATATATCATGTTTATAGAAAAAAATCAAAACCCATGTAGTATGATTAACTACATTAGTTTAATTACATTAATAAAGGTAATATAATAGGGAAAATAGGAACAAGGTTTAATATTGAGCCTTCGAGAGGCATCCTATGTATCCTGGTTATAGAAGGAATCAGAGTCATCATATCTTGATCAGACACTTAGGACCTACCCCAAGGTTGAGGCCCTTGTATAGGGATAGTCATATCATTTCATTGAACATCAATAATTATCTATGGTATCCCTGGATAGAGAGATTCATAATACAAATGATATTATCATTTCAAATCTCTATGACCATGTGAGATATGCTCGGTTTGGGGAACACGGGATAACAAGTAATTGCTCTCACTGCATATAGATGCGGGACTTATGTGCTCGGGTGTCCATTGGTGTGTTCGATATAGAGATCATGACTTATAATGTATCCTATGTATCCTAAGTATATTTGGAATCAGATTTTTTATTGTTCAATTTATTTCCTTATCCGCTAGTGAATGAGGTAGAATGATAAGCCCATGAGAGATATTGAGTCTCGATGGTTGGAATGTTAGATACCTAAAGAAACTTACAATAAAAACATTATTTTTTATATAGTAACTTTGGAGGTATCTTATGTATTCTAGGTATAATAGGAATTATATTAATCATATTTCAGTATGGATTGTTTCCATATATATTTTTTGGACATTGTGATCATGACCAGGGATGTTGTATTGACATGTACTAATTGTCTACCAGACATGATCTGAGAATATTTTAACATGAATGGGGTGTCCATATAACATTTATGAGGTTTTAAAAACACATTCTAATTGTATGGAGGACTTTTCTAGAAACAATTCGATGCTCAAGTTGATGTTTACAAGGTATATAGCATAATCTGAACGTCATGTTTTTAAGACATCGCTTGATCAAGGCTGGCACATCAATAGGGTGTCTTAAGTTCCATTGTAACATTTTTGGATGACATTATGAAACCTATCTATCATGTATGGAGTTATTCACAAGATCTAGGATGACTTTTCAGGAGGAAATCACAAGTAATTCATTTCTTTTCTTGTGGGAATCACATGATCCATGATCACTTGTATGGATGACATATTGAGACCTCAGTGGAATTTTTGGTGCCACCACGAGACCCAGTTGACATGTCCCAGTTCTTCTATGTAGCATGCACGACATGTCTATAGTTCATATCAAACTCAGCTAGAAATCCTATAGGTCATCAAAAAAATTGGGTGGCATGCCTAATGGGTGTCATGTGACTTTTTTGACATGTCCAAGGGGTGTTGTGTGATCAAAATGGAATGTGAAGTGAATATATAATGAAAGGGGAAACAATTCATGGTGTTGTTTCATGATTTGGATAGTTCATGAGAAGAACATAAATACCATAGAATATGTATTCAGAAAATTATCTTTTATTTTTCAGTCTTTATTCCTATTTTTATTGCATATGTGCCATAGGTTTGGACTAATGTTTGCTTATTTAGGTTTCATGTGACCTAGTTTACTTGTGGGACCTCCTATGCATAATCAAACTGATAAACCAAAATTCATTCATGTTATCTATATATTGATCATTATATGTGAATACTCATGTCTCGGGATCCCTTCAATTGTTCCCCGGATTATACATAGTAGAGGAGCTTGTGATCTAATGACAAGCTACTCTGAGTATTCTTCTCATGTTCTCTTTGGTATTATTCACCTATAGTGAGCATCCTGCTTGTGTTATTTTTGTGATGAGGGTGTTATAGGCCCCTCCACCCTAATGATACACCCCCTTGTGTAGTTCATATCTCATGGATATGAGCTACAGTTAGTGGAGGCAATCTGGTATCATGTGCTTCTCATGATCTAGTCGTGGCTCGTCCCTCACATCATTTTTGGGTTGCATGATAAACATTGACTGCAAGACTATCCCATCATTGTTATATTTATTGGACCCCATAATATCAATGGGACTTCACCTAACCTTGTTTATATTTCAAGTACCTTTTACAAGTTCAAGATTTCCATTCTAAAAGTATTCAAGAGACTAGGAAAACCTTGGAATGTATTTCTCATGAACATGGATGAATTCTCTCATGTCATTCCTGAGTCAAATGCATCATGTAAAGGGATGTTTCATGATATGGGTCTTAAATTTATAAAGTCAATTTTCAAGATCAGTAAATCTTGTCTAGGGGGAGCCTCATGTGATCTATGTTGATTTCCCTATATAGATAACACCTTTCAGGTGATAACCACCATATCTCTTTTTAATAAGCTTCCATATTTAACCTTTTTATATCCTTATTTTTTTAGTATGGTTGGGGATCTCAGAAAGATGAGTGATTATTGTCAAATAAAATCAGTATCTTTGCTAATGATACATCATATGACCAATAATGGTTTTTTGGGTGATGTGTGAGAATTATCATTAATACATCCTCTTCATTTTTATGGTGTTAGAGGGGTAGTTCGAAATTGAATAAATGTGTTGAATGTCCTTCACAATATGAATTCGACATGTACACAGTCTACTGCATGAAATGTTAATCATGTCTCCAGGGTCATTGTTTGGTCATGGAAACTTATTTGAGTGCATCGCATGAATATCAATGATTGCATAAGGTCTCTGTATTTTACATAGTTTCAATCATTATTTTAAAAGGTTTTTGGATGACTATTAGTTGTAAATCAGTTGATAAGTCACAGTATTATAAGAGCATTCCTTGAATACTTCCATAATTATCTTCAATTTCATGGGTCCCTTCACTAGAATAGGATGGATTCCTTAAGGGACTCTATGTGATCAAATAAAGTCATTTGATGTGCATGATTTGTTTGTATGACCTTCATAGTGTTGTTCGATCATTTTTCCTTTTGAGGGTTACACTATCTGCATGATTTTGGACACATTCCCTTTCTTTGTTTTGTAGAAAAAATAATACCCATGCTTTGGTTATTTCTTCCCTCTTATATTTTATGATGCTTATTTAGTGAGAATCAATAAACTACCCCCTCATGAGTGAAATATGTAGGGGAAGTGGATTAGTTATGAGGAATTTAAATTCCCACTTAACTCATTTGGGATACCATCGATCTGTGTATTGGGTGACATTTGGTCTTCCAAATGACCATTAGTATTCTATATAGTGACTTATAAATAATGTGTGAAGGAGTGACTCAATCCACCTTCTACATTAGACCTCCATATATCTTTTTATCCTCCTTATCATGTAATCCCTTCAGAAGACCTCTTCATACAATCCTATTCAAAAGACCTATCTTCAATATCTATTTGTGAGATTATTATTACAACACCACTTTGGGAGAACTATTTCATGATATCATATTTCATTTTACCACTACAAAATTTATCTATCCCAACACATGTTCAAATTAACAATGATTAGATTCTTGGTAATTTCTTAAACATTGACCTAGTTCCTTGACCGTATGACCATTTTGAAGTATTCATATGATCCACCTATTTGGTTATATTATTTCCTAATCATTATGTGGTTTTCAGGACCATGTGTAAGTCATGAAATCGTGATTCTTATGATGGTTTGTGGGGCTTGTGACGCCTCTATTTGGTTAGGCAGTCACAAATCCCTTCCGGATTTAAGCGGTTCACATGATTCTTCCATATTCATGCATTTAATTTGATGGATTTTCTATTTTCTAATATATATATCATACTTTTTATAGATTTATTCTAGATCCCATACATCTTCAAAGGAAGTGGATAAAGTAACGATGGCTCACTAGAAGACCATCATATCAAGTGTGTATTTTATTTTTCAACATTATGTCAAGTAATATTTAATAAGTATAATGAACCTGAAGAATGTGAGTATAAGAGAATATCCCCTTTTATACTTATTTCCCCTCTATAGGATTTTTCTTATCAATGATTCCCCAGTCCCTTCTGTCAACTGATCAACAGTACATCCTGCTTGGATTCTAAAAATTAGTAATACATTTCAGGTGGTAATATCCAAGATATCTCATTTAATTGCCTTGGAGAATCTCAAAAATGGGTATATAATTATGTTCATTCACACAAACATCTATGGGAACTATCGCAACCCATATTCAAATATCTATTTAAAACATTAGATAATGAAACATTACTCAACAAACCAAATGTTGAGGGGGTTTCCTAACTTGGATTTTTTTATCAGGGGGAAATTACATAATGAATTGGGATTAGCCCTTATAGGTATAATATATTTCTTTTGTATTTTCCATTGAACTAAAGTGTATTAGGGTGTATTGTGTTGTCAATATCTCACAAACCATTTCCTAATACAACGAGGTCCCAATGGTTGTCATGTTTAGTCATTAGATTCTAGATAGAAACACTTTCTACTTGACGCATGGCGAGGGGGTATTAGTCATTAGGAGGTATAAAAGATATGTGTCACACCCATATTGGGATGGATGTATAATGAATTTTTCCTCCCACCATCTATGTGGGATAGTTTAAAGAGAACCCCTCTCTAGGCCTGAGAATTAATCAAGCTAGATGAAAAGGCCCTTACGAAGGGTCCAGTCATAGGGGAAGATATCCTTTTAATGAAATGGATGACATGCAATATTATGAAATATTATTATGATTAATGAATCAATGAATACAAATAATTTAACTATTAAGGAATCCCATAGTGATTAGGAAGCCTATTGGACCACAGTTGATGAAAGGAAATTTAACACATGGGGGTGGAAGGTTATCCTTGATTTTGACTGAGCCATCTGACTGATTTCCTTTTAATATATACGTAGATACAAACTCCTAATAAGCAAAAAAGAGTGGATTTAAAGTCCCTAAATTCATGATGGATACCTCTATATAATGGGGGAATCATATTTGGTTATACATATCGGTGTTAGATAAATTGTATCACCTCTTTTTCCATGTAAATAGGGAAAAATCCCCTCACATAATATTAAGTCACTATCATCTGTTACAAGGTTGGATGGGGGCTTTACTTGGAGGTTATTATTACCTAAGAATCAATTATTTCCCTTTTATTTTTTTAAACCCATATTTTCATTGAATAGATAAGGTAAGGCTCATTACCCTAATGAATTGGGTGGTCTGGCCATTCCTATGTTGTTATGACCACTTCTAATTCAGACCCAATGGTTTAGTTCTCTATAGTATTATGGTTGATAATGGTGGGGACAACCTTGAATCTCTAGTGCACATGTTTTCACTTCAAGAGGGAATCCTCTCTGTCCACATTGATAAGAGTCTCTTATATAACTAGTATGCACCTTGTTGGTTTATCCATATGGTCCATTGTGTTCAATCAAGATTTAATCCACATTAATGTCTGATCAATTAATCATCTAATGGTGTATTACTAGCTATTGAAGATGTTTAACAGGGAGGAGACTATTACCATGATAGACATCCCTCCCCATGACATCAATATTGGTTTTTCATGAAATATTATGGATATTTGGATATACTCATATTCCAATGGTAAGTTATCCACACTAGTACATGAAGCTACCAAATTTTTAAAAAAACTATCGAGAATAATAAGAGTCCTAGAAAATAGTTTTTTTAGAGGAAAAAATCTTCAAAAGTGACCCACAATTAAATGTGGCCTTTACCATTACTTTCACTACCAATAGAATTTTCAACCAGAATAGACTCAATGAGCATGGTGAAAGGGAGTGAATCCATTCCATCACTATTTTTTTTTTTGAAATTCTTTAGTGGATGGCTTGGATAACATTGAACATATAGGATGATCTCGGGGGAATATTATTCCATTAATAATTACCTTTAAAAGGTTTCTCTCACATTACTTCTCACCCAAGAATTACTTTCAAATACTGACCTATGGAGGTCAATGATTTCTTTATAGACATTGAGTAAATGTTTGAAATCATCAACGTTGAGTATTCTATTCCTGGGGGCTTGGAGAACATTGTATATTTTTATGGATGGACAGGTTTATCCCATTATTGATGTAGCGGTACATCTAATATTTCTGTTCTATTCAAAGGTTAATGGTTTTGATGCAACTGTACTAATGTCCAATTGTTTTTTTATATGACATGAATCTGTTTAATTTCGACCACTCCCTAGGTCCCTCATATATTCTAACTAGGGTATGGATATTTGAGCTGAATTAAGAAGTAACCGGGGGTGATGATGAGAGATCCCCAAGTAAAAAGTCTCCTATAATTATGTATATTTCCTTTCCAGTAGATATTCCCTTCTCATAATCTCCTTTTGGGGGGATTATTTAATTATATTGGAATAAATAACATATATAGATCTCTCCCTTGATGGGAAAGGGAAATTGATTTGCTCTAAATTTTCATATCCCTCTCCCCCATAATCCTCAAGTAAGAAATTTCACTCTATACCTCTTTTGAAATATTTCAACAACACATTATGATTTAAAAAATGGGTAGGTCCTCTCTAGACAACATAGGGTAGAATGTATTTTCCCATTTTGATGAAAGTGAGAATTCAGTTTCTTCAGAATAAACTTCACTACCAAGAGAAGATATTATGAAAAAAATATTTCTTATGTTCTAAATGAGTTTGCCCTGATTCCTGCTAATTATTTTCTATATATTATTCGACTTGATCTGACACATGTGAATGTGATTTTAGAAGAGACTGATATAAGAAGATAATCAACTGATGAGTTGGATTTTATGGTGTTGTGTTTCAGAGATGGTGAATACTTTATCAGAAACTAGACACATGGTTCACTTTGTGTCATATCATAGAATATTTATATTTTTATTTCATCCCTCAAGGTTGGTGTGAAAAGAACAACATAATAGGAAGTTTTAATGGTTCCATTATTCCCCTCTTATTAATATGGTGTTTCATATTCACTAGACGATATGGTTGGGGATGTATATATTTTTAGTGACACAACAAAGAGGGGTATGTTTCTAACATTAGTCATATATTTGGGTCAACTTGTCATATCATATCATGTTTCCCTCTGGTAGATAATCCCTTGGGCTGTATTTTATAGTTAAGTATCCATGTATTTTGGAGGTATATGTCTTTACATCCTTTAGAATTCCTCCAAATGAGTCAACTGACATAGAGGCTGGCTCCCTACCAACTTCATCAAAAACCTTGAACATGACTCCCTCAATTAGAAACTAAGTCCCAAAATATGTACCTATTCCCCGGATGGGGTTGGGTCAAGGTCTGGATTCTTTTTCACTTTACCTATCAATGTTTTGGAATGTATAGAGGTAGATTTTGACATTAATTTTTGGGGCCCCTTTGGATGGTCTGAAGGATCATTTCAGTAATCTATGATTTATGTTCACCACCCATGGTTATGAGGGTTTTGATTATAACACCCTTTATTCTTGTATTATGTAGGTGATCCCTCTAAAGGAGAAAATGAGGGTCCATTAACTAAGGGTATAAATACTAGAGGCTTCATCTTCAGTAGGGAAGTTTTGGAATTTGGCCTTAGTTGAAGCTTCCCAACATACAGTGGAGCTGGAAACACACCGAGACGTGGTCTATATCAGGAATGTTGAAATCGACCATCTAAATATAAAATTATTCATATTAAATAAGATATTACTTGATTTAATATTAACATCAAATATCATAGAACACAATACTGTAGAAAAAGGGGCTCTTCAATTTGATTGAGAAGGCCAACAATGACATCATTTTCATGGTGGAGGAGTTTCAAAAAAAAATTGGATGTGGAAACTGTATATGTTGATCAATTATTCCAATACATTACATCCACAGTGTAAAAGTTTTTAAATCTCAAGGAATCTTTTAAATGAATGTTGTAATGGGATTATAATATCATGACATTTCATTTATTTTTATATTCATTATACATACTTTTATATGTGGAGATTCTTCCTTCTCCATGCTATCAAAAAAAGATCATCCAAACTTTTTATTCCATTATCTACATTTCATTAATTTGTGATGTGCTTGATATTTTTATGATCTAGTGTGGTATGAATTATCAAAAGTACCCATCCTTTTCATAATAACAAGTAATCATGAATTCCAATATTTTATTTTTTAATCCATAATATATTTTTCTCATGAAATGGTCATGCATGCCCACCAACATGAGATTCAACATTTATGTATCTAATATAATTATCATGGGATTAACTTATTCAAAATTGGATAATTTGGGTACAATAAATGTCCTATATATATGATTCATTATCTTTTGCAGAATTCAGTGGACACAGATAGAACAATTTTATTTTTCTAGGGTCCTAATGTGGGCCCCACAATATTTATATCATTGATATTTATATTTCCCTAATTTTTTCCTAATCATCATATTGGGGATGTCCTATAAGGAATATAATTAGATATTTATCAGGCTACACTATTAGGGGGGTTTTTTTCAGACAGGTTTTGTTATGTTTCTGTTTATTTGTGATCAATATTTCTTAGAATATAAAAATAAAATATCAATGAGTATAGACTCTAATTTTTCCAAGGGTTATATTAATGGTTTCTCAACATGGTGATCATTCTGTATCTTTAATTTGGTTGTTTTATGGACTTATATAATAGACTCTTGTTTTTTTACAGTTTAAGGCCTTCTCGTTTGGCCCTTCTATTGTATAAATTTTAGTGTCTTCTAGATTTGACATTATTTTTTTAGTAATAAAATGTTCATGAATTAATTTTCATCATGAAGTTTAAATGTGGTAAATTCATATTACATTCAGTTTAGTTTAATTCAGAAAGGGAATCCTTAATTTAGTTTCACATCATTCGATGAGGAAATATTCTGGGTAGTTTAATGTCGTGTGATAATGATGTAAATATGTTATACATTTTGAATTCCTGGTACCAAGACATGATTGTTGAACCTAAAATATGGGATAGGCATTCTCGGGATATCCCAAAATACCTTGAGGTGTTGAATTCTATCTCAGTGATGCTAGGGATCATGAAGATTGGAGTTCCTTTCTTGTAAGGAGTAGATTCCTCTAGTTAGAAGGTCAAATCCCTTATGAGCCACTATCATGGAAAAAAACAAATTTCCCCAATCATTTCAAAGGGTCATGAAAGATTTTAAATATGGTATCGGTGGATTGTGAAAATAGAGTGAATCCACGTCCACATGGGTAACTGGAATATGGGTTGAGAAAGTCATAACTCATAATATTGAGTCAATGAATATGCAATTTGGAAAATGTTTTGGGGATGACCCATAACAGCCTGATGTGTTGGGTTCCACCAAGGTGTTACTAGGCCTAACAAGGATCTGTTTTCCTTTCCTGTGAGGACGAGATTCCATTATTTAGTTGTTGAATGCCCTTACGAGTAGATATCACAGTTAAATAGATGTTCCCCTGCCCTTTTCCATGGGCCATGAAATATTTTCTACGACTCAAATTTCTTAATGTTGAAGTGTTAAGTGGAGTGAAGGCTACCCCAAAATTGTTTTCGAACCCTATGGTAGTTTAGTTTTTAATTTTGATTCTCATTACCTATGACATATGTTATTGAGTCACAGGGTGTTGGCCAAAAAAGGTTATGGAAAGAGTGTGGCATCCCTGCTTTGATAAAGGGTGAAAACAATATTATATAAGGTTGAGAATGTTGAATATAATAGAATAATATTGTTATAGGGATCATATATCATGATATAAAATCCACACATCTTGAGGATGATATGGTACAATCGTGTTGGGCATAACCCAAAACACCCTAAGGTGTTGGGGATGACCCAAAACACCGTAAGGTGTTGGGTTCTTCCAAGGTAACATCAAGCCTCCCAAGGGGTGGAAATCCCATTTTTCGTAGTATGAAGCATTTGTTTGATGAAGATAAGTGCATATGCATTCGACATATGTATAAAGGAACATTCAAATAAAGGGTCTCTTGAATATAGGTATCTTTTTTATAAGGACCATGGATGTTTTGTGGTGATCCGAGGTAATCGAATCATGAAGATTGACTTGTGAGAAATATAATATTCAATAAGGGGTTGATCACTGTAAAGGTTGTGTCACCACTTATTAAACATTTTTTTGTAGTGGGGATATGTTACAAATCAATACTCTAACTTTTTCCTTGACCATAGGGTATAGTGAGTGTGGATCCAATTTTACATGGGCCACAAAGTGGTACATATCATCTTTCTATGATTTTCATTAATGCTCAATTTTTTTCATAAACTCTATAAATGATGAGTTCAATAAAAATTTTCTTGACTTTTATCAATCCTCCCTTTGCGAAATTTCAACATGAAAGGTTTTTATATCTATTTCACCCGCAGTTTGCAGTCTTTCAATTTAGACCACCAATGGATAAAGATTAAAGTCTTATTGATTTGACCAATGGTTATGGATTTTATGGTCATGTTGCAAATGAAATAGGAATGAGGTGAATGTTACATAATAGACAAAT
Source organism: Viscum album (assembly GCA_963277665.1). Classification (NCBI taxonomy): domain Eukaryota; kingdom Viridiplantae; phylum Streptophyta; class Magnoliopsida; order Santalales; family Viscaceae; genus Viscum; species Viscum album. The sequence goes on from OY728166.1 coordinate 1,396,213,147, forward strand.
TAGGATTTATTGGATTAAGGGTAATCCAAAATTCTTTTCAGTATGGGATGGAAATAGTGTAAAACATATCTTGATGTTCTGAGGTCGTGAGTAATGATATGGGACAATCATGCTGGTGATGGATCAGAATGTTGTAAGGTGATGAGTTCTGTCATAGTGATGATAGGTATCACAATGATCATAAGTCCCTTTTTCAAGGTAATGATGCAATTGGATAATGGGAAGAATCTCGTATGTAAGATACATAAGAATAAACTCATATACATTAAAAGGGTATACTTAATCAGGGCAACCTTTTCCATGTTCCATGGATGGTTTTTGGTAACTCAAGGTGCTCTAGACATTAAATGGGATTTATGGGATGAGGGGATTAAAAGATGTCAGAGGAACCCCATACATTGTTTGAAAAGAGGTCAATATATTGCAATCTTTTGGTATGGAATGATGATGGGTGATGTCATGCACATTTTAATTTCTTGTAATGGGGACATATTTCTCATGTAGTGTAAATGTCATGCCACTAGAACATTTTCTGTATAGTTTAATCTCATGTGGTAAGAAATATCACTATATAGTTAAAAACCATATATAATTAGCGGTGCATTTTTATCATTTTTTATGTTTTATATGAACAATGGTTTCGGGATCATAGAATCTCTATATATCTTGTGGTGATAGGAATCAAGTCATATGTAGTTCTTTTATAAAACTGCCTTGTATAGGTCTGACTAGTATAAATGGATGGGCCTTCTAATTTTTTCATAATTTTACCCATGAGTTGTTCATTTTGGGTTCCACTACATACAATAAAATATAAGGAATCTAGACACATGTAGTTATTAAATAAAAAATTCTCTAGGTAGGTTTGACCCATACATAGAGGGTTTATTGTTCCCATTCATTATACTAACTAGACCCATGATTGGAGATTCAGTTGTCACTGAATATCTTTTAATTATAAGAATAAATTCCAACATAGTTCTTTAGAAACTATATAGTTTAAAAATATTTATCTAGGACATAGGATCTCTGACATGAAAAGTGAATATTGTTATTGTTCCTAATAATAAAGGTCTGAGAACCAGTACATATATTATCATAATGTTGATCAAGCCACACATTGTTCTAAAATGGAGGTGTGGTGGGAGAATAAAACCAATAACAGTGGTCCTCCCTACCGAGGTCCATAAAAATTCAATATTTTATGTCATGTAATAGACATCAACAATGCTATTTAACATAATTGGGTGGGGAAACATAGTGCAACTTTTAAATTCATACATCCAAGACCATATTAACACTATCATGAACTGATATGGATTAGTAATGAGGGCAATCCATTTCCAAAATTACTAATCTAATTTGATCTATGCATAGTGTGAGAATGGTGTAATGGAAAAGGTTCGTATCACTATACATAGGAAATTAGAGGAAAGAACATTGTAATTTTGTATCAAGTGGTGTTTTTTCAATGATATAGGATCTAGGAATCTCTATATATCTCATGGGAATGAATAAGAAGTGGTATTTAGTTATAGAGAACTACTCAGTTTAGTGTCATGCAGCAAGGGAATCAGTCATCCAGTTTAACGTCGTGTGGAATGGTCGATGGTGAATTGATGTGAAAGAAGATGACTACTATGGCTAGGAAAAATAATGGAGGACTAGTTGTCACTGCGTATTCGGTGATGGATGGAATAAATCCACACAAAGTTTTCTGAAACTCTATAGTTATGTTTCATGTGGATAGGACATCATCCATGCAGTTTAACATCATTTGGTAAAGAAAAGGGTCACCCAAAGTGGAAAGGAGGTTTGACCATAGTAATGTAGTCTTATTCCATGTGACAATGATGAACATGTTATGTATGGACCTAGGATTTTGGGTCTTTGTGTCACTACATATCCTATGATGGTAGGAATAAATCCATTTCTAGTTATTATATGAGGAATTCCCTCTATGGATCTGACTCACATGTAGGGGTTGGATCACTTAATTTCTCTCATGAATTGATCTAGCTTATGTTTGGTGAATAGTTATTATTATGATTTTTCCTTAACCATTTAATGTCATGAGGTTAGGAAGATTTATGTGTAGTTTAATGTCTTGTGGTAAAAAAAATGTTCCACATAATTTAACATCATGTGGTCTAGTCAAGTTAGTGTAGTTTAACATCATGAGACCAGAATGTGTTCTGTACATTTTAACTTCACGTGGTTCAGATAAGTTTTCATTGTTTATCATCATAGAACTATGATTACTTTGTGTAGTTTAATGGCATGTGATCATTACATATTTCATATAGTTTAATATCATGTGTTCATGATGATTTTGTACTATTTCAAATAAATTTACCAAAAAAAAGGTGATATTTTTTATTGAAGTCTTGTGAAATCCAATTTTGTTGAACATCAAGGTATTTTAATGTATGAATCATTTTCTCTTCAATCATCTCTAATACATCCAGCGAATTTTTTTATTTATCTTCATTATAAATTTTTTCATAGATATCTATTCAAAGATAGGGAAACCAGACTTCAATGGGTAACACTACTTTGGTTCTATACACCAATTAATGTATAGTTTATTTTGTAGAAGTGTGTGTGTATGTATGGTCGGCCCATAATGAATAGAGGAGCTAGTTTGGAATATATTTTATGAATTTTTTACCAATATTCTAGAGAATTTTTTATAGAGTCATATGTAAGTCCTATATTTCTCCATTTTCTACTCCATTATAGTGGGATGAGTGGTTAGGCTTAATGTTGTACTCTTAGTAAAATTTCATCAACTTCATAGAATAGATGTTGGTCCTATTTTTTCAATATCATGTAAGGGAATCCAAACCTAGTTATGATATTGGAATTCATGATATTTATTATATTATTTTTCCCAAATTCCTTGTGGGGTATTTACTCAGTACATTTAAAAAATAAGTCTGTATTAGTAAGGATTTACATAAACTTATTAGCTCTCTCTATAGGATATAGCTCCATAAAATCCATTCCCTATATATAAAATTTACAGGAACATTTTTTAGTGTGAAAAAATCCTAGGGATTTATGGATGATGATTTCTTGAATCTATTATGCATGAAATTTCAAGTCTAATTTCACATAGTCCTATATCATTTTTCCATATAGTAACCTAACCTCCTAAATTTTTGGGAGGGCCCGGTCCCAGACTGATGAGTGTTGCATGAGCTGGTATGGAATTATTCCATTATGGTAGGAATAACTACATCTATTATTCATTTGACGATGATTCCATAAAATCACTATTTATAGAAGTATTGTTTATCATTTGGATCATCATGAAGTGTAAAGTTCACTGATCGGTGCCAAATTGTATCCCTTCAAGATTGGTTTGTCAGGAGGATCAAATTTCGAAGATAATAAAGTACGCATCCCATCCATCGTGGGGTGGTTATCTGTTCATCATTATCTTGGATAGTGTGGATCTAATAGATATATTCCATGTCGAACATGGTGACTGATGATACCATCTGTTGGTGCATGATGTGGAATACCACCACATCCAAATCAGTGTTGGCCAAAAGAATGGATTCATTAGGCAGTGCATTGGGATGAGAGTTTTGTGACTAGGGTACATGGTGCAACATGGAGTTAATGGGGAACATGTCCATTAGAATTGTGAAATAGGTAGGGAGTGAGTCCATTTATTCCTTTTTTAATGGAATATCTCTCATTGATTTTCTTTATCACTAGCTCAAAATCCCCTATAATTTTTAGTTAAGATATTTTCAGTTATAGGGCTAGTTAAAATCCAATAATTAGGGTTTGGTATTTTTCCTTGTTGTTTATGCAGCCTTTGGATTGGAGGAAATTTTGATTTTTCTATATAAACAAAAACAATCCCTAATCCAACCCAATTAATCCTCAGGGACTCCATCCTCTTACGGATAAGACATTGGGATATTTCATCAAAATAAATATCCCATATCTGGGGGTGTCATTAGTATTTAAAACCATCTCATTTGTAATTTTAGGGACTACTAGTGTTCTTTTTAGATTAGGATGTTCCATGGGGACATATGGGAGGCCTAGAACTCTAACTACGTATTGTGACATGAACTAAATGTAATAATATTGATGAATAAATACCTAGTGGGATAAAATCAATCATCATGGGGTGCACAAGGATATAATTATCAAATCAATACAAGGAACTTGGTGGAATTAATGGTGATTCACGTAATGCCTCTTCTTTTTCCCAAAAAATATTAGTGTGATGCAGTTCTTCTCAACATTATAATATCAAATCTCAGTACCTGGAATCATTCAGATGGGGTAATAGAGAATATTCTTGTTCCCTAAATCATTTTTATGTTTGAGGGGATCTCCAAGATATATTTCCATGGTGGCCACATATAATATAAATTTATTTTATTCCACCAGTTGCATCAAAACTGGGGGATAAAAAAATTACTACTTGAGAATCTTAAAGGATTCTTGGCAGTCCTCATACCATTAGTATCTGACTCCCATATTCATTAGCTCGGTGAATGGGGGATATTTTCCAGGAAGTTTGGCTATGAAATGGTGAATGTACATGAGTTTCACTTGGACCCCCTTGGTTCTTTGAGAGTTGGAGGGGGTGAAATTTCTAGAATTACACTTGTCTAATCTGGGTTGACCTCAATACCATGATGGAATAAAAAAATCTAAGGAAATTCCCTAATATTACCTTGAAGGTTAATATCAAAGGATACATCTTCAGAATATGTTAGTTCAACTTGTCGATGACTATTTGAATATCAATGATGTGATCACACTATTTTTGGGATATTAAAAATAGTTCATCAACATAAAATTATTCTATTCATCTCAAAATGGAATAAATATATGATTCATGGCATATAGATAAATAAATACATCATTATTTAACCCAAATTTCATGACCTAATAGAAAAAGATCTCTTATGTTTCTATGAAGATAACAGGTTCTTCATCTTTAGGGGCTATATTTATTTGATTTTACCCTAATTATCCATCAATTTAAATGTCTTGGAAGCTATGAGTTTCATCAATCAAGAGTTCTATGATGGAAAAACAGAACTGGATATTATAAAAATTTTGAGTAGGGACTCTAAAATATATGCAGGCCCTAATCTTCCCATTCTTTTTCTTCATTGAGACAGTGTTCGTGAAACATATTGGGTAAGTTAATGCACAAAAAAATTATATTTGGACAATTTTTCAACTTATGAATCTATATAAGTAGCATTAGAGGGGAGCATCCACTTGGAACATACATATAATATCTATGGTCATTGGGTAAGACTATGTAGTACATGGACACATTGGGGTTCAGCCCCTGCATTTCTATGTAATTCCAAGTGAACATATATCAATGTTTCATTAGAAATTAAATATAAATATCTTGTTACCTGAGTGGAATGGATGAGCTAATCCATATAGTCCATGGTATTTCTTCTATTTGCATATTTACATGGTTGATCTCATCAATGGTGGTGGAGATGTCGTCCTAAAATGTGGGATGGATGTTCCTGGGTTCAGCCGCTTTTTCAACCACCTATGAGACCATGAAGGTGTTTTCAGATGTGGTAGAAAATCAAACTGAATATTTTTCAATGTCGTGGTGAAAGAGACCCTAGGAATAGACATTATCATCCCATAATACCATATTCATCATTGAGATATTCTGAAGTTGATTATTTCTATTCTATATTACACTAAGGATAGGAGAGGTTGAAAATATGGGATTAAGTCTACTACCTCAATCAGATTTATGTCTATCCCATAATCATCATCGATCATACTCTAAGGAATCTCAATGGTGGTCCCCAATCCATTGGGGGATGAAACATTAATATCTTCATCCACTATATGTTGTTTTCCCACAATATTATTTAAACAATATTTATATAAAGATCACACATTATGTATGGATTTTATTTTTGGTCATCTTATTGTTACTGTTTTTCAATAGTGATCAATGATATATGAATATCTCATTGTAGGCAATATGATAACGTAGTAAAAAATTTAATGAAACTTGGATGAAGACCTCAAGTATTTATATTCTATGAATCATGTGGATGGTTAAAAAACTTTACGTTTCACAGTGACGCCTTTAGAATTGTTATGTATTTATTTGATTACATTGGATTTCATGGTTGAATAATTATCCTAGAATATATGGTGATCCTCCACTGATTTTTATATCAAAAATATCATAAGTTTTTGTATAGAAATTATGATCTAATCATTATAAAATAAATGGTATAAAATATACTACCAATAATTTTTTGTTTTGATTGGAAAGAAAGATGTTGTTGGAAGATAGGGAAGTTACAATACGTTCTGTGGAATATTTGATGATGCTAAATTTGATCAATCAAATATTAAAAATCATGATATAATGGTTTCATAGTTAAAGGAATCTATTACTTTTAAAATTAATTGATGTTTTCTAGATGATTGGTTTTCAGGAGGATTGCAGTTCATGGGGGAATTTTTTTTATCGGAAGGAGCATTGTTTGCGGCGGGGAGATAGTGATTTGAGGAGACATAAAGGGTTTCCATCTATGTAATTAATCTAACACCCAAAAAGAGAAGAGTTTTTACTATATATTTTTCATTAAGGAGAATGAAATTTTTAGGTAAATTAGGTGGAAGTGTTTTTCAAGGGCACAGTAGCCCACAAAGTAAATGTTACCACATAGCACAGTATGTGGTGAATACTGTTCCACATTGAAAATTTATGTGAATCATATTAGATTCTTAATCCCATTATTAAGATAAATAATGTTTTATTAGAATATATCATCACAACTAAAGGAATTCAGTTATGTTCAGAAGTGTTCTTGGGGAATAAATTCCACAAAAGGGATGAAGACATTCGAAAATGTCAGTATAAAAAAGGTGTTTTGTGGGAAAATATAGCTCAAACAATATAATGGGCCATGGAGGGGAGTTAATTCAAGGAGTTATTGGAGTCTATAGAGTGAATTTAGTTCATAGAGAAATGGGTTTTCCAATAAATCCTTTATAGTTTATAGGGAATCAGATGATCGGGAATAAGAAGTGGTCCATGGAAAAAATGTGGCCCACGATGAAAATAATTTCTATAGAGAAGGGGTGGTACATTGACCATAAATATTATTAAATGTATCAATTTTCCATGAATTATAGGTATATCATGAAAGGTAATCTTGTCCACAAAGTAGGGTCAATTCAAAAAAATTAATGCTCTCTACAAAGAACTTATCCTATGTGGTGCAACTCAGTAAGTAGTGAAAATAAAATAATTCAAGAACATTTGATTCCTGATAAATTTATAATTTTTTATTGATTCATGATGAATAATTATGTGGAAACATTCTTGGGTATAACACCACCATTTTTTTCTCAATGTAAAAAATGTGTGAGTACCTAGTTGATACACATCAGATAGATAAGAGAAAGAAATCATTTATTGTCTATGTGAATAAGAACAAGACATGAACCTAAACTCATATGTACAACAATGAAGAAGAAAGTGGGAAGAATAAGATAGTGTATAATATATATTTTGTCCATAGAAAATATTATGATTCTCTTTTGATCTATTATTCATGGATTTAAATATAACAATGCAATTTTGTGATTATAGTAAGAAGGTGAAGAAGAGATCTCAGTGAAGTTTATTTTACACTGAATGAAATAGTGAGTAAAATAGAATAATTTTTTGTCATCAAATTTAAATCAGTTGAATATATTTTGTGTCATATAATGTTTAGTGTTAATCATTACACAATACATTCATATTATTATGACTGATAGTAGAAGAATATTGTGAAAATTTTAGTTTCTTTCCAATAAGAGGTAAGAAGTGTTACTTGTACGATGTAAAGAAAGTAACAAGTTAATAGAGAAAGATAAATGTAGTAATATTGAATCCAATATTTCTCAATAGTTGGAAGACATTATTGGTGTTATAAACCTTTATTAAGGAGAATACTATCTTCGGAGGTAGTATAAAGATTCATTAAAGTACTGTAAAAAGAACTATCTTGGGAGGAAGTACAATGATCTTGCCAAGTGTTGTAAGAGACGTGCTATTGGATTGTTTTCATAGTGCCACACTATTGTAAGGGTACACAATACTTGTTTCATTCCACATAAAAAGATAATTTTCAAGTCCATTTTGTGGTATTGAATTTTCTCCAAACCATACCATGGACGTAACATCTCTTATTGAGTTGTGAAAATTCTAAGAATATCATGTGATATATTTATCTCTTTCATATAATTGCATGACACAATGAAAGTATAATATTATAATAATGATCCAAATATGTATAATAGGTATCATGATAAAATGTTATAATTGGACTAAAAAGTCCCCAACAGAGAATAAATTCCCCCACTCTTAGTGTTAGGAGTATCCCAAACCGACCATCTCAAATGGTATCAGATCATAGGTTAACCTATATTAAATTCTAAATATGGATGCTATTCACATTTGAAGGATTTATTTTATTTCTTAGGTCAAAAATGTAGTACAGTTATAGTGAAGATTCAGTTACCTTTGAGTAGAAGTATATATTTACCAAGTCTATTTTGAACTGTAAAATGAAATAGAATAAAAAGTTGAAGAAGAAGTCCCTCTTATCTAAAGAAGAGTAAGCATTTTTTTTACATACGTTGTTGAAAATGAAGTGTTGTAAGAAATGGAATGTAATGAACAAGTTTTTCATGTTTCCACCACGAAGATAGATATCCTTTTTATCTCTATTAGTAAGGATGTGTTTTTAGTGCATTAAAAAACATTCCTCATGATTAATATGATAGAACAAGTAGTGATGATTATCAATAAAAAAAATCCTCAAAATAATTAGCTGTTAGATAAAGTGTTATTCTTAATGTTATTTCTGAAGAAATTATATACCTTTTTTGAGGAGTATATAAATGTATACAAGAAAGTATTACCCAACTAGAAGAACAAACTAATGTTCTGTAGAAGGGATTGAAGAAAAGATTATAGAATGTTTAAATCTCTCCAGATAGGTTAGAACCTTTGAAGCTACCAAGAGGAAATTCTATATGTGTTCCTTATACATTATCAAATATGTTGAAAAGAAATCGGTAGTCAAAAAGCTCTAGATGAAAATATCCATTCACATAAATATAAAATTAAGAAGTTCATTCAAGTCAATGGTTTACACTTGGAAGAAATTTCCTAGAAGATCAATGAAATTGAATCTTTATTTCAAGAAAAAATTTGGATACATGAAGAGGAAGATAAAAGATTGAATAAGGATATTGAAGTGATGATTACAATTATTTATGATAAAAAATCCATCCTCAATATAAAGTTTCTATGTTTCTAAGCTCGATTGGAAAATCATTAGAATCCACATATTGAGACTTCATCAAAGAAGGATATGGTTGCTTCTTATACTCAATTTTCATTAGAGTATTCTATTGTTTAAATACCACAAAAATGTGATGAGAAGGTCTTTAAATATATTTATGATATATCTCAATAATATGACAATAAATATGTTCTATCCAAATCATTTTGTACTAATGTACCTCAACATGTTATTATGAACAATCCAGGTTGTAAAACACAATCCAATCATGTATGGATGAAGGAAAAATGTATGAAACCTACCACCATGACTTGGGTGTATAAGAGAAGGAGTATGAAATATATTTAACTATAGAAATAAGAATTTATCATGATGAAAACCTAAAAAAAATTCTATAAAATATATTAAGAAATGTTGATTTATGGGACAATGTTGGTGCTGTAACAAATTTGGGAAATGAGCATTAAAGTGTTGGTACAATCTTCAAAATGTAAATGAACAATGGACTTCCATCTCAAGGGGGAGAAATGTAGATAATAAGAGGAAATATCCACTTTTCCATAAGAATTTGTATGTTGAAAACAAATTTTTAATTCTTGATCACATCAATGATGTATGCATTGGAAGTGGTAATATGGTTTGTATATGCCTGTCCAGAATTGTATACAATGTTAAGGATAAAATAAGATTAAAAAATATGAATTGTTATGGGGAATAATTCTTGGTAATATATAAAAAAAATTGTCAATAGAAATCCTCTAGGAAAGGTAACAATGAAAAATAGTAGGAACAACCTAGATTTTAAATTCAAGAAGTTGAATGGTGGAATATCCAAAGGAACTTCCAAGAGGTATCACAATCAAAAGAACACATGTTGATGATCCAAACATGATACTATAGTTCCTAATGACATGTTAGTTATTTGGCCTGATTATTAGTAATTGATGAGAAAAATGGATGATATAAAAGATAAAAATAATGAAAAATAGGAATACATGATTCCATTTGACGGAGATAAATCTTATGATTGTTTTCCAAGAAAATAAATATCTTGTGATAACGATTCTTTTTTTGAGATATTCATGAGATTTTTTCACATGGAAAAAGGTTGTTTAACCTTACTACCTGTGTAAGAATCAATCCTCAAGAGTAGTAATAATGTACCACAGATGATGTTTGTTAAGAAGAATAATTATCCACATCAATTAGAAGCGGATGTGAAGAGATCCATTTTTCATAAAAATAAATCAGAATAGATGTTTGGATGTAAAATCATGAAGACTGATGAAAATGGAGTGACTTGTTTGAGAAGATCATCTCAACCTTATGGTTCATATTTATGAATAAAAGAGGATCCACATTATTCTTTTTAATATTTGTGTGTTGTATTTTTTTGTATAACAGATTTAATTTATGTTCATGAATGTTCTTAGGGGAGAACTTGAGAAGTAGTGAGTGATGTCGATTATTGATAGTAATGCTGAAGTAGTTACAATCCTTGAACGATTCTTCAATTGATACTCAAATATTAATATGATGAAGGATCATCATTGATGAAGATTAAGATTGTGATGTTCTATTATAGAAATCCCTGATAAAGAATATTGCTTCTTGTTTTGATCTTATCTCTTGTTATTATGAAGAACAATGTTATTAGAAGATCATCCTTAGTGATGTTTTTAAATATTTCCAATATATAATTTCACAAGTTGAATATCCATTTTTTCTTATTTTCTATACTCTAATTTCATAAATCAATACATGATGAGATTCACCATTATAACTATGAGGATATGTGTTTCTCTTGAGGGGGATACAAATGAAGAAGCTTCCAAAAATTTTATTTCAAATAGTATCAAATAAATTTTTTCTAGAAATTTCTTGAAATTCATGTCATTGGAAAAGGAATGTCTCTCTTAATCTCTTAACCTTGGTTATAAAAAATAAAAAACGTTTTAAAAAAGGATATAAATTATAATATTCTTTTACATAATAAGAATAAAAGTTCCCCAAGCTCACTTATCCTACCAATTTTACTTGAATTTTGTTCATCCATTTATTGATGTGAGTTCAAGAGTTTCATGCTGATTATTATTAAAAATATACTTCTCACATTTAGTAACTTTAACATGGAATGAATTTGAATTATCCTTGAAGAAAAGTATATGAGTTCACATTTCATAAGGTATCACGGTTTTTTTGTAATGAATATCAATTTTTTGGAAATCAAATCCTCTTTTTATCTACATCAATCACAACTAAACTAGACATAGAGTGAAATGATGGATAGAATTTTTTTTGAATTATGGACTAATACAATCTTCTCCAAGAACATTGTATTTATTATCAATAAGGGTGGATAAAGTTAAATGAAAGCTTGAAAATTAAATGGAGTGATGAAAATAAAAGGGGAAATAGAAGATAATGATCCACAACTTTACACATTCATTCCGAAATAACTATGAAGTTACTTCTATCAAATACAAAGTGGGAAATTAAAAATCCCACTTTGTGTATATATGGTATTTTTTGTCAACTGATTACCATTGGTTTTCAATGGTGATCAAATAGATAAAAAGATCTCATTATGTTCAATATGGTGAAGTAGTTACAAAGATAATGAAGCTTGTATGAATTCCTAAAATCATGATAATTTATAAAACATTAAATAGTTATGATACATTAGGTTTCATGGTGATTCATGGAAAATTTTTATGGATTTATTTTAATACATTCTGTTTATGTTTGAATAATTCTTATAGAAAAAATGAAGTTTCTTTAGTGATTTTTATTTCACAAATATCATATGTTTTTTGAGAACTTGTGATGAAATACTTATTAATGAAATGGGGTGAAAATATGATTTCAATAATTTTTAGGTTTGATTGGAAAGAAAGATGTTTCTGGAAGATAGGGATGTTACAATACCTTCAATGGAAAATCTGATGATGGTAATAGTAATCGATCAAAGATTAAATATCATGATAGATATGGTTAATGGTGAAAGCAATTGATTTGTTTAGGAAGGAAATGAAATTTGGTAGAAGATGGTGTATGCTTTAATGATGTATCAATTATCATAAATTAGTTCGGTAGGAGTTTTTCTAAAATAGTTTTATAAGGGGGTGTCATTTACTAGTTTTTTTAAACATGTGGGCCTCAAAATTAGGAGTATGGTTTTGGAAAACGAATATTTTCTAAATAGTATATTATATTTCATGGAACGTGAAGTAAATTTCACTAATCCCATTGGAGGTTCGGGAATGGTGATGGAAAATTGGAAAAGGGAGGATTCCTCATAGGAGTGCCATACAGAACATGTAAGGAAATTGTTCATGGGAGGATCATAGTTTTCAAGTGAATTTTTGTTCACAGGAAATAGAATCATTTGTGGCTGAGAGAAATTTATTTGATGACCCATAATTGGTTGTCATCTACATAATTCATTGGCCTCTGAAAAGGATATGTGCTCATGATGGATTATTTCCATGAAGGAGGAGGCAATTCATCAAGATAATATGTAGAAGAAGTTTTTAGGGGTACAGTAGCCCACATAGAAAATGGGACTGCATAACATAGTCTTTGGTGAAGGTTATGCCATGTTGAAAATTTTGGTGAATTATATTAGTAGGATTTTTTTATTTATTTTCTTATATTAAGGATCATAATACCATCCATATATATAGAAAATTTTATTAGAAGAGATCATCACTTGAGAATGAATTCAAATATGTCTAGAAGAGTTGTTAGGGAAGTAATTACAAGGAAGGTAATACGACATTTTGTGATGTTAGTACACAAAAAGAGTTTTTCAAGGCATTGTATCTCACAAAAGATAAAGGAAAATGGATGGGATTTAGTCAACGGAGTGAGGGGAGTTTGTAGTAAGAAGAATGTTGACAGAGGGAGGAGGTTGTCTATGAATCATCTATAATTCGTGGGGAATTATAATCCATGAAACAGAAGTAGATTACCGAAGAAAAGGAGACTTATGAAGAAAATGTCATCTGTTGAGCAAGGGTGGTCCTAGAATCATCGAAATTTTGCAGATCATAAGTTGTCCATGAAGAAGAGGTAGTCTATTGAAGGTAATGATACCTATAATGCAAATGTAGTTTTCATAAGGTAAGGATATCCACAAATCACTTGCACCATATGGTGAAACTCAATATGTTATGAAAACAATATGATATAAGGACAGTGGATACATATTAAACTCATAGTTTTTTAGTGATTCTAGAGGAATGATTATGTGAACCAGTGCTTTGGTATAGTACCTAAACTATGTTTCAAAAAGAAAAATTGTGTGAGGAACAGGTTGATACACAATGGGTCAATAAGATAAAGCACACATAGTTTTTTAATGTCAAGAATAACCACACATGCAGCTAAACTCATATATGTAACAAAGAAGAAGAAAGTGTGAAGAAAAATCTAGTGCCAATCTATATTCACTTATTCAAGAAATACTAAATGTCATTAACCTAATATGATCTGATCTATATTGATTTAATAAGAAAAAAATTGTGATTCAAGCATGAATATGAAGACTATATCTTAGTGTAAATGGTTTTGCAATGAATTCTATAGTTAGAATAAGAGAAGAAGATTTAGTGAGCAAATTGATATTAGTTGAATATAATTTTTGTCGGAGAAATTAAGCATTCATTCGTCCACAAAAAATTTATATTATTATGACTAATATAAGAAGAATATTTTATAGCTTTTAGTGGGATTTTAGAAAGTGTTAAGAAGAGTTAATTGAATAGTGTGAACAAAGTAACAAATGAAGAGTATAGTTTAAAAAAATTTCTGTGTAATTAAATAGGTCACAATATGTGTAAGATATTATTGGTGTTACAAACCTTTAACAAAGCAAACACTATCATGGGAGGTAATATAATGATCTATCCAAGTTCTATAAATTGGACTATTTTGGGAGGCAGTATAAAGATCCAAACAAGTTCTATAAAATACATTTTATTTCATTGTTTTCATAGTACCCCTAGAGTGTAAGGATATATCATTGTCATTGTATTCCACATTAAAGGATTATTTTCTAGTGTATTGTATGGTATTAAATTGTTTCCAAATAATACTATGGACGTAACCGATCATTTTGAGTAGTGAACCATGTAAAAATGTCATGTTCAATCCTTATTGGTTGCATATACTTTAATATGATAGGGAAAATATAATAATAGAATCAAGATTATAAGAGGTTTATGAAGTAAATGGATAAAAAATTACTATTGGATTAAAAATAAATCAACGCTGACCCCCCCCCCCCCCCCTCAGTGTTAGTCATATCCCAAACTAGTCCTCTAATCATCATATGTGGTAGCACAAGAATCAAAGGTAGGATTTAAAAAATATAGTATGTCGTCCATCCCATTGATTGTTTATTTTAAGCATTAATGAAATTTTCAAGGTACCACCACATGGATATGAATACAAGGCCATCCAAGCTAGAAATTAATTGTTATGTCCTATTGGATAACAATGATCTCATCTTTATATGTGAGTTCCTAAAACTATGCTTTGAGATTGATCTTGCTGATGATACTTTTACCACTCTTATCATACCCTTGAATGGTTAGATTTTTGGGAGAAAATTCCCCTTCGCTATATCCCAAACATCAGAGGGTATTAATTAGGATAATTTTTATCTTGTAAATATTTTCAATCATATCTATTTGGATGTAGACATTATTGAATTTTCTTGAAAAATATTGGGGTATAACGTGTCCTTGGATGACCTACTCTGGGTCATATTATGTGAACGAGATGGTGGAAAATAATTCTAATGGAATAGTTTTCATTCATTAAAACTCAGCTACAAAAACATAAGTCTCAAACTTGTGTGGGAAATGGGGGGCTTTGATGAGTGCCTCAATGAGTTATTTTGAAATATGGAGTGAATCTAGGATTTAGAGGTTGTCTTAGATAGCCTCTATCTATTTAATAATGTCATACTATTGTGCCAGAAGTTGGCATGTCCCAAGGAGGGGTTTCTCTTTATTATACGGATCAAGAGATTGGTAATTTCATATATACTAGTCTATTTCTTGTGAAGAGGCCAATAGGGAATCTATTTTAAGTGGAATATGTTGTGTCGTCCTTCTCCATTTTCTGGGATAGTCAAAAAAATTCACCCCCACTAGTTATTCATGTCAAATGAATAGGCATGGATGTCCAAAAGAGGTTTTTGGGACACCTCTATTTCTATGTTGGGCTTAATGGGGTGATTTACCATGGTCTTCAACTACAAATATTTCATTTGTTGGTATGTGACCATGATATTGTGTCTGGCCATGTATGTGTTTCCCTCTATATACTCATCTCTTAAACCTTCAGCCTCTAGCTCCACAGTCAGTTATAGGGAACTCATACTTAGAGGAATAATCATCATCATATATGGGGTCTTCCTAATGTATCACATTAATATACCAAAATATGATCACTTGGCTTGATGATGATTTCATTTTATGTGGTGGTTCCCATTTTTGATATGTTGTTGGAAAAAACTATAAGAGTCGGGTATTATATTTGCGATGGATATGAATCTTCCTACTCAATCTATTAATATGTATGATGGTGGCATTCACCTCTAGGAGGCATATTTTATGCCACCTCCCAATGAGAAGGTACCATTATGGGTTTGTAAAACCGCACTCTTATGGTGGAATGAGATTAGTCAACTATTTTTTGAGTGATCCAATTTCCAAACATTTTTCCATGCTTTAAGGGAACTTTTTTTCCAATATCCATCTTTTTATGATATGGATGTGGTTACATAAGTCACCTACACTGGGGGTTTTCCAACATCACCTTTCCATAAACAACCATGTTTTTGGAGGATCTGTTTTATGATGAAGCAATCCTGGATGTTTTTACCCAACCTCCAATGTAAATAGAAGTAGTCAAGATGATCTTTGAGGTTGACTTAATTGGGTTTCTTGGGCTGTGGAGGCTTGAGTATGTTGTTTTACATGTCCTCGATGAATTAACCATGCACTTTTTCATTTCTAAATAAGTATGATTTATTAATCCATTACTCAAATCTCATGTGACCTTGATCAATTTTTGGTTCTAGTCGAGGGTTATTTTTCTATATCTTTCCTTGAATGGTATGCACTTGGAGATTTTTGCCCTACATAGGTTCTTGGACAAGAACTAATACTAGTTCGAGGGTAGTATTGGATGTTTCTACATTACCTTGTTATTTCCCTTAATCTAAATTAATGTGATGGTATTTATCTCAAGTATGTTGAATAGAATGTTCTAGAAAATATTCCATTTTTGAAAATTCATGGCACCTTCATGGATACTTCATTGGGATTAGAGGTGTCTGTCGGTCATCCAATATATTTTATATAAAAAGTTCCAAAAATTTCTCTTGTAAGATAGGGATGTTGTGTGAATAGATTAGAACCTTAAATCTAGAGGTGAAGTCAATCACCCTCATATTTTTTAATTATTTGGAGTTTTTCAAGTAATAAATTGTCATTTCTAATATTGTAAATATGAACTGGTAAAGGAATTTATAATGAATGTCTTAACATCTTCCAAAAGGTTGATAAGGATTTATTTCCTATGTTGTTTGGTTGGAAAGTTTCATCCACCAATTTGGGAAATCGCTTCTTCTAATTATGAACATATGTATGTCTCCCTTACATAGATTCTTTTTGATCACCCAAGGACATGATGACATTGACTAATTCTAGGGGTACTATTGGTTCTGATGACTCATATCTATAGTGATTGGGAGAGGCCTGATGAGGTGGATTTATTTTGATATCTTGAAGAAAATTGATCTATGATAAGACTGATTGATCACCTTGAAGAAGGAGGGGTTGTCACTATAATGGAAGGATGTCATGATCAACATCATATTACCTATAAATGTACATTTCATTCCTAGCTTCAGATTCAGTATGGTGCCTAGATGTTTCTATTTCATGCAGATGGGGTCGTTCTTACTATATGGGATGAGGTACATCAATCTTTTCATGAATGCAACACCCAGTGGGAATGCATCTCCTAATTATATCCTCATTTAGTTGTCTATGATTTTGAATCTTATTCACATATTATGTCAACATCTCTTCTATAGAATACATTTTAGGTCATCTAGATTATTGTGATATGTCTACTTCATTCCAATTATCCTTGGAAGGGTTCCGCTATATTGGTGGCAGCTCAATAATTGTAAGTTCTGTGTTTTGAATCCTCCTCCAATTCGACGTATGTGTAGCCTCAGATATGGAATCCAGATCATCCTCATCACGAGGTACATATTCCATATTTCATCCCACTACATTTGTGTCCTGGTCTACATTTTCTGTTTTGTTGATGGTAATGACATTTATAGTGGTATATTAGGAAATGATGGTTATCCCATTACTCTCAACACAATAGGATGATTCTTCAATGCCTCCGTCGGGGTCGTTTTTTCAACCCTTTTCCATATGGGGAATTTTTGGCTTATGATCCCTATAGTGTTTTATTATATTCATTGTACTTTTCTCCAATATCAACCTATGAGTAGTGAACTTGGGGGAGTTTTCAGTCATGATTTCTAAATAAGGAACATATAGAAGAGGCTTGTCTTATATTGGCAGAAGCAGATGGGATAACATCCTTCGAAATTTACCTCCCACTATAGAGAGTACCGATACCATATGTGGTAATTATGTTGATGAAAATTTACCCATCCATATGAAATGGGTACTACTCGAGGCTACAATTTTCATTTTTTCATCCTATGTTTTGGGATTTATTGATTAAAATTGAGGAATTGACGAATCCATGGATGGAATTTGAGATAGATATTCCCACATCCCTGTGGCTTGGGGTTGATCTGGAACTTCCATTGATTTCCACATGACCCAATTGGGGGTGATGAACCTTGTCATGGTGATTGAGATAAAAATTTCCCTTACCTAGTGGGATAGAGTTTGTTTATGACCTCTACATATATGTCATGAATCCTCTTAGGAACTGATGATTGAATGGGTGAATTTGGTGGTAGATATTCCCCTATCCTGGTGGGATAGGTTCCCTCCTAGATGGATATTATGGCACCTACTACTATGACCTGTTTTTTTCAAGTAGTTGTGGTAATGTATGGGTTTAGTGTAATGGAAACCAATTATGTGAGTCATTTCCTACTAGAGGTTGATAAGTTGACGGCAACTTCATCTTCTAAGTCTGATTTTTTTTTAATGTTTCTTCGATTGGACTAGTTCCATGATATGTGGGAAGCCCTCTCCCAATATTCATGATTCTTATAATCATTTAAATATTGGAATTATGTTTTAGTGAATAACATTCTTGTGTGTTACCAGGTCCACTGATTTCATTAGAGGCTATAAAACTTACAGGATGTCATATCTAGGGGATTCTTTTATTCTAGAGACATAGTGAAGGGTAACACTCCATAATTATACCATCCTTGGATATATGTGTCTAACGATGCTCTAGAAATCATTCAATAGATGTTTTTCACAATATGGATACAAAAACTATGTTGGTATTTTTGATGATCCTCCATTCCTTGTTTTTGGGCTATAGAAATCGTTTCCATATCTAGCCGACAATAGAGTGTATTGATGATCTAAAATTGATACTCATATCCTATATATAAGATATTCTTATCCATCAATGATTGATGCTTTTCCCATATGTTTTGATGTAGGTAAGGTATGAACTCCTTTTCTAGCTCATCTTGGATCTCATAATAAGAAGTAGAGAGGGTCCAAAACATAATTGGGAGGTTTTTTCTAACTGAATCTCTACATATATCAATGTTGCCTTCTTCTTAATCTAGCATACACACCTCCACATGGATAGAAAAAAAAAATGCTTCTGTAAGTCACTTTTTGACCATGTGGATGGGTTTTTGGATGTTGATGGGGGGAATATATATTGTTCACACTAGTGTATTGGGTACCTCTATATATAAAGGTATCTATATTTTGAGCACCTATCTATAAAATGATTGCTGGGGAATAGGGTGGTTTCTTTGTCTATGATTGATATAATCATGGGGAAGTTAACAATAGAGGATATTTGGGGTAGTGTCCCCATGATCCATATCCACACATGCATGAGGAGGACCATCGTGGTAGAGATCACCTTATGCTTTGGTTGAAGAGTCGATAGACCCTTGGGGCATTGAGAGTGTGTCTTCAACATCCTCAAGGATGCTAACATTGTGAATATTAGATATATGAGACTCATTCTAATACACAGATGAAATATGATGTTCTGAATTTTTTGGGTTCTGTAGGGATTTTTTTCATCTATATAATGGTTGTTGGTATATATTCCTTATCCAAATAAATTTTTTTTTGTTATTTTATAAAAATAATTTTATGGATAGGTGGGAACTTCACATTCAAACAATTAAACAAAAAATACAAACATATCCTAAAATTGAAATTTGAAATAGTAATCAACCCACACCATGTTTGAAATTCAAAAATTCGCACCTCTGGCCAATCTTCACTAAACCACCTCAAGTAACAAAATTTAGAGTGGTGATCTAACTCAAGCCATCCCATGATAGAAAAATTCACCTTTATCATCTCCATTGCTGATGATAACCCACCAACAATTGTCCCACTAAAGCATCAAACAATAATCACTGAAGAGATCATAAACCTTGAAATCATCATGTCGCCGTCAAATCAAACATAAATCCTTAACCATAACCTTCCTTCAGAATCAATACCATATGATAAAAACATATTTCAAAAAATGAAACAAAATAGAGTCTTCAACATGGTCTCTACATCCTTCATAGACCTCATTTCATCATCATCATTTCCAAAAAACAAATCATCAATTTCAATGTCGTATGAGACCAAAGATTAAAACATAACAAAATGAAACTGAAAGACATACCATAGAAAAATATAGCCGAACAAGACCACTAAAATTGAAGAGAAAACTAAATGATGACTAGAAGATGTCTCCAGAATGAAACACCAAAGATGACGAAGAAGGAAATAAACCAAACAGATAGGAAAATTTTACATCATCAAGAAAAATCACTGAGACCACCAATATACCCACTCAAACACAATCCCATTTTGTCCTAAAACAATCATTGAGACATACCAAAATGGAGTTAAGACCAATGGGTTTGAAAAAATGGAAGCAGATAAGAAGAAAAAATAAATAAACTACCACCGCAGACCTAATACATTTGAAACACCCATACATTCACCCTAAATAGAGGTCTGATGCATAGGGTAAGGCAAGAATATGGGTGGTGTGGGGTTAATGTTATCCCACCTACAAATAAAACTATGAAAAGTATGAATCGTATAACACAAAAGGGAAAAAATACAAAGTGAAACTATTGAAGGAGAAAATTCACCACCAAAAGGAACAACAATGAATGATGTGCCACATGGTAATAGGACCAAAGAGAAATATACCATAGTTGAGCCACACTGTCAGAGCACGGAGAATTCTAGAGGATTCTAAAAGAGGGAATAAATGATGGAAAATAAGAAGAATTGTGTTTTAGGGCAGTGTCGATCCCGCGACTATGGATTTCAAGAGGAAACCCTAGGCGGAGCGGAGTGTAAGAGGGGGGATCTAGGATATATAGGATATATCCTCCACTATCCCAGATTATATTGATAATTTTCTGGTGATGTGGGAGTATGAGCCTAATAATGAGATGCTTATATAGTAGGCTAATGAGATTCTTTATTATTGGTAGGAATATGAGTCTGTCTATGGGTGGTTGCTAGAATATACTAGTAAACACTAGATTAAGTGAGGATATGATCCCTATTTATAAATTAATTCTCCATTGTAATATTATAATGGATATCTATATTGTGATAAGGGATATGAGTGTCCACATATATCTCCTCTAATGTATTATAGTGTAGTTATTGATTTATGGTATTATAGATATGAGGATCGCTTACTTGAGCTACTAGAATATTCCAAGTTGCTTCACTAATAGTAATATGATCATGTCTAGAGGAATGTTCCACTATCACTAGGTGATCCTTAGTCTTGATAAATATATGTGGATGATCAAAAGCCTTTGGAGTATGTCTATGGTATTTCTCAATAGATATATTAGTCTTTCCTGTGTGAAGTATCTCTCTCACATTGTGAGCCAGAGTCAGAAACTGGATATGAGCTTGATCATAGGCCATTGGAGTATATTGTTAGTCCTTTTTTGATTGGAATGTGTTTCTTTTATAGGTAATGCACCACTCTCACTTAGATAGCCATGGTTGGAATGGTAATATGATCTTGGTCTGTTGCATCATCTTTTACCATAATATTCCAATAATCATCCTGGATGGGAGTAAGAATGTATTCATGATCTGATGAAACCACTTGTTCGTACTGATAAATGTGTTGTATTACCCAGACTACAGGGATAGTAATATGCACCTATTGTGATATATATACCACTGGTAGAATATTTTGGTGGAGTTCATCCACTATTTCTAATATTTTGTGTCATTTTATAATATTTTTATTCAGAATGTATGTTGAAACATTTTCTATCTGCACTATATACTAGAATATATCTTTTGTTGAAGTAGGGATATGAGCTCAATTATGTCTTCTTTATTTCATAGGAATATGCCAATTGTATTCATGTTTTTGTTTAGGTATATAAACCTCCCACATGATTTCTATAGGAATATTTTCATAGAAATGCTCTGAGTGAGCAGGGATATGGGCATCATCACATGCTACAAACGGAAAATGTTGTTGGGATTCATCCGTGGCTGTAGAGATATGATCCCACTTCATATTTTCTAGGTATTTCTAATTTCAATGTGACTTCATTGGTGCCCATCTATGGGTGTCAATGGTGGAAATGTGTCAGGTGGTGACCTTATCATGTGACTGAAGGGAACTTGTGGGATAACACTAGATATGGTGACTGATAAGATCCCTAATCGATGACTCTGAAACTAGAAGGGATCCATAAATAAATCCTTCATCCACCTCCAACAGATATTGAAGGTGGTGATTTTTTTTCTCTGGTGATATGATTTTGGAGTGTCTACTGGTTGAAGTGTGTGCCACTAGATATTCTTCATCTTTCATTAGATTATGTAGACTCATCGATTTTAGTGTTTGGACACCCTTGCATCCATCCTTAGGGGTTGGTATAGTACCATGATAATTGTTTTCATAGACCATTATATTTTCTACATGATGTTCATGGTTTCTTGTGGGTGAGGTCGTTTTTTCCCACATGGATTGAAAATGTAGCTGATTTTGGAAAATGGTTACTGGATTAAGACATGATCTCAGGGAGAGTGTTATTTTGAGAGTAGTATACGTATTCAAGAAAACAAAAAGGAACAAGTTCATTGATCAGTTCATTATTGCATACATGAAACGAGATCAATCATATTTTCACAGGTAAAATAGATGTCAACTCTTATTCGTGATCTATCCATTCTTCTCCAGTTCACTTGTCACATTGAGGATGGGCTTATTTCATGAGAATCACTATAAAATTTTATCAAAATATTATTTTATTATTTTAGATATTTACATTTCTTTCACCATTTTTGTGTTGTGGGAAACATCACCCACATGGTATGAAAAAAATGATCTAATGAGAAATGGACAATATATCATTTTTTACCTATAAAGGATATGTCGTGGTTATGTGATTTCATGTTGGGTTCAACATTTATGTATCATGGGAAGGTGGTTTTTGGTGAAATGATAATGGTTGGTTGTGAGGTTTGATAACTGTGAGTTTAAATTCATCATGTAGGGTTCACTATTTTCTATCTTTCATAGACACCCCTAAAGGCTCAAATATCTATAACTGATTAAATTCCAACTTTCCCATTGAAGGTGGTTAATTGTGGTTTTCAACCCAATGGTTATTTGAAACACACATTGGTCAAGATGATGGGAGTTCAATCCCATTATTCCCTTTTAGGGGGAATTATTTCTTACATCAGATATCTCTTACTTATTGAAGATATGTTTGTGAGTATCTACCTAATTTTGATACATGATTGGTTACCCTATGTAATTGATCGATGATTGAACCCTTCTAGGTTTGTAAATGATCAAAGGTCGAACCCTTCAAGGTGTAGAGTGGTGTCGATTATTGAGTTCATCTATATATATCTATGGATATTTATCCATTTCTTGTTAATGGGTAGATACTAGTATTTGGAATCCATGCCACTACATACTCTAAAGTTTACTTCCATCCATGGAGGTGATTAACATGTAAACGATGGGATTGAACCTCTATGAGGTGTCCTACGTGTTCTGTTTATTGCAGGGATCAAGAGCCACATAGTTCATTTAACCCATTTAATTTACAATCATGAAAAGAAAATATATATGTGGGAACTTAGGGGATGGGTATTGAGCTCGAGCCTCGGTGAGGTAACCTTCCTATCCAGGTTATGGTTCGCATCAAAGTCATCATAGTTCAATCATTCCATTGGGACCTTCCCTAAGGTAGATTCCCTTATACTGGGATAGTCCTATAATTCCAATACACTAGGATAATACTATATGTTTTCTCTATACGGATAGATTCATAATGTAAATTATATGATCCTTTCAAATCCATAAGCTGACATGTGCTATGCTCGGTGTATGAAACAAGGGATAGCAAGTCATCAGTCTCATTGCATATGGATGAAAGACCTAGGTGCTTGGGAGGCCAATGAGATGTATAATATGGATCTATATCTTTAATAAATAAGCCTATGTATCATAGTTATATAATGAATAGAAGTTTTCATTGTTTAGTTTCTTTATAAATCTTCTTGTGGATAAGGAAGAACAAAAAGCCCATGCAGTAGATTGGGACCCGATGGTTGGAATGTCGATGAAATTGAGGAGAATACACTGAGGAATATTCTTGTTTGATTTCAGGACATGGGAATGAATCCTACATATCATGGGTATTCTAGTAATTATATTTATCGTAGTTCAGTTTGGGGTATACCCAAATATATTCACTAGATAAATTCATCAAGTCCCAAGATGTTTTCTTAACACGACTAGATTGTCAACCTGGCATGTTTTTATTACCTTCTTGACATATATGGGGTATTTTTATGACATGTTTAATGATGTTTAGACATGTCATGGTTTCCAAGAAAAACATATCTTGAACAAATCACATGATCAAGATGACATTTCTAAAGGATATCTCATAATCTATACAACATGTCTATAAACAATTTCATTATTGATGATAGATTTTCAAGAGGGTGTCACATGATCTAAGATAATTTGTATAGAGGATATCATGAGTCGTGGATGGATCACTAGAGGGAGTCACATGATCCAATATTAATTGGAAATAGGATTTTGAAATATCTAGCTGGCATGTGTGGTGGGAATCAATTGCTCCAAGATAACTTGTGTAGATGTCATCGTGAGTCCAGGAAGTCATGTATTGGTTATACCATAAGACCTTTCTTACATGCACTAGTGCTACCATATATCATGGAGGACATGTCTAGAGGATACACAATATTGGGTTGGCAATCTTGGACGACTTTTCAATACTTGGGTGGCATGAATGGATTATGTCACCTAACTTGTATGACAGGTACAAGGTACATTGAGTGATTAAAATGGCATGTCAAGGGAGTGTATCCGGATTTGAGTGACATGTCTTTGTGTTGTATCATGATTTGGAGGGGTCATGTGAATTACATAAGGAATAGAATAACCATCTTCTCATAATTCTCCCATATTTTTTAAATATTTATTCCATGCTTTATTGTATAGTTTTCTTATGTTTTTACCATTGTTTTTATTGGGATTTATTGTGACCCAGTTGACATTAAGGGGCTCTTCCAAAAAATCTTAATAAAAAATAAAATTACATCACTTGATCTGTATATTGATCACATGAATCACGTACTCATTTCATATAATCCCTTTCGTAATTCCTGAAATTATACCTAAAAAGGCATTTTGATTGCATCATTGGGCACTCTAAGAATTCATTTATTGTGCTCCTCTGTAGAATTCAACCATGGTGTGCATCCTCCTTCTGTGTTTCTTATGATAAAGGGGGTGGGGATATATAGGTATATCTCCCCTTCTGATATGACAAATTTCATGACACTTATATCTTGTATATGACCTATGGTCAATGGAGGGATTTTGGCTTCATTACATTCACATGATCCAGTCACATGTCATCCACGACATCATCATTTCATCGCATGATAAACAACAACCTCAATACCATCATATCATAGCAAAATTTATTGGACCCTACATTATCAATGGGGTGATTCCAAACCATTTTGATGTTGCAAAAAAATAACCATGTTAGGCCAACATGTGTAGAATTATTTGTGAGATCAAAATGCCCGTGAAAATGATTTCTTGGGATCAGGGATGACTTGTTTATGGATATTAAAGAGACTGATGTGGATCATTAATGGATCCTTAATGATTTTGAGATAAAATACCTAAAGGCCTTCATGGAATCATCATGTCTTTTTTAGGGGGTCTTTGGTGATCAATGTTCATTTCCATTGACATATGACCCATTTCTCATGATAACCTATGTATTCTCTTCATGAGAACCTTTGGTATTTTCCCTTTTTATCTATTTCTTTATTTTACAAGGACTGAAGATCTTGTTAATTTGTAAAAATTTTGTCGAAGAGAATCACTATCTGTTCCTATTATGTGTATCTTGACCAATAATGGATCCTCTACTGATGTGTGAAAATTTTCATTGACACCCCCTGTTCATGTCTATAGAGTCATAAGGGAAAAACATAATAATATTAATGTGTCTATGACCCTTTTCATGATGAATGTGGCATGTCAAAAACATATTCTGTGACAAGGTAGAAATGCTTCTATAGGATTCCTGAGGTCTTGAAAACCAAATAAGCACATTTCATGATTATCAACAACCACATAAGTTCTCTATATTTTAAATACTATCATTCCTTTTTTAAGAGGGTTTTAGTTGATTTTTAAAAACATATCGGTTAAAAAGTCATATGAGAAAAAGTGTATGTCTTTTAGCCATCCCACGGTCTACAGTGACTGTTTGTGTGCCTTCATAAGAATAGTGAGGATTATGAAAGGGGCTTCACATTGTCAAAATATGATCGCATGTTGTGTTTGATTCATTCACATAACCTACTATGGTTCATGTGATCTTGTTTCCATTTGAGGTTTATTTGATCTGTGTGAGTTTAGACACAATCACTTCCTTTGTTTTACAGTGAAAATAATGCCCATTTGTTGTTTATTTCTTCCCTTGTAGATTTTTTATGTTTATTTTGTGGGAATCAACATGTATACTAAATATAGACTCTCGGGTACCTAACCCTATACCATAAGAAAAACTATATTCCATATTATAATATTAATTATATAAAGAATTAGGAAACCTAGATAAAAATTTCTAACTCTCCAACTCATTCCATCTATTATAAACACCGCCATATACTTATAAAACACAAAAAAATTGAAATTAAGGTTCAATGAAATATGTTTCTATAGAACAGTTTATTCCAAAAAAAATCTATTCTAATGAACTAAAATAAATCCCATGAAATGGTGAAACAAACCCATATATAGAATTCGGTTCCATGTGTATTGATAGTTATTCTTAGGTAATGATATATACTCTTAAAGATCTAATCATTAAATGGTAATTGGGGGATGACATGATTAAACTAGTTTCAATTCATCCCTTATAGTTGATAGAAATTTTTGATGCTTTATAGGTGGTATAAAAATAGTGTAAAATTTAATATAGTTTTTTGGAATTTTTTTAATACTATTTCATTTTGATTGAACTTAAATCATACTTCAATGGATATTCATGATCATTTAATAGATTTGTTATTTTTTATACTTGTTTTTGTTACCACCATTCTCTTAAGTGTCTACTGTAGGTTTCCAGCATAGTAAAATTGTTAAATATGTCATATCCAACTTTTCTTTTTTCATGATTAATTATTAATCTATGATTTACACAATGACGAATGTCGTGATCAATATAATTGAATCAATGAATAAAGAAAATAGATAAAATCCATAATTAATGTGCATGATCCTTATATATTGTTTATAATTAATTTATACAATAAAATAATTACCTAATGAAAAAATATTTCTTCAATGATGGATATGACAATGTATATATGTCATATAGTGGTTTAATTTAAGAAATAAGGAATAGATTACCTCTAGAAATAATCCACATGTGTAAAAACTTCTCCCAAGATAGTCATATGAATCTTCAGGTCCTAGCATGTTATATCCTATCACTTGCATCATTTTCCTTTGAACACCATAAGAATTGCTTCCAAATATTTATTTTTGATCTCTCTAGACTCGATAGTGGAAGTTTGAGGATGATATACCTCTATTATTGGGGGTGTTATAGAAGAGGGATATCTCTAGGAAGTGATATGATTCTATCGAGATCTCGTTAATCACATTACAAAATGTCACAGCTCTTGATAAAATAATATAATTAGGTTTATATACTGATAGGGTTATAAAATAATACTTTCACATGCATCCATTATTATTTCCCTAACCCCTAAAAACCCATAACTATTATATTATTAATATTAATAATATTATTATTATTTATTGACATGTTTTAAATTAAAAAATTCAATTAAATATTATTTATTTAAATAGTATTTAATATATATTATTTCTCAAATGACTATTAAAATTGGACCTCCATTCTACCACAATATTTATTAGGCATTGAATAATTATTATTTTTTAATAAATAAATATCACTGCATTATTATTTAATAGATAAACAACTTTTCTATTCAATAAATAGAAAATAAATATTTCTTAAATATTCTACAGACATAGTTTTTTCTTGAATAACTAGTGATGGAATATATGTGATCATACAAATACGAATAATTATTAAGCCATGTGTGGGAATAAAATTTATTCAACTTGTTAGATAATAAATAATAATATATTATTTTACAAAGATTCTAGATACACATAGTATGTAACCCTCTAGTCCTCTTTATTAGTGTCATTAGATTAGTTAGCCTAAATTATAAGGTTAGAATCATACAACACAATAAGAAATAGATAGATAGAGTAAATTCCACAATGTAAAAATACCGCATATGGTATATTTCTTTTAATATAACCCCTTAATCATGACATCTTTGATCGAGAATGTTGTATGATGGTTCCATCAACCTATGTGTTCAATGTCTCTTTCTTTAACTTAAAATAAATGAAGCTTTCCAATAGAGTACCATGTCCATTGATATATTTAGTCTATATAATTTCCATCAACGATCTTGAGATAAAAACTTATGTTAAAGAACATAAGATACAATTCCATTATCATATTATTAATTAATTAGATATTACTCATGATGCACCCAACTTATCCAGCCTCACAGTGAACATATGTTATCACATTTTTCATTGATACATCAAATTATGAGACTTATAATACACATTAATAATAATTATAATGTGTAAGGATAAACACACACATATGTAGATACGAAAATTGTTAGTCCCACTTGGCTAAATACCCTAAGAGGGGGGGTGAATCAAGGCATGGAAGATTAAAATTATTGCCTCTTCATATCTTCATTTGTTGTTAAACAAGTCACTCTTTTCACATTATCCCATAGTAATGTTTGAATAGAAATTAAATCATGTGTGGGTCAAAAAGATATTGTTTTTCTCGCCCTTACTCGACCATGTCTAAGGAGCATACAATGGAAATGTGCCAACGTACCAAATCCGCTGAGGCTCACTGATAATGTAAAATGTTTGGTATATATCTTGTATATGACTAAGTGAACATCCTTTTCATGTTTTAGGGTTATCTCAATGATTTCCCAAGGTTCACACTCTATAGCCCTTTCTCTAGATCAATGTCTGTGGAAAGGTTCACTATCTTCCTCTTCCTTTGCTCACTACTCTTAGAAGGGATTCGTTCACATTTTGTGGACATGTAGGTCACTAAATTTTTATTAATTAACACATAATAAATATTAGGTATATTATCTTTTTATGTTACACATTCATCCTACTGATTAATACCACTTCACTACAGTTCACTGGGAAATCCATTTTAAATCACTTTCGTGATGCTCGCTACCTTTGTGAAGATCCTTCTTTCACAAATCACTAATATCCTTTTCGAAGATCCTTTATTTTTTGAATCTCAAATAGACTTCATGAAGCACAAAAAATTTTTTTCCTTTTTATATACTTTTCAAAATCCTTTACTTTTGGGTTGCTAAAAACATTTCATGGGCTATTATATCATTCTCAAGCTTTTTAACTTGAAACGTGTTCACGAACAACCTTCATGAATCCATATCCTTACGATATTCATTAAGTATTTAAAGTTATCTAAAGGTGGTATAGCTCTATTTATAAGAATTTACATTGATTCCAAATGATTCCATACATTTCATCACAATTTTTCGATGCTCCCTTATTTCCATCGTAATTCTCTCTTATTCATTATGCTCCTAGAAAATGCATTGTTCGTTATGCTCGATGTAATTTAGGATCTCACCATCACAATCTTTCATACCCTTACCAATCACCCTTCGTGAAGCTCAATCTTCTTGAATCTCATCCCATATCCATATTTTAATATGCCCTTCAATGAAATCTAGTTTTCACAGTGCTACCCGAACTCCAAAATTTAGACCCCAAAAATTTGGAAAGCACTCGGAAATGACACTGCCTTGTGTACACAATTTCCTTTACCTATTCTAGGGAATACATTAATTTTTCATTGATATTTTTTAGCATGTCATGTTAAAAAATACTTTTCACTCCACAATATACCTTGTAAACTAGATTTTTCAACAAACAAAATTAACCTAAAAAAATTCAATGTTACCTGGAGGGATGTTTTCCCAACAAACATCCAATGACACATATATATTTGGATTTCCTAATGTTGGGTCTCATTTTATTAATATCTTATACTAAATATTAACTATGTTAAACACCATAAAAAGATTCCTCCAAGTCCTATATTTCTCCAACCCAAATAGCCTCTATCATTTGTCTCCTAAAAATGATTTCTTTCAACTACTGAACCAACATTTAAGAAGAATTTAATGGAATTTCATGGTTCACATCATAGTGGAAAAATATAATAACCTTTTAGTGTGATAGTTACTATTTGGAAAATATCTCATACTATGTTATGTAGAAAAATAATCATGATGTTATAATTATTTTATAAATATTCAAAACAATTAATACATGCTATTATAAAGTACACATAAGCTGGTTCTAGGATTCCAACTCCAACAGACCCCCACATTCACCAGATCTAACTACTATTAACATTCGGTATTCTAGTCATCACATGATTCTTATGATTATTCTAAGATATGAATTTAGTCAAGGGGTCCACTTTGTTTTCTTATTTGGGAATTATTCTTACTTTAACATCACCCCTCTGTGAAAAATCCCTCGAGAAGTGAATCTTTCATAGTATTTTGTTTTCTCCATTGCTGTGACCTTGGATCCTTTTAAGGATCCACCGATGAAATATTATCATAAAACAATGGGATAGGATATTTTCTACTAGGTACCGAATGAAAAATATTTAAAGATATTCATATCCATATGGGTTATTTAGCCACATCAAAATACTTTATATACTCAGAATCCTATTTGGAATAAGTAAAAATTGTTTTCTTTGAACTCTTCTAGTTTTCAGCTCCTCTATTGATACATAAAACATATACTCACTGTGAAATTATATATTAATATTTTTTTGAAAAATATCATCTATATAACCATTTATGAGCTTCTCCTCATAACCTCTATACACAAACAAAATATCAATAGTTATTTCCAGATACTTGAGGATAGTCTTAACAACATACCAATGTTAATCTCCAAGATCTTCCTAATGTCAACCTACCATTATCAATTAATAGGAAACATAAAGTATTGCGTATAACATATAAAACTTTATTTATTGTATCACAAAAAATATAGGACCTCATTCATTACCTCATTTCCCTATTGTTTATGGGAACACATTTTTATAGAAATATGTAAAACTTGTGACACTATAACTAATACCTTCTTTATTTGTTCCATACTAAATATCCTAATTATTTGGTTAATGTATATGCTCTGAAAGTTTCTATGTAGCCTCTTGGATTTATCAAAAATGATCTTGGTACCTAGAATATATCCTTCTTCACATTATTCCATCATGTAGAAACACTTTTTTAACCCTTACTTGATAGATGGTATGAATGGTATTTCATTTACATTGAGTAATATGTCATAAATATATATAACTTGGATTATGACCACATTCCCGCAAAATCATTTTTAAATTCATGGATCACATTTATTCCTAACACATACAAATTATATAATATCTTCACCAAATCAATTTTTCCATGATCTAGATTCTTGCATCAATCCCTAAATGGATATCTTCAGCCTTCAAAACTTTTTGATAACACATGGAGT
Organism: Viscum album; assembly: GCA_963277665.1. NCBI lineage: Eukaryota > Viridiplantae > Streptophyta > Magnoliopsida > Santalales > Viscaceae > Viscum > Viscum album. The sequence goes on from OY728166.1 coordinate 1,396,245,006, forward strand.
CAAAAAACCTTCTCATTATGTCATGAAGACGTCTTCCTATTGTTTCCCATTAATCAAATATATTTTTACATCCATCTATTAAATTTCATAGTTATAGTAAGATGTTATGATAACTATAATTCTGATTTATTTTAATGTGTAAATTTCTAAACGAGTTTCATCATAGTAAATTACTTGATGATATTTAAACCCTTTATCTACTAGAATTACTTTATGAGTATTTACATTACCTTCCATGTCTAGTTTTCTCTCAAATACCCATTTTAACCCTACAATCCTTACATTTATTCGGGCATTGACTAGAACCCGAACATGGAATCCATTTTAAAATATATGACCTATTGAAATCTTACAGCTTATTATCTCATTAATATCTCTTTGTATGCGAGGGGTTTATCATTTTCAACCAAAAATGAGCCTCCATATTCAATGTATAACCATATATCTCTGGTTCACATTCTTCTTTATATCTCTTATGTAGAACTTGTGTTTTTAGAACAAATTTAACCATGGGGACCAATAGAATCGGTTCATATACCAAAACATGTGTGTCTTGAGCATCATCTCCATAGAATTAAATATTTTTCTCATTTACCTATTTGAGGATGTGATCCCACTCAGGAAAGAAAACTGCTATGGATATAGTCACTATTTTTTCTATGAATTGTTATTGGTAGTATAACTTTTTTCTTTATGACACTATATAAACACACACTTTGTTCCTCTATGTGGTAGTTTGTTTTCTAACAAGTCATTAAGAAACACTTCATAACCCTATACATGTGTGTGCAACAGAATAGACTTGTTTCCACTATATAAATTGAATAGAATTGTGTTTTCCTCTATAGTTGGTACTTGATTCTGTGTGTGTAATATAGTTTGTAATGAATATTCCAAAAAGGATAATGTAATATCTTCCTGACTCATCATCATCCTTACCTTGTTAAATAGGTTACAGTTTTCCCTCTCAAAAACACCATTGCACTATGGTTTTTAAGGTTGATTTGGTTGAGATATAAACACAAAATCCTCTAAAAAATTGATGAAATATTGGTTATGATATTCACCACATAGATTAAATTGATGATTATTTATGTTATTTAAAAGTTGATCATTTACTTTATTCTTGAATTCATTGTGTTTCCTAAAGGAGATTTATTTATACCTCATCAATTAGTTATATCTATTTCTACTCTAAAGTCATAATAAAATGTTATAATGTACTAATACCAACCAATAGATTCTATTTCAAATGGTCCACATACATTAGTGTGTACCAAACCTAAAATAACTATATCCCTTTCAACCTGTCCAATGAATGGCAGTTTTGAAATTTTTCCTTGCAAAAAAACATGACATATTTCATGTGGATTTATCTTAAAAGAGTCTAAATAACCATCGTGATGGATATTTTTCAAATACTTCTCATTTATTTGACCAAGCTAGTGATACCGTAGTTCGATGTTATATGAGTCATGTGAACATGATTCATTATCTATTACCAATATATGGTTTTTGTTATTTAATGCTTTAAACCTTTATTTAAATGTACCATACCATAAAATATGTTCTAATTATAAATTAAAACCCATATATTTCAATATTTGAAAATAAAAACATCTTCATCAGGAAAGGATATTGAAATTATGTTCTTGGAAAGAGTTGGTACATTATGAAAATCTATTGAAACAAAAATCATTCCTATTGAAAATTAAATGTGGTTGTCAATAAGGGATATAATAGACAGACCTGCAAGATTGTAATCTCAAAAATCCACCTATCAACTAGAAATATTTCAGAAACCACTTTGATAATACATTTGGATATGGATTTGAGGAACACAAGTTGTATCTAATACCCAATGTATTGATATTGAATATTATACTCGATAGAGAAAGTACATTTGGATTATCCTTTATTATTATTTTAGTTCTTATTTTTATATAATTTCATTCCACATGAAACACATACCGCTTACTTTCCCTTTCCTAGACTCTATATCTTCCTCTTCTTGGAAGGACCATCCTTTGGAGATTTAGACATGTCATGATTCTTTTTCCCATTTTCCTTGTTCTTATTTGTCCTGTTCACTATAAGAATTTTAGTTTTGTCACTCCTTATTTATTTATCCACTTGAGAAATCAGTGTGAGATGTTATAAAATACATCAATTTTTTTCTCACATTATAATTAACAATAAAATTAGAGAAGGTCTTGGGTAGTGAGTAAAGTTTGAAATCATTATCCAAATCATTTATGAGTTTAACCCCTATGCCGAATAAGTGTTAATTGTATCCAATATTATTCACTACATGAGGCTCAACTAGCACCGAGTCTCCAAAATTTGTTGTTAACAGAGCAATGGAGATCTTATACATCTCTTCTCTCTCCCTCTCTTTAGAGATATCCCAATGGTCTGACATCATTTTATATGCATATCCTCATGTAACATAAAAAGATCATTAATCATGGATGATATCAGAAAACACTAATAATTCTTAGCATAATTCAGATGATTCTCATAGTGGGTCAACCCTTCCACACTAGCCTCATTAGGAGGTGCATCAGTAATAGGTTCTTCCCGCATATAAAATTACCATCATGGTGTAGAATAATGGATAAGCACCATTCAAATTCATATTAATTTTATTCGATGATAAGGTTATAATTACATAGAATAGATGACAGTGATATATTTTAAGTCATTGAATATTTTTTCAAAAAATAATATTTTTAGAGTTTTATTGTATTATCTGATAAAATTATGACAAATATATAAATATTATATTTCTTATTCTCCTAATATCTTTTTAAAATGCAGTACCCATCACTGTTTGATTTAGAATATCATATTTATTGCACTTTATAGTGGCAAGGATCCATATTTACCTTATCATAACCCTTAATTTGGCTATTCAATCAATTTGAACAGTTTTAGGTAGGCATTCCAAATACAAACTGTAGTAACTCACATTTCGTTGATCTATTGAGTTGACTGCCCAATCCTGAAATCCATAAATTGGATCTCCTCAACCTTTTACTCTCAATTACACTATTTAGTTATTTGGAAGTCAGCTTTTGATTTGAGCTATCTTAATTCAACCCAAAAAATCATGTTAGAATTCATCGATAATTGAAATCACCCCAGCTTTGGCTTCTCAAGAACGTTGATATATGGTTGGATTGAAACTGAATAAGTGGAGGATATACTAAATTAATATATATAATTGTATTTATTCAGGAATTACTAATTATTATCTTCATTACATGATTGTTAATATTAAGTGGATTTACTCATGTGATTAACCATGACTTGGATAATATTTACGCCTCAATCAATTTAATTTAGTTCTATCTTGCATGGATATTAATTCATTAATTCATGTGATCGCAAAAAGTCATCCATAATGAAATAATAATGAAACTTGTTAGAAATAAAATCATAACGTCGTATGATAATGATATTTTATTAATGGGTAGTTTATCTATAGGATGATATACTAATTGTCATCCTTGGGAAATCACATTAAACCATTTTTGGTTCATATTGCATCTCTCCACCTATCAACCTATGTATCTATCTTGGATTGGTTTTGCCTCAACTCCATAATCGAACCACCTCCACTTGCTTCAGAGTTTCATCCCTCACAAAATCATTTACTCACATTCTAATGAGGGAATTTATATATTGGTTAAAGGGATTACATAAAATAAAATGTGGGTATGTTTTCCCTTACATAATGAGATTCCATATGACATGAGACAAAAAAAATTGATTTAATAATAAATTAAATAGAAACAACCACATACAAAGGTCTGGTCTAGGCTCATGATCATCAATATGCATTCAACAAATTATGCATTTGATAAAATTATCATTTAATTCTAACCAATATTATTTATGATAAATCAATCTCGAATCAATTTATTATCTTCTTTATTTATTCAAATATTATATATTAATTCTACTCTAAATTTACGTGATATTCTCATCCATCAATTTCTTTTTAAAAAAATTAAGATTATTTAAAATTAACTTTGTACGAATTGGGACATGGAAGCAACATGGTGAGTACCTTTCTAAACTACCCTGCATATATTATACTCATATACTATTTACTCTAGTTAAGTATGACATGCATTAATTATCATGGGATTTAATGGCATGTACTATAAACATAATGAACACATAGAACACATGGTATTTACATCATGTGTTATACATTAATTTGTGTAGAGTGATAATGGTAATACGACTTATACATGATATAAAGGTAAAGAAAATATGGAGATCTTCATTACATTTATATTTATAAACCCCATGACATGGAGTGTACAATAAATTTAATTACCACCTGGAACACATGTTAATAATGTTTTCATAGTATATTAGATTAACTTTTATTTCTATATTTTTTTTTAAAATTACATAGTGTTTACTTTATTAATTCATGTCATGTATTTCTCTCACCATCTATCCATATCACACACCTAGGGACTCTAAAGGTAACCATTCCATTGAAAATGTTAGGGTACATGGTGTGTACATAGGTTTCACAACATGTGGTCTTTGAGATATATGGACACGTGTCTGGTAGGTTGTGTAAGATAATACATGACTCATCTAGGACTAAGGGAATACACATCATGTACTAAAGTTTCACAACATGTACACTAGAGGACCTTGCAAAAAGATAGCCTAGTCAACAAAATGTGTATAATTAAATTCACCACATATAACAAATGTAAAAAATTGATTTGGTTTATAATTGATCTAGGTTGAATTTAACACTAGTACAAGACATTTACCTATGGGTTACATAGTGTTACACTTATGTTATCATGCTAGACTCCTTGGAACCTCCAAATGAGATCTTGAATTTTATTTATTTTGTTAAATAAATAAATATGATTATATTTACAAGAAATGAAAAAGGAAGGAGTACGATCTTTAAATTCATATTAAAGAATAATTATACTGGAATTGAAAACTAATAAAAAATGTGTATATTAATCAATGATATTAAAATAATTTTTAAAAAATATGTGACTTGCTCTTACACCACTTGAAGGTTTTGAGTGTAGTGGAAGCATAAGATTGTTTGTGCCCAAGTATACTTTAATTCAAGATTGATGATTAATCTGAGATTTACATGATGATTAACATCATGATCAACAGAGTTGAATAAAAGTATAAAGAAAATGGATAAATGTAAGAACCAAAGATTAGGATCATCCCATATTATTTATTATTTGTTTAATCGACTAAAAAATTTCCTTATGATAAATTATTTCTTAGATATGCATATTATAATGGATCTATGTTGTAACATTATTTTATTATAATATTCAATAATAGATTACCCTTAGTGGTAATCCAAATGTGTTCCACACATATATGAACATAACCATAGGAATCTCTGAGTGCTAGCATGGTAGATCCTATCACTTTTTTCATTAAGATTTGATCACCAATAGATTTACATCGAAAGTGTTCTATTTGATCTCTCTGGACTCAATATTTAAAGGTGGAGGATGATCTTTCTCCAATATTTGGACAGTTCTTAGGGAGGGATATTTCTAGGGCATGAGAGGATTTTTTTAGATCCCATTATATAAAAACTAAAATAAATTGGATCTATAGATAAAATCATATAATTCATTTTTATACATCTAAGGTTTTAAAGTAATAATTTCACATCCATCCAATATTATTTACTTAATCTCTATGAAACCCCATGTCTATAATAATATTATTTTGTTGTTATTATTGTTATTATTGTTATTATTATTTTTACATGTGCTAAACTAACAAATTAAATTAAGTATTACTTATTAAAATAATATTTAATATATATAATTTCACATATAACCATTAAACTCTGACCTCCATTCCTCCATTATATTTATTGGGCATTGAATATGAAATATTTATTTAATAAATAAATATTTCTTCATTATTTGGTAGTAAATAAATAAATAATATATTGTATAAATAGAAAATAAATATTTATTAAATATTCTACTTAATTAATATTCTCTTGAATAACTGGTGATAGAATATGTGCAATATATAAAACATGAATAAGTATCAAACCAAGTTTAAGAATAATATTTATTAATCTTGTCAGATAATAAATAAAAATATATTGTTTAACTGGCATTCTGGATACACTTAGTGTATGAACCTCTATGCCTCATTCTCAATGTTATTAATAAAAACATTATAAAATCCAAGGTTATCATCTGGAAAAATTTCAAGAAACTTATGGAGAAAGAAGTTAATACTGAAATGACTTAATTTCTCATACATACTCTTATTATGTATTATAATAACGTTATCGTGATATCACTAAATATGTATGTTTCATAATAGTATCATCAACCTATATGATTGGTGTTTCTTTCTTTGACTTTATTTAAATAGACCAATCCTATATACTACCTTGGCCATTGACTTATTTAGGGTATTTCGTTTCAATAAAATAGTCTGGGATATCAACATATATTAATTAATAAAAATGAAAATTACATTATATCATTACTCATTAATGAAATATCACTATTAACACACCAAACCTATATTATCTCTCTATGAACCTATATAATCATTATTTTAGAAAATACATCAATGAATATGACTTATAACTATCATTAATATTACTATTAAATTCTAATGATCAATATAGTTTTCTAGGAATAGAAAAATACAATGACACATAAAACTGTGGATTTCCAAAAATCGGGTCTCATTCTCATAATATCTTATACTTTATATTACCTATGAATTACACCATGTATTGGTCCCTAAAAATCCTATGAGTCTCCACCCATAGTAGCCTATATGATTTGTGTACCTTGAATGGTTTCATCTAGCTATAGGACATATATTGAAGAATACTATCATGGAACTTATGGGTTCCCAACATAATGGGGAACTCTTATGATATTTTAGTGTAAAAAATACTCGTAGGTTATCACATACTATGTTACACATAATAACAATCAGGATATAATAATGAGTTATTTACTATTCAAAAAAGATGCATACAGGTTATCATTAAGTACAAATTAGTGGATTCAAGGGAACCAAATCCAACATATACATGTTAGGTCCCAATATATTAATTATATTGATAGGGGTAGAGGATGGTAAATATAACATTTTAAATAATTGTATTAGTTAAACATATTATTAGAATGTGGATAATAAACTATTTAATTGTTTTAAAATTATAAATTAAATATGTTTTTGGTTCATGAAATCTTTATTGTACTTTGTTGAAAAATAATGCATAATTAATTTATAGTTTTTTCAATCACAGGTTTTTTAAATCTATCATTCACAACCACAAAAAATTGTAAAAATAACCACTAGATATATTTCTATTTATAAATACTCAAGAAGAATCTTGGATTTTTATAATACTTGTCATAAAATATAAATTTTAAAGGACTAATTCTGGAATTCTCTTTTACAAGGTATAATATTCACCTCAAACATTCAATAAAGATCCTTAATATTGTTTCTTTTAGAATTGTGGCGGTATAACCTAGGTATTTCATTTTTTATGGTAAATATAAAAATACTATTTTCTTTTATATAATGTATACACTAATACCAATAAGGCCTCCAACATCAATTAAATATAACTTTTACAGTGAAAAATGAACTCATAGTCAGAGCGTGATTAAAATAATTAGGATTTTATTAGCACCAGAAAAGTTCTGATAAAGTCATGCTTTCCATATTCATTAATTTAATAATGATATCACGAACCCTTATCATCACTAGAAAAAATTCTCATAAAAGGACCCTTTATAAGTTAAACTAAATTCTTGGATTAATAAACCCTTTATTAGTGACTCCTCTGGAATTGATAAATGGTCACACTGGTGTTGTGTGAAATTTAAATTTCAACACACTTCATTAGTAAAACCAATATGTGTTCAAAATTTAGAATTTAAATTAGATAATATTTATAATAAAAATACAAGAAAAAGATCTATATTATAAACATATTAATCATTATTCCATACAATTACATGAGCAGGTAAAAATTATAACTAACATTCAAAAAAATAAACGTTACTTTGTCTTTGGAAACGAAAACCCCAACCATTCTATTAGTTTTTGAAAAAACAAAACTCGATCAAAAAAATTAAACTATATAAGAAATTAATTATTATATTTGTAATACTATAAATAATTAAATTAAATAAAAAGTTTCAATTTTAAACTAAAAACATATACTTTGATTCATACAAGGAACATCGTGTATTAGATTGAGTTTCAGATTATTCTTACATGTAACACCATTTATTTTTGTTTTCAAAAGTAGGTACTATTTAATTTTCTCTCATATGTGGTGATAAAAAAACTCAATACAGATGATAGATAATTCAAGTTTACTTTCTTTTAAAGAACAATTTTTCAACTATCACACTATTTCTTGTTTGGCTTCATGAATTATCTCTATGAAAATTAACTAAATAAGTATAAGATAAGAATGATAAGAAATTTAATTAATTAATAGAATAAAAATGGTCAAAAAATTCTGATCTTATATTATTATTTTTTGAAATGTGGTGCATGTCTTTAACTAGAATGAAACCTATATATTTAAAACACACAATTCAATACATACTGATCATATCATGTGTCAAATTTATTTGGGTTGAATTTAAGAAAATAATCCAAAATGAATTGTAAATATTTTTCCAAAATTACCAATTAATTTCGAGCATTGTTTCTTGTTTTTTAGTGATTGATGAATGTATCTAACTAAATTTTTAATTTTAAACTTATAATGGAATATTTGAGTCATTTTGGACACACTATGTATATAATTGAGGGAAGACTAATTCCAAAATTCCACAAATGAGTTGTGGATAATTTTATTAAAGTATCTAAATAATCAAAAAAAATCCCAATTTTGAGTGTTCAATAGCCAATGAGCATGTACCCTGGTGGTACAAGCTCTTGGTTAGAATCCAAAAGTCCCAGGATCAAATCTGGATAGGGGTGAATTTCTGAGGCTATGGTAGTACTATAGCAGGGGGCACTGTAGCAGTGGTGGAACTATAGAAGTGGCATCACTATAGCAATAGAGGGACTGTAGTATGTACTGTAGCGGCGACATTACTGTAGCAGTACTATAGAAGCATGGACTGTAGCAGTACTATTCATCATTGGGTCATTTGGGCCAAAATATGGGATTTCAAGCCTTGTATTTTGGCCACTTTGCCTTGGGACTTCGATATATGTAATGGGTCTCCCACTACCCAATATAAAGAGTACTTTTCTTTAATAATAAATTGAGTCATAGGCCCCATCCTTTAAAAAAAATTGAGTGTTGAATTATTGGTTTCCAAAAAAGAACAATTTTAAACTAAAACCACACAATTTTACTAATATCGGTCACACTATATATCATATTGAAGTTGGGCTGATTTCTACACATAATAAATTATATAAGGGTCATTTCTGTAAAGTACCACAATAATGTGAATGTGTTTTATTTATTTTGAGTATATCAATTTTTTAACTAAAATGTAATTTTAAATAGAAAACATGCACATGGAGTCATACATGTCACATCATGTATCAGTTTTACACGAGTCTCATTAGTACACATCAAAAATGAATTATGGACCATTTTACTAATCTATCATGAATGTTAGAGAGTGTTTTGTTAGGTTTCATTGTGTTACACATGTTTTTTACTAAATTTTCAATTTTTAAATGATAACCAGATCTTTGAGTCTTATCGGGACACCATGTATCTTATTGAGGTGTTCCATATTCATACAAATCATAAAGTAGTTATCAAACATGATCATAATGTATTGAAATAATTAAACTAATTTTTAATGGTTTTGATTATGTCACTTACCTTATTAACTAAAATGTCAATTTTAAATAAAAATACACACTTTGAGTCATACTAGTCACAACATGCATCAAATTGAGATTTTTTCAATTTATATACGTAAATAAAATTAATCATTTTTCTAATCAATTAAGACAGTTAGAAGTAATTTTATTATTTTTTAGCATGTCACTTGTTATTTTTTCTAAAATGTCATTTTAGAAAAATGTCACACAATTTGAGTTACACTGGTTAATAAAATATATATTCCCTACAAAATTATATGGTTAATAACCAAATCACATAGATTTTATCCCTAAAAACTCAACGTAATTGGATTTTACTAGAATTTAGAATGTCTCACCATAAAATTTAGTGAAGATGAAGAAGAAAATAACTCATCGAAAGGAAAACTAAAAATAATGAACTGATTTAAATCTTAAAGTGTATAAAATAAAATTTATTTAATCTCCATATAACTCTATTGGATAAACCCATAAAATTATGTTTCATATATTGATGTAATTCTATCAATGGATGAATCAATTCAATAATATGAAGTAGGATTGATGAAGTTAGAATAATTAAATAACGAACACTCCTTCATTGTGTGGGGAATTTTACAATTTTTGTTGTAAATAAATTCAGACCATTTATTGAATAGTATCAATGTGTCAATAATAATGGTAGAAAAAGTGAATAAGAATATATTTTATTAAAAAACTAAGGTGAACCCAAAAAACATACATGAGAGAAATTGAACATTCAGGTAAAAAATTGTAGAGTGGAATTACAATTGATATAATAAAACTCCTCTCTCAATTCCTTTAGCACGAACACCTTAAATAGTAGTTTTTTGGTCATATTTTTGAGGCCCAATAATTAAATTTAATCCCAGTTAATTATGATATTAATTGGTGGGTAGGGGAAATGAGATAACACTTTTTAACATTAACTAAAAAATTGGACAAGATTCATCCTCTGTTTTAGGTGAAATTGGACATTGAAGATGGAATAATTTGGGATTGTTTTATAAGAGAAATAGGTTATTAAATATTTCCTCTCATTTATGAAGAAAGTGCATCTCATTTAGGAATTCTATTTAGAAGTTACAATGAAATTTGGGTACTGAATTTATGGGCCTTCAAATCTGACCAATGATTTAAACATTAATTTGGGAAACAAATATCACCGTGAAAACATCCAAATTATCTCTCATAACTTTTTAATAAAATGTCCCCCCCCCAATTTTTTCTATCATCACGTAAAATTTTAGACTAATTGTGCTTGAATTTTGGGCTCCAAATTTATTTGATAGACCTTAGACCTATTCTGCTTTATCCAAAAAATTCTATATCCTTGGACAAAAATAACCATATTTACTAAGGAAACCAACATTGGTACTAATATGAAATTAAAATACACAAATATATTTTAAATAAATCTAGAATAATCAAATTAAAATAAAGAAAAAATTTTAAACCACAAACTTATGATTAATTGGACCCAAATTGACACACTCAAAAAATGAATTGAAAATCTGATTTGAAATGATGTTAAATTCATAAATTACACTTAAAATAGTTTTTATAGAAATTAAATCCCAGAATATTAAAATATTAATAATAAATATTATCCTCTTTCACTGGCCAACCACACCACCCAACTATAGTTTCTCTACTCCTGAGATAAAAGTATCTCAAAAATATGATATTGAATGACATTTTTCAAAATAAATAATATAAAATTATCATTATAATACATCATTCAAAAAATTTATAAACCCTATAAAAATAATTTATCATAACATAGGTTTTATAGAATATCCCAAGCGTATGAACGTTTGTATTTTCAAATTCAACTCCACATTTCAACCAATTTCAACAAAGAAAGATGATGTGTTATGTATCCCAAAAGGCAGTGGGGTTTATTTTCATGTTCAAGGGGTAAAATAAATGGTGGATCTATTTGGGAATCAAATTCAACCGTAAATTAATTATCAAAAAAAATCAATTTTTATTCTGTTTTCTTAATGAATGTTCTTATTTTTTTAGCATAATAACGATGAAAAGTCCAACTCCATGAAACACAACTATGAAGACATGATCTCAAAGATTCATGTGACACACATTTTGTTAATTCCATAATATAAAATAGATATATAAATCCAAACTCTCTAAAAGAATACTATGGATTCATGATCACCATTTTCCACAATCAATTCATTTTGAAAACACATTTCTCTATAAAGTCGCTATTTTTTTATTCTTTTCATATTCTTTTTATTGGATAATCAGATTAACCTCAATGTGACCCCAAACCACATGTTATGAAAAATATACCCCATGAACTTAGTATCAAAACCCCATATTCATAAGGACATGGATTAGTGAATTTTTATTAAATGTTAAAAATGATAAAAGTGAAAAATCACATCAGACGTACTTACTTTCCAAAAATTATGATCATGGAATTAAACATTAATTAAATTAGTAACATGGTATGAAAAAATATTTGATATATAGTTTTCATTTTTCAAAATGTATATTATCACATTCAAGGATAATGAATTGAAATTTTACATTATAACTCATCTTTCAAAAAATCTTATATTGTCACTCCCCCAAATATAGAAACAAAATTATTTCTATTTTGAAAAATATGAGAAGAGAGAGTTTAGAATTGGTAAGGAAGTGGTGGAGAATGTGATTTAAAATAAAATCATGGAACAAAACAAACTATTCTGAAGTTTTTTAACTATCAATATGAAATTAATCACATTGGATTCATGTCATAGGTTGACTCCTCGAGGATGATTAATGGTTCATCTTGAACTCCAAAAGGAATGTGTTTCATTTAAAAATACATAACTACTTAAACTACTAAATCTCACACTCATATTAATCATTATATCACATTTGAATCCACATGGTTGCTCCATTTAGAAAACACAAAAAAACAAAAAATAATATTGAATAAATTAAAATCAACATAGAAGTCGGGTTACCTCCCAGAAAGTACATAGTTTAAATTCATTAGTTGTAATTAGACACCCTATACACAGTACCGTAATTTAGAATTATAAGTATTTCATTTTTCACCACCTCTACAAGATTAGAATTAAATATATGTGGTTGGATGGGAGTCTTAGAATCTGATTCAACAATATCCCTATGTGTCTCAATGAATGGGCCAATTCCATGAATATTGAAAATGGCCCATCTAGTTGATTTATTTTTCCTATTGAAGATATCGAGCATAATTTTCTCATCATTGTATTTGAGATAGGGTAAAATTAAAATATTTATTTTTCACTTTACAAATTAATGAATACATGTGATAGGAGGGATGGACCTAGAATTCATGATCTAGTTGGCTAACACGTTTAAACATTGGAAAAGTTGTTGAATCTTTCCCTGCTTCATTTTATAAATATGTCAATATAATAGGATCCTTATGAATAGATGTTTCAACTATAAAATCTCCAGATAATTATCATAAATTATCATCTACTTAATGTTATTGATTTCTACCAAGGTTATATTGAGTTGGGATACAGAAAATTCACTATTAAATCCATCTAAAAGAGAATCAATACATGGTTACAAGTCTCACTCATATGAATAAAAATAATAATTCCCCCTGATGTAAAAATCCTTAATAAATTCTATTATCTTTTTTGATTTATATTCAATAGTAATTATCAATTTCACATAATGAGAATCCTCATAATCACTATCATGAGAGCTCTAGTTATAGATATTGATATATATGATCATGTTTCAGAAAGTTATTGTATTTTTACCCTTCATAACATGGATAACTATGTTGGTTTCTGATAAAAAGGAATAACCAAGGATGATTTGGGTTTTCTCCCTACAGCCTAAGATTGGGTGACTATCAAGGAAAATTAAGTGAGAAGGGTATATAAAAGTTTAAAATTTCACTACGACATATTTCAAGATAACTTAAGGAATTTAAAGAATACAATCATTGAGTTATATATTGACAACTATGGGTTGGATTTACTAAATCTATATGAAATGAGGTTCACGCAATATATATGTGACTTATGGACTTGATAATTTTTTCCCTCTAAGTTCAAAACTGATGTAAGGAAAACATAAGTCCATTTCTAAGGTCGGATGGTTCCTTGGATGGTGGATCTAAAATTAGCTACCAAAAGGACTTTATTTTTGAATGGTAACTTCCTTTTAAATTTACATAGGTCCTTAGGGTTCTTGGAGTATATAGGAATAGTTTGTATTTCATCAAGAATGGGTTTGTTCAAAATAACTTGTGAGAATGGATTTGGATGCTAGATTTTCTTAGGAGGAGGTGGTTCCTCAAAATTATCATTATATTTTTTAGATTAAATGATTTTTTCTTTAAAATTTTCATAATATATTGATCAACTATATGTATTAAAAAAATTGGTTCATGTTTTTAAAAGGGTTTCTCACTCTTTAAAATTCTAAAAACATTTTGTTATACAAGATAATATTTTGTGTTGTAAGATTATCTTATCATAGTTAGGGGATAAATTGGTTGAGTATGCATGGGCTCCTTTCAAGTTCTTAATTTTTAAATTTAATGTTTAAGTGATGAGACTTATGAGTTCATTTTTTCCATTTTCATATAGAGTATTTATATGATTGTAAGAGGGACAGATTGGGTAGAGGCATATACTGGTTCATATATCTAAGGGGGATACATTGACTATTGGATAAGTTTTTAATTGGATTCTATAATTGGAATGGTGGATGTTGGTGTTGGTTATGTGTTTGAAAAAAACTTTAATGGTTGGGGGTCAGAAATTGTTGTTGTGTGGGTTTTTTATTGTCATTCTAATGAGAACATGTATAGACATTGTACCTTGTATTTAATATATTTTGATATTGTGTTTTATCATAGTTTAAAGAATTAACTTCTTATGGTGGTCCTACTAAAATAAAATACTTTATATATGTTATGTATGAGATATTATCAATCTTCCGGTCATGTTTGTCACAAATTATGAAAAGTGGGTCAATAGTTTTTAATTTTATGGACCTTCTTAAAATCAATCTCCTTAACCGTCTTATTTAGTGTAAGAAGTTTCTACCTAATACTTTTTTATTATCTAATATTATGAATTACAATATATTTGTGTGGCTTATCAAAGTATAGTGATGCTCTCCATGTTGGGTTCTGATTAGAAATATTTTCTATTTGCTTTTATGAATTATTTGGTGATTTGTTTTTTAATGTTCCATTAGAAAACATTTCAATGAATTTTTTTTCCCATTATAAATCCTTCAAAAAAGGTTATTTAAAAACATTATATGATTGAAAATACAAGGTGAGGAACCATTTTTATGTTGTATTTGAAACATTCCCATGTTTCATAAAATGACTCCCCTTCTTTTTTTAAAGAGTTATGGACGAACTTTTTATGTGAAATTATTTTTTAATAGGAGAAATTATTTTTATATAATACAATTTTTATTTGGTCCTAGAAGTGGATTGATGTTGGTAAAATATTTTTTAACATATTTTTTATTAATAATTTAACCGAAAAGGAAAGAACCTCATGTAATCTAATTCAAATTGATCTTGTGGGAAAATGGCTTCAATAATATCATTGAACTCATTAACATGAAGGTATGGAATTTTAGACCCGATTCCATGAATGTTTAGAAGCTATTTAAGAACATGATGTTCGAAAAATAAAGTGGAAATGTCATAGAGAAGCATGAATAACGAATGAGGGTGTATTGTTCTAGGTAGCTATAATATATCCATTAATGGTTAAATCTACTACAATCACTAGGATAAGGGCTTGATCATTTTGATTTTGATTTTGGTTACCATCTAGTTTTGTGATTTGTTTTGGTGTAAAAGTATCCAATTTGTTGAAATCCATATTATTATAAATATTATTTTGAATATTTTGATCTAAATTATGTATACACATAGGATTACATGACACTTTTCACATTAGATTATCCTAACTAGATAGTTTGTGTTTTGATGAGTGTAGGAAGTCATACATAGATAGAAATGGAATATATAAATGAAATGGGATGAGAATTTAATTAGTGCCTAAGATGACATACATGGGTCTGTAAAAACAGTTCCAAACATCAGTTTCAAAAAAATTACCCTAAAAGTATAAGTCTTTGATGTAGTAAATGTAGGGTTAGAATCCACAGGGAATAAAGAAGTATCCTTGAGACCCTTAGATTTGTTGGGAATATTTTATTATGAAGTGGTAGTTTATGGTAATGATTGTATTGGGGATAAAATAATACTAACTTGTCTAAGATAATGGATTAAATTTTAGAATAAAACACTAGTTATTTTATTGGAAACAATTAAAGAATATGAGTCGATCCAAGGTTGTTTCTTGGGAAAGATTTGATGTATCTGTTTTTTAAGGAAATTTTTGATCACTAATTCTATATGTATCTAATCATTGAGATAATTCTCCATAATTATTCACTAATTTAATTCCTAAAGAATAATAACTGTAATTACCAATTCATAGAGAGAATCACTCAAATTATCACTCAATGAAAATCGATCATAATAGAACTCTAAATGTTTCATCATAAATTTGGTGAAACAAAAAATAAAATAAACCATCATATAGAAGTCATACAATAATTAACTGATTTAAATATTAAAATAGGTAAAATTACATTCAATACAGACCCACATACCTCTATATGATCAACTTATAAAATGATTATCCTTCCATTGATTCAAATCTCTCATTGGAATATGGAAGTAAACTTAATTAAAAATTGTTGCAAAAGTGAAAATAATGAAATAACGAACACTCTACCATTATGTGAGTAATTTCAAAATATTGGGTTTATATAAATTCACAAACCTTATTAAATGGTAAAAATTTGTAAAAAAATTATATAAAATATTAATAAGAAGAACTTTTATTATGAAAATAAGGTGATCTAAAAAACTTACATGGTATACATTGAACATGTGATTAAAAAATGATATTGTAACATTAAAATTAAATGAATAGAACTTATCCCCAATTACTTCACCACCACCATCTTAATGTGGACTTTTAGGTCTTATATTTGATCTCCCATAATAAAATTTAATACCAATTAATTATGATAATAAAAGTTTTGTAGGGAAAATTGAAAAAATACTTTTCAATATTGACCAAAAAATATGACAAGATTCATCCCCTTTTTTATGTGAAAAATTGGCATTAGATATGGAAAAAATATGGATGGTTTTAGAGTAGAAATATTTTATTCCATATGTCTTCTAATTTATGTAGAAATTTTATCCCAGTTGTTTTTATAATTTGATGTAATGATGAAATTGGTGGGAAAGCTTAATGGACCTTAAAATCATTCCCATAATTTATACAGCAACATTGGATTCTCGGATCCCCTTGAAGGAAACCAAATTATATCTCTCCATAGAATATTGAAATGTTACCCATAATTTTATATATCACCATTTATAATTGTAGCCACACTGGACTTGAATTATGGGATCCAAATTTATTTGATATCCCTGAGTCCCATTATACTTTTTCTATAAATTTATTCATCCATGGAAAAAAAATATCCATCCTCCCTTAACAATAATACAATAAACCAAAAAGAAAAAAATTTCACAAAAAGTGATAAATAATTCCTAAAAATTAAAATAATGAAATAAATTTAAAACACAAGATGATGATTAAATGGGCCTTAATTGACACTCTCTAAACATGAATTTCACATGTGATGAGAAATGACTCTAAATTTATAAAATGAAATAAAACTTATGTTAATGGAAATTAAATCACATGAATATTAAATATTATTAATTAATATTATCATATTTATGTGGCTAATTAAACCCGCAACTAGATTACTTATAGTCCTGGAAAAAATTATATCAAAAATATAAAATTGAATTCCCTTTTTAAAAAATAATTTTACATACAATTGTCATTAAAATACATCATTTCAAGTAGTCATGAATCTTATCAAAATAATTTATCATAAGATAGATTAAAAAGAATATCTCAAGTCTAATACCATTCCATTGATCAAATTCATCTCCACATTTCTTGCAATTTCATTTATTCATGATGATATGTTGTAGTTCACAAAATACATTTGGGATTATTTTCATGTTTGAGGGATAAAATAAATTGAATTTCATAGTGGGAATAACATTCTACCTTAAGGTAAGTATCCATTTTTTTATTTTTTATTATTTTTTATTGATTCATTTTTTAACACAATAGAGGTAAAAATGACCAAATCTGGGAAAGACGGTTATGGGGTTGTGATACTCATGTGTCAGATGAAAATAATTTATTCAATTCAATGAATTAAAATATAGATATAAAGACAAACTCTAGGAAATAATACTATGGAGTCATAATCCGAATGATCTGAAATCCATGCATTTGGAAAAACCATTTCCCTATATGGTCACTATTATTTTCATTTTTTTCATCTTTTCTTATTGTATACTCACATTAAATGCAAAGTTAACTCAACCTCAATGATTTGAAAAATAGACCCCCATAAGTCAAACATACACATTACTATAAAGAGGATGTGTATTGTGATATTTTTATTAAATGTATGAAAATGTTAATACTAAAAAATAATATTATATAACCACAATTAATAAAACTTATGCAAGTGAACTTAAAAATTTATTAAAATCAGAATCAACATATGTAAAATTATTTTAAATTCATTTTTTACAATGTATATTAAGTCATTCAAGGATGATGAATTTAAAATTTTCATTAAATCCCCTTTTTTCAAAAACTCAGGTCTTCACTCCCCACAACAAAGAATGAAACTGCCCACAATATTGAAAGATAAGAGAAGAAGTTTATAATTGGTATGGAAGAGGGGTAAAATGTGATTTTAAATGAAATCATGTAACAAAATCACCTAGTTTTAATTTTATTACCCATAAATAAGAAATTTATCAGTTTAACATTTTTTCACGTGACCAAATTTCAAGGATGGTTGAAGGTTATGTTTGACCTCTAGAAGTATTTTTTCTCCTTTGAAAATACTATACCAATTCAATTGTTAAATCACATACCCTCAAGAATTATTATAAAACATTCTAAACCCTGAGGGGACTCCTTTGAAAAGAAAAAACAAAAACACAAAATGAAAATAAATAAATAAAAATCAATGGAAAAGTCAGGTTTCCTCCTAGAAAGCGTTTAGTTATATGTCATTAGCTATACATGGATCCCCAAAATTACCCAATAACAACATTAAAAATTTTAAGGATCTCATTTTTAGACACCTATAATGGATATGGATTGAATCTTTGGAGTTGTATTGGAGTTTTATAATATGATTTAAAAACAAACCTCTAGGTCTTAGTGAATGGGAAAATCCCATAAATATGTAAATGGTCCATCCTATGGCTTTAATATTATTTTTAAAGATATCAAGGATAATTTTATCATTATTAGATTTTGGAGATGATGAATTGAAAAACAAAAGGTTTTGACTATACCTAATGAAGTAAAACTTAAGAGTGAAGTTACGTACCTTGCATTAGATCTCATCTTGGCTGGCACATTCTTGTACAGGACAAGACTTTGAATCATACACAATTTTATTTTTCCAAAATGTTAATAAAAATGGTTACTTTTTAATAGATATATCAACCACAAAATTGTCTATATTATTGTATGAAATGTGTATAGAATTTATGATTTTGATTTCCCCAATGGTACTATTGAGTGGTTATCCTAAAAATCACTATTAGGGAGAACTAAAAGGGAACTAATACATGGATACTAGATTCCCTTATATGAATACAAAAAAATATTTCTTCATTACTTAGACCTCCATCAGTAATTTTGTGATCATTTCCATATTCATTTTCAACAGTACTTTTCAAACTCACCTCATGAAGATCCTCATAATAACTAACATAAGGTATTGTTTTATAGATGTTGAGATCAAGGCTCAATAATCCAAACTATATTGTTATGTTGTCACCCCTAACATGGATGACTGAGTTGATTGTTTCTAAGAAATGATGTCCAATGGTTATGGGGGTTTCCTACCCTGGACCTAAGATTTGGTGATTTTCAAGGACAATGATGTTGGAATGGTAAATTAAAATTTTAAATTTCACTAAAACATCCTTCAAATTCTAAGATGGAATTCGAACACAGCGATCAGTGAGCTGGAGAGTAGCTGGTGTGGGTTTTAGTTCCTCGATTTCTGACTGACAAAACACTATATATGGAATGAAGCTCACACTAGCTCTTAGATCAAATAAGGCCTTGATAAATATTTTCTCTCCATGTTCATCATTGATGTATGGATAACCTAGGTCCCTTAGTTTAGGTGGGATGGTTCTTTGTATGATGGTACTCACATTTTCTTACAAAAGGATTTAGTTTTTATATGAGAAATTACTTTTGAAAATACACAAGTCCATCAAGTACTTATAGTATGTAAGTATGATTTATATTTCATTAATAATGTGTCTTTTCAACTTAACATCTGATAAGATTTCACTCAATGTTTCCTTCAGTTTAGGTTTCAATTTTCTTCTCATTCTTTGAGGTGATGTATTAGGTTGTGGGACTTTTTGAGAATTTGTGGATCCTATACATTCTCATTATTCTTTTAATATTTAATGGGTGGTTATATATCATTTTAATGAGATATTTAAGAATTATATATAATACTAAATGATGGTTTGTGTTTTCAAAGGGTCCCCCTCTCCATAAAATAGTCACAACATTTATTTGTTCAATAAATGATTTTTGGTGAATAGATTCTCCTATCCTGGTTGGAGGAAAATATGTTTAGTATACATGGGTTCCTTTTGAGTTCTTATTGTTTGTAGTTCATATTTATGTGATGATACTTCTATGTTTATTTTTTAAATTTTCTTGTATAATTTTTCAATGATTAGGAGAGTGCTATATTTGGTAGGGGACTATAATTGTTCTTTATCTTAGGTTGATACGTTGACTATTAGATGGGTTTTTGAATATATTATTGGAATTGGTCCAGTTTATGTTATTATATGTCATGTTTTTGCAATATATTCAATGGTATGGGAGAGACACCATTTTTTGTTTGTAATTGATTATATTCCCAGTATATGTGTTAATGGTCAGTGTACCATGGATTTAATGTTTTTTGGTATTATATATTTTGAATATCTAATTAATTAGAATCTTTTACTGGTACTATTACAAGAAAATGCTCGATATAATGGATGGTTGGATAGTTTTCAGTCTTCTGGTCAGGTTTACGACAAATTGTACCAATAAGTCCAACAATTTTAATTTCATATACCTTCTTAAGATCTATCTCATCAACTCCCATAATGAGTGACACTTGTTTTCCGTAATACATTATTCTTCTATAATATTATTAATTCTTCCATATCTGGTTGTCCTTTCATAGTAATTTGATATTCCCCATGATTGGTTCTATTCAAAAATATTTTTCATATACTCATAAGTATCATTTGGAGATTTTTTTTGAAAGTTCCTTTACACATCATGTCAATGAATTCCTTTCCTCTATAGACTATACCCTCATAAATTATTCAAAATTATTCTAGGTTCGAATAACTTTTGTGAGGCACCATGTTGAGTGTGTCTTTGGACATCTCCCATGTTTCAAAAAATAACTCCCCGTATTTTTCATAAAAACATGGGATCAACTTTTTTGGTGAAATTGTATTTTGATTGGGGAGTATTTTTCACATAATTTTCATTATAGTTAGTCCCATGAGTAGATTTATGTTGGTTGAATATTTTTAAACCAATTCTTTGGTTGATCCATTAGAGAAAAATGAAAGAGTCCCATTTTTTCTGATTCATGTTGATTTTGTAGGCACATGGTCTCAATAATATCATCAAACTCTTTGATATGAAGGTATGTAATTACATAAACAATTCCATGAAAGGATAGATGTTGTTTAAGAAAAATATTTTTGTATACAATGTGTGAATATATGAGATAATATTCCTTAATTCATGGGGGTATATTAGTCCAGGTAGGTGTAAGGTACTCAATCATGGTTTAATCTTTAACATTCAAAAAGATAATGGCCTTCTCAGTTTTATTTTAATTTAAGTTAGAGCTTGAGTTCATGATTTGTCTTGATGTAAGATTATCCATTTTGGTGATATAATGTTTAGAATAACAAAATAATTGGATGATTGTGATATGAATGAATAATACCCCAAGGATTAGTTGAATCTTCTCCCCCTATATTATCCAACAAATATATGTTGTTTGAGTTATCATGAGTGTGGGAAGACTTGAACAGATAGAAAAAGAAATATAAAAGAAAAATGGTAAGATAATAGAATTACTTCCAGAGATGACTTACATGGGTCCCGTGAAATGCTTTAGAAAAACAATTATTCCCAAATATACCCCACGGGTATAAGAGATTATTTTAGTACATGAAATGGTCTAATCCACATGGACCAAAGAAGTATCGTTGATACACTCATATTTGTTGGGAGGATTTATCTATGAAGTGGCCAAATTTGGTTCTAGTTGATGTTGGGATAAAATAGTACTAACATACCACAGAAAATTGATTGAATTTAGGAATAAAACAATAAATATTTTAATGAAATCAATTAATTAAGATGAGTCAATCCTAGATTTTCTCTAGGTATAGATTGGATGTATTTTTTTTCCTATAAAATTCCAGATCAGAAAATCATTATTTATCTAAATAATGATATAATTCCACAAAATAATTCATAAATTTAATAAATAAACATCTCCAAGGATAATCGATAATTCACTTAAAGGATAACTTTAATGAGAACCCAAAGGAATAGGATCATACTATCACTCAAAAATGTGTCATCATAAAAGTTGGTGAAGATTAAGAATAAAATAACTCATCAAATAGAAATATAAAAATAATGAAATGATTTTAGTATTAAATAAAATTAAATAAAAATCATTCCAACTCCATGTAAATCACTAGGATCAAAAAATAAAAGTTTGACCCTTCAATTTATTAAAATATCTCAAAGGAATATATATGTTGACTTAATGAATTAGTATTGAAGAACTAAAAATAATAAAATAGTGAACACTCTGGCACTGTGTGAGGAATTTCATATATTTTGTGAAAATAACTTCACATATTTGGTTCAATGGTATTAACTTTTTAATAAAAATGATATAAAAATTGAATAATAAGATATTTTATAACGAAACTATGGTTATCCAAAATCATACATGAGAGAAATTGAACATGCAACTAAAAAATGATAGCGTATCATTACGATGGAATGATAAAAAATTATCCCCCAATATCTTTACCACCACCACCTTAAATAAGACTATTTGGGTGCTATAGTAGATAAAACTTCAATAAATTTCGTAAAAACTAATTAAGATAGTAAATTGTGTGGGGGAAAAAAGGAAAGAATCGTTTTCAACATTGACCACAAAATAACACCTGATTCATCTAGTTTTTTGATATGATAATTTGACTTTGAATACGATGAAAATTGGGATGGTAGTAGAAGAGAAATATGTTATTATATTTCCTCTAATTTATATATACTCTTTATGAAAATTGGATATTCAATTCGTAAGTATTAATTGTATTTCTTGTCTGACTTTATGTGTATTCAAATTTGGCCCATAATTTAAACTTCAACATAGGCCTCTAGATCACCTCAAAAAAGTTCCAAATTATCTTTTTACTAGGTGAATGAAATTTTCAGTATAATATTATATATCTCTAGTTAAACTTTTATCATCATTGGGATTGAATTGTTGGCTCCAAATTTGTTTGATGGTCCTAAGGCCCAATCTTTTTTTCCCAAAATGTAAACATGCATGGGAACAAATATCCATCTTATATTTGGAATATTAAATTTCTCATATAAGAAAAATATTTCCAAAAACATTGATAAAAAAATCCCAAAAAATAAAATTCAAATAATGGAAATAATTTAATCAACAAGATGATAATTAATTGGTCCCAAATTGATAAGCACTAAATATGAATTTCACGTGTGATGAGAAATGATGTTCAATTTATAAAATGAAATAAAACTAGTGTTTATGGAAATTCAATCACATGGATATTAAAATTTTAACATTTAATATTATCCTCTTTCAATGGATAATCAATATTCCAATTTTCGTTATTAATATAATTTCAATTTCAAATAAAAAGACACACTTAGAGTCAATGTTGTCACACTATGCATCAAATTTATGGGTAGTCAGTTAACATACATAAATAATTGCATATGGATCATTATTAAAAGTATCGAGTTAGTCCAAATTTTATTTCTTGGTTTTATTATTTTAATTCTGGTTTTAAATAAAATTAATTTTAAACAGAAAACACACACTTTGAGTCATACCGATCACACCGTGCATCATATTTATGTGTGGATAAAACCTATATGTCAAAAATAATTTCTATATCATTTCCCAAATGTATCAAAAATATTCATATAAATTGGTTCATGATGATCACATCGCATGTCTATTTGATGTGAGACTATTTTTTACACATCATAAATAATACATGAATAATCATCCCAAATTATAAAGTAAATATGAATTTGCTTTATTTTTTCAGTGAGTGACACACATTTTCAATTAAAATATTAATTTTAAAATGATATTGGATAGTTATTTTCATATAGAGAAGACCGTGTATCAGATTCAGGTACAAATTATTCATGAATGTCACAAATAAAAAACAGATCATTGTACTAATGTATTAATACAACATTAATGTGTTTTATTTGTTTTGAGTTTGAAACATTTCATTGTTACTAAAATTTCAATTTTAAAATAAAACCACACAATTTGAGTACTACCGGTCACGCCATACATTAGATTGTTGTGTGTTTTATTCTTACATGTCAAAATTTAATTATAGTCCATTTTCTTAAAGTATCAAAACAATATAAATGTGTTTTAACAATTTTTTAGAATGTTAGTTATTTTTTTAATAAAAAACATTTTAAATTTAAAATGCTCACTGGGATTCATACCATTAATGTCATGTATCAATTTGATGTGAGACTGACTCCAAAATTTCAAACATTATATACAAATAATTTACCTACATTTTCAAGACAATACAAACACGTATTCTTTATTTTCAATGAGTGATATGTGTATTGACTACAATCTCAATTTTAAACTAATAATAGATAGTTTGATTCATATCATTCACACTTTGTACTGGATTAATGATTGAATGATTTCTACATATCAAATATTTATAAGAAATCATCGTCCTAATGTATCAAAATACTCCAAATGAATTTTCTTGGTTTTGATTATGTCGCTTCTCATTTTTACTAAAATTTATATTTTATAAAAAAATACACACATTCAGTTATACCAGTCACCCCATGTGTTGAATTGAGGTATGGTAAATTTCAATATGTAAAAAATTGATTTGGATTTTTTTATTATTTATAAAGAAAATATGTATATGTTTTATTAATTATGAGTATGTCACATGTGGTTTTTACTAAAATTTCATTTTAAACTAAAAGACATGCACTTTGAGTAATATCAGACATACCATGCATTGGATTTACATGAGGCTGATTCATACATAATAAAAATGACTTATGTATCATTTTACTAATGTATCAAAACAATCTGAATTATTTTACTTAGTTTTGAGTATGTCACTTGTTTTTTTACTAAAATATCTATTTAGATTAAAATAATGAACTTAGATTCCTAAAAGTCTCATCATGTGTCAGTTTGACGTGAGACTGATACTTGTATTTCAAATTGACATAAGTTGGGAACTAAAATGTCAATTTTAAACTGATAATGGACATTTTTAGTCATATTGGGCACACTATGTTTAAGATTGAGGTGAAAATGATTATAACACATTAAAAATGGATGAGGAATCATTTTCCTAAAATATCCTTACAATACAAATGAGTTTTTCTACTTTTATGTATTTCAAATTGCTTTTTTTACTGAAATGTAAATTTTGAAAAGCAATTTTGAGAATTTCATTTTTAAAAAAAAATTCCATTTTAAACTAAAATCATGCACTTCGAGTCATATTGACCACATTAAATGTTATATTTATGTGACATAAATTTATATACATAAAAAATTATGCATGGATCATTTTGAAAGAAGAATTTAACTATATTTTAAAATTTATAATGATTACAGACACATTGAGTCCTGTCAGTCACCCCATACACCCGATTAATGCGAGGCTACATCATACACATCACAAATAATATATGGATCATTGTCTTAATATATCAAAATAATATGAATATTTTTGGTTGGTTTTGATTATACGACATTTTAATTTCTTAAATTTCATTTTAAATTAAGAAAATACACTTCAATTCAAACTGAACACATTGTGTGTTGGATTAATGTATGGGAAATGATAAAAAAATAAAAATGAATTATTGAATATTTTCTAATGTATCAATATAAAAATGATATGGAAATTTAAGATAAAAGGTAAAAAATGATGAGATATTTTACTAAATATGTATTAGGAAGTCACATATTTCATGTAGTCTATATAAATTCTGACACCATGTATTTTTCTCATTCATTTTTGAACAAATTGATTTCCTCCATTATAATTATAATCGAGAAACATATCAAAAAACAATATATAATAAATATAAAAATAATTCATCACACCCCAAGTATATTTCTATTTTCATAGACCATACTAGATCACAAACATAGTAGGTAATCACCTAAATTTTATTTTAGAAAACATTCTACCACCATATATGTTTCCCATTCATCCCTAAACAAAAATAATTCTTCTTTTGAGTATGTATATTTTTTGAAATCATCGTAAAAATTAGAAAATATTGAATGAAATATATTAAGAAATATATTCAATGAAATTTTAAATAACTTCGAGAATTACCTATTTAGGTATTCTAGTCATTTTATATTATATGATATCCTTCATAAATTTACAAAAATAATATCTATAATCATTGTTGTTGTTTTTCTTCTAATAATTCATAATCATGGACCAAAATAAGCATATTTTTTGAAAAAAAAATTATTGTTAAATATCTTTATAGATACCCTAATTTTTCCGATTTGATGGAATCTGTAGGATTCTTAATTTTGGTCACCATCCTCATTCCCAAATTTATCCTATATTTACTGATCAACCTATGATAAAATAATTCTTGATAAAAAAACAAAAACATATAATTAGTATTATATATATATATATAATGTTGATATATGTGCATTATAAATTCACATTACACATTATTTATGTTTGGTTTTTAAAAAATCCATGCATTGGATCTATAAAATAATCATGCTGGGTATCCAGATTGATTGTGATCAATATCCAATGCTTCCTAAAAAACAAAATAAAAATATTAAAATGAGATTTAAAAATATATCTCATACGATTATATAACAGTGTTTTACCCCGGTATTGTAGGGAAAAAAGAGTTGTTCTTCAGTTATTTTTGTTCCAAAATCCTTATTTAGCTCATATATTTTCATAGGAATTATTTTCTAATCCAATGATTTTTTGAACATAGAAATAATATAGGGATTAATGAATCCAAAATTTTCTTTTCTATGTTTTCCATTTATATATTAGTAATATAAAATCCTATAGGAAATAAAATTAGTTATTAATGTTAATGAATATATTAGATAATTTATTTTATAGATGCATTATAAAAATGCACCATATATATGAACTCAAAACTGAAATGCCCAACTATTAAAATGTGATATTCTTATTTATACTCTTGATACCAAAAACATATTTAATAGAAGTTCCAAATACATATTCTTCATGTATAATGTGGGACACATTTCATTCCTGGAATGTCATGTTTGTAAGAATTTTTAATGATAATATATGTTTTAATGAACTGGAGGGGAGAAGGTAATCCTGAATGGTCTTTTTGTTTGCTCGGTCAATTCACTAGATTGTCTTGATCTGGCCTACCATTTCCCATTCATTTTATCCTTTTGTAATATAACACCCCACGTGATACCTTTTTTCATTAATTTTAAAAAAATAATTTTGAATAAATTTGTTAAGTACATACCTCGTGTATCGTTATATGATAAATTCACCAAGATATGAATGTTACAATAGTATCATCGGCCGTTGTAATATCTACATCATCAATTGGAATAGTAAACTCAGTTCTCAACTCTTAAGATACTTTAATACCCACTCTCATGTTATATTTTGGGAGATATGTGTTATTTATATTGTCTTATGAGATACTATACATCCTACCCCACCCCATAGGGTGATGTGTGGGAGTTTATAGATAGAAATCATATAAGAATTCACTGTGTAGAATTTTCATAATATAAAATTATTATATGTTTTTTATTCACATTTATGATAAATATTTAAGAATAAATAGATTACCTCAGGTAAGTTATGTGTTGTAGGGAATGCATTGTTCATGTGTTTATCTATATTCTATATTTAGTTTACTTTGATCCTTTCACATATATTTGTCAACCAAACTAGAATGGATAATAATATATTGAACAAAAACTATTTTTTTCTTACCATCCATTCATCATATGATATGTATTTTCTTTTGGTTATGTATTCTCAATAATATGTTCACGGAGATACTAAAAAACCTAAACCTATAATGCAACCATATTTTGATGGAAACATCAAATATGGTGACTGTAGTTTTTCTTCTAGTATGGTCACTATTTATTCTTATGTATAAACCATATAGAAAAATATGAACATAAATATATAGTATTAAAAAATATTTTTACAAATCCTAAAAAATAACTTTTTTCATATTTACACTTTTTTCTTAGATTTCTTTTGTCTTTAAATCAACTAGTTCACCCTCTTTATTTACACAGTCCACTTTCCATATCACATAACATGGGATAGAAGTGGATATGAATTTTTTATTCATTAATATTAATATAATCAACTAAATATATGTTATTTTTTGTTTCACATAAAAAAATTATTGTAGATTTTAAATATATAGTATTTTCTTCTCTAGTGAAGAGTACCCATTCCTTGCTTTGTGATAAGGCTTACATTGGTTTCCATGCACATTGTTTGTTTTAATAAATAAATTATTAGTTAATAAATTAATAATTTAGAGTCAAATTGGATAAAATGAATACTTTAAAATAATATATTATTAACTATAATGTACTGGAAATGATTTCCCATCACAATTACTAAATAAATAATTCTTTATTTTCTACTTTATAATGTGTCCATAAGTTACTGGTGGGTGGTTATTTAGTTTCCAATCAGATGCACTCATATAAAACATGGTAGAAATTGTATAGAATCCTCTATGATATTCTCTGGCAGCTATTACGACATATTTTGGGTGGAAATAATCTTAAACAAAGGAAATCTTCAAGGGAAAATGAAAATTAAACCAATGTTTCTTTGTATAATTATTTGGTAAAATTAAAAATATATAATGTAACTTTACCTTAATATATTTATAAAGGGATTAATTAATTAAACTTTTGGAAAGGCTCCTTGAATCTATATCAATCAGCATATTCATCCTCATTGTGACCCCAAAATTAATATTTTATATTTACTTTTTGGGGTCAAAAGGTCACTGATGATTATTTTAGCCAACCAAATATTTTATACCCTTAAATTTCCATTGATTGTTTTAGTTAACATTAATGATTCATTAATCTTGTTTTATTCATCAACATGGTGTTGATCCCCTATTAATAATGAAGCTGAAACATCAACCTTGCATTCTTCCCTAATAATGGTAACGTCATCATGTGTAGTCATCATTATCTATATGAGTAACCAAGAATTTAATTTAAATTACATAAATATTGTGGAGAACACATAATATTATCAGTAAAATAATAGTATATTAAAAATAACTTGAATATTATTATTGAAATATCTTTGTTTTTTTATGGTTTGAAGAGATTTGGATTCTTTGTAATGAATCTAAATCAACACTTTATAGACCTATCTAATGTAAATGAAATTGTCAACATTTGTACCTATATAAAACGACTGTGATATCCCAATAAAAGGGTCTTTATTGATTGAATTTTTACCTAATACCGTAGTTATTTTAGTTGCTAGTAGAACAATTGTCCAATTATTGTCTGTTGAATCCAATTCATAAAATTCTTGAACTGCTTGTTATGTAATTTTGGACAGCTCATCCTTTCCGCCTTCCACACTAAAATTAACCATAAAAATCCTATTTAAGAAAATCTCACTACACATAAATTGTTAGAACATTTGTAATGGAAAATCAACAGTAGAAATATTTTATAATCTAATTTTTATATCTATTAAATGATTCTGAAATATGAGATATTTCAATAAATTAAACTTATATCTGTGGAACCAGATATGCTTATAGTTTCCAATATAAGTGTAACTCGTTTATTTATCGTAATACTGTGTTCATCATGTTTTTATAATATATATAACCATTAATTACAAAATCACTGTAATATATAAAACATTCATTCAACCCCTTTTATATCCATCATTGTTGTTCGATAACTGAAATCATATTTTCATATGACTTCTTAAAAATATTATCTTAGAACCATCCTATAAACTATTTATTATGTGTGTTTGATATCCATCATCGAGCCCTAGATATATTTAGGTGTCTAAAATTTATTTGTGGGATTCGATGTATAGATAGAAATCATTATTATTAAGTGAAACATAAATCTTATCTTCCTCTTTCTCTATGAATATAATTTTAGTACAATATCAGCTTGAAATACCTTAACCCATAATGCATTCACTGTGACAAGAATTTCGGAGCCTGATGTTATCCACATCTTATAGGTAATTAGTATTCAATTTAAAAGCTTCTTTAATAATAAATCAATCTTTAATACAAAATTTGGGCAAGATTTGCTTCATGAAACCCCCTTTTAAAATCATTATATACCATTCGTTGGGGTACAACAATATATAATGGATAGGACCTCATAGTTGAATCTCTACAACTAAGTGATCCATTAGGTGGAATATTATATCAAATCATGCTAGTTGGATGAACGTGCCTAATTCACATAATATGACTATAACCTCCCAATTCATGATTGGAATCATCATTGGGTCTCTAACATTACTTCATATGTATTTGAAAAATAAGCATATTTTTATTAATGTATCTCATAAATGTTTTAGATAGAATGAAATATAAATAAGTGGGTGTTAAATCTTGCATCAAAACATGGTAGTCATAAGAATTTAGTACCTATAACTTAAATTAGTAATTGACATGAAATTCTTGATATTTTATAAATATCCATATGAAGATTTTACACTATTAAGAAAAATGAAAAATTGGAATTTATCTTATCTGTATAGAGTGTAAGACACTGAAGTAATAAGAGGCCAACATTTACCCTTAACTAGTGCCAAATCATCCCTTATCCCAATTTCAATAATTTCCAACCTCATCTTAATTCCATATTTTATTTTTTTTGGAAAATTTATTAATATACCAATAATACTATCAGATACATTTATTTATGCATTTATGACATCAAGAAAATGTATGAATTTCAAAAAATTCCAATATAGTAATTTAATGAAAATTGACATCTTTATCCAACCTAATTTGATATTCTCTTTTGAAATTGGTTTACTAAAAGTTGTTTCAATA
Organism: Viscum album; assembly: GCA_963277665.1. Classification (NCBI taxonomy): domain Eukaryota; kingdom Viridiplantae; phylum Streptophyta; class Magnoliopsida; order Santalales; family Viscaceae; genus Viscum; species Viscum album. Next base: position 1,396,276,562 of record OY728166.1, read on the forward strand.
TCTTTTACATTATAAAGTTGTTGATCACCCATTAGTGGAGAAAACGTTGTACCTTTTTCATATTCGCATAAAATGTTGTCATCCAAATATTTTAATTATATCATCAATGTAAGAATTTCTGATGTTTTTAAAAAACTATTTGCATAATGTTTCAACAAAACAATGTCTGTGCATTTTTCACAAATGGGACATGCCAAAAGTCAGTTAATGTTATAGACTACTAAATTTTTATTATAAAAATGGACATTTATCATCCAATACAACATGACCCCTAATGTAATTTTTTCACTTCTGTGAGCATCATACATTATAACAACTATATCCGAAAAAAAATCAGATCTTTGATCAATGGATACAAATAAACATCAATGTCTTTGTTGGATTGTTTTAGTTCAGATATAAGAAGAGACAATATAATGTATTTATAATAAATTCATAACCAATGTATTAATTTATAATTTAACAAAATAACTAGATTTATACTATGAGTGCTACTCTATACACCAACATAATTTATTCAATTAGTAGATAACACAAAACGGGAGATTCTCATTTCATTTCAAAATTCAGGTTACTCATAATCAATTCTCTTCCACCATGGAGAGTTTTATAGATGTAATAGTTTCCCATATTTAATTATTATATCTACATGCCATTTCAATTGGTATTATAAACCATGGAATGATATGAAAGTACAATACAGATTTAGGAAGACTTGATTTATCATTCTTATATCGATTCATGGTCCTTGATAAACAATATTCAATAATTTGGACAAGAATATATTTTTTAGATGTTGTTCTCATTTATCATTGCATTATGATAGTCTTATATGTTCAATAAGGATTAAAATTTTCTTCAAGAAACATAGAATTTAGGAGACCAAGTAGTTATATAAATTCAGTTTCTCTTCATCTTCCATTTTCTTTCAAATTATATATCATCCATACAACTAACAATATTGGTTATTTAGTACAATTGGTATATAGTGGTCTCTTAGAATAGATATTCAACTTCTCAAAAAAATGGAAATTATTGAATGTCATATTAAATTTCTATTAAAATTTCATTCATAGGTTATCCATCATCATTTACTATTTTATTCATATAAAATGATCCATAAACCATAGTTTCAAAAAAATTGATGGGAATGTTTAGTTTTTACCTTGTATTATTCAGAAATTTATACCTCTAATCTATTACATGACAAATCAAATGTTTTTCCAACTCTTTAAAACTAATTATTCTTTATTAACAAGTATAAAAACATGGACAATGTATTTGATAAGGGTTGTACGCATGCTCTATTACAAGCATGATGAACTCTTTAACTCCATATTCTTACAATATTGTCATATGATTTGGGTATGTATATTATTGATTCATATTCACCTATAATATAAATAAAAAACAATTATTAAAAAAATACACATAATATATTCCTAATCAAAGGAGACAGTCCTAAAAAATTATAATAATGGGATCCTAATATTTTTATGTTTTTGGTTATTATTCAAGAAAAGTTATCATTTTACAAGAGGGTGACATGAAAATATAATACATGGGGTAAACAAGTGGTTGTTGGACAAGGTTCTCAATTTAATTTTGTGATGGAAAAAGGTGGTAATAAATATGTTATTAAATAACATTTATTTATTATTGAATTGTAGGAATCCCTTGTAAATTATTGTTCATTATTATTATTTAATTATGACTTCGCATTCTAAATTTGTTTAAAAATAAATATCCTTAGAACATACATGGTCATTTAATCACCACGTTTTCACAATGGGTCAACGAGCTTGGAATTTCAGGAAATGAATGGATGAAATTATTATTGATGATAGAAGTGATCTTAGATTCTATGTTAATCACTTATTCTGTAGATTATCCTAGACCATGTATTATAGAAATACCAAAAAATATAATTATTCAATTACCTACTGATGAGACCTATTTCAAAAGTATTATAGTTTTCAATCATAGGTATATTTTACATAACCTACAATATCCAAAACATCAATTCAATTTCCCTAAAAATACTATAAATGAATTCTATAAAAAATCAACAAAATAAGCTTTCATATAGTTCAAATCACGGAGATCCAAAAAATTATAATTCCACATCTACAAATAACATAGATATCTATTTATTATCTCCTACATCTAGTAGTCAAGAACGTAATATGAATATTATAAATAGTATACTAATTATTAATAAAATCTACACCACAAGTATAGTTAGGGGATAATATAATAGACATTATAAAATCCTTCCACTATCATATATTATATTATGTGTTCAAAATAAATGTGATTCAAATTAGAACATTTCGTGGGTGACACTCAAACTATTCCAAATGATACACAATAGATCAAAATAATAATAATATTGTGTGCATATCATCAATCTTAAAAAGAATTATATTTTATATAAAAATAATTCCTATAATATTTTAGCTAAAATTAAAAGAATATGAATTCATAATATATAATTCCAAAAATCATATTACTGTTTATCAAATTAATATAAAATTAATTCATATAAAATTTATAAAATATTAAAATATTAATAAAATCAATATGTAAAAAATAATAATCCCCCCTTTTTTAATAAACCATGAAATAAACTTTTTGTTGATATCAAATGTAAATTGAGTCCATAAAGAAACCATATTTCGTTATATTTTGGTTTTCAATAAGTAAAACAATATTGAAAAATGATGCTTTAATGATCACTAAAAATAAAATACACATGGTAATGACATGTTTTAAAACAATATTGTAGTTTTATTAAAAGTGATTTTGATGGATACCTAGAATTAAATGTGAATTTTTTTTCATTTTAATCCTTTGGATCACGAGGGATACATGTAACATGGATCAGATTTCCATATATGCACTAAAAAACACTACATAATTTTAATTTGCAGTCACCACCTTACATGATAACTGGGATGTTTTTTGTTGTGGACTACAAGGTGCTCCTCGTAATTAGACTAAGAAATAATTAAGAATGATTGAAAATAAATGCAAAGGTGAGAGAGAGGGTGAGCCTATAATGGATTGAGGCAAGGGATAATGGGTGGAGTTTCAACATGGTAGATCAAGGACAAAGAAAATCTCTTTTTCATCCACAATTCAAAATATTTGGGAAAATTAAAAATAAACTAAGATGTTAAAGGGGAGAAACAGATAAAAAGGTATAAAATATTGTTATTTTGATATATCATAATAATTTAAATACATAATATTAGATAAACATTAAACTAAGAATAATATAAGAAAACTCGTTTATTTCCAAGAAAACATTTTAAAGCCAAAGAAAAAAGAAAGTGTCGAATTCAAAAGCCTTAAAAACTTTTTACACAAAATAAATCATAGAAAATAAGAAATTCGTCCATAAATTTAATTTATAAACACTTCACAACTCATTCAAATATCCCATCTTATAAAATGTGTTTTTTATATGATAATAATAATAAATTTAAAATAAAAAATGCTAGTTTATTTAGTAATAATTAATTTTCGTCAATTTTAAAATCCAATTTATAATATATCACAAGAAACAACCAAATTCAACTCTTTCATTAAAAAATATCATTATATAATAAGATAAATTTAATAAAGAATTTATATATCCTTTATAATAAAAATTTGGCAGTTTTCCAAAATCACTTTTGTAGATACGAATTTTATCCAATATTATCACATTTTAGAAATACTAAAATACTAAAAGATAATATTTTGTATTTAAAATATAATTTCAATACCTTAATTATATCAAAACAATCTTAAAAATGAACAAATTAAATTCACCGATATCAAAAATTATCAAATGAATCAATAAAATTTCACATTTTATTTTAAATATTGATAATCTCATTCATTAGTTTTTTTGAAAAACAATTTCATCTAGAAATTTAAATTTTTAAATTTAAAAAACAATTTTTATAATATAATTCCTTAAATATATGCATCCAGATAAATCAATATATATATCATTTAATAAATTAATCAATCACCATGAATTTCATTGAATAATTAATGAAAAGAAATCCAAATAAACCAATAAATACTTCAATCATTTGGATTATCAATGATAACCATTATGGAATATACTATATAATAAAAAAGTTGTTTTCTAGATAAAACACACTAAATAAAAAGTACATTTTTTTATGTACACATTAGATAATTTTTTGTACTTTTTTTGTCTTTATAGTTTTTTATTATTTTAAGATATCTACCCTAGTACTTTGAGGCCTTCCCCAATGATGAAAAAAACATTCTAATTATGTAATTAGACAATGAGAAATATTTAGTACCTAACTAAACTATTAATATGTTTGTAGAGTAGTTTCCTAGGAAAAAGGGTTGTTGTATTTTATGGTTATTCAAAAATATAAACTATTAAAATCAATAATGAAATATTGTGAAAAAATGATGAGAAATACGATAAATAATCAAGTGAAAGAAAAAAATGGATCAAAGATTAAAAACAAGGATGAGTCTGGGGATACCGAATTGAAATTTTGATGAAGTGTAGTTGTCATCACCTAATCAACAATTTAATAAATAATATTTATTATATTACCATTCATTGAACAAATATTTTTCAAAAATTCAGATATGTTGTGAATCTCATGACCTAACTATGAAAATACCAGACGTTAAACCTAAAGATGATTCGTGTTGTCGAAACCCAGGTCATTTGGATGGACTCCCGTTATGTAGTGTACCAAAATATAGAATAAATGTTCCAAATTAGTGGATTTAATAAATGTTCTATTGTATAAATCCATGATGTTATACCTCTAGTATTTTGGGCAAGGGATACCATGTTGGTGGAATGAATAAATTTTTATCATTTTTTAAATCTTTTAGGGTTATTGTGCGCTCTTCCGTGGGTAAATTAAACCTTTTCAAGGTTGCAGATCAAACCTTTACCAATGAAATTAATTTCAATGGATCTCTCCTTTATTTATCATTTATTTATGATCAAATTAGGTACCAAAATAAAAAAAACTCTGGATGAGGCTAGATAATTTTAGTACAACTATAAACAGTACATGGATTGTATTATATTATTTCAATGCTATAATGATCCATGATGATACAATTGGTGACACATAATTTTTTATCTCTTAAAATAATTAAATCTTATGTCGATATAAATAAACTCCTAGAGGTCAACCATCTAGTGTCCAAATACTAAAGGTATAGAAGATACATATATAGAGGCCCATCAAGTTAGATTGGTCTTTTAAAAATGAAAATGTTCTTGACTATTGGGAGTCTATCTTCTATATCACATTTCCAAAACAATATAAGGACCACCATCCAATTTTTCTAAGTCCATTGGATTGGGATTTAAATCCAACCTTACCCTTCATATTTAATTTTTCATAGGCTAATCATCTGGACTACATCAAAATCATTTATGAATATTGGAACTTGATCCTTTGTGGTACTAATTTCTATGATTTTGTTATGAAACTAAAATTATTTAAGAATAAACTGAAGTCATAGATAATATATACCTTTAAATAACCTATAAAACAAATTTAGGTGCTATAAAACACCCTCATATAAGTGTAGGAAGTTTCTAAAATAGTTATTTTTCATTAGATATAAATAAGGACATTGAGCAAAGATTCCTACGAATGTGGATATCAATATTCTTAAGATTTTAAATCATGATAAATCCCAATCTTAGTGGGGGGATTCTAGTGACTATATTTATAGAAATTATATAGTTTATTATGATATCTAAACCTGTTGTTAGGTAGATGAGTGCATTTCTATTTTTTTGATCTTGTCTACCTCTTATTTGTACTATTTATTTATTTTTTAATAAATAGCGAGAAGCATTGCATCTGGATAGGCTTTTGGGTAAATAATGGAATTGATATTGTTCCAAATCTCATCTCCTTAATTATCCTGAAATAAATTATCTAAATAGAATATATTAATGTTAATTTGTTTAATGATGGGGATGGAAATAAAATTTTTTTCTATTCCATTTATATAATAAAAAAATACACTGGTCCACTCTCTATTCTTAAAGATGGTGATTAAATCACCAATAAAAGATACAATATTTTTAGAATCCCTAGGGATCAATTTTAGAAATACATCAATAAATATTCTTCAAATGAATTCATAATTTATGATATTTTTTCATCTCTATTATGTATGGAAGATAATTGGACATTCAATGAAATCCCATCTAAGATAGAGATCAAATAATTTGCTTGTAGCCTCATCCCAGGGTGTTTACTAGGACAAGATGGATTTTTTAATTTCTCCTTCAAAATATATTGGGATTTTATTTATATTATTGTATTCATATTAGTCATATTTTATTTCAATAATATGTCACTACATTAGGGTTTATAATGCAAAAATTGGAAAACTTATTACTATGGTGGAATATTATTTTGTGTTGATTCTATTTAGGCATACATCCCTTATAAATAATCCTTATAAGTCCATTACAAAGATCCTAGAAAACAATATTAGTGTCATATCTAATAAAATATTATCCTAGAATTAATTTGGTTGTATTAAGGCTAGATCCATCCAAGATTTCCTTCTCACTACCTCAAAATGTGTCATCCATTTAAACAGGATCTTAAGAGGCGACTCAATAAATGTCAATAGGGTTATTAGAAAGGCCTTTGATACCCAATATTGGAACATTATATTTGAAATTATCAAGGAAGTTTTTCTTCATAATACCTACATCAACAGGATTCACCCTCTATTCATTTTGTACCTTTGTCTCAGGGATAGATAATAGCTCTCCATCTGGTTTTTTCTCTTAATCAAGAGGGGTTTGAAAGGGATAATTATTGTCAGAAATCATTCATTACATTACAGAAGATTAATTCATTATACTTCATTGAAATTTTGTTAATCAAGGTTCACTAAATACCAATCATGATGGCATAGGTATTAATTCTCTCTATCACCTTCTATTTATTGATAAAATCATTCTTTTCATATGGATGAAAAAAGAAACATCCACCTCCTAAAAAACCCTTTCTTTAAATGAAAGAATCTACAGTCAATGCATAGTTTTTGAAAAATCACTAGTCTACATTATAAAAAAATCTAGAGTTAGGGATATAATGTATTTTGAATTACATAGGTATTAAATAGGTAATCATTCCTTTAAAATATCTTAGTGTCCCCTTGTTTTGGGGTAGTAGCAAGAATATTTTATCTGATGATACTTTTTCATAGATTAAAAGGACTCTTGGTTCATAAAAAGAGAAGTCATTATCCATGATGGGAATGGAGTTCATTGATAACTCTACCATTATTTCTATGTGGTCTATCCATTATTGGTTTATAGTAGGCCAAACTCTCTTATTAAATCTTTTAATTTATGAATTATGAATTTTGTTTTAATATGAAATATCTATGATGGAAAATAGGATATTTTGTCCTAGAAACAATGTTCTAAACCAATAGAAGCTGGTGGAATGGGTATTAAAAACCCTTTATTCTTTAATGAATCAATGTAGGTTCACTTCATGTGGAGGCTTGTTACTAAAAACTATGATGATTCCACCATTCTCAATTAACGATTAATTTTGAAGATAAATAATTCTAGTGTTGATTACATAAATTTATCTATATGGCCATATAATAAAGCATACTTCTGTGAAATATTATATAAATATAGATGGATCCATACAAAAAAACCTTCAAATTATATTCTTGTTGTACAATTCAATAGATGATTCATTTATTCACAAATTGAATATTTTTATACTATATATTGATTTTATGGTTTTTATTAAATAATTTATTGAAAAATCTCAACTAAAATCAAAAGAACATTACCACATGAACATTGAATATTATTTCTTCTCCCTTCATGATGGTTTACATGTCAGAGAGTCATCTAGAGTTGGGAAGTTGAATTCTATTTTCATCTATCTCTACAATATGGGGGTGTTAATGCAATCATATCATAGGTTAAAAAATATAGAATATTGTGGAAAAAACCTTCATGGTCTATGCTCATCTAGAGTATATACCTTGATAATATTCCAAAAAAGGTACACCATAATAATCATGTAATCACTTGCTACTAAATGTGTGTACTCTATAATCAATATAGAGAAGATTGAGACCATCCCTTCATATATTTTTCCATGAATTCAAATCTCTAGAATTCGATCTTTTACATCTTTGGTATTCCTTGATAAAATTTTTCCACCATCAAATAAATGCTCACTACCTACATTAATGAAAAATTTCACCATAAATCCATAACCTCTTTTTGGATATTTTTGTTGAATTGGTTCACATAATCTACAAATTCCACAATGATATCATTCATAGTGATACAGACATTAATTTCTTAGCTTCTCTAAAATAAAACATTTCTATTTTTAGTGAATCCAAATATATGAAAAAAGGATATCGCAAGAACTCCTTTCATGACTTATTTATCATGAAATTTCTAGGCCTTAGGAGAAATGCATGTCCTTCTATAGGTATGTTTGAGGTATTTTGAAAACTATCCTTCTTAAGCTAAGAGAAGGTCAATATAGATGGTTCCTATAATGTAAATATCTTTCCATCGGGATGTGGAACCGTGCTCAAGGACCATAATATTAAAATCCTTGGATGTTTTTTCCCATGTGGTGTCAATTTTTCTCCTGAAGCTGATAGGTCTATATTTAATAATTCAGCAAAGTTAGAAAGGAAAATAATTGGGTCAAAGATATGGTCTGAGAGTGATTCCACAACCATAGTGCATGAAATTCGGGACAACAATAGGTATTTACAATGGAGACTCATCGTTAAAAAGATAGAATACTTTGTTCCATGGGCTCTATAGACTTCATAATTACACACACTTATTAAGAGGAAAACATGGTTATAGTTGAACATTCTAATAAAGGGGTGGACAAAATTTATCTTACATGGATGTAATCCCTCCCCACTAAACAATTTCATCTATTTGAGAGTGATAATTCTAAAATTCATTTTATACTCATGTACCATCTTGGTTTTTTTATTAATAGTGCATTGGAATTGGCCAACATCTCACCATTATAAAAAAATAAAATAATGATAATATCACGTTGCAGTTTTATTTGATTCATAAAAATCATTATCAATATGATAAATTTAATATTATTCAATATTAGTATCATAATCTAAACTATAATTCCCAATGTTTTTATGAAGCATATTCTTTTTTTATACAATATTTTTATAATTAAAAAATTTATTTATATTTTTAAAGGATTTTAAATTGTCTTGGAAATAATTTATATGAGTAATGAATTAAACTAAAAATAGTTTATTCAACAATAATTGTACCATTACGTGAAAATCATATAAAACAATGTATTACACATCATGAATTTCACTCACTGTAGATAACACGAATCCATTAAAAGTGCATAAATCAATATAGGAAAAACATAGAAAAGAAGAAAATCGTCATGGGAGGGAAACCCCCTAGATCATTATTAACTTTGAGGATCACCAATATTAAAACAAAATCAATAATGAGAAAGATAACCATGACTAGAGAAATAATTCTTCAAAATATATTATATGAAATAATAAATATTTCTTTTTTAAGTGAGATAAGAATAAGAAAATGATTTTGTATGTCTATATATATTTGAATGAACTCTGGTCATTCTAAATATTTTCATTTCATATATGATGATTATAGATATGGTTTTCATAAATATCTTCATTGCTATAATATCTAATATGTATATTAATTTCATGTATTTTTATGTTATAAATTTGAAATAATATAACTCCTATTGAAATAAAATAATGACATTAAAATAATATAATTAAAATATATTTATGTGTAACATATTAAAATTATTATTAAAATATGATATAATGTATATAAAAAAATAAAATAAATATTTTAATGTCAATGGACATGTAAAATTAATTTTTTTCAATATAAATAATTAAATTATAATGATAATTTTTTAAGGGAATTCAATATAAATGTAAGATATATTTTTTAAATCCATTTTATTTAGTATTATTGATTTTAATATAATATATTTAATTGAATACTAGTATTATATTATTATATAAATTTATAAAAACATTAAGACTTTTTAAATTGGAAATTGATATGAGATAATGTAAAGAGAACTTAATATTTAAAAAATCAATTTTTCAATAATGTTTTTTTATTATATATTTAATTGTCATTTAACAAAAATCATAGGTTTTTTTATAATTAATTTCATTTTGAAATTCTTCATTAAAAAATTGTCTTATGATAATTTTTCATATTTTTCTAAAAACAATTATATTTAGGTAAATATTAAAAAATACTGATTTTACTAATACTGCCAATTTTATAAAAATAGTTACAATAATTCCTTGAAAATTATTAAAAACTATTTTTAAATAAAATATATAATTTTTAATGTTAAATTATACTCTTTAAAATTCAAGGAAAAAATATAAATCCCATTTGTAACATCTTGTAACATTTAAGTATTGTTTTAGCAAAAACTGTTTTGTTGTCTCTCTCTTTTAATAATATTTTCACATATAGAAATTAGTTTTTTGAATTATTTTAATGTTAATCAAAAAATATTCAAATAATAATAAGGATTTTAATTTTATTAGAATCAATATTGTAACACCCCGAGCTTCCACAATACGCTTCTCTTTGAATAATACAGTAGTGTGTGTTGTACGCAACTTCGAGTTCTAACACACACCACGACCAATCAAAGTAGTCGTCATGAATAGTAGTACCTGATTTTTAAATTTTTTGAAATTTTATCTCTCAAAATGGACTTCATTTTTGGATTTGGAGTATCTAATTTTGCCTAAGGTGAAATTTGGGTACTTTTCGGATAACTTTATTATTTTGATGAATAGTTAAAATTACTAAATTTTAATTAAAAACAACTTTTTTATCAATATAAATCATAGTGATAAATTAGTAATATGAGTGGTTTTAAAGCATAATTATAATATATTTTCACCATTTTATCCAATTGTGTTCATTAGAATTAATTTCACATTGAAATTGGACATAAACAATTGTCAATATTTTGATATATATTGTTTCTTAAAAACACGCTATTTGTTGTGACATCGGGAATTAATTATAAAATTAATTAATGCAACATATATGTTTAGAATTTTGTAAAATAGTAATAATTTTTGAATTCGGAATATCAATTATAGCTTAGGGTGAAATTTTGGCATTGTTCTGAAAAACTTCAATTTTTGATGAATAGTGAAACTACTAAGTGGTAGTTAAAAAACTGAATTTTTCATAAAACATAATTTTACCGCTTCTATGATTGGAATTTAGAAACTCCGAGAGACACGGTTAATATCAAGGTGTATAATGTGGTTCAATGAGATGAAAATACATTTTGGTAAATAGTAACTTTTTACTTTTATTTACCACGGTTAAAAGTAAATAGGGTAATTAAGGGTAAAAATGATATTAATATTACCCTAACTCATGTCCTAATTCTATTGGACAAATTTATCTCGACCAAAAACAACCTCAGGAATAAACTATTATCATTTAGGTCCACTTGGATTAGATTAGGCCATTTATTATTATTTAAATCAAAGAAGAGTTAAAAGAGTTAAAATCAAAGTTTATTTACTAAAACATTTTTAATATAAGGCTATACATTCGATAAATTCGAATTTAAATATTAATTATAAAGATAAAATGATTTCCTATATAAAAGTATTTTATTTATAATTTTTAGACATTAAATAATTTAATTTATTTATGACACAATGATGATGTAGTAATTAACATAATAGTGAAAAAATTAAAATAATTGATATTATAAATACCCAAATAAATATAAATTGACACTTTTTATGAATTACACTAATTTTATAGGTTAATATGACATATTAAGATTGACTTAATTAATGGTTTTAGAAGTAATCATTTTGTTATGATTTTTACAGAAATCAATTATTGAATAGTGTCAAAATTGACATAAAAGTGTTTCTAAATGAAATATTATATTATTAATTGATATTAAATTCCTAAAAATCTACGGTTCGTCCAAGAGACTTATATAATGATAGGTGTATCATTAATGGACCACTTAGAGGTTTCTGAGATGAATATAGTTAGTTTATTAACAATATAATACAAAAATACAAAGAGACATTGTAAAAGTGAAACTAATTAACTAAGAGTTAATACTTAAAGATAAGGTTAATATAATGACCCAAACATGTCTAAATGCTATTGGTTTAGTGGTTTTATACCCATCCCCACTTTAAAATTTAAATAATACACTTTTGATCCATTTGAAACCGAATATTAATTTATTATAAAATAATATTTCGGCTTTTCCAAAGGTGCCCCTCATCCCTCTTATAAAAGGGCACTCTCCATTCTCATTAACTCACACCTTAAAAGCCTTTTGGTTGAGCCAACGTCTGCCCAAATACTCTGTCAACTTCCCTCAATTCATCCTAGATGCCTTACTTTAGTTATAAAGACAACTTATGGAGCCCTTTTGATCAAATCAAAAGGAAGAACCTGGAGAAGATGTAATGATTTCACCACCCTTTTTCAAGTTCCTTTCTTCTTCCACTTCTTATTTCATTGTTATTACCATTCTAAAATAATGAATCCAGTATCTCCTATAACCTTTAATATTATTATAAATATGGTACAACCATATTTAGTATTCTATCCATCCTTTGAATGACATGTCACCATACGTGTGTACGTACGGCTTACCGTCTCCACGTCGTGGTGTAATACTTATTCAATATATTATTATTTGGATGGGTATAATAATGATTTTTAATTCATATAAATAATAAATATAACAAGATAATGATTTTTTATATATGATATATCATCCAATTATATATTATTTTAATATCAAAAGAATGATTTTTTCGCTCGTGCGTATGTACGGATTACAGTCTCCACGACGCGATGAGATTCATTTCTAAGTTCACCATTCATCGACGATTATAAAATTATATATTACTAATAATTATGTAATATATGAAATATTAATGCTACTGGAGATATATATATATATATATATAAGGATTTATGTACTTGCATATATCTTATTCATTTAATTCTGTTCAATACTATATGAAAACAGAAACAGCGTTTATGCGTACGTACGGACTACCATCTCCATAAACGGTGTTTTCCATTTCTTATATATGTCTATTATACATATTTATATTCTAAATATATATGATATATTTATCATGTTTTATATTCTGGAAGTATTTAAATCATGATCTAAGTGATACAACCAGGAGTGACAAGTTAAAACACGTACGATAGAGAATGTGATTATTACCCAAAATGTTAACATAACATGGAAATTATTATTAAATTGGTAATATAAATTCATAAATGAATCAGTTATGATATCATAAATATTAATATGGTTCTGGTATAATTTAATAACATACTACGATCTTCGTACAGGAGGATAAGCATACCCTCGACTAAAGGAAAGTGCAAGGTAAGGGGTTTTCATCTCACTCTTTATTCTTGTGAGATTCATGCCATATTTCCACTATTACCTTTTATGTGGTGTATGTACTGCCCATAATTGTATTATTTTTATAATACACTTTAATTTATGTGTATTTACATATTAATTGTATGATACCTATTTCATGAGGTGTATGTTTCGTAAGTTACCAAATTGGTAAGGGTTTATTTCGCAATCTCTTCATTGTCTGAGGTTGTTTATACGTAATAATCTACTGGAATTTCTTTATCATCCACATCCATGTTTCTTAAAAATATTTTTTAAAACATTATTACTATTTTACAGAATATGGGTTAAAGTCATTTATACCCTTGTTTGACTTTTTATAAGATGTTTATAAAAGAATCATTCCTTCATTTTCCAAACAAGGTCCTTTTTAACCTTTTCGGCAGAATTAAGGTAAGAATGTTTTTTTAACTTATATGGCGGGTGCGGATACTTTCTGCCCTTATAAAATTTTCAAAGATTCCCTTACAAGATTATAAGGATATTTTCAAAGTAAATGTTTTATTTTATAATAATGTGACTTTTAAATGATTTCATAATGAATATTTTAAGAATTTATGAAAGGTACACTTTATCAAAATCAGAATTTTAAATGTTTTAATGATTTATCTTTCTAAATATTTTTAATTAATGTCAATGTTTTCAAAATTATTTTAAGGATTTATTTATGTGGATATGAATTATTTGAAATGATATTTCTTTTCAAAAGTTTCAAAGTGGTATGGGACACTTTGATTCAAAAATCACCTCTAAATTACTTCCTTAATAAATGTGTAACTTTTAAATTACTTCAAAAAAAGAGATAATTCTCTCAAATAGTTTTGATTTCATCTATGTCAATATCCTTTGATAAATTTTAAGTTTATTTGAATCTGATTTATTATGATACAAAACATCCGTATTGTTTTGAAGTTTTTGTTATGTGTTTGACAGTGGATGTGTTATTCTTATACCATTCTTGGTTTATGTATGAAGTATATACATTTCGTATGCTAGTTTTAATACGAATTTTTATGTTATGTTTGAACCTTTTCATATGGGAATTAATTAGACTTAATATGTGATGGGTGGAGCCCGCTATGGCTCCTCAATGAATCGGTAGGTCTCATGAGACAAACTAGTGTCTTGGAAAAAGGCCTTAGAAAAATCTTATTTGTAGTCCTGGCATGAGGCCTTGGCTATGTGGTTATGATGGTCTGGCATTATGCATTCCATTATTATGAAAGGGGTTATTGATATTTCATCTGATTATTCGATTAGTAGAATATCCAAGTGAATAATTAAATGGCATTATTTCATTTTATATCTGCCATATTATGCTGAAGTTCAAATTTAAAAGGATTTTGTTTTAGTTTTATACATTGCCTTAAATGTTTATGCTTATTTTTGCAGGTTTCAGATGTATTGCTTACCCTTACTGAGCATTTGAGCTCACCCCATTCTATGTTTTATTTTTCCCAGGATTCCAAGAAGTGTAATTTGATTGATATACAGGGTTATGCCAAGGTAATAATGGCATTCATAAAGATTATTTATGTTGTTTTTTACGACTTAAATTGCAAATGTAACATACATGTATGTGGTCTATTTTTTCAAGACTGATAAACTGATCGGTCCTTCGGAACTTGATTTCTTGTGTCCATGCCAATGTTATGTAATAATACACAGACTCTGGGTAACTGGGGTTGGGGCGTTACAGTTGGTATCAGAGGAAGTTTAGCAATAACCTTGGAAACTAGATTTTGATAAACTCTGATTAGAGCACATAGCCCTAAGATAGACTTTGAGGATTAGTATAGGAGAACATCCTAGAATTTTGGTATTATAGAAATTTTTAGAGTTTTCCGAGCAATACATCTCTGTCTGGATACGAGCAGGTAGAGGCGGCTCTGGCACAGATGTACTTAGGGGTAAAACCCAAAAACATCATTTTGAGCTAGACTCGAACGGGAACTGGTGCACAACAACGGGCCTTGCTGCACTCTTGGTTACGACACACCCAGGGGATATGCTTAGGATAATTCACATTTTCTTTACAAACCATTATGAAGGGCTCGTGAGTATATACTTACTCAATGAAAACATTTTTATGATTAATGATTATATCCATAAACTGTTCAATTTGTGTTAGGTATTTTACATGTTTGGAAGTATTCATTGCAATTCATAAACTAACCTAGTTTATGCTATTGTATATAAATGGCACCCAGTAGAAGTAATGTGAACTCCAGTAATACGTATGATCCAAATAGTAAGAAGGATAATATCTTTCATGGTATTAAGCCATCATTTAGAAGTGAAATAGGCTCCCACGTATTATCTTCATATGAAGAAATAGTATAATGCGTGGATAAGATAACTAATGATTTTACTGAGTCATATGGCTTTGAAGGAAAGAAAGAGAAGAAAAGGATGGAAGAGAAAATGATGGATACAGGGAAGAGGGAAAAGAATAATTTCCCCATATGTGATAATTGTAGGAAGAAACACCCTGGAAATTTCCTGAAAGGAATGGGAGTTTGTTATAAGTGTGTAGGAAAAAGGGAAAAATTTACGTGACTAAAAGGGTAAGAAAATGGTTTCAAATTTACAATGCTTCATTTTCAAGGAATTTGGACACTACACAAACCAATGTCCCAGCCATCAGACTATGCCGCAAATGATTCTATTGGATAATAATCAAGTTATAATACTACCACAGATGAAGAGGAATGACTAGTGTTCTTATGTTGTTATTTTAGAATTGTTTCATTTATGTGTTGTATCAATGATGTTCTGGAAATAAATAAGGATTGTAATATAGTACTATTTAATTAATGATTTGAGAATTTATGGTACTAAAAAAATTGACTGTACAGCGAGTTAAATTTTTTTTGTAAATTACATGGTTGAAGGAAAGATGAACTTAATATGGTCATAATATTGAGGTAGTAATTTTGGAATAATAGATGGTTGATTTTGGTAATTCAGGATGTTGTGGTGTTGTAAAATAATATATGAGGAAGGCGTTCACATGTTATTAACTGGAAAAAAGGATCCTCATTATTTTTAACTTCCTTGTAAATTTCGGACTGTGAGTTTGGATAATAGTATTTTATATAAGTCTAATGGTTGTAAGGGATTATGTTTGAAAGGTTATTTTTTTTATTTTTATAAAAGGATAACACGTAGACAGTGTGACGACCCGTCTTGCCGGACAAAGCTATGGGAATCGAACCCACAACCACAATGCAATTGAGATTTATTGCCTAATATTGTGCTACATGAAGTTCCTGGATGGTATAATGTAGTTTCTTTACATAGAGGGTCTGATACGTGAATTATAAATTCATTATATTTGGAACCCTATACGATTAGGATAAATAGATTATTTTTGAGTTATATTTTGTTTTGGGGTGAAAGATGAGTTTGTGGTAGAAATTTATTAATGGATAAAACTCTAATTATAAAGTAAGTATATCTCCTTATGATCTTATCCTATCTCATAAATAAATTCCTCAACATTAAGAAAAGTAACATAGAATAAAAATGTTTTCCTAGATGGTACCATAGATCATCACTAATTTATGGCTTTGGGATTACTGGCCTTTTCATAGCCATTTCTCTACCACTGTCCTTCAGATAATTGATGGTTAGATTTATCTTCCATATCCATATTTTCCTACATGGAACCCTAGTATGTGTTATTTTCAGTAATCTTCATACTTTCCAAACATTATTTTAAATAAAGGCCGGATTAATTCATTTTTCGATGTGGGATTTCAACTAATATATTTAGAAATGTCAAAAATTTGTTATCCTAATACCTTATGTTTTGTTGAACCGATTGTATTTTAAATCATCATAGATTGATGAATTTAAGGACCTCAATTTTAAACTTTTTTGTGATTGATGACCTCAATCACTACCTATAAATAATTACGTTTTTCCTCCAATTATATGTCTATAATTTCCACTAATGTCCTCCAAATCGAGATCATAATTTTTTGGTGACCCTTTCATTTCTCTTTTCATCTTGTTAAGACTAAATTTTATTAACCAAATTTCCGATGTGGGTTTTTCCACAAAGATATTTTCTATTTTCAACTTTTATTTTCAAAGAACAATATCAAATTGTTAGGATGCAATTTATTTAAGGAGTGGAGAATGTAACACCCCGAGCTTCCATGATACGCTTATCTTTTAATAATACAATAGCGTGTGTTGTACGCAACTTCGAGTTCTAACACACACCACGACCAATCAAAGTAGTTGTAATGAATGGTAATACCTCCTTTTTAAATTTTTTAAAATTTTATCTCTCAAAACGGACTTCCTTTTTTGATTTGGAGTATCGAATTTATCCAAAGGTGAAATTTTGGTACTTTTTGGATAACTTTATTATTTTGATGAATAGTGAAAATTACTAAATTATAATTAAATACAACTTTTTTATCAAAATAATTAATAGTGATAAATTATAAATTTTAGTGGTTTTAAAGTATAATTGGAATATATTTTTACCATTTTATCCAATGGTGTTCATTAGAATTAATTTCACTTTGAAATTGGACATAAACAATTGTCATTCTTTTGATATATATTGTTTCTTAAAAACACGCTATTTGTTGTGACAGTGGGAATTAATTATAAAATTAATTAATGCAACATATATGTTCGGAATTTTGCAAAATAGACATCATTTTTAAATTCGGAATATCAATTATATCTTAGGGTGAAATTTTGGCATTGTTCGGAAAAACATCAATTTTT
This sequence comes from Viscum album, assembly GCA_963277665.1. Classification (NCBI taxonomy): domain Eukaryota; kingdom Viridiplantae; phylum Streptophyta; class Magnoliopsida; order Santalales; family Viscaceae; genus Viscum; species Viscum album. The sequence continues at coordinate 1,396,294,876 of OY728166.1, forward strand.
GATGAATAGTGAAACTACTAAGTGGTAGTTAAAAAACTTAATTTTTCATAAAACTTAATTTTACCACTACTGTGATTGGAATTTTGAATATCTGCGAGACACGGTTAAAATCATGGAGTAAAATGTGGTTCAATGAGATGAAAATAATTTTTGGTGAATAGTAACTTTTTACATTTATTTACCACAGTTAAAAGTAAATAGGGTAATTAAGGGTAAAAATGATTTTAATATTACCCTAACACATGTCATAATTCTATTGGAAAAGTTTATATATACCAAAAACAACTTTAGGAATAAAATATTATCATTTAGGTCCACTTGGATTAGATTAGGACATTTATTATTAATCAATTCAAAGAAGAGTTAAAAGAGTTAAAATCAATGTTTATTTACTAAAACATTTAAATATAAGGATATACAAAAGATAAATTTAATTTTAAATAGTAATTAGAAAGATAAAATGATTTCCTAGATAATAATATTTTATTTATAATTTTTAGGCATTACATAATGTTATTTATTTATGACACAATGATGATGCAGTAATTACCATAATAGTGAAAAAATTAAAATAATTGATATTATAAATACCCAAATAAATATAATTTGAGACTTTTAATTAATTATAATAATTCTCTAGGTTAATATGACATGTGAATATTGACTTAATTAACCTTTTTCGAAGTAATCATTCTGTTATGATTTTAAAAAAAATCAATTATTGAATAGTGTCAAAATTGACATAAAAGAGTTTTTAAAACAAATATTATATTATTAATTGATATAAAATTCTTAAAAATATATGGTTCAGACAAGAGACTAATATAGTGGTAGGAGTATTATTAATGGACCACTTTGGGGTCTCTTGGATGTATATAGTTAGTTTATTAACCATATAATATAAAAATACAAAGAGGCATTGTAAAAGTGAAACTAATTAACTAATAGTTAATACTTAAAGATAAGGTTAATATAATGACCCAAACCTATATAAATTATATTGGTTTATTGGTTTTAGACCCATCCCCACCTTAAAATTTAAATAATCCCCTTTGGAGCCATTATAAACCAAATACGAATTTATTATAAAATAATATTTCTAACTTTTCCAAAGGTTCCCCTCACCCCTCTTATAAAAGGGAACTCTCACTTATCATTAACTCACACCTTCTAAGCCTTTTGGTTCGGCCAACCTCTGCCCAAATACTCTCTCAACGTCCCTCACTTCATCCTACGGGCCTTTCTTTAGTCATAAATTCAGCATAAGGAGCCCTTTTGATCAAATCAAAAGGAAGAACCCGAAGAAGAGGTAATGATTTCTCCACCCTTTTTCAAGATCCTTTCCTCTTCCACATTTTCTTTCTTTGTTATTACCATTATAAAATAATCAATCCAGTATCTCCTATATAAATTAACATTATTATAAATATGGTACAACCATATTCAGTATTCTATCTGTCCTTTGAATGACATGTCACCATACGTGCGTGCGTACGGCTTACCGTCTTCACGTCGTGGTGTAATTGTTATTCAATAAATTATTATTTGGATGGGTTTAATAATGATTTTTAATTCATATAAATAATAAATATAACATGATAACTATTCTGTATATATGATATACCATCCAATTATATATTATTTTAATATCCAAAGAATTATATTTTCACTCGTGCATATGTGCGGATTACGGTCTCCACGACGCGATGAGATTCATTTCCAAGTTCACCATTCATCGACGATTATAAAAATATATATTACTAATAAGTATGTAATATATGACATAGTAATGCTACTGGAGATATATATATATATATATAAGTATTTATGTACTTACATATATATTATTCATTTACTTCAGTTCAATACTATATGAAAACAGAAACATCGTTTATGCGTACGTACAGACTATCGTATCCAAAAACGGTGTTTTTAATTTCATATATATGTCTATTATACATATTTATATTCTAAATATATATGATATATTTATCATTTTTTATATTCTGGAAGTATTTAAATCATGATCTATGTGATACAACCAAGAGTGACAAGTTAAAACACGTACAATAAAGAAAGTGATTATTACCCAAAATGTTAACTTAACATGGAAATTATTATTAAATGGGTAATATAAAGTCATAATTGAATCAGGTATGATATCATAAATATTAATATGGTTCTGGTATAATTTAATAACATACTACGATCTTTTTACATAAGGTAAAATGTACCCTCGACTAAAGGAAAGTGCAAGGTAAGGGGTTTTCATCTCACTCCTTATTCCCATGAGATTCATGCCATATTTCCACTATTGCCTTTTATGTGGTGTATGTACTGCCCATAATTGTATTATTTATGTAATAAACTTTAATTTATTTGTATTTACATATTAGTTGTATGATACCTCTTTCACGGGGTGTATGTTTCATAAATTACCAAATTGGAAAGGGTTTATTTCGCAATCTCTTCATTATCAGAGGTTGTTTATAAGTAATAATCTATTGGGATTTATTTATCATCCAAATCCATGTTTCTTAAAAAAAATTTCAAAAAATTCTTACTATTTTACAGGATATGGGTTAAAGTCATTTATACCCTTCTTTGACTTTTTATAAGATGTTTATAAAGGAATCATTCCACTGTTTTCCAAACAAGGTCCTTTTTAACATTTTCGACAAAATTAAGGTAAGAATGTTTTTTTAACTTATAAGGTGGGTGCGGCTATTTTCCTCCATTATAAAATTTTCAAAGCTTCCCCTACAAGCTTATAAGGATATTTTCAAATTAAATGTTTCATTTTATAATTATGTGACTTTTAAATGATTTCATAATGAATATTTTAAGAATTTATGAAAGGTACTCTTTATAAAAATCATAATTTTAAATGTTTTAAAGATTTATCTTTCAAAATCTTTTTAATTAATGTCCATGTTTTCAAAATTATTTTAAGGATTTATTTATGTGGATATGAATGTTTTGAAAAGATATTTATTTTCAAAAGTTTCGAAGTTGTATGGGGCACTTGGATTCAAAAATCTCTTTTAAATTACTTCCTTAATAAATGTGTGACTTTTAAATGATTTCAAAAAAAGAGATATTTCTCTCAAATAGATTTGATTTCATCTATGTCAACATCATTTGAAAAATTTTATGTTTATCTAAAGTTGATTTATTATGATACAAAACTTCCATATTGTTTTGTTGTTTTTATGATGTGTTTGACTGTGGATGTGTTATTCATATACCTTCGTGGTTTATGGATGAAGTATTTACATTTCGTATGCTAGTTTTAATACGAATGTTTATGTTATGTTTGAACATTTTCATATGGGAATGAATTGGACATAATATGTCACGTGTGGAGCCTGCTATAGCTCCTCGATGCATCGGAAGGTCTCATGAGACAAACTAGTGTCTTGGAACAAGGCCTCGGCAAAATCTTATTTGTAGTCTCGGCACGAGGCCTTGGCTATGTGGTTATGATAGTCTGGCATTATGCATTCCATTATTATAAAAGGGGTTATTGATATTGCATGTGATTATTCGATTAGTAGAATATACATGTTAATAAGTAAATGTAATTATTTTATTTTATTGCTTCCATATTATGTTGAAGTTCATGTTTAAAAGGCTTTTGTTTTAGTTTTATACATTTCCTTAAATGTTTATGCTTATTTTTGAAATTTTCCGCTGTATTGCTTACACTTACTGAGCATTTGAGCTCACCCCTTTCTATGTTTTATTTCTCCTAGGATTCCAAGAAGTGTAATGTGATTGATATGCAGGGTTAAGCCAATGGAATAATGGCATTCATAAAGATTATTTATGTTGTTTTTTACGTCTTAAATTACAAATGTAACATTCATGTATGTGGTCTATTTTTCCAAGACTGCTAAACTGATCGGTCCTTCGGAACTTGATTTCTTGTGATCATGCCAATGTTATGTAATAATGCACAGACTCTGGGTAACTAGGGTTGGACCATTACAAATATCCTTGATAATGTTATTCAAAATATAAATTTTATTCTTTAAAATACATTATTTTCTAGAAACTAGTTTTTCGGCATTTCATGAACTAATATTAAATTTAATTTTTCAAAAAAAATATAAATTTTATTTGATAAATAAAATTTATATATATATAATGTATGTTATAATTATCTATTAATACTCATTTTATTTTTATTCATTGAAAAAATTACAAAGGTAAAAATTAGTTACCTTGGAAATAAACAAAAAACATAAAATAACAATCTCACAGTAAATTGCATTAATATTTATAAAAACATTTAAAATGTATTTGAGGATTTAATGTCATAAAAAATACCTATACTCTATTAGTTCCTATAAAAAATTATATTAAATCATTTTATTTCCAATAAAATTCCCTTATTTTAAATTATAAAAAGAATCATCAACCCTCCAACTCTCCACACAACCAGATACCATTAGGCTCGAGCAAAACATGTCCCTATTCTCTAAAAGACCCTATAAAAGTTTCTTAAAATATTTTTTCATTCAAAAATATTTATCTACAAAAACTTTAGGTGGTGAAAAAAATGAGAACATCCAAATAAAGACGTAACATTTTCAATTCCACCATCTTAATTTATTTTTACCTCCACAAGACTAAACCTGTTATACAAATGAGAGTATAATGTTTTACTTTTTTTCATTCTAATATAACATAAATTTTATTCCTTCCCCAAAATCCATTCTAAAAATTAATACATCACTTCATGTATGTGAAAACTACCGCCCCTAAATGAAAATGTTTTTCTTTTATTTTTGAAGTTGACTTACATTGGTGGAAAAAGAAATGAATTTAATTTATAAAAAATCAATTTTCTAAACTATTGTACTTATATAATGATAATATAATTAATTAAAAAATTGATGTTAATGATAAATAGTTACAGTAAATGTAACTGATAAAAAGGACATATCAAATAACCTTTCCAAATATGAGTCTATTCATGGAAAACTTGAAAACCTATATAAATTATGCACTAATGGAATAATAAATTATATAATAATATATAATTATGGACAATATGAAAAAAAATACTTTTTCCTCAGTTAACATATCATTAAATTCTCCAAAACAATAACCAAATAACATCAATTAATCGTTATAAGCAGAAATAACGTCACAAATTGGTGACATGTGATGACAAATAGAAAACATAAAATGTTATATATGAATATGGTTATGAATAATTTTTTTAATAAACATTATTTTATTATTAAATATATTATGTAAAAGCATATAGTGATTTCCCACACAATGTAAGGGATCCATTGAACCACCATTGTTAACTTTTCACAACATGTTCTCTTTATTTTTCCCCTTTTCCGTTATCATGTTATCAATTATATCATAATTAATATTTATATATTATATATTTCCATATACACTTAGTTTATGTTACCTTTCTATAATAGGAACAATAAATTTTCACATTCCCTTCAAAATTCTCTCTTTTAAGTGACAATGAATCATTAGAAATCACCTATTCCTAATTTATTTTCTTTTATCTCAACCAAAAATAATTTCTTGTCATTTATATTATCTAAAATACCCATTATTTTATGAAAATTAATTCTAGTAAGATTATTGTTTTAAATTATTACAATATTTCTTCAAATTTCCTTATCACATTTTGAAAGGCTTCACTTAAGTTATACGATTTTATTTTTATAACTCTATTTCCCCTATCAATTTTTCTTCAATGGAAATCCTTATTTAAATAATTTAAATAATTCAAACAATGAACAACATAAATAATTTATTACCTTATATTCAGGATAATCTATATGACATATCCATTATTTATATCTTAATAGATAATTCTAAATCTCTTTTCATTATTCTGGATTATATCATGTTTATGATTTATGTATGGATTCATTCCCATTATAGACCACAAATTAATGTGCATGTGATGATGAGAAAGGTGGGTATATTAAAACCCTATAATGAATTGTTCAATATTAATTTCTCATGAGACACCATTTATGGTAAACATGTGGTTATCCTAAGAACATGATGTTTTTATGGGGGTCATCTTGGGCATATGATGATTACATTGGTGTTTTGTCTATGTTATATTGTCTTTCTGGTTATCATTTAAATATTCTTATAATTTCATTATTTATGATTGTTTCACGTATTAATGATTCAATGATCATGTGATTTTATTTCCTTATACAATATTTCCAAGATTATGATCATTCTCATTAATATATAATCTTATTCCTCTTTAATCACATGATATTATTTATTTCCATTCTTGTTCAATTAGTAATAATTTTATCTCAACCGTTTCCTTGCCTATTTTCCGAAGGGTATCATATTTAGTTTTAAATGATCTTTGGAATTAAAATCACAATGATGAGTATTAAATAAAAAATTACATTATTCATGATCTATTTAAATATATAGACTTCAAAAAATGATATAACTTCAAATCCGTGGATTAAATTATTAGGAAGGTATTTTAAAATTTTTAAATTAATGTGTATTTATGGCATGGATCTCAAATGTTTGTATCAGGTAAGGGTATTTTCATTATTCATAGATTGGAATTAGAGAAATTTAATGAAATCTATATTAATATGTTTAATAATATGATAACATCATCATGTTTTGTTAATGTTATTTGTATATGTGTTTCCTGTAAATAAATTCCATATCTGAATATTATAGTTGAGTGTAGTCTCCAGAATAGATGTACCTAAGGGAAATAACCTTGGAAATAGTTTATTTAGTATTAAATCAATTGTAAATTGGTTCACTACAAAGAGTGCTAACTAGAAACCTAGTTTATCACACCTTGGGTATATAAGTTGGTCAATCACATTCCATTTACAAGCAATTAAAAATGAATTATTTAGTAATTAATTTAATGGATTATTTTATGAAGTATTAGATAACATAACTTAAAGTACCCTAAGAACAACCAAGAGTTTTTTAATCTTATCCAAGTATGAAATGGATGAAATCAAAATATCAAAATTTTAAATGTAGGTATCAATTTTGAAGAATTATTAGGATTGAGATTTCATATTCATATACTCATATTCATCTGGATATTATCATAAAATTTTTTTCATTGGTATCTTTTTGAAATAGGATCATAAAGATGGATTTAAAATATTTATGTATCCAAGAACCACTAAGAATTAAAACTGAATAAGGGAGCATACATGAATCCTTGAAAATCAATGTGTATTCCTATAATGAATGAAAATTTGAGTTGAATATTCATAACTAAGGTAGTTTTTTTGATACCATTATAGAAATTAATTCTTCATAATCATATGTATTTTTATAAATGGGTCATATTTTTCTACGGTATTATAGTATATTCTTAATGTTACGAGGGTTATGTGAAAAAATTAACAATTTACCTTCTATAATTCAATATAATTGAATATATATATATATATATATATATTATAAATGGAATCAATAATATTAAAAAGTGATTTTAGGACATAGTTTTATTTTTGTGGATGTCAGTTTGAGAAAACATATTGAGGTATGGATAACATAGAATTGATATAATCTTAATGTTTAGGTAATAAAGTATTGGTTGATTTTGAGAAAAATGAGATTTATATTATTGGAATTGATTATTTATTAAAATAAAAATAATTCCATCATATTTTGTGGACATTTATATCAATGTTTTGGGATTAGGATGTATATCAACTTGTTTTTGACCATTAAAACAAGTTATTAATACATGTGTGTGTTAAAAATATAGTTTTTTTAGCAGAATATAAAATCTCATGGTGCTTTAATGTCCTAGATATTAAAATGGTTTTCAGAGAGTTATGTTACAGAGAATGTATGATTAGGTAATATAAATATAGGGGTGCATGATTTTATGAATTGTAAATGTTTTTTAAACAAATATAGCTAATTTGGTATATCAAAATAAATTAATTCCAATTTTATATCCTCAATGATGAATATATAAATAATACCATCACCTACATTAATTCATTAACTGTAATTATAATTGTGAGTATGAAATTTATTTAATTTGTTTGATGTAAGGTCCCATGTATTTAGGAATTATATTCTTATATAAATAATATGTCCTTAATTCTAAAAAAATATTTTTTTAATAGAACTAAAATTGATAAGAAAATAAGTCATACGAGATATGAATTAAACTAACAAAACATTATTTATTCATAATTGGAACATTACAACCAAAGAATATAGACCTATGTATTTCACATCAAGGACTATTACAAAACATTGATAAAACACATCCATTAAAAGTATATAAATCAATAGGGGATAATATATATTAAAGGAAAATATCCCCTTGACTAAGAAATCCAATAGATCATCTTCGACCTTGAGGACCACCAATATCCAATAAAATCCAATAATTTGGAAGATATCCATGAAAAGATAAATTATTGTGTAGAATCTATAGTATAAAATAATAATTATTCCGTAAAAATTACGAGTGGAATGAAAAAATGAATTAGTTATTATATATATATATTGGAATGAAATCTATCCATTATAAATATTTCCCTTGAAAATATAGTCATTTTCAAAATAGTTATTGCAATTATGGTTGTCACAAATATGGTCATTAGTCATATATCTAAAAGGTAAGATATTGTAATTTATTTCTATATATAAAATTTAAAATAATATATCCCACGATGACATAAATATATTTTATAAAAATATTATAAATACATATATTTTTTTGTTACATATAAATATTAATATAAAAATATGATATGATATATATATAAAATTAAAATAATGATTTTAATATAAATCGTGCAGTAAAATTAAATTTCAGAATATAAATAATTATATTTTAATGGCATTTGATGAATAATATTTATTATAAAATAAATGGATATTTTAAAAAACTATTTTGTTAAGATTTATATCTTTTATCTTAATAGATTAAATTGAGAAATTTTAAAGTTTTATTATATATGAACTAATATATTAACATATATTAAATTAGAAACTCATATGAAATAACATTAAGAACACTTAATGTTTTGAAATTTCATGTTTTCAATAACACCTATTTTTCATTACATTTTGAATTTTATTTTAATTTTTTTTAGATTTTTAATAATATAAAATTAACAAAAAAATTTAATTTCATAATTTCAAAATTAACCTAAACCAATTATATTATATTTTATCAAAAATAGTTTATTTTTTTGAGAATATTGAAAATAATGATTTTACTAATACTTTCACATTCATAACAGTTTTAAATAAGAATTAACTTAATGTTTTTTAAATAATTTCCAAAATAAATAAAATAATTTATAAATTTAAATTAATATTTTTCAATCATTATGTTGATATATAAAATCCACAATTATCATCATAGAATATTTTGGAATTGTTTCTAATTATTTTTTTTCATTTATATATTTTAATAAAATCTTTACATGATGGAATTTTATTCATTACATATTTTAAAGTTAATTGAATTTTAGATGACTAATATGAATAAATTTAATTTTAGCAGAATCAATAAAATTATTAATTTTATCCAAATCATAAATCTTATGCTTAATAATACTCTTTTTTTAAAAAATGTTGTTTTGTGCAATACATGTGGTAAAGTCAAAATAAAATTTTCTTATACATAAAAGTTTTATTTGATAAATTTTACTCTATTTTTATAATAAATTGGTTAAAAATATATAATAATGATCATATTATTTTTAGTAAATAAAAATCATTTATTTAGTTAAAAATAGGTTACCTCGGTAACAATAAAAATTCATAAAAGTAAAAATATAATAGAAAATGCACTTAAAAAAATTAAAAGATGTGTGGAAATATGGGTTTGAGAATTTATTAACCTTACCCCTTCCCATAATAAATCATTTTTCATTTTTTCTTCACATTCAATTTCTAATATGTGCTCTCTTTATATTAAAGAGGTTTCTATGCCAAAATTCCCTTCTCTTCAATTATAAAATGAAACACCACCCCTATGCCTCTATATACTTCCAAATCCCCTTAGGCATAACCAAAACACTACCTTATTCCCATTAATATTGACTTTTCTTATCAATGTATCAAAAATATACTTTCCCTGATATATTATTGTAAATATAGTAAAAAAAATTCCCTTAACCATGATTTCAATGTCCATGATATTTTTTATTCACTAATAAGTATTTAGTTTTTCACAAAATCAACTCATGGACATTGATTAAAATATTTTATTTTAGAAAAAAATATTGTTCCAACTCTAAATAGTGAATCCCTAGAAGCAATAATATAGGGGATTATAATGTATCATCTATTAGGTAGATTAAAATGTTTTAACCTTTTTCTTCATATTATACTATATTTGGTTTGTATCATATGTTTTCTCTATTTAATATGTTAAAAATATGTTGGAATGTGGATACAAGACAAGGATTATATTCATTTTATGACTTAACATCAAGATAAATCATAAATTATATTATCCTAAAATCATAATACTGATATAGGGTTGTTCATCTAATTAAATAATATATAGCGATGGATTAAATCAACTAGAAAATGAATTATGTGTAGCAATATATTACATAGATAATTATGGGAATATTAAGGAAATTGTGGCACAAAATATTTTCATTTAGTGCTACTCTTAATTTGAACATTAATTTCATATGTAGTAACATTTTTTCTTACATATCACCAAAAAATTTTAATATGAAATCATTTGTAACGCGATCCTTGAATTTTATACAATTAGATTAAGTATTACCTGAAAAATAATAACTAGTGACCTACATGTGTCATTGTACATGTTATATTTATTTTTATTCCATGATCTATCCATTCATAAAAATCTCTTAAACAAAAATTTTATTTTATAAAAAACAAAATATTAATATATCATAATGATATTTTATAATACTAATAAAATTAGAGATAATTAACAATAATAATTTATTAATATTAATAATATAATTACAATTAATTTCTATATTATATGAAATATAGAAATTTATAAAAAACTAGGTGGTTTTATAATTATTAATAAATAAATAAAATATGTCAGGGCCACTCAAAAATATGTGTTTGGCTGATCTCTATCTAATTTATTTTCAAATTTTCATGATGTATCCATTGGTCATTCATTTTATTCCTATTATCTAACCACTAAACATTGTATTGTTTTTTGTTTATCCCACATTTCAACTAATACTAATACTTGATGCACTTCTTTGACATTCGGTGTGGGCACCATTTATTATTTGAGATTCATTCTACCACTTCATTAGTAGTTAAATGTTGATACTACACAGTGTAGTTTATTACCTTTTAATGGTTGAGTCAAGTTCCTCTTTCTCACACCTAGTGATTATTAATAGACATTTTTCATTGATGATTACAAGAATCTCTTATGTTTGAGTATTTGTTTCATTTTTGCTTCTTCTGGAAAATTATGGTTTATGTGTTACTGATTTCCACTTCCAATTATTTCTTTGGTATAGTTTTTTTTATGATTTTATTTAATTTTATCATGCCATGTATCCATTTCTCCAAGTTTAGATTTAATTATTTTTTATTGAATTTATTTATGTGTGTTTAAACACTTTTCACATCTATTTGAGTTTAATAATAGAAAATTTTACGTGAATTTTTTATCTAATTGTAAAATACTTTATTATTGTCGATGTTTTCACTAAATGTAACATTCTATGAAAATAAAATAAAAATAATGTTTTTGGGGATTAAATAAACCCATTTTTTATGAACATAGTTTGGTGAATTTCATTTAAAATATATTTTTAAAAGTGTTTGATGGGTTTTGTGGATTTGGATAAAATGAATTCTTTCATTCAATTATATTGAATTTTTTTATTAAAATTATCTTTTTCTAAAAATTTCATCATTTAATTGAGTTTGAATTAAATTATTTCAGATTTTGAATATATAGTCTAAATAAATTCTGTGAATTTCATTCATTCATTTTTTTCTAAAAATAATATTATAATTAAGATAGTTATTTGATAGATTTTTGTTTTAATAAAATTTCAGAATTTCATTCAATTATAAATTCTACAAATTTTCGGATGAACTATAATTAGTGTATTCCACTATAGAATGTTTTTCTCTCGTAACTGCCTTCATCTTTTTCCCTCTTATCATCACCCAGCTACTATTAAGAAAAATATCATGTTACCACCATCACCCTGATACTAGTGTCTTTTGATGAAATACATTGATGAATTTACACTCAATAATTTAAAGAGAGATTCCACTATAGATGAAAACCAATATCCTCTACTATTATACAACTTCTACCCTAAATCCCATGTCAAGACACAATTGAGAACCCCAAGATGAGAATCACATCCCTAATGTCACACTGGTTTGAAGGAATACCCACTTCTATAACTGAGGATGACTCAGATAACGAGGATGGGCGAGTTTCTACCCCTGAATAATTGTTCTACCCCTCCACAAACTATTGACCTTCAGACTGCAAATATTTTCGATGAAGATGATCTAACCACCCTTCATTGAATAATAATTTTCTCCTCCAAAAATAATCCTCTATCCCTTATTATACACCTAATTTTTTATATATATTTATAATGAAATAAAATATATATATATATATATCGTATAATAATTATAATTACATTATAATAAAATAAAAATAACAATATATATTTAATCTACATCATCCTGTGACGATGGATTCAAAACATAATGGATTGGGCTTCATGGAAGCATAAATGGGGAACTCTAAGGCTCAACCACATTCCATAATTCTAAATGGAAATTAATTTCCAAAGACAAATACATTTTCAACTCATACTTTTCTTATTTTTTCTAGTAGAATCTATAAAACTCAAGGGTGAAGGATATCATAGCCTATATAGGCGATATTTGATTCTAGAGCTCATGATAATTGATCCTTCCAGGTGGATAAAATCCAAGATCTAAACCATGGTTTCTTCATAAAATGGAAATTTGATGATTTTTTCATTATATTAGAGAGATATTTTTTTTGTTCACTTTTGGGATGATGTATAGTGATAGCCATTCCATGTGAAAGCCAAGGTTTTTCTCATGAAACAATGAATTTTGGATTATGGTGGGAATTGGTGAGAAACTAGATGGTTAATATTATAATCATCTATAATAAAACAATTAATCTCTCCCACCCTAAATTGATTAATAGAGTCAATGTTGATGATTAGATGATAATATTGGATATCGGTAGCTACTGGAAATAACTAGGTGGAATCTAGGAATGGAGTTATGGGATTGAGATTACTCATATCCCTTCATTTGTTTCATTTTTCTTTTCTATATGGATTATTTGATAATGAAATCATAAAACATGTTTCATTCACTAAAAATAAATATATAAAATAATTTGGTGGAATATGATGTTAATGTAATTAACCTTTACTCACTTTATCCATTGGTCAAATTGGATGGTTCACTCTAATAAAATTTAGAAAAATTTATTTTTGAAAAAAATAATTTATTAGTGAAAATTGATTTTTATTGAACAAATTTCAAACTCATTTATATAATATGATTTTAGTCAATATTTAATTAAAATTTATAAATAATATCACGTTGTGTTCAAATGAAAATGTTGACTTAGTGATAATTGATTTATTATTTTTTCAACCATGTGAATTATACAATTGAAAATATATAGGTATCATTCATCCCCTGATTAATCAGATAAAAAATATGGTTACCCTGTTTTAACTAGTTCTATGAAGATTGATTCAAATGCATAAATTGTGGAAAACCAATATAAAAACTAGAAAATTGGTCCCCCTAAATCATCAACCCATTTATCTCAAAATATTTTGAACTTTTGTCTACTCATTCGCTGCACTTATCATGATATTTCCACTCCAAAACATTTTTCAATCACATTTATATTACATAACCAAACCCATTTCCATTACCCACATATTGTATTATTACATTCTATTTCTCTATATTGAAACACACTAAAATACACTGAAATAAGTCCTTCACTAGGGATTGACCCCTTCTCATCAATAAAATACATTTAAGTAGGGCTATAAATAATTAATTTCATTGAATTTAATCATATTAAAATATAATATGTTGGATTTTTTCTTTGGTAACGCACATGATAATGAGATAAAAAACAAAACAAAAATTTTCAATACAAAAAAAAACAATTATAAAAAAGTCACAATTATAGAAAATAAGATATATAAAATATATCAAAACAAACATCTATAATAATATATAAAAAACTACTAAAATTTATTGTGAATGAAGACTAGATCATGAAATCAAAATATAGAACCCAACATACCATTAATTTAGAGAGTCAATAGGTATTTAATAAAAATAAAATTAAAATAGCAGATTACAGGGACGTTGAGAACCGGATAATCAACCACGGGGAAATGGAAATCCACCAGGAAATGAAATGATAGAGAGGAATAATATGAAGGAATTATTTTTTCCTAGTACTTATAATAATAAATCATGTATTAGGATTTTACTAAGATATATGAATTATTAAACAAAACAATAAAATTTGTCCTAAATACTTTCCTTCAAGGGGATGCACAATGAAGACTATTTAGACTTCATTAGGAGAATATACAATACTGCTCAAAAATTTTTTCTAAGTGGACTGAGTGAGGAGAAACATAAACTGAGAGTTATCCCATTTCTTAAATGGAAATTCTATAACATGGTTTAAGTAGTTAAGGGATAAAATTTTATACAATTGGTGTCTCGTATAAGATGCATTCACTGTGATATTTTACCAAAGGATAATGATAACTAATCCTAAGAATAAAATCCCTGTATTTTTATAAGATGATGGAGAAATATTATTTGAATATATGGACTGATTTAGGGGTCACATACAAATTCTCCATGCCACTAATTCACCACCCATTCCTCAGGGGTACTTTCTACAATTTCCTCACGCATTACCACCAAACATTTTTAGACCAATCTAATAGTGGTGATTTTTAGTGCTGGAACTACAGGGTATTTGAAACAATTATTTAAAACATTATCACAAAACTCAAAACACAAATGCTCTATAAGAAGAATCACTGTGAGGAAATAACCTAATGTAGTTCCACAATTTGAAATAGAATCTATTGAATTTTCAATAAAAATACTCAAAACACTCTTATAGAGAAATAATATCATTGTGTCATGTTTGGAAATACACAATTACGTTGTCCTGGTTTTGATTTGACTGTACAAAATCCAAAAAAATTACAATTTTAATGTATATAGTACTAGGATGAATCATAGTGATAACCTATTCTAGATCACTTACACTTAGGGGTATAAAAACCATCCAAATCACTCTTTGAGGGAGTGGAGAGTTCATAAACCTACTACAGCCCCGATTTTTCAGCAATAATTTAGGAATAAATTCTAACCCCAGACAAATGATGAATCATCTAACTCTTATGTGGAAGTAATTAATAATTTCCAATATGTGATATTTGGGTTTTATTAAAAAAGTACAATTATTAGTTTGATAAACATTAAATGTATTCTATGATGAGTAATATAGAAATATGAATGGAGAATTTTGATAGATATGTTGTTGTAAGATAAAAGGGTTAGATTTCAAGAACTAATAAGGTAAACTCAAGAGAAAATATCATTTTAACGAAAACTATATGTAGTCTCTAAGGCTAGGAGCAATCTAGGAAAGTACCCAAATTTGATCAAAATAAAAAACTGGAAAAAGTTGTAAATTTGAATCTATAAAATATTGAATTGAGAATTATAGAGAGAAACACTTAGAACACATTAAATACTATAGTAATAATAAAAACAATAAGAAGATATATTAAAAAATAAATAAAATAATTGGAACAAAACTCTTGAAGAAGAAGCTCAAGGGATGATCAAAAATTTGGGGATCATTTCTCCGATCATTAATTTTCCACAAAGAATAAAAATAGAAAACTATTATTATAAACTATTAAAAGTTATCATTGTTATTAAAAAAATAAGCATTGATATATCTTTAATAGAGTTCATGATTGAAAAAATATCGTATCTAAAATAACTGAAGAAAATATATTCAAAAAATAAAACCATGGATTAATTTTCCTCTTGCAATGTCACATAGGAGTGTAGTGTAGTGTTTTAGAATAAGATACCTCTAAAACACCATGATTGTGGAATTTTTTCATCCCTTTCAACTTTGGATATAAATTTGATAGTTTAAGTTTCTATGTGATCATAGAATTATTATTAATTTGATTTCATTACCCATGTTTCATCACTTGATATTAAGAGTTCCATAACCCATAATTATTATTTAACAACTTTCATGTCAATCCATTACTCACCAAGTTAGTTAGGTATATGAATTATTATAAGAATTAATGAATCTCTATTTCACTATATATGTTATTAATTTGGATATGAAATGTGACATAAAGTTACCTATCATTCTTGTTAGGACCATTTTAGTCACATGGAGGTTGTCATTGATGAGTCAAAGTAGAAATTAATTTTTAATCAGGAAGAATAGAAATATGGATTAAATGTTTTCAAAAAAATTAAATAATACACCCAATATGAAATCTATCCATGTTATTCTATTTCACGAATTGAATATTCGATTATTGAGGAGGAAAATTATATTTTTATATTCCAAAAGAAATAAATTTTGTAAATGTGATACTTATTGAAACCTACTTGAGAATTAGATATAGAAATGGCAAGGATCCTTTATTTGAGTTTGATGGGGGATTATTTCTAAACTTGTATTTGTTTAACGTAGAACATATTTTTAAACCAATTAATGAATATATATGTGAGGAATACTTTTCTAAAAATATTACTGATGAAGAGAAATATTAATATAATACCTTCTATAAGAGGCATCATGAGGACCTTAGACCTCCCAAAACCATGTTCCTTCCTTAAATCAAAGAACTACCAAATCTAGTGCTCAATCCCCTACCATATCATTTGAAATATCAATTTTTAGGTGTGTTTTCAACATTTAAAGTCATTATATCATCGAAATTGGATGGATGTAATGAGGGTAACTTTATAGGTGTTTTTATAAATCTTATGTCTTTCATTAGTGGGCCTATTACTAACAAAAATGTTATTATTCAACCATATTGTATTCATAAAATATATAAGGATGTCAAGAGTTACCTGTGAGTGAATGTGTAAGGAAGGATTCAATGAAAAATGAAAGAGGTAGATAGAGAGTATTCCATTAAGCAGATTGATGCTAGAAAAACATTTCCTATTTTTTGAAGGACCATTGGTTATTTTGATACATTTTTTCACTAATGTAGGAGAATTCAAAATTTTAACTAATGGGAAAAATGAAAAAAAAATATTAATAAATCTTGCATGTGATGATTCTAAAGTGATTATAGAAACATTAACTCATCCACTAAAAAAGATCAATTTCCAAGTCCATTTATGAATAATATTATAGATAGGTTGGAAAGAAATTAATCTTTCTATTTTGGATGGCTATTCAGGATAAAAATAGATTCCCATTGCCATTTAAGACTTAGAAAACACCACATTCACTTTTCTATTGGATACAATTTCCTATAAGAGGATGCCCTCTGGGTTGTGTGGTGCACTGATACCATTAAAAGGTGTATCAGGTCCATAGTTTCTTATATTATTGAGATATTTAATTATGTGTATATAGATGAATTTTCTATAGTTGGTTCTAATTTTGATGTTTATTTTAAAATATGGAAATGTTTTATAGGGTTCTAAATAGAAATAAGCTTTTTTGAAATTCATGATAACATCAATTAATGGTTACTGAAGGAATTTTTAGGGATTTCATGTTTATAATAATTGATTAGAGGTTTAAGATTTTAAATATGATGTAACCTGATAGTTTCCACAACCTATGAATTTCAATGGGTTAGAATTATTTTAGGATATACTAGATTTTATAAGAGGTTCATCAAGAATTTTTGTATGATAACTATGACACTATGTAATCTTCTTCTTAAGGAAACACCCTTGGTATTTGATTATAAATTTCTAGAATCCTATTACATAATTAAGGAGAAGATAATATATAAACCCATTATATCTAATTATATCTAAAAACATCATTTTATGTTATGTGTAATGCAAGTGATTAGGCAGTAGGGGATTTTTTATGGAAAATAAAGGATAAGAGGTGACAATTGGTTTAATATTCCAAAAAATTTATAGATAATTCCTAGAATAAATATTCTACCACGGAGAAATATTTGAATTTATTAATGTTTTTTATAGAAATTTTTAGGAAATATCTCATAGGATCAAATTTCATAGTGTTCACTAATAATTATACTCTTAAATATCGATTGGATAAGAAGAAATATAAACCAGGTAGTATGTGGTGGACTTTTATATTGTAATATTTTAAATATTGTGAATAAAATTTCATAGCATGACACTTTTCTAGGTTACCTACAACCAAAATTCAAACATTTAAGCTAATATAGATAAATACATCTTTTCTAGATGATCAATTATTTTCCAGTTCTATCCAAAAAAAATTCTTGGATATAATATTATTAAAAAAGTTGTTTTTGTTGTTATTCCCAAGGAAATTCCATAGAACCAATAGAAAAAGCTGATATCTGAGTTGAAATACTACACCTGGGATAACCCTCTTCTTTTTGGAAAATTCCATAATGTGATTTTATTGAAATGTGTGGTTGAGGAGTAAATGCTCCTCATTCTTAACAGATTTAATTTATAACCTTATGGTGGAAAACATGGAGTTCAAAGAACTTTTCAAATGGATTTACAAGATGGGTTATAGTGGAAATTTTTTTTCAAGGATTCTTTAATTATATTGATTCCCTGTGAAAAGTGTAAAATTAATTGAAATCTAAGTATATTGGAGGAGCTTCAACAAAAATATAAAACTAGAGGTTTGAATTTTTTTATTTGTGGGGCTTGGATTTCATGGGACCATTCCAAAACCCAAATCAAAGTTAATATAAATTTTTTATGGTCTATGAGTCCATGTGGGTTGAGGTAGTGGCTCTCCCCAACAATAATTCTAATATTGTGGTTAAATTCATCATGAAAAATATATATTTTCTAGGTTTTTATTGACCAAATAATTTATTATAGAAAATGAAACCTTTTTCAGCAATTATAAGTTCGTGAATTTAATTGAGAAGTGTGGATGTCCCCAAAAAACGTATATAACATACCACCCAAAATCTAGTGGTGAAATATGAACTATCTAAGAAAAAATTTATAAATATTTTGGAATATATAATTTCTATATCATGATGGGATTAGTCTATAAAGATTGATGAAGCACTATGGGATTATAGAATTGCTTGCAAGACCCCCATAGGGATGTCTATATATGAATTTCGCATGGGAAATATATTTCACCAACCTATGGAACTTTATCAAAATTATTTTTGGGTGGTGAAGGATCATTACAATGACTTCATGTATTCTATTTATAGTATATTTCTAGATTTTAGTGGCCTAGATAAAATTTGGATGGAATATTATAAAAATGACAAAATTCACAAAGAGAAACCAAAATACTTTCATTAATCAATAATTTCAAATGAGGATATCAAGTTTTCTCAACAAGTGGTGTTATTCAATTTTATTTTGAAAATGTTTACTAGTAAACTCTAGACTAAGTGTCTCACACCTCAGGTTTAAGATTTCACGTTGTTTCGGTTCATGGTTGTTTTCCTCAATGTAAGGTGTGACATGTTTGTAATTTTGGGGAATCATTTTATCCTTTCCTTTCCATATATTTACTTATTATGTTCCTGTTTAATTCCTCTATTTTTTCCATTAATTTCGACCATGGTTCCCCTTGAATTTGGAGAAAATATTGAATTATTTTTGGTGGACAGAATAGGTCGCACGGTTTGTTAGCACAGTTTATTAAAGCAAGCAATAAAATCATGCATAGTGTCTAGCACATTAAAAATATTTTTAAAATTCTAGGTTTTTCCTTCTAGAATAAACCCTATTGCATTCATTTCATCCCCAATTTGTACTTTGTATCCTTGGATAGCCCTCAAACTCTCTCAGCCTCCCTTGGAACTCAGTTTTGAATGTATATTTGGTAGAGGAAATTCATGATCTCTCATGTAATTTAGTTTTCTTCCTTTCTCCTTCATATTACACAGGGTTTATCCCACTTTTTTTGAACCTCCAAATGTCCAGAAAATATGGCTTAATATCTATTTTTTTCATTTCTTGTCCCAATCCTGTGGGTTTTTGCTAATTTTCACTCCCTTATGGTGCAGCAGTTGTATGGTTGATGTATCACCCTAATTATTGAGTTTTGGACACACAATGTATGTGATTCCATGTGTAAGAATTATTATATAAGTTATAAATTTTGGAATTATATTTTTAGAATGTTCCTCTTCCATTATGTTTGGTGTGAGAACTATTTTTTGAATTATTTGGTAATTGATTGTCTTTTAAGTGCCATTTTTGTTTGAAATGGGTTTCTTTCATGTTCATTCTAGGTCGTACCAATTGGGGTTGTTATATAATTCATGGTATGATTTTATTAAAAACAAATGCTAAAAATTATGATATTTTGTAATGTTTTTATGCATTTGGTTTTAAAATAGGGGATTTAAATGGATTTTATGTTCAATGTTTTAGTCATACTTTGTGGAATTGTTTTAGGAAAATTCTAAGTGCTTTATGTAGTTATACGAATGGTGAAATGAAATTTTAGCTAATATTTTGAGTTTTAATTAATGGAACTAGTGTTTTTATGTTAAAATGGAATTTTATGGCATGTGGAACTTGTTTGATCATAAGTAGATAAACCCGAGTATCTTGGTGGGCGACGTTTACTAGTATGCTAGTGATCCAGAGTAATTTTTTTGCTATTTCACTAAGCATGTATGACATTGAAAATACAAAAAAAACATTAGTGATGATTATGGGATACCACTAGGTTATATTAATGTTCCATACTAGTGTATCATTCATGAGAAAAATTATTTATTATGGTTACATTTACCCCGAGATACGAGGTACCTAGGGCCCACATCTAGCATGTGCCTAGGGGTGTTCCTATGACAAGTTCTCATTGATAATTTTTTATTTACCATTGTGTTATGGTGTGGTTGGCTGGAAAATTCAGCAGTATTTTCATTTTATTTTAAATTTTTAATTCCTCAATTCTATCTCTTGAAAACTATTTTCTTTAAATTTTTAAATCCTTTTAAATTGTTACTATCATTACATTTATTTACAAAACATTCTGAATTTTTGTCATAAAATTTTTATTAAATGAAATCTATTTGGTTGGAATCATATTGGGCTTATTATCACACCATATATACACATTTATTTTTAAGAATGCTTGTAATGGTTGTTTTAGGTTTTTGTAAAAATCTCAGAATTGATGGTTCGGGTTCTAGTGGTCCTTGAAGTTGTGTCTTAGAGATGGATTGTGGGAATTTCCCTAAATTGTGAAGTGTTATTGGGATTTCTATTTTGTATTTATTATATTTTAGTAGTATTTTGTATTTTTATAAACTTATGTAATTCAATTTTGAATTTTTTTTTAAGCATTGTTGGGTTAAAAATTTCTGATTCATTTTATTAGCTTTTTTGGTTGTTTTATATTGATAATTTTGAGGGAATCAATACCAAACTATTAATTATTATACCTAGGGAGTTGATCTAACCCATGGTGATAGGGAAAAACCTTCATTCCTTTCCATGGTCTAGGTCAGGTACCAATTTTGAAGGGGACCATTTCTAGTTCGTGACAAAATGGAATCAAAGTAGGTTCATTTTTTTGGGTTCATGTTCTTATGGTAAAAAATCTAGGTTGACCGGAGCTAGGATTGTTGGGAAATGACATTACAATTATGAGTAGGGTTCTAAGCCATCATTCCTCATGATGGGATTCAATTCTCAAGGTAATGATGGGTTTTATTTGTGTTCTTTGGTTCTTGTGGTTCATTGATAATTTAGGGGAAATGAATAGAGAGTTATGAAAATGGTATCAGTGAGCATGAAGGTCCTAGAAATCCTTGTTGAGTTGGGTATACTTTCCTAGAACATTCTCTGTGATAGTTATGTAATTGGAATATGGCCTCCAACCATATGTCTAAGTCACTCACCGGTATTAATTACCTCTCTCTTTTTCTTATTTCTCTTCGTTTTCGAATCATGGAATCTTAGAATTATGGTAAAAATGATTTTGTTTCAGAATGGTGGAAAATGAATTTCCATAGTTGTTATGAAATGGTAAATATTAGTTTCACACCTCTTTTAAAATCATGAATTATGATAAAGTGGTTTTTGAAAATGTGTTTCCCGTAGAATTTTATAAACCATTGAGATGTGTTTTTAATGGTAAAAATGTTTTATAAGTTATGTGTGGAGTTTGTAATTGGATTTTTATATGATAACTAGAGATAATTTCAAATGTTTCATGAAATTTTTTATCCTTGTTTTAAAATTAGTGGACTTAATTTCTTAAATATATATCAATTGACGAAATGGTGTTTGTCATCGAATCAGAAGTTTTTTGAAATGGGTTGAATTGTCATTAAGATTATGTGTAAGACATGAAAGTTAGTTTTATATTTAAATAATATATGTTTTTATTAAAATGTTTCTATGATGTATTTTGTGTTCTGATTTTATGATTTGAGCTTTTGAGAAAGAGAAAATGTGGGTAGAAGGTTTTGATTCTGAAAATAGGAAAGGATTGATTTTGGTCTTCAATGTTCTCAAGGGTGACCACATTCATGGGTTTACATGGAAATATGAATAGTTAATGGAATTAAGGGATGTGTGTTGGGATGGACATGAGGTGGGTTCCAAGTGTGGCATGGAAACATTCTTGTGTTAGGATCACTGGTTACCATTGTTGAATTCCCTAACCACTGACAACGTTTAATTTCAAATATATTATTTGTAAGGAAAATTTGATGTCTTAATAACCAGTGTTTGGGTGTGGTGTCCTATGTGTTTCTGTGATTGACATTGTGGGTTGAATTGAGATCAAGAACTCCTCTTTTTTTATCAATGTTTTCTGTTTTTGTTTCTCTAGTAAGTCGGATTGAAGTGTTGGTCGGTGGTCTATTTTGAGAAAAGTTTCATGAAGACCTTATGGTGGATCCTCTCAATTGTTTGGTTCTTATATGAAGTATGTTTTGACCAAAGGCCCATATATTATGGGTCCTTGGGTTTTCTTATTAGCTAGAGTATTTCCCCATAAAGAGTTCATGCACGATTGAAGTGTAGCCTAGGGTGATTCACCGTTGGAAGATCCTCTTGATGTCCAACATAAGGACTTTCTTCTTGAGCTTTGGAGATTGAACCTACCTATCTTTTTTTTGTTACGTGGATCCTCTTGTATTCGAATGGTGGTTGTAGAAGGTGGAAATACACCTTGGTTCCCTAAGATTCATATGTCGTAAAAGGTAAAGTTTTACACCCATATATCTATAGCTTTGATTTGGGAATGTTGAAGGGGAAACTCCGTTGAAGATTGTGAAATTGTTCTTGGGTTTTCAGTGTTAGTTGATGTCTTAAAATACATTTGGGTCTTTTATCAGTCTCGTTGAACTAAGGATTCATCTTACCCAATAGTTTATAAAATATTTTAATTATAGGTTGTTATGGTCACTTGCAATAATCACATACTTTTTAGGAATCGGTATGAATTCCCTCTCCTAGAATTATTTCTATTAGTCACAATGTTCTTGTTCAGTGATGCTTTTCGATGTCGTGTGCTTGTTTTATTTCAAAGGTGAAGGTTGTGAAATCTTTAGAGAGTCTCTATTTTGTTGGAAGTGTGTATCCCTTCAGAAATTTCCAAAATCTTATGTTTTAGATGATTGTGTTTCTATGTGTCCATTCCTTTTACTGTTTCTTATATGATGGAAAAGGGGTGATGTGTGTGAATATTCTAAGACCTTGTTTTCATAAAAGTTCGGGATAAGGTAAAGTGAGTTTGTAATGTGTTATGTCTTGGTGAACCCATATGGGTTCACAGTGCAGTTGTCTTTGTCACCAAAAGGAGAATTTCCATTCGAGGGTTTCTAAAGCATGATTGGGAGATAGGAGATGCTTCAATAATCCGAGATCCAGTCACAGTTCCTAAAGTGAAGCTGGTGCATTGTTAGGGGAATCCCAGGGTTCTAAAAGGCTTTGGTCAAATTTTCATGCCCATTATGGTGGATGGTAATAGTCTCAATCCTCTTGTGTCATGTCCTTGCTCCAGTTGTTCCCACTTGGTGTAAATGGGTGGGAGGACATTGTTTTCATGTTTTAGCATGCATCAGTATAAGGGTTATCGCTTGGTCACATAGAATCTTTCTTGTCTCACTCTCTTGAGACCCCGAAATATGTGTCTCATTGGGTTCTAGGCCCTTTTTCTTGAGAACTAGGTGTTATGGGTTTAAAATTTTGAATTATTCCTTCAATTTTCTTGGTCCATGATTTCTACTTTGGGTTTCCTTGAGTTTTTGGAGTGATGTATGGAATTTTCGCTAGAAATATTGATGTTCATGGTTTCTCTATGGTTAGTAGTAATCATGTGTCAACATAAGAAAAAATTTGGTTAGTGATTTTATCTACCGCATGGCCTCTGCGTGGTCGTGTGTCTTAGACCCGGTGAATGTAAAAAGGTATCCATTAGGATAGAAATATCATCACGGTTAACGTATGGTTTCCCAAATAGTATGGACTAACCATGCTCGACTGCCATGTCATTAAAATTTGGGGTATTTTTCATGTTAACTCGTGCTAGTTGGTTAAGATGGTTGGTTCTTATGATGGGGAGACCCACTATGGGTATCATATATGTTATTTTGGAAAAAGGATAATGTTATTATACCCTTTATTCTAGGAAGTCCATCCAGACCTCCTCCTGTTGTGGTTCTGGTTTGGTCTCATTTGTTAGTTCATTTTTATAGTGGGGATTCCATTCTTGTCACCCCATATTAGTAACTCATGTTTTTCCATGGTGTTGGATTGATGGTAGGTAGTCTCGTTCAAAGAATAAAAACCACCAAATTCTCTCTTGGGAGAATGTTCGAATTAGAGTGCAACAAACAATTTTTGATGTATGGTTGTTGTAATCTCATTCGAATTCATTGTTCAATCCTGGTAAGTTGTTCAAGTATCTCCTGGTAGTGGATAAGGTGTTTTTTAATAGATTTGGTTGGATTATGTTTCCCCATTTTAGGCATGTGGTGTATATTATTGATGGATAGAGTATCCCTTCCTTTGTGTGATCAATTGAAGGTGTTTTAGGCTATTGTGGGTAGGAGAAACTTTGAAATGGAGTTCATCTTTGTTTATCAGTTGTGTTTTTTCGAATCTTGCATTGTTGTGGATTTTTGGGAGTAGAAATATTTATGTTGCGTATAATTGTCATGCCTAGGATTTTATTTTTCACGTTGTTCTGGTTCTTGATAATTTTCTTCAAAGGAGGGTGTAGAATGTTTGTAATATTAGGGAATAACTTCCTCATTTCTTTGGCCTATATTTCCTCCCTATGTTACTCTTAAATCCCCCTATGTTTCCCTCGAATTTTCCTTTTGTTTCCCATTGAATATGGTGAAAAATAAATTTTTTGTATGGATATAACAAGACACCCAGTATGGTCGCACAGTTTGTTAAACCATGCAACCATACCATAAGGGGTGTCAAGAACATTAAAACTATTTTTAAAATTCCAATTTTTCCCTTCTAGAATAAGACCTTTTATTCCCATTTTTCCCCATTTCATTCCTATCATACATGGACAGCCTCCAAGATCTCTCAACCTCCCTTGGAACTCAATTTGTAATGGGGTTAGGTGGTGGAACTTCAATATCTCAGAAGTAAGTGAGTTTATTTCTTTTATCATTCCTTTTCCTTAGGGTTTCTCCCAGTGTTCTTGAATCTCAAAATGCCCAGAAGCTAGGGATTCATACGTATGGGTTTTTTTGAGTTTCTTTTTTCAATAATATGGTTTTAAGATCGTTTTAACTTCATTGTGGTACGACGGTGGTGAGGTTGAAGTATCATACAAATATTAGAGGTTTTGACACAATTAGTAGGTGATTCTATGTGTAAAAATTATTGGATTATTAATCTTTTTTGGATTCATATTTTTAGCATCTTCCTCTTTCAGTTTGTTTGGATTGAAAATTATTTTTGGTAGAATTTTCTATGAAAATTATTTTAATGTTCCATTTTTGGGAAGAAATGGGAGTTTTTCATGTGCATTCCATGTTGTACCAGCTGGGGTTGTTTCAGAATTCATGGAATGGTTTTATTAAAAAAAAATTATTGCCGAAAATTCATGTTCGGTGTAATATTGATATGAATTTGGTTTTATAATAGGGATTTTAAATGTATTTTATTTTCAAAGTTTTGTTACACTTTTTGAAATTGTTTTATGGAAATTCTATGTGCTTTATTGAGTTATAAAAATGGTGAAAAGAATTTTTAGATACTATTCTGAGTGTTTATGACCATAAATAGTGTTTTTATGTGTAAATGGAATTTTATAGCATGTTGAACTTGTTTGAGCACAAAGAGGGAAACTTGGGTATCTAGGTGGGCGGACATGTACTTGTATGCTAATGATCTAGCGTAGTTTTTCCCTATTTTACATAGAAGGTTTGAAGCTCACAACACTAAAAATACTATAATGATGATTATTGGGGGCCACTAGGTTATGGGTATATTCCCTACTAGTGGATCATGCATTGGAATTGATATTAATTATAGTTACTTTCACACCGGGATACAAGGTACTTGGGGCCGATAGCTAGGTAGTTACTAGGGGTGTTTCTGTGACTAGTTCTCATTGAATATATGGTATTTATCATTGGAATATGGTTTGTTTGGGTAGAAAATTTTGTATCATGTCCATTTTTTGTAATGTGTTCAATATTTAATATTACCTCTTGAAAAATGTTTTCTTTGAAAGTTTCATTCCTTTGAAATTGTCACTAGTATATATATTTTTATAGAAAACATACAACATTTTTTGTGAAAAAATGTTTATTACTTGCAATATTATCGGGAGGCATCCTATTAAAGCATAGTCAAACCCGGCATACACCTTTTTGTGTACGTAGACTTTTAATGTTTGTCATAGGTTTGTGTAAAGATTTCAGAACAGATGTTTTGGGTTCTAGAGGTCCTTCTTGTTGTGGTGTTGCGGAGATGGCTTGTGGACAATATCCCTTTCCATGATGTGGTTCATGGGTTGTCCTTTTTGGATTTATTCTCTTGAAGTAGCCTTTGGGATTTTTATAAGCTTATGTAATTCAATTCATAATTTTTTTGAAGCATTTTTTGTTTGAAAATTGTAGATTCCTTTTGAAGAGTTTGTTGATTATTTTATGTTGATAATTTTAGGTAAATCAATCACAAGACTGTACTTATAATACACGGGCACTTGTTTGAGTGCATGGGGATAGAGAATGCTCTTTAGGCCTTTCCATGGACTAGGTTGCATGCTGGTATTGATGGTGACTTGATCTATTTTGTGATAAAGTGTTACGAACACTTCATCATTCTTAGGGTTTTTATTAATGGGTCTATTGATATGGTTATAGAAGAAAACATAACATTTTTGGTCAATGAACCAAGAATCAAAATCTTATTTGACAGGTAGCCAAAGTTCTTGCAGACCATCTCCATTTTTGAAAGATGATTTTGTCTCAAGTCTAATCAAGGACTATAAAATCATTGTTTCATGACAACTAACCATTGGATATTTTATTTTTTATATTTATTTCTCATTTCCTATAAATTTAACTCTTGGAACATGATTATCATACAATCTACCACTCCTTTATGTTTTCCTCACAAGACATGTTACTGTTAGAGTTATATCATTACTAAAATTTTGAAAAGGAAAATCATTAGACCAATACACTGTATTAACTAAATAAAACCTATTAAACTAAAAATTTGGTCTTTATTTATAGTGAGTATTAACTTATATATTCCTATTTAAATCATTATATTTATTTAGGTCATAAAAAATTTACAATAGAGTAATTCTATCATGGCAGAATGAGGAAGTTATTTTATAAACATTAATGATATAATCTAAATATTCATTGGAGTACAGCGTTTAACCATTTACATCTTAAATATCCTCATATTTATTATACATGACTAGTATTTATGTATACGTGAATTACCTATTGTTTTTAAATCAAAATTTTTAATCCATTTTCTTAACTAGATGTCTAGATTTCTATTTTCCAGAGAGTATAAAATAATGTTGAGATTCATTTCAAAACATGCTGGAATCCATTAAAATCTCTTCCATTAAACTAATAATGTACACTATTACTCAACATGCTTCCTTGTGAGAAAAATTAAAATTAATTTTGTATGTTTATAAAAATTAAAATCATAAAATATTGAAATAAAATATTGAATATTGATGTGGAAATGTGGTAAAAGTAATAAATGAACATTTTTGTGAACCCTTTCAACATTCTGTGAACTTCAAATATGAAATTTTTTTTGGAATCCAATATTTTATCCCACATTATTATTAAATTTTGGGGGAAAATTAGGGGTTTTAATTTTAAGGAAGGGGTTCCTTTCTCTATGTTATGTTTTACTACAATTATAGACACATACAAATCCCCAATAATTATACTCTAAAAAATAATCAAATTTTCAAATACCTTTTTAACACTGTGAGAATTGAGGTTCATTTTGAACGTGAATTATTTCATTACTATATAACAATAACATATTGTTTTGTGGTATTTTCAACATTTTTGATATTATTGCGTGTGTGTTATTGTTGAGGGATGTTACAAACAGTTTTTATGGGTGATCTATTTAAGGACTAAACCAAGGTACTGATATGGGATATATCTTTGTGGAATTATGATTATAATTTAAGGAAACTATAAAATTTAACTCAAACTAAGGGGACTCAACTTTTGGATAAAAAATCACAAAAATGATCTATTTCAAATGAAAATCATATAAGTCTTTTGAATCTAGAGTGAAGTTGGAAATTCATATCCCATGGTGAATATTAGAGACTTTAGTAACTAGGTATGTGTAAGCTTTATGTACCTATCCACCAAGTGAATTATCATGGTGCTTCAAACATGCATGGATAAAATCTCCACAAAGTTACTAATATTCAAAAATGATTTTGTTATGTTGAGGGAAATATTGAATGTATTTGAATAAGGGAGAAATATACTTGAAAAAAAATTACATCATTTCAATTAAGAATGTTATAAAATGTATCATTGATTTTTGGATCCCAGGAATGATTGAAAATTGATGGTTCCCCTTGTTAAGGTTTTATTACATCTTAAATAATATTTTTTTTCTCAATCTATGAATTGAAACATGAATTTGAATTTATGTAGGAAAGATAGTGACTTCTTCTAGGTGGCATACATTTTTTAATAATGAATGGATCTATGTTCTCTTGATTTCGTGTGTGCAATTGAATCCAGGTACGACCGACTCTATAAATTCCATGAAAATCCTGAACCACCATAGAATTTTGTTTCTATGTTAATAAATTTGTTAATTTTCTTTATTTTTTCTTGATTGTAAAAAACCATTTCACTGTTTTTAGAAGAAAAAATCGTAGAATTATTTGGGGATACAAAATATTTAAATGTGGGGGAGTTTGATAAGGCCTATTTTCAAACACTAAATTCCATCCATTTTGGTGAAATAAAAGGAATCTTTATATGAATTCTCTATCTAATTGGAAAATATTTTAAAATTGATGATATTTTCACTAGATATAACATTATGTGAATATCTCATTAAAATATGGGTTTTGGGGATTAGATGAATATATTTTTAATGAACATTTCTTGGTGTATTTAATTATAAATATTTTTTTCCAACTAAAGTGATGACTTTAGAAGATTTAGATGAATTTAATTGTTTCATTCAATTCCATTGAACAATTGTTCTATGAAACACCCATCTATATGAATCATTTATCTTAAACTTAAACTTAAAATTTACATTTTCTTTCAGAAAACTGTCACTCGCATGAATGAAAAATTAATATATACATTGATATTGAATTAAATTTTTTTGGGTACAAAATTAATAGTCTAATTAAATTCCATTAATTTATTTCATTCATATTTTCTTGAATTGAAATTTTAATTATGATAATTTTTTGACAATTTTTATTGTAATCACTTTTTCAAATGACATTTAATTTTAATATCTGTGAATTTTATGATCAACTAATTCTCAATTTTGTAAATATTGAAAAATATTATACTACCACCTTTCTATACATATCATCCATACTGCCAATATTTCATTCCATCATCCATCTTCAGATCTACTGTAACTACCATTGTCCCTTGCATATCTATTATTCCCCTCCCTGATACCCATCCAAATATCCTACCTTTATAACTTCCTACTACCATTTCTACTATATCTATGGTACCATACTTACATACACTACCATCAACACAACTACCGTTAATTCAAACCGAAATCCCCACCACTTGATAAAGAAGAGCGCACGTTGATATCCAAAACCGCTTGTTTTTGAAGAACATGTTTGATGACTTTGATCTAAAATTGTTAAAGAGGTATGAAATAAATGAAAACCAATATATTCCACTATTATATAATACCAACAAACAAATTTTACATTGATCAACTATTGAGCACCCTATGCCAAGTCATTCCACCCTGATGTTAGTCTAGTTCGACAGAAGTTATTTTGTCTTTATTGAGGATGGTCAGGCCAATGAGGATGAGTCAGATTCACCTCTTGATGGAGAGGTCTGTGCCCCCCACATTAGATCAGCATTGAGGCTACCAATGGATATAACTATCAAAGATGTAGGGGAGCCATCATCCCTCCAATGATGTATACGTCAAGTTGTTATAAAGTATCTTTTTATGTGTTGTTGTATTTTTTTATATTTGTGCATGTTAGTTTTTTAAAGAACTATGTCTGAAAGGCAGTTGGGGGGTTGTCCCTTTCCCATCTCAACTACTTTTCCCCGAATTAGTTATGTGTAAAAGGTGGAATGGGGGTCTATTTAACCTAAATAGAATGTAAAAGGCATTCATGGGTAATGCCTTTCACCTATAGTACCAGCGAAATCCCCCTACCAACATTCACATAATGCCCTAAAATGGGAAGCCCCCCGCCCCCACCCTCATCCTCCTCACATCAAAATCTCCCCCTTCCTCCACATTTCAAAATTTTCTATTTTTTAAAATTATTAGCTATATATATCAGGGAAAATATTTCATTGTGTGGTTGATCCGGTGACCTAAAAAAAGTTTGAATTTTATGCAAAACAACAATTTGAGGAATTTTTTTATAATAAATTTAAAGTTATTTATTTCATTATTTGAATTATTTTTAGATACAATAAATTATGTTAATTATTAATTAGTTTTGTAAGATATATATTTTTTATAAATAATAGTTATTATTATTCATGATTATGTATATATTAAATTATGATTAAGTTATGATTAAGTAATGATTAATGGATTATCAATTATTGATAAAATTACGATTAAATTTTTAAAATGTAAAGATTAATGATTAAGTAATGAATAAATATTTAATTATTATCTATTGATTAATTAATAATAAAATATTGATTATGTAATAATTAACGAATGATTAAGGGTTGATTAAAAATTGGATTAAGGGATGATTAAATGTTGGTGAAGGGATAAATAAAGAATTATTAAGGAATGATTGACCAATGTTTAACTAATGTATAATAAATGATTAAATAATTAATAACTAATAATGAAATAATGGTTAAATAATGATTAAATAATGTTTAAATAATGATTAACTAATTGTTATGAAATGATGAGTGTAATATTTTAGAATATAAGACAACGTTCAGAATTTTGGTAGCATAAAGATTATGTGGTTATCTAAGGAATAAAATATATTTATGGATAAAAAAACTGGATGTGGATCTAGAATAGATATACCTTTGAGTAAAAACATTGAAAAGGTATCACAGGCCTAACTAAGGGTATGATAGTACAAGACAACAGGACTTACTGCATTCTGGTTTGAAATTCACAAGGGATATGCTTTAGAAAATTCATATTTTCATTATAGACTACTAAAAACATTTCGGATAATTAAAAAATATGCTAAGATGCATTTGTATCATTTTTTAGGGTATAAGAATATGTTCTCAAATTTTTGAATCATAAGGATTGTATGTTAAAGCCTCATTCTCAATAGTACTCATAGAATGTTTTTGAAAGTATGGTAAAAAGAATAGAACACCAAATAAATTTAATTAACATGGATAAAATGAATATTATTATCATATAATGTAAAATTGATAATAAAAAACACATTAACTAATAAACTAATGATTTAAGAAATACATGAACTACGTTCAGATATTTCAAAATAAAATGGTTTGGATGAGATGAGCCTCACATCAGATTTGAGGAAAAATTAAACATATTTTCTGTTGGTTGATTAATAACAACTTCAAAATATAGGTACATAACATTGGAATTTTGAAAATATTTTGACCTCCTAATAACATCTATGATAACATATAAGATATATTCTTAAAAAGAAAAATTATTTAAAAAATTCCAAAGTTATTTACATACCATTCAAAAAGTTATTAAGCTACCAAATGAAAATAAGCTATATTTTCTCTCACAACCAATTTCTGGCTCGTATCATCAAAACCATGTTCTATTGATAAATTTCATGGTTTATTCTTATTTTTTTAATCCTTCAGGTGTTTTTAAATGTATTTTTTTCACTATTTCACTTTATATGTTCATAGTTGTCATTTTATCAATGATAATTAAATTGATTTGGTGTTTTCTCTTCTTTTTACATCGGTTTAAAAAATATTTAGTGACTTATATTATAATAAAATTTTATATAAAAAAATATTATCATGTTTTAGGGTATAAAAAGTGGTTCTATAATTTCAATATAATAAAGAGTATATGGTTGACCATCATTGTCAATATTATTTACTCTACCAGAATATTGATCAAAATACATTTTTAACATTGAAATTCATGTTTTCCTATATTTATTGCTATGGGGGGGTTATAAAAACTGAGTAATGAGATTTATAGAGTACACAACCTACAACAATGGTTAGTATAGATGATTTTGTAACTATAAGTAAACTTCAAGAAATATTTAATGGTTTATTAAATATGGAAACCAATCTAGAGAACATATTTATTACCTATTGTCATTTTCAATTCCCCGATACACTGGTGAATCTAGTGTATCCATTTGTTGTTGATGTGAAGTGGGTCAAAGAAATGAATTTATTTTCTCTATGACCAGATGCTACCATTATAGAGTTATATGTTGATGTTTCTACTATATAATAACAATGTAAAGTTTTATGAATATGTAGACTTATAAGAGTGGTTGAAGATATTCCACCGCATGAAATTGGGCCTATTCCAAATGATGCATTAGAGTAAAAATAGATGATCTCTAAGCTATACATGTAAATATGAATTTTAATAAGGATTTTCGTAATGACAGAATATATAGTGACAA
The DNA here is from genome assembly GCA_963277665.1 of Viscum album. Classification (NCBI taxonomy): domain Eukaryota; kingdom Viridiplantae; phylum Streptophyta; class Magnoliopsida; order Santalales; family Viscaceae; genus Viscum; species Viscum album. The sequence goes on from OY728166.1 coordinate 1,396,328,462, forward strand.
AAGTGCGGATGATGAGGGAGAAAAAGATGTTCAAGAGGATGTTTCTAGAAATGAATTAGTTTTATAGGAGCCTCAACCCATAATAAAGCATCCTTTACATCTTGGTCGGAATCAATGACATGTGTTCCTGAATTTTACTACAATGTTCTCACACCCCCAAATGAGTTTCCATGATTTGTACAAGATATGTTTAGAGAGTTGGACAAAACCTTATATGTTGGATGTTATTTTCCATATAAAGATGAATTAAAAAGGCATTATAAAGAGATTTCACATTGAGAGTCATTTTACCCATATTGTTTAAGAATCATTCCATAATAAATATCTGATTTGGTGTGAAAAGTATGGGGATGATTGTAGATTATTTTTGAGGGAGATTCTAGATAATTCATTTGGAGGTTGGATAATCAAAAGGATTGAAGCAACTCATACTTGCGTATAGCCAAGCCTGACACAAGATCATACCTCATTAGATACTAAATTTATGTCATCTATTATTGTTGAGATGATTAAGACATTCCAATATGTTCTTATATCATTTATGAAAGTTGGGATACAAGAAACATTTGGTTATATGATGTCCTATAATAAGGCATTGATGGAAAAACATAAGGAAATTGGGAAGGTCTATAGTGATTAGAATGAATCATATCGGTTGCTTCCAAAAAAATTATCCATACAGAGACACAAAAACCAAGTCTTCTTCCATATTCATATGAATGAAGACGTGTCTTATGATAACTGACAAGATACATATTCTGTTCAATTTCATCAGTTGTTTTGGGAATTACTCTCATATATCTCTGCATTTTTTTTAGAAACTAGTTCATATAGATTGATGTAGTGTTTCTATATGAAAAATTCAAGGGTGTATTTTCTATTGTTGAAACCAAAAATGGAAACCATTCAAATATTATGATTTCATTTTCCGTTGTGGAGAAGGAAAACTATGAATTATATAATGGTTTTGTCATGTATCAGTAACCATTTCACCCGCATTCAGGGTGTTTGTTTGATATCTGATCATCATCAAGAAATAAATGGGGCAATCAATAAGGAACCAGAAATACAAAGACCCCTAAATTCAAATCATCGGTATTTCTTTGGACACACTACTATAAATGTGAGTAAAATATTCCATAATGAACCTATGAAGAATGCAATCATCATGATAGGTATGTAATGTCATTATTATTATTTTCTATTCAATGTAAAGATAATATAAATTTATGTGAAATATGGTCACTTATCTGTAGTATATGAGCCTGATCAATGGCAGTTTGAAGATCATCTTGAAAACATATTCAAGGATAATTAAGAAGTTTTTGATTATTTGATTTGGATTATAAAATAAAAGTGGAAATTGTCATATGTTTGGGGGAAGACGTATGAACCCATGACCATAAACATTATGTAGGGAATCAATGGTATCTTTAAGGGGATTCCAAAGATACCTAAAATTTTTATTCTTCAAGAGACATTGTATCGATGCATCAAGTACTTCATTGATATAAAAAATCTATCCTTGTATGTGATTTAATCAGGGAAAATGTACAAAAGGAACTTTCAATGAGATATTGAAAATAAAATTGAAGAAGCTTCTGGTTATCATGTCTTACTTTTTTGGTGATAAGACTTATGATTAGAAGTTCAAGAGAAATCGAACCCCATCACAAATAGAATTGGTGAAACAAGGGTGGTATTATTGGATGTGAGGTAATTCCAATGTGGAAAATTTCAAGCCTTACAGTTTCCATACGCACATGTCATCACAACATGTGCATCTAGGAAGATATAATAGGAAGAAATTGTTGCTATAATGTATTAGGATAGACACAATTGCTAATTTTTATACTACACTATAGACGACTATTAGGGAGTTTTGATATATTTAAATGCCCAATGTCCAGCTGATAGAGATACCTAACATTAAAAGGTTGTGTAAATGAGGTAGACTGAAGTCTACCTAGATATAGAATGAGATGGATTGGCCTCAAGAACAAGGGAATGGTTTTTGATGCCCCATATGTCATCAAAAAGGCCATAATCAGAAGAAAAAAAATTCCCTAGAATTACAGGATTGAGTTCACACTCTTTGTCACAATGATGTATTGTCTCTTATGTCATCTTTTAATATTGTTAATTATATTGTTTGATTATATTATTCTCCATTTTGTTTAATTTTTTCACATTTCCAAATGTGTTTACTCTCAAATATCATCAATCCTTTCATATTGACATTAAAAAAAATATCAAAAGATCATCTGATGAGAAACTAACACATAATCAATCTATCCATGGTTGAACCATAATGAAAACATGTGAGAAAATAATCATGAAACATACCATCATGTGAGAAATCATACATATATAAACAATCACACCATTTTCTAATACAACATTACATAATTAAGAATAAATGATTACGAATATAAATATATAAAATCATATCTTACAAAATACCATTTTCTATGAAAAATGTATCTCAAAAACACTTTATTAATATGATATGAAAAACATGTAGACATCCCCTTTTCTTTTGGTCAGAAATAATTTCATAAAACAATGAAAATAAAAATTGTATTTTATACATTCTAAAAGTCATAACATTCTAGTAACCATAATGTTATATGTACATTTTACACTAATGACTCATTGAATTTTTTATATAAAGATGAATGAAAACATAGTACTCAATGATGATGCTTGGAATATTACCCAGGCCATTCTAGATAGTGGTGAGGTTCAATAAATCAGTGTGCATCAAGAAGACCATTTTAATCACATGCTGCTTCCACCTGCTATCCTACTATACCAGTATTATAATGGATTATATGACATTTTAGAAATGGATTTTTCATTCGTTGACCATCACCTAGTTGTTTCCCTTGTGGAGAGGTGGAGACCATAGACACACACATTCCACCTGCCTGAGTGAGAGATTACTGTCACCCTCAAGGATGAGGAAGTTCTTCGTAGTATTCCAATATAGGTGAACCTATTATTAGACCCACTCGTACATTGTAGCCTAACCTTGTTCTATGATTTTTAGGTGTCAAAATTTTGGCTGACCATAGGGATACAATGGTGGGCCAATATCTATAACCTGGATAAAAGAACAACTTTCATATATACCATATGAAACTAACTACCAGACTATCATGAATTATGGACAAGAATAAATATTATGGATCATGGGATGGACCATGTGTGTGATCACTCTGGGATGCATGTGCACACTATGTATCTACCCCAATTAGAGGAGTTTGATCGGGCTGGGATGTAGATATCATGATCGAACAGCTTGCCATAGACATATACTGCATTATTCATGATTTGCTTCAGATACTGTATAGATATATGGGGATGGCTTATCATTCATTATATGTGGGAATGGGATTTTATCACCTCATTCTTTCCAGATATTATTGGTCAATTGTTTCCTATATATGTGACACACGATGCTCTGCATGGATAATAGTATGCCCACTCCACTCTATTTCTTTCTTATTCTAGTAAGAGTTATATAATTTAATTTTTTATAATTTATCACTTTTGAAGCTTTAGTTTACTGGTAGAGTAAGAGACACAGATTCAATATGGTTCCAACACACCATTTAGGTGAATAAAGCCTTAAGTTATACCGTCTCTTACCTGACCATGTAAGCATATACAATCAATCACTATATAATAAATTTAATAATAGCATCAAATTTGGTTTTTAGTAAGGATTTATTTTTTTGACAAAAGTCACATGTCATTCCAGATTTAATGGATTTCATATTGGCCTATACTGGACTAGTTTCCTTCATACATCACTGTTATATTTCATAATTATAGGGTTTTAGTGCCTCTTATTCACTTCCATATTTTTGAGTTTTAGTATCCTGATAGATTCATGCACCAGTTTGGTTATGTTTTATTGATTCCATTAGAGCCAAGACAGACATGAGTGATTCATCACTTGATGTTGATAGGGAGGTAAAATGAGTACATGAACTGAAAACATGCTATGTATATCAACCTATAGGGAATACATCTAGTTCTTCATATCTAGGGTGTACCTATAATGCGATTATATCTTTTAGAGCAGGTCGAGTATGATCCATTTTATTGACTGAAGTCTATATGGTATCTTACCTGACACGATATAAGGATTCTTTATATGGTATGTTAATACAATTTTATTAGTTTTTTTATTGAAATACTTAATAATTATTTTTAATACCTTTACAGAATTCTCACCTAGAGAGTGGAGGTTCATGCCCTGTGATTGTAGGTTCCTACTCATGAACATTCTCTAATAGCTGCTGATGCGAAGGATCCCCGATGACGACGACATAGACTATGTTTTGTTCCACATGAGTCTTTACATGTTCCATAGGTAGAGGTTTGTCCTCAACAATTACAACCTAATATTTTTTTGGATGTTCATAATGTTTCATGGGATCCATCATTGTTGATAGGATATCAATAGTTTTATCCCACATGGGTGCCTGACCCATCGTAACTTATATGGTTCCCTCATGCGATGATGGTGGGTCCTTCTACGACACTAGTGGGAGAAGGACCAGGTGTGTATTAAGACATCTATATGAGACCTCATCCCACTGACAAACATGTATAGATAACAGTGGTTGATGTTTCAGTGACCAAGGATCAGACCTCTCTATGTCATCAGACTCCTCCCCAGCACGTTGCTTAGGGATCCCGATACAAGTGTCAGATTCATAGATCATCATGTGGTATATAATATTCCCATAGACATTGATTATACTCATTCATATATTTGTTGTAGGACTATTAAAATGAATATTTTGTTTTTATTATCAATATTTTTGACATGTTTATCCAGTGTTTCAATTTTTATTTATATTTTAGTCAGAGTATATACACTAGAATTATTCAAAGTTGACTTCTTGAAACATAGAAAAAAAATTAAATTTCTAGTAGGTAACTTTTAAAAATTATAAACTATAAACTGTAAAAAAATATAAATTAAATTTAAAAAATACTATAAACATCTAAAAATTTGTTGAAAATAAAATGAATTTAATAAATATAATAAATAAATGGAATTCATTGGAATTGAAGAAAATATTATAAATACCCTTATAATGGTATTAAACAGTACAAAAATTTATTTTTAATACAATATTGATGAAGTAGGAACATTATATACTCAAAATAACCCTATATATTTAACCCTATTAACATTAATGCTTTATATGAATATAGAATTATTAGGGATTTAAAAATGGAAACTGGAGAAATGTTTTCATTGTATCCAATTTTTTATTGTTGTTTAAACCCTTTAGCCATTAGCCTTTATTTGTATCTATTCAATTTAACATCTAGGGAATGTTTTTTGTAAAGACCCATTTTCACCCACTAATATGTATATATACTTGATGATCAACAAGAACCCATACATAGTTCTGATAAATGAAATCCATTTTTCAATTCAAGTATTCTTTCTATCTTGCAGCTTTTGAGCTCTCTATTTCCTCCTTATAGGAAAGAGGATCATTAGTTTTAACCAATAAAAATTCTTCATCTTTGGGGACGACATTTTTAGAAGATCTACAGCCCATTTATCATGTCCACCAAAAAGTGGTTTGGTTATTTTTCTTTGTACACAAGTGTGACATTTTTCGTTTAGTTTTAGCTCAAAAAATTCTATGTAATCATCTTCATAAAACGTTTTCAAATTCATATTGTCTACATAACCAATATGGTAATGCCACAACTAGTTATGAAATGATTCATGAAAAAAAAACTTCTTTATCAATTTCTAATACTTGGTTTTCATAAATTAATATATAAACACCATCATTGAGTTTTGATATCCCTTGAAAAATTTTATTATTATAAAATTTGCATTCGTTATTTTAAAACATGAAAATAAATCATTCCATGTCATGGAATGAAATGGATGTGATGTTCTTGGTAAAAATGGGAATATAATAAGAGATCTTCAAAACAAAAATAATTCATGTTAGAAATATATGTTAGTGGGATACAATGGATATACCAACCAACCTCCTTCCATTAGCAGCATGTACGTCCACCTCATCTAATGTGATCTATTGAAATATACTTGGTTTCTATATTTGAATACAAATTTGGGCACCACAAAATCAATTGCTCAAAAAATTAAAATTTTAACTTTCAAATGTTAATTACATAATTCTAAACAAAATAAAACAAACCCAACATATATATATCAATATATATCATAATATAATAATCTTTATACTTACAAATATAATAACATATATAATTAAATTATTTTTTTTATAAAAGTAGGCAGGCCCACAACTGCTTTTAAACATAACCAAAATATAGGTAAGGGACTTTGAACATTCATGTATATTTATAAAAAACTAACCATCACAAATTTAGAAAACCAAAACAAACAAAAAAATTCTTAAAGAAACCTCAATCCCAGCATACACCCCGAATTTTTTTAATATATATATATATATATTAAAATAAAATTTAAAAATATATTCATATAGATATATCATATAATAATAAAAATAATGTAATAATAAATTTAAATATATATATTTGTTCTTGATATCTACTAGTGATGATGGAGCCCAAATATAACAGATTTAAGGATGCGGGCACAAAAATATTGCACTATAAAAGTTACCCAAAACCCAAAATTCCAAAGGGAAATTAATTTTCCAAATCACAATTGTTTTGAAACCCATTATATATTTTTGATGAGCCTATATTAGGAAAACTCAAGGGTGACAGGTATCATGACACATAAGATATTTGATTTTGACAATCATGACTGTTGATCCTTCCATGTGGAGTGCATCCGAGATTTGGATCATGTTTACTGCATAGTGTTGAATTTGAAGAAGTTTTGATTTTTGTCAGTCAGAGATTGGATTATTTTCACCATTTAGGAAGATTCATAGTTAAAAGCAAGCCACGTTTCAATCATGTAGTTTCCCATGGAACAGTGATAATGATATTTATGTGGGAATTGGATCACACCACGATGAATAATATAATAATTGTACGAAATCAAAAAAACACTCTTCAACCCTAGAGAGATTTATATAGATAAGAGAGTTGATGATATTAATGAATTGTTGATTGGTAGATACTATAAATTACAAGGTAAAATCTTGAGCATGAGCTACCTATTAATGAGAACTCTTATCTCTTCCGCTATTTATTTTTCCTATTTTGCATGGATTTTTCTATAATTAAATATTTGATTATTATTAATTCGGTGTTGATATTCATCTGAAGCATCATGGAATAATATATTATGGTGGTTAATCACTTTCTCTTATATTATGTATTTATAAAAAAATTAATCCCTCTAATTATTTTTAGGTATTCTTTTTTCATAAATAATGTAAAGTATCACTGAAAACTAATATTGGTAGAAAATCATTTAGAATAGTTTTAATATTAGATTATTTTACATAAAATTTAATAAAGATCAGGAGAGAGATATTATAACAATAATTTCAAGTAAAAATTTAATGTTATTGATGACTGATTTATCATTTATTTACTATGTGACTTCTGTAACTGAAAATCTATTGTAACCATTCATTCACAAGTTGATTAACCAAAAACTCTTGTTAACTTCCTTTAATAAATTCCATCATATTTAATCAAAATGCATGAAATATGGAATATAATTATTCAAACCATATAGGTGATTCCCCATAATTCATCAACATATTTTTCTCAGTACCTTATGATATTTTATATATCATGTTGGCTCACCTATATTGACACACCCACTAACACAAATCCCTTATGATCAATATTATTTCCTCATCAAAATAATTTTTATTACCCATAGATTTACTTCTTTTTTTCTATTTGGCTACATGGTCACACACTCAAATACACCACTATGAGTCCTTACCTATGGATTGAACCTTTATTTTCAGTAAACTAATTTTAAGTAGTTTTATAATGAATTAATTTACTTATTTTTCAATGAAAATCCTTTTTTATGGATCACCTTGATATATTATTCATAAATAATAATTATTTTTAATAGTAAGAACCATATATATCCTCTAATTTCACAATAATATTTTCTATACTTTAAAAAATATCCATATATAATTATTGAATAAAAAATAAATATAGTAGTATTTCAAAAAGTTTTGACATGCATATAGACATGTTTCGTTTGTTGGGATTAAATAATATGTCTAAAATTATCCTCACGAATCAAATGTTTGAAAGTATAACCTTTAGTAAATGAATAATAATTAGGGAATATTTTACCATAATATAAATAATAAACATTATTAATCATGTAAAATATTATACTAAATTGACTAATAAAGACAAGAAAATTAATATATAAACATTCCAAAATAATTATGTGTCATGAAAAATGAATATTAAACAAATAAAAAAAATTTACTAAAAAATTATGATTATATAAAATAGAATTGATATGTAAAAGGAATGTTATATTACTTTGTAAATTAAATATATAAAAAATAATACTCTGTTTCACTATCATTTCCCATCTCAGAATTTAACTATTATAAGTTTAATACTACATCATTAATAATTATAAGACCCTTCACAGCATGAATAACATGAAATTAATATGATACATACATATTTTATTTTTATCTATTATATTTATGTATCAAATTTTAAGAAAAATATGACTAAATTTCTTGAGACAACTACTTTTGTGTAACCACATATACAAGTGCTCATATCATGGCTGCTGAAAAAAAAAGATACAATAATGCTCACAAATATACTGTAGAAATAAATAATAAATAATTAAATATTTATTATTATATAAATTTTTTCAATCGAAATATTTAATATTAATTCCAATATATAAATACAACACACCTATGAGGTAAATTCATTCTTATGTTTAGAATTTATCCATATAACTAAGTCAATTATTATCACATTATCAACAATGTAGGGTAATGGGAACTACTATCCTAACACGATGGTTCTATGTGGGTAGTGAAAAAATATTTTAGTTAAATGAAAAAATTGATAGGGTAATGACCATATATTATCCATGCACAATGATTCTAAGAGGGTATTTCTAGACTATCAACCTTGAATAATAATATGAATTTTTACAATGAATATCTCTCCATTTCATGGAATAATCACTAGTGTTATGAGAAAATATCTTCCTTACATCAAATAAGGATTTTAATAATGGTAAACATCCACACATAAAAAATAGAGTTAGTATGGTTTTGATAAATCATTAAAAAATCTATCTTTGAAGTATTCTAAGGAAAATAGCATTAGAATATAATAAATTATAACATTATGTCTTATAAAATATAAATATAATATTTATTGATATATTTATTCTAAATAAACCCAATTATAAAAATCAATGTACCCTAATAATCATTAGAGAATAGTATATCTTTATAAATTAGTACAATATTTATTGTACAATCATGTTATATTTGATATAAAAATTAATACATATGATATTCTTCTCAGAAACAAATAAGACAAATAATTTATAATTCAAGGGAATTATTGTTTTATATATGAAAATATATAAAGTCAAAATTTAAAACATTTATTTCAAGAAGATATTAACAAAATAGATTTACTAAATCAATATAAAATCATATCATTTTATAAAAAAGATAAAAGAAAGTTGGAGCCAAAAATTAATTTATACTTATTATAATTGGGGAAAACTATAATAATAACCCATATTTTTATCAGTAAAACATGTTAGGGACCATCAAAAAACAGAAAGTACCATAATATAAAATAAAGCCATAACAATTACTATTTCTGACCTCTTAAAATTATTTAGAAATGGTTCATTGTTGTTATCATTGTTGAATATAGTTAATATATTTAATTATCATTATTTAAATATTTATATTGTAATTGAATGATGAATATTCTCATCAAAATTTTCATTGGCACCAAAAAATAATTTATGTGATTTCTAAATGATAACATAATATATTAGTCAAAAATAAAATTATTAGAAGTAATTATTGTAATATTCATATGTTTAAGATTATATAGTAGAGGAAAATATGTACCTGTGATTGATTATTTATGTATTATGTTCATATGAAGTGAAATATTTTATTTAAATAATTAATAGATATTTTCTTAAATATGATTCATGGTGAGTAATATTTATAATTTTTAATAGATGAATATAATTTTTTAATTTTATTTAAATGGTTTTAAATGAAAAATAAAATATATTCTATTCTTTTATCTTGGATTAATTTGGTAGATGTTGTTTTAGGGCCCACCCTTACTAGAGACCCCTTCCGGGCTTGTAGTGATTATGATAGTGACCCATGAAGAATAACTCCAATGATCCCATGGTTGGTGGCTATAATTATTAGTAGAAATGGAAAAAATAGGAGGAAATAACCCAAATATCCCAAAATCCAAAAATAAAACATGAAAATAACACTGTTAGTTATAAAATGATGATGATCCCATAACAATAATCTTACAATGAATGGTTCTAAATTTATAAAAATTACTTATTTAAAATAATCCAAATCATGTCATATGTAATTTCATTGATGATAACTCACCACTAAAACCTTATAAAGCATAGCACAGTCTTTATACCCCTCACCCATGATTACATGGAAAAATAGTTTTTTTTAATGGTCAGTATAAGATACTTACTTTGTATGATCCTCTTCAATACCACTCTTAGAAATGAGATAAAAGCATAAAAATTATCTAGTGAGAAAATAATAGATCCAACATACACCTACTTGGTGAAATATCAAACCCCAGCCTCACTGTGTTTCACTCACCAAGTATTACAAAATAAAATAAAATATTGGAAATAAAATACCATCAAGGGACCCTATAACCACATTCCTAATAATTTTTCACATTTATGGACTAGTGATAAATGGTTTCAGATTTATCTCTTTCATATTGATTCCATATGAAAACATGTATACATGTATCTTTTAACCATGAATTATGTATCATTTATAATATTGTATCATGAACATGGATGACACCAAAATTTATACCTCCTCATTATTTTTAGGACCCCCGTCATATATCTCCTAATAATCACTCCATGAGGTGTTCTAATGGTCTAATACCAAAACCTGTTATAATTACCATGTATGTTATACCAATGTATCTGAGGCAAACCAAGCCAAACATACATTAATATTACATCATTCATGATTACTATTCAATAAGTATCACATTTATTAGTTATTTAAGATAGTAATGTTTTAGTGTCTTTTGAGTCCAGATATTGAATTAATATATTTTGTAACCAATATTTAGTATCTCCCATAAATATCTTCATATTAGTACCCTTATTGGCATATCATACATATAACCTTCCACTAAAACCTATGGAAGGAATAAAAGAAATATTGATATCATTTCCTCAATAAGGTAAACCAAAGAATCTATAAATCATAAGATCATAAGATGATTATAAGTTTAAGAGAACACAGTGAAGTGCATGTTATTTGTGTAATAAATTACTACCAATAAAATCATATATTAAAAACTCCAAAATCATGTCATATCAATACATATTATTAATAATAGTTTTGAATAAGTAATCATCGTTCAAGTTTCCAAACATAACTGTATGGAATAATAAGCATATTAAGTCATAATCCAGAAAATATTGTTATTCATAATCATGTTAACACATAATCCAATTATCATAGCTATAAATAATAATACTCATACATCAAAATCTAAAAATATATATTAAAAACCATGTACATTAATTTTATACTAAAAATAGCTAAAAGAAAAAAATAACCTTGTATAAAATTGTGAAAAAATATATTTACAATAATGTCCACACTTATCATACTCATCTCAAGAAAAAATAAATATCACATTACCTAATTTATTAGAGGGATATAATATAATTAATCATCATAAAATAATAATAAATTAATATATATGCCACAAGATCATATAACAATAATCATATAATCATTACAGAACCCATTGAAAATAAATGAGCTTTTTAATCATCTCATCATCATTATCATAAACCACTAATATAAATAATAATGTTGTTATTATTACATCATAGAATATGAATGTGTATGTAACATCAAAGGATATTACCATAGACAAAAATTTCCTTTTAAATATCATTAGAAAATATTTTTAGGAAAATATAGTTTTTATTTAGAAATCGCATATTTAAAATCTAGAAATTCATGAAATAATATATAAAACATTTTATTTCAAAATAAGCGTAGATAATATTAAAGGATGTTTAAATTCATTGATCAGTCATTATAGAAGTAAATTATATTCATATAGTAATCGTTAAAAATAAATAAAAAAATTATTCTCAAACCTTTATTAAAATTTAATTTATTCATAAAACAAAAAAAAATATTATTTATAATCATTTTTAATAAATCTAAAACATGGGTAATATTTAATTTAAACAATAATTGTATCATTTATATCATTTTTTGAATCATTTTAGAGAATAGGGATCTATCAAAGAATGATTCCTATCCAAAAGTGGAGAAATATGGTCAGTGTTTCTTAAGTAAAATTTTAAACCACTTTGGATACCAAATATAGAAAAAATAAATGAAATCATAACAATTAAATAAATAACTAGTGGAGATAAAATTAAATGTGTGTATCCGATAAGGATCATAAAATTTTGGTTAGTATAAATTCATGAATCAACAATCCTCATTAAAGTAACATTGAAACTGAAATCCCTTTACCCAAGTCACTACTTTATTAATACATCTTATAACATCATATGAAATAAATATATTTTTTGTAAATATATTAAAAAATCATACCCATTTATTTAATACCATATATTATTTAGTAATATCATCTAATCACCCATTTATTATTAAATAATTATTAAAATTGCCTTTTTGGGTAAGAATTGCTTTATTTTTTAGGCATGTTTTAGTTCGTAAGTCCATGTCATTATACTATTTTCATGGTTCAACCACATCCCAAATTTTAACCATTTCATGAGTATCATATGTAATAATTATATAAACTTTTATAATTACTCATATAAAATAGTGATGAAAAAACAAATTACATCACATTGTGGAGATGATAGTGTGCTCAGACACAAGTGTGATATTTCTACTTTTAGATTTATGGAATGAAATAAATGTAAATAATATTTCATATATCAATAAACATAACAATATAATAAATATCCTATAAATTTATAAAATCCATAATTATAACTAAAATGGTGATTTGGTGATTAAAAATAAATCACATCGATTCTTGGAGGTGGAATTCCACACATATACACAAGAAATGCTTTCTGTTCCCATTGGATGGAAAGGTGATGGACAATGGGTTTAAAATAATCATAATAAATTTTAATATATTCAATATAATTAATTCATTATAATATAATGGATACTATGTATTAATAGTAGGTAGAAAAATAAATAAAATTTTTAGTACTCAGTTAAATGTTATATCTCTTCATTGAGAAACCTCATTATACTTACATATTAATCCTTGAAATGATGGTATTTTGGAACCAAATGAAGAAAAATGACAAGTTGAAGGAAGATAATACTATATCATTATGAGGATTTTACAATCTATATGTTCACCATTTTTTGAATAATATTGGATAGGATGTTACCTTTTATAAGTGAGGGGAGGGGAACCCTTGAAATTACATAACATATTAAATTAATATATTTTAATTTTCATGTTAATGTGGATTAAAATTGAGATATTTAAAATCTAAGATTAGGATAAGTTTGAATAATATAATAAAATAAAATTTAAACAAGTATAGGGTATATTTTTACCCTTTTATATGAGGATTAGACGCCCCATGGTAACCCATTGGATGATTAAAGATATATCAATGTTTTTTAGCCTTTTGGGGTAATAAAAATTATATAATAGGATAATTAGCCGATAAATTGAAAATGGTTGATATTATAGACCATATTTCATAAATATTTCCAAATATAATATTTTTATGAATTTTAAATCATTTAGTAATATATTATTTAACATAAGGTACCATTAAAGTCATTTTCTGAAATATTCACATTGTCTAACGTTAAAGAAAACAGGATTGAAATTTAATTTAAATATAAAAAGATAAAACATAACTAATATGTTATATATATCTATAAAATTCATATAACGCAATAATTCATCCAATTTGTATTATTTTAAATATTTTTAAAATTATTTTATTTTTTTTTACTTGAATAATTATTTTTTCATCTTTTCTTAAGAATTTAAGTTAATTATTACATATCGAAAAATATAAAACATTTACCATGAAAAAAATAATTAATATTTAAAATAGCCATTTAGATATGAACATAATCACTTTTTAGCCTATTGAAAATATATCATATGTATTAAAACAAAGTGAGTGACCTTTTTTATTTATTCTTTTCATAAAATAATATTATGGTCAATATCAAATTGAAATCACACCACGTTGACATATATTTGAATATAAGATAAGTATGGTAAAAATACACTAATATAATAAAAATTAATATGTTTTTAGATATATTTTTAAATCCTTATCATATTATTTTTTACCATAACTACCAGATTTATCTATATCGTCATGACAAATATTCACCATATTTACTATTCATTATGGAAAAAAATAAAGTGGGCCTATTTACAAACATTGAAAATTTTGATTCCACAAATTGAATTCAATTTTCAATATTAAATTTTGATAACTATAAGTAATTCATTTTAATATATTCACATAATATGCAATGGAATTCATTTTTATATAAATCTGATTTTTTGTATAAAAAACATTTATTCATGTGACATGATGTATAAAAACCATTAGATGGTGTATGTGGTTTCCTTCACGAGACATGAGGTGTCTAGGATTTCTTTCATGTGATAATAGGTGATTAGGTTTTCCTTAAACGAGTTTCTATCTCAACTTATTCTTCATGTAATGACACAGGTGGTGTCTCTAATTTCCATCATGAGATAATAGGTTTGTCGGCATATTCCTTCATATGATAAGAGGTGTCTCGGTATATCTCTTCCATTTCCTCACAAGATATGGTGTCTCATATTTTCTCCTCAAACACTTCACAGTAACTATGTTTCATGTAGGTTTCCAAATCGAGAAAATATTCATATATGGGTACTTCCTCCATGTTTTTATTCTTGTGATATAGGGTGTGTCTGGGAGTTCCCCATATCCTATTCCTAAAACCTAGTGTCTTGAGGGATTCTCGTTCCTTTGCATGATAAGGTTGTATATTTACATATTTCTCTTTCTCACCTTTTTGTAACCAAGATGGTTTCATGAGATATTTTTCTCTTGATCATATCATGTGGGATCCTCAATTTTAGGATTTTCTCTCATGTTCTTGGATAACCAACACAGAACACTCACCTCTTCCTTGGTTTATATATGTAGTGTAGCTATGATTTTAATCCATTATAATAAACTCATAAAACTCCTAGGGATCGCATTATATTTACAAATTTTTGAAACTCTCGACATCTATATTAACAATACTACTAGAATGATCACATGATCACATGATTGTTTTCTTTTTCTCATGATCACTATTTTGATCATGGGATGCCTCATTCGATATTATCTCAAAAAATAACAATAATCCAAATGATAATTTTAGATCTTCATCCATCTATAAATATTCATGTAATGGATTTTGTGGTTTTATTCACTCTATCTTGTGATAAAAATATCATAATACGGTGGTTGAATGCACTCCTTCTCATTCCTGTGACAACAACAGGTTTATATGATGGGATTAATTAAACAAATTCATGAAAATAATTCCCATGAAATATTATGTTTCATGCTTTTTTCTGTTCATTATTCCTTTTCTTTATACATTCAAATATAGTTTGATATCGGTGATTGTCTCAATATATATCAAGTAGATTCTTCATTGAGAGGAAGATGATGATGTCGTCGTTCGAATAATGTGTGGCTGATTTCAAATATTAATAGCACATGATGGGTTTATTTTAATTCACATAGTGTGGGATTTGTATGGAAGGTTCATATAAATAACATCATATGACATTGGTTATATCTACAATTTTAAATAACATGTGAGTAGTACCCATGAATCTACGTCCCACATTGACTTTTCCCTTAACGGGTAAAAATTTGATTAGAATACCTCAACATTTAGAATTAAAATATGTTCATAATTTTTATATTAATTAAAATTTGTATTCCCCCGTAAGGGATCCACACTTTCCTTCCATTTCCTTTATTTTGATAGGCTCCATGAAGTAGTATCTTTATATGTTATCCAGTAATGACAACCATAAAAATATCCTTCAATTCTCTGTGTGTTATCTTAAAACACATAAAGTAACAGGGAATAAGGAGTAACCTCTTAGTTTATCAAAATTAACATTCATACTAATAACATCCTCTCAGTTTGGGACATTCATTTCTACCAATCTCATCATTGGAATATTTCTTTGGACTCTTTATTTTGTTTTTAGTCTCATCAGTTTTAAAATCTTCTTTCATCTGGTAAACTTCATCTTTTTATTGAATAACTATCTCAACCATATCTTTATGGATCTTCAAGTTTTTAATTGGGGATAAATTCTCATTAAAATACATAATATTTTCTAAGAATAATTTCTTTCCTTTTTATTTAGCAAGTTTCTCAACTTCTTCAAATTGTTTATCTAGTTTTAAATAATGTTGAAAAACAAAAAGGCATACTTTCATGAAATTTTTAGCCTTTAAAAAAAACTCTCATGTCCAATCCATGGTTTTATTTTAGAGCCTCTTCCCTTACACATATCAAACCTCCAATTTTAATCTTTTCATGCACACCTCATCCTTGTGACATTCTAACCTACATCTACCATAAACTTATTCCAAAATTTGTTAAATATTTGTGTAGATTGTTTTGGTGCAGATATGTTCAAAGGTTTTTTTATCTAATATAATTTCCTATGATGATCATTGAAACACTCCCTTTATTATTAACTCATTCCATGTAATGATATTTTGAGTTGGAAGAGTATTATTTCTGATAATTCGGACCACAACATCAATAAAATATATGAAACATTATTTTCCCAAACCGGTTATAGATGAATAAAAAACATTGTTTAAATTATGTTTTCTGGGGGTTCGTGGCCTTCTTGGAAAACTTTTATCATCCCTAGATGTATACTATTTCCTCTCATTATCCTTTGTCCTTATATTCTAATCTTTGGCTTTCACAACTACACTATTAGAAGTAATATATCTATTAAAATGATTCAGTTCATTTTTACCTTTATTATCTCCATCTTTAGAAATTTATCCATTAAGATCCATATATTTATTGAAATCTTCCTGACCATATTCATCTCATGTTAAATTCTGAAACATGTATATTATTTATCAAAAAAATATCTTCTTATCTAGATGTAAAATTTTATTCAAGATCGTAAATCATCTTATCTAGTTCATCAATTTCTAATTTGTGCATTTGATCTCATTGGAAATAGATATTTCTTTCATGATAGACTCCTTCTTTTCTTCATCAACAGGAACTATTTATTCCTTATTATTTTAAGTAGTTAATTTCCCATTTTCATAACCAATATTCATAATTTCTATTTTGAGATATATGATCTATTACAAAAAGAATACAAATTTTTATTTCATCTTATGATATTTTTTTATTTATTCTTTTACATCATCACTACTTCTTGTGGATTAGTTCTCCTTTTTTGATTTAGAAAAGAGACCAAAATAATTATATACAGAACAACTTGGAGATGAATATTTATTTTTCAATATCATAACATTTCTCTTCCTTATAATAAATTGTTTCATCTACTTATTATCACATTTGTGTTTATGGGATATATCATCATCTAATTCTGATTTTAGTTCTGATTCCTTATCATTTTTCTGTGGAAAATTCTTGTTAAAATTATCAATACTACAACTATTGAATCATTTAGGTTGTTTCTTATTCTTTTACTTCCATTTTTTCCTCCTAAATCCTTTTTATAAAAGTGAAATAATATGGTAAAATTCAACATTATCCTTATAACTATATGAATCTTTTTATTCTTCATCCACTTCTTCCATAACTTTTCCCATTCTCATAGATTGAATGGCAATTTAAATTTTAAATTTATTCATGAAATATGTAATTTTCCTCGTCTCATATGCTATTAGAATGTTTTTTTATTTCATCAAGAGATAACTCATCTCTATCTTATAGGGATTGGAAATTTCAAACAAAACAATATGGGAAATTCCTCATCATGTTTTTGACTATGATAGAGTCATCTATATTATCACCAAATCCTAAAATGTTTCTGATAATCTCATTTACTCTGGTGAAATTTTTATCAATAATTTTACTATCATTCTTTTTTATTTCATCAAACTTGATCCTCTAAACTGGTATTTTTGCTTCCTTAACTTTAACATTTCATTCATATTTTCTTTTGAGATTAGCTCATACCTATTTGTCATTCTAGAGAACCATGACATTTTTGTAGACAGTTTTTGTTAGACAAATCGACATGGTATTTTTAGCCGTTAAATATGACTCCATTTTCCACATATCATATTGTTTAATGGAAACATCATTAACATTGGGTGAGAACCCACCTTTTTAGCATCTCTCACTTCTAGGTCGAGTGATGGGAGATATGGTATAGTTCTAGTATTCCAAATGTGATAATTATTCCTATCAAATGTTGGAACACATAGGTTGTTGATATAATTAATATTCGCTATATTTCCAAATGGTTCTTGGATATTTATATGCAACCTAACACATAGATACCACTTTTAGTTCCCCAAGACTGATTAAACTCTAAAAAGGGAGTGGTGAGTTGGTGTTATATTTTTAGGAATTCTATTTCTTTCAATTTCAACCTCTCAAACATTTTATGGTTCTTTATACACTAAATATAATCTCTCAATATCACATCCTTTTTAGTATTATTGATAGAGATAAAAACACAATATTTAAAATACTTCTATAGAGGCACACTCATTTCTATGTTGGTCCCTCAACATGGATTCTTCATTGTCAAACAGGTGATTATAATGCTTTGTCTCCAAATGAGAGACTCTATTTTCTTACAACTCTAACTGAAATGGTTCTACTCTAGATCCAATAATGTTACACATTTTTCTCTCATCTCTAGCCAAAATACATCAACTTATTGTAACACCAACCAAAATACATCACAAATGATGAATTATTGACCCACTATAAGATGATATTTAATATTACTCAATGATTTTATAGGATTTCTTTAGATCATGTACACGTCAAGAGTCATTGAAAACGACTAATGATGTCCTTAAACCCTTCTCAATGAATTATTGTCACCTATAATGACAACTTTCCTTAGTGAACTAATTCTTAGGATATGATTCCTTCTCTATAAATTTATAGCCTTAATAAAATTTGAGAAAGGGTGTACAAATTTTCCTTTAATGTTTTATAAAAGATAGATCTTGAAAAACTTTAATCTTTTTCTTCTTAAATTATCATCTCAATTAAAGTAAGTAAACATCATGAATGGGTTTCATAGAATCTGAAATAATAACACATATGTATATTTGTTAAATAATTTTTTGTGTTTTTTAAAGTCTAATTTAAGGTATGTCAATTATACCTACATGTATTTCATGGGAATCAAGGGTTGTATGCAACCTTTTCTTCATTTACACTTAATTGTATCATGTGATGAAAATAATATAACAGAGGTTATATGATCTATTTATTTCCTTTACAAGACCTTGGGGAAACTCATAGGTTTTCTACCTTCCATCTCATGAAAAGATCTCAAGACCTTAACGCTTAATTCAAATAATCATATAAGATTCACGTGAAATATTCTGCCTTAATCATATTTACTCTTTTATGTGCTCTGTAAGATCAAAATTAACTTCACATAAAAACTATACATGACAAGATGAATGTCTAAAAGTACCATTCTCAACTTCTTATTCCTATAATGATATAGGTTGTGTCTTCAGTTTCCTCCATGAGAAAATATTTTTTTCGTACATATATTTCCATGACATGAGGTGTATAAGGATATCTCATTCATTGTTTCACAAAACCATGTGTCTCAATAGTGCTCTTCAATCACTTCTCAAGAGTTTTGTGTATCACATGTTTCACCATAAAGAAACAGTTCATCTATAGGTACTTCTTCTTCAACATTATGCATTGCATGACATAGGGTATGTCTGTAGGTTCTACTTTACCTCTTCGAAAGACCTTGTGTATTGAGGGTTTCTCTATCCTCTACAGGAATGGTTGTATGTTTGTGGGTATGTCCTTATTTCCTTCACGGAACCATGATGGTTTAGTGAAATCTTCTTCACATGATCGAACCATGTAAGATCCTATATTTCAAGAGCTAATCATGAGTTCTCAGAAAGCCATCACATAACTCTCGATACTTCCCCAGTTTATATACACAATTTAGCTCTGATTTTTAAGGCATACCAAATACATATTCAAAACCCATGTATCTCAGGATATATAATCAGTGGTGAAACTCTAAGTATATTCATTGAAAATTTGTTAAGAATGATCCCAAAATATCAAGATAGTTATAATATTCTTCTCATGATCTATCCATTAATTATGTGATTATGTAGTCAACATCATCTCAAAAGACCAAATTAATCCAAATGATTATAAAAGATCTTAATGAATTCATAAATATTCATTTGATGGATTTGGTCATTTTATTCACTCTATCACAAGATAAAAAGATCATCATGTGATTTATTCATGTACTTTTTCTTGTTCTTTTGATTGCAATTGGTTCCTATGTTCAGATTTATGTGATGGCTTCACGACAATCATTCACATGCAAGAAATAGTTTCATGATTTCATCAGTTTGTTCTTCCTTATCTGGATAATTCAATATGTCGATTGAAGTCAGTTTATTTTCTCAAGCTCACATGGGAATATTCTTCAGAGAGAGGAAGAAAATGATGGTGACATTTGAATAATGTGTGGATGATTTCAAATATGTGAACTTTGATAGTGGTTTATTCAAATTCACAAATAATAGGTTTTTTATGGATGGTTAAAATAGATCTCATTTGATGGCCTCAGTTATATCCACATTTTTAAATTACATATAAATATTACCCATTTATCTATGTCCCACATAGACATTACCCCTGAACTCCGCTCTGGAAAAATAGAAAATTTATGACTTCTTATTTTTTGATCAATCTCTAGGTTTAGCAACAATTACACCTACACACACCCACCACTAGGCTCTATTCATGTGGGATTCAGTACCAAACTATGTGGAACATAGCTAGTGATATTTGTGGTCCATATACATGGGACTAACTATCTCTTGTGGTAAATATTCCCCCTTCTTCCCATGGGTTTTCTGTAGATTCTCCCATGTGCAAGGTTAAACTCTAGGTCCTACTTTCTCCCTTGGTTTAGTGGAATGTTTAGTTTGTGGGTTAGACCATATTTTCCAATATGAGTTCCCCTTAAAAATAATTTGTAATTTTTCTATGTTTTGAAATGAAATTCCACAAATCTATCTCATAAAACACTAAAACCCATAAACATTATAATAATTCATCAACCATTAATAAATTCATTTTTAAAATGAATTATTCATGCATTATGAAATTCCATTGTTCATGGTCACCTTTCACTTCCACGTGTAATATAAATATACAGTCTCCATTAGAAAATTTGTTAATCCTTTAATACAACTTAAAACAATTTTTATATTTGTCCAAGTGTGTCATACAATTATGTTAGATGAATCTATAACATTTATCCAGGAATCTACACATCTCATCTTCATCTTACCAACCACATATTGACATATCATTTAAAAAAATGCAACATTAGTCCCAAAATTTATAAAAATGAAATATTATGTTTTGGCTCATTCAAACTGAGTGTTTCATGTAAATAAATATTTCAAATAAGGTTTATGTATTTAAAGAGAATATATCATAAAATCTCAAGGATATGAATCCTTTATCAAGATTCCCTAGTATTTTATTCTTCAATTTGTATACCTCAATTGGGGACATTATATATGGAGTATTTGAAAAGGGTATATCACAGGTTATAAGTTCTATTAAAAACTCAACTTCAGCATTTAGGGGTTGACTGGGAATCTATTTAAGAAAATATTTGAATAATTACAAAAATATTCATATCATCAGTACTATGTTTCTCCTTGACCAATTTTGAAAAATATTCATTATTTATAGGAAATAATATCCTTATAATGAAAATAAATAACATTATAAAATCATATTCACCATCACACTAAAAGATGTTAATAGATTAATTCAAAATAATAATTATGACACCCATTCCATGGAAATTTATATAAGATCTATATAATGATACCCAATCCATGGAAAAAATTAAATCAAATTCAACTATACAAATAATAAAAATATTTTTTTGGAATAATATTCTCCCAAACTTCTATTAGAAATGACTTATATACTTGAGATGTGATCATCGTATCATTAAGAGTTTTTACTGATAATAAAATATATCTTCATTGGATAAATTATGTAATACCATTATAAAATTATATTGATAAAAACAATGGGTAAATATAGAATCAAATAAGAAATTTGATGTTATAGAGTGGAGTCTATGTGATGCTTTCACCACATTGTTCTCCAAGTCCACTTCAGTTGTGATATGATCTTTCATACCATTGTCATTTTTCTTAAGTATTTATTGAGTCCTACCATCCTAAATAGCTCTAATATTTCGGAATTGATCCCCATAATGCTCATTCTCCCTATATATAATTCAATTATCGTTATTGGTTGAATACTTAAACTGCTTTGTTATATTTGTTAACATTTCACCCCTCCATGAAGACCACTAGATCGGTGGCCAGTGTTTCCATCATTAAAGAATCTTCCAGTTCCTCTCATAGAATTTCTAGAGTCATTTCCTTCATTTTTGTGTCATGTGGGTGATTAAAATTTATTTCCTCTATGTGATTTACAATTTGAGTTTCTATGAAGCTCATTTTTTATCTACTTTATACAAATACTATATGAATTATTTGAGTTCCCACTCTCTATTTCTACCTTTAGAGAGAATTGAAATATTTCTTCATAGATACAAAATTATCTTATTTCTAAAACCATTTTTGACTTGGTTTTATTCTACTAAAAATTATTAAACTTGTATAATAGTTTTAGTGATAAATATATAAGATTACCTTCAAGTTCTTTTAATGTTTTGTTCATAAGTACCAATTGATTAATCATCTATATTTTTCTACTCTTTAATGTCCCTTTCCATATTCATACAAGGAGATAAAGGTATTTATACATTGAATAATAATATTATAAAATATTCCCATTCGTTGGAGTTAATTTTCTCTTCATTCCTCGTATTCTGGATAAGATTCGATAATTTATTTTCTCTTCCTTTCATGTGATAGACTTTGAAGAAATATTTCTCATGGTCTAAGTACTATAAAGTGTAAAATATATTTTTCATCACATAGATCCATTTCTCAGTAAATATTGGAATTGAATAACCACAAAAATATGGTGGACATTGTCACATAATAGACATAACTTCATGTTTCTCCCTCTATGGTACATTCTGATGCACAACATTGTTTATGTTATTTCTGATAAATATATAATGTTTAGTGATTGTAAAAAAAATTATTTCTTTATCAATCAAAAAAATGGTTTCTCATTAGGATATTCATATCATATCTCATTATATTCATTGTTATCATGACTCCTTCTACTTCAAAAAATTGATAAAAATCCAAAAGTGTAAACATAAGCATTAAAGGTCAGTAAACAGTATAATCAATCATAAGAAAATAATTTTTGAGTTGGATTACTTTATAACACATAATTATCAGTATATGATAAATTAGGTTAATACCATATCACTTTTTGATCATAATGGGGTTTTTTATGTTTTATCCTCACACTTCACAAAAACTAATTACCAATTTTAACTAAACTATTCTATGATACCAACTGAGATAAACAAAGAACAACATACATTAACATTGCAACATTCTATATGAATATTCAATACATATAAAAATTACACTTGATTTAGGATAGTAAAGTTTTAGTTTATTTATATTATAAATTCATAATCATCTAATTTATTAAAATATCATAAATATATCCCATAAATATCATTATATTTTTTACCATTATAGACATATCATATTCAGAACCCTCTATCAAAACCTAGGGAAGGAAATCCTAAAGGGGAACTAAAATTCCCATTATGGATAGAAAAAAGATATATCAATCATGATAGAATAATACGATCATGCGGTTATGACAAAAAAATCAAGTGTATATTCTGAATATAAAACTTCTATCCATAGAAAATCATATATCATAAAATCTAAAGTCATTTCATGTCTATATGAATAATTATGAAGGGTTCCAAAGAAGTAATCATTATTCTACTGATATAACATAGGCATTTATCATCATAACCATTGGAGGACATACTATTTTTAATATTTATTTCTATAATAATTTCCATTTATAATCATGTGAGAATAATTATTATCAATCATAGTCACACAAAAAAATGTTAACATTGTTATTCACAATCATGTACAAGCTTTTTCTTCAATACAAAACTAGAATTAATCATACTCATGCATCAAAATGTGAAATAATATATTATCTATAATTTACATACTTATCATCATCATCCCATAAAATATAAATAATACATTGTACAATTAATTGGGATGCTATAATAGACCCAACCATCACATAATCATTAATAATTTATATATATTACAATATATCATAAAATATTCATCCTATCATTATAGAATAACCCTTGGAAAGTAAATGGGTTTCATAAAAATATTATATTCATAATGATAAAACATACATAGAAAGAATAAGGATGGTATCATAGCAATATATATCAATTAATGAATAAGTAACATCAAAGGATGCAATCAAATATATAAAATTCTTTTAAAATATCACTAGAATATATATAAAGGAAAATAAAATTTTCATTTTGAAATAAATTATTTAAAATATTTTAATTTTAAGAATATTTTTTAAGAAATATTATTATAAATGTATTATTTAATATATCAAGTTAATCATCAACAAATTGAGTGGTTACAATAGTAAGATATTTTTTTAATTTCATAATAGTTAAAAACAATTCCTTCCATCATTATAAATAAATTAATTTATTAAATTAAATGAATATCATTTTAAAATGATTTTAATTAATTCTATAATGGGTAAAAATTAATTTAAACAATCATTGGTGAATATTAAAATATTTCATGAAAATTATTAATAGAATATGGGTATGTAAGAGAAGTAATCTTGACCAAAAGAGGAAAAATAATGTCAGTATTGCTTAAACAAATTGAGAAACAAGCAGAGCGAAATGGTAATATATTTAACAAATTGTAAAAATAAATAGAGGATACTACTATGAAATAATTTTCATATTTGAGGATCATTTTACTTCCCTCAAGGGAAATCAATGAATAAACTATCCAAATTAAAAAGAGATTGAAGCATAAATCCTTTACCTAAAGTATCATATTTCATTATATGTGTTTGGAACTCCCGTATAATAAATATTGAATTATTATACATATATTAAAAATCCATACTCTTATATATATATTACACAATATAATATTTACATATAACATTTTGTCACCTGATTATTAGAAATTTGGTATTTAAATAACTATTCTGGGTGATAACTGCTTCGTTTTCATGAAATGTTTCAGTTTGGAAATCCTAGTCCTTGTATATGATCCTAGTTTATCATATCCAAAATGGTAATCTTTAATTTGTTTCATATTTAATAATTATATATATTTTTATAACTATTCATATAATGTGGTGATGAAAAATGAATTACATCACTTTACGGAGATAGTTGTTCATAAAAACACATGAGTGATGTTGCAACCATTCAATGGATGGATCAAAATAAATTTATATAATAATTAAACATTATAAAACTATTATAATATAATAAATAATATATATATTTAATAAAACTATCACTATAACCAGGAAACTGAAGTGGTTATAAAATATAAAATGCACTGCTTCACGGCGGTGGTAATTTAAAGATATACACGAGTAATGTTTTCCATTCCCATAAAATAAAAATGAAAAGGATAATGGTTATTCTATATTGAAAATAAAAATTAATTATATTGAATAAATTTAAGTCATTCTATTATAATGGAAATAAAATATTTAGATAAGGATTAAGATGAAATAAAATATAATGTACTCAGTTAAAAGTTATGCATCTTCATTTAAAAACCTCTTTTTTACAGCTCAACCAATTAAAGGAAAATATTTTAGAAAAAAAGATTCGTTATTACATGTATAAGGAATAAGTTATGGTGTGATAGTATATATTTTCCATGATAGTGTGCTTAAATCTTAGGAATAATGGTGGAGAGAAGGTTCACATTTATATGTTATGGGAGGGGCACCTTTTGAAATACATAAAGTAATAAATAAATATAAATTAATTAAAATTTGTCTGGCTATAATTGATATATTTAGAAACTATTATTTTTATAATACTAAATCCTCTTATCTGATAAAATTTTAAAAATATTAGTGAATTCTCATATAGTTTCATGACCCCAGAAAGCCTGGGGATGGTGTCATGCTACAATTTCATTGGCATAAGATAAAAGTAAATCACATCCCAAAGAACAAAACAGTTTATTATTCTTGGTAAACCAGAAACATTCAATAAAAATGAATCAACTGATTTTGAGTGTATATTTATTTCATTTTAGGATAGTAACTTTATTTTATCCAGTGTATCCTTCCATATATTTTTTTGTACACATCTAGGATTATGGGTAAAGGAAAAAAATAATGTTGATCTCAAATTCTCAATAAATGTAATGTATAGTGGAAGAAATAATTAATTAAGGAGAATAGTTAATATGAAATGGTAATAACTGAAGAAACATGCCATTTAATTAATAAAATTATATGGATTTTCATAGAGAAATATGGTATGGTAAATAAATTGAAACAAATTCCATTCAAATAACCAGATAATACTTATTAAGTATGGAAATTTATGAAAAAAATACACATTTTATTTAATTAATTAACCCTGAATGAAATGAATCCATAGTTATGTTGACAAAAAATCAAATAAATAAATAATAACAGAATAAAAATGAATTAAATTTTTAATTATTAGGCATTTTAAATCTAGTATATGAACCATTTTACCCTCAAGTTATATCCTCAATAAAGATTAATTCTATGGGTATAAACCCATCTATTCTTCTTGGAAACAAACTTGAAGGGTTTTCACTAAATAACTTCATCTCATTAGATTTCCAATTCATCATGGTTGTCAGATTAAAAAGACCCCAACCTGTAAGGGCTTACATTAGACAATCCTTAACCCATTAGGTCATATCCAAATCATTCCACATATATTGAATAACAAATTTAAATAATCAAAGTCCCTTATAAAATATCTATATTGAGAAAAGAATACATATTTATTAATATTCACCAATTCAATCAAATAAAATTTATAGTAAAAACCATATTTAAAAATGATATACAGGATAGGATATGAATATATCCATGATGAATGATATGGATAATTAGGTGAAATACAATGTTTAATTATCATAGGAAATTTAATATTCCAAGGGTACTAACAAAGGAATCAACAAAGTGAATGTGCATAATATCCTTTTATAAATTAATCATAAACCCTCCATTGAATGAATAAGGATTTTATCAATACAAAATATCCTTATTTTATTAAAAATAATGGTTTTATATTATTTATTAATAGAAATTTTTTAAAATATATTTTAAAAAGAGTCTTGAGGAAAATATCCTCTTTATTTGGAAAAACATTTTGATAATTATTTTATCTAAAAATAAATATTAAAAACATTTTCCATAAAATTAATCCTTTTAAACTTGAAAACAAATAATTAAAGGAATGATGGTCGGTAAATTCATACATGTTTTACAAGATAAAAAAATATTCCTATTGCATGGTAGAAAGGTTATAAAAGTTACTTGTTTGAAAAGAAACAAAAATATTCCTTTCAAAAAATCTGAAAATGAAAAAGTGGTAAAATTTTATTTAATAAATCATTTTAGAATGTGTAAAAACATTTTTTAAATACAATAAAAAACCTGTTTTTTAGATGAAAACAAGTTCCTTATCCAAAGAGAGAAATGAAGTCAGGTTTTATTTAAACTATTTTAAAAAACCTTTTGAGTACCAAAGAGTTTTAAAATCATACTTTTACATGATAAAGGTAATTATTAACAATATGATGACAACATTAATGGTTTTACTAAATAGTGATCAAATAATTTCCTTGAATGTAAATTCAAATGTAAATAATCTCGGGTAAAATGAGATTGTGAAGTAAACCCTTGAAAAGACAATAATGTTGATTTAAAAATAAATCAATGAATTTATTTTGTGTATCAACATTAAATAAAGAAATATATATGTTTAAATACATAAAATTATTGTAAAAAGTGGTTAAGCACATAATCATTGAATATTAATGATAATGAGGAACTAATATAACCCAATGAGAAGAAATCATGTTATGAAATCTCTTTACCACTTGGAAACTTTTAGTTCATGTCCCCATTGAAGAAATAATTCAAATTTAAACTCAAAATACCATGAGGATAAAATAAATAATGATATAATATATCAAAACAGTTACTAGATACACTGCACAAAATTAGTGGGTGATGAACATTGAATTTTACTCATATATGTAAAAAGTGAGATGGAAATCCCTTACTATGTGTCTCCTTTTAGATGAATTTCTATTATCCTATAATATAATAGGTTTGTAAAATATTAGAACTTATAAAATAACTATATTTATGTCTATAATATCATATATTATATTATTATAATAAATTATTAATCATTTGATAATAATATTTTATTATTTCATTATTTTAGGTGTTAGTTGGCTAGTTTCTCGAGTATGTTTTGACATGTTACATGATGCTTATATTTATTAGATCATGATTTCATCATATCCAGAATTTAAATCATTATTTAAATATCATATATATCCATTATATATGTATTGATAATAATAATTAATATTTGGATATAATAATTAAAATTCATCATTCGTGGATATAGTAGTTTGTACGTATGCATGAAAGTTACTTCAATTTATTAGTCATATTAAAATAATGAAAAGTACTTGAGACATATGTATATTCTAATTATAGTTAAATATTAATTTAATAAAATTCATATATTTTTATTAAAATCATCCTTAATACATCCCATGTATTTTTTGAATTATCACATCACTTTGAGTAGGTGGCAGTCCACTCACCCACATGCGATGTTATCATATTTACACAATATGGAATGCTTGACGATATATGTTATAAAATAATTAAATAAGTATAAATACAAATGAAATATCATATTTAACATATATAAACATCTCTTCCAACATAATAACCAACCATGAGAGGTGGTAAACGAAAATGAATGACATTGTTTTGTGAGGCGGTGGTTCATCATACACATAAATGGGTAGTTTGTTACTCATTATATGGAAGTGTATGTAAGTATAGGTAGAACCATTAACATAAATACATATAACTATATTTATGATACTTATTTTATTATATAATTAGGGAATAATAATAATTTATGGGTTGTAGAAATAAAATATGATAAAATATTTTGAGGAGGGACGTTACATCTTCTTTGGATAACTCTATTTTTTCACCAAAGGGATTCCTTGTATGGGTTTATTCCATAGTATAGGCTCGTAAATTTAGGGTGGGTCTTTTAAGAAGATAGATTATTATATTTTTATATCCAACATGTCTTGAGAGGTATGAGGATGTGGTAGAGTAGGAGGCCTTTTATAGTGGAGGAGGAGTGGTACTCTTGTAATTTTTTGGAAAAGGAATTCCACCCATATTCTTCCAATGTCAGGTGGCTCCAATAATGATAAACATTATAGAAAAGGGATTATATGGTATAAATATTGACATCAAATATATTTTAACATGTTTATATGTAATTTGGTCCCCTATTTTTAATGTTTCATCCTTCATTAAGCTATCTTTTCTCTTAATCATTATAATTGTATTTAATTACTTTTTCTAATATTTTTTGTAAAAAACAAAGTTGAAATTATTAAAAATTAAAAATTATGATGATTTAAAATATGGAATCAATTTTCTAAATTAAAATCAAATAATTTTAAAAAAATAATTTCAATTTATTCTCACAGTCGGGACAACAAGGAGAGTTTTTAATGTAAATGTTTTCTAGAGTTTGCTATGTTTTTATATACAATTTCAATTTCCAATTGGGTACAGTGACATAAATTGGAATAATTTATATATGAATTCACTAATTATACTTTATAACCAATTGAAAAAGTAAATTTTCTTAATGAATAAGATAGATTAAATATTTTTTTTGAATTAAATTTCCATATTTTTCATTATTCATCAAAAAATTAAACTTTACATAAAAGTAACAAAAAGCCACCCTAAGATAATTTTTATGTTTCAATTTAAATGATTAATTTTATATTTCAATATATAATTAATAAAATTAAAAAAAAAATATGATTAAAAATATTTTCTCCATTAAAAGGAAGTAAGACTACCTTTATAAAAATATAGGTTATTATGCATAAAAGTGTTTTTGTTCTTATCTTATACCTATAAAATGTTTTGGATGGGTATAAACATTATTGTAAATATAATATTTAAATTTTATCAATATAATTCACTAATAGTAATTAATTTAATTTATTAGTATAAATCACTTTTATGAGTATATAAATAAAAATATTTTCTTTATACTTGATTTGTTTATATTTTGATTTATAATTAATTAAAAACCAATGAAATCATCTTATACTATGTAAACCACGTATTTTAGCAAGTTAATTAATAATATTCATAACTTCTAATTTAATATATATTTTATATCCTATTAAATTATAATGTTATAATAATAAATTATTACTCCGTAAAGCTCAATCTTACGTATAATGCAAGGTATCAAAGAAACTTGTTGTTTCATGAGGAAATAGTTAAATCAGTGTTGAATACATATTAATATATATAATTTATTTAATACATTTAAAATAGTAAATATATTTTCACGTTTTGGGATATTGTATTCCTTTTCGTGCTTGGTGTTGTGGGTCGTACACGCTATCAAAGACAATATTGTTATTTTCAGACCTCGAGGTGTCACATTCTCCCCACCTTAAATAAATTTTATCCTCTCAATTTAAAATGGATCTTGGTAATAGTTTTTTTGATATTTACTATGTTAAAATCCCACATTGTGATATGGGTTCATAAAACATCCTCTAGAAAAGAGAGGACGGGAAGTACAAAGGTCACATAAACTAATATATAACTACGTATCTATATAGAAGAACATTAGTGGTAAGTGGAGATACATATGTGGAGGAAAAGAATAAATATTTATTGGGAGTTTTAGAGGTCATAAATCACAGATAGGTGAATTATAAATGGAAATTTAAGAGCCACAAATCCTTAAATCAGTGATAATTTACAAAACCATCAGTTCGACAAAAATAAAAGTATTAGGAAAATAATTTTATCATTTAAAAAAATTTGAGTAATTATTTTACTTCTTAAGAATATAATAAAATATATTTACTGGAAATATTGACATTTAATAAAAACAATTTCATCTTTTGGTTGTGATTATATCAAATTCTAATTCATCCCTTATCTAATGAAATGTATATCAAATAATTAACCACCTTTTTTAATCACTAAAATATTCATTTTGTGGATAACAATATCAATAAAAAAGTCATTATATTTATCTCTAACTATTTTCCAAAACCAATTTAGTTAATATATTAATCTCTAAAAGTAAAAATAAACACTAAAAGGTTGTAATTATATATATACATCTTATTGTTTAGGTAGAACAATTACGCATTAATGAGGACATCACCTAGGTTAATGATTGAAATAAACCCCTTATCACCTTTTGGTCAGGGGTTCAAGTCTCATAGCCATTCACAACATGACAGGTTGTCACCCAAAAATTAGGATGTTATTTTTCTAAACTATACTAATATAATTTCTAAAATAAATCTGATGGAAATCCTTGAAATCTAATAATTTATTAGCCTTTGAACAATAGTTTTCAATAAAACCTATTTTTTTTAAAAAGTCCAATATTCATATTTAACAATTACTATGATGTCATTACTGATCATATGAACCCTAAAGGTGATCAATACAATTTAAATCAGGTCTGTAAAATTTAAAGGTATTTTTACTCAAGTATCTTTTCTTGTAGATTATATATTTTCCATAAAACTCTTAAAAATTTCTTTAATATTGGTAGACTCTCATTACATAAAACATGAAAATTGTGTTTAAGTCATTAATATTATTTTAAATCAAAATCAATTAAATATAAACTCATTTATTCTTTTTTATCAACTATTCAAATTCATTATAATCGTTTTTTTTAAAAAATGAATTATCCTAAGAATATCCCTTGGGACTGTCAAACCAGGTCCACAGTAAGGTTGTTTTCATATACTAGGAGATACTGAGTCAGGCCCAACACACCTTGTTAGAGTTGTTACCCCTAGATACATATTTTACAGAACCACATCCACTTATAGAATCTATATAGATGGGTATTTATTTTAAAAACCATAAAATATCCTCCTTACCAAAATTCTATTATTTTTATATACACTTCTCCTAAAAGTGTATCTTATGGATAGCTTATCTAATATTGATTTTGTAAAATCTAGTTCCCCTGGATTATAATAATCTTGTATTGATACAAATTTTTGTGCCCAAACCCCAGTATGCTCATAGACGATGTCATGCTACCATTACATTTGAATAATATACATGTAAACCATGTCCCAAATGATTGAAATGTTTATTATTCATTGTAAACAAGATACATACATGTGTCTTAAATTAATACTAAATACACTAATTAAAACAAATTATATTTATTTCAAGGATAATAACTATATTCAATCTAGTTTATCCTTTCATATATTTCTTAGTACACATCTTGGATTCATGTGGAAAGAAAACTAACTAAGGGTGACCTCAAATGCCTAGTAAGGATAAGTAATAGTGAATGAAATAATGAATCAATTAGAATATTAAATATTGCAAGGTAATAATTGAATATTTGTGATATGTAATCAATAAAATGAGAAGAAAGGGTGTAAATAAATAATAGAGGTAAATAATTGGAAACACATTCCATTAAAATAACTAGATAAGGAATAATAAATATGGAAACATAAGAAACTAAAATCACATTTCATTTAATCAATAAACTAATAATTAAATGAATCTATAGATATGTCATTGAAAAACCTCATGGATAAATAATAAATGAATCAAAATGAAGGTAGTGCTTAATTATTTGAGATCTTGTATCTGTAAAATGAACCATTTTACCATCAAGATCTATCCTAAAAATAGTTTATGTCTATGGGTATAAACCCATCTATTCTTCTTAGGAACAATCTTAAAGGGTTTTCCCCAACTAATTTCATCTCATGAGACTGTTGATGTATCAATGGGCTTGCATTAACCATTCCCCAACCTGCAGGGCTTAAATTAAATGGTCTCTAACCTGTGTACTTTATGTCCGAATAATTCCACATATATTGAATAATTGATTTAAATAAGTAATGTTCTTTATCAAATATCATTATTGAGAAAAGAATATAGATTTATCAATATTTCATTAATCAATCAAATAAATGACAAAGTAAAAAAAATGTAAAAATCGTATATGGTTTAGGCAATGAATATATCCTTGATGAATGATTTGGATAATTTCATTAAATTCAATTTTCAATGATTGTAGGAAATTAAATATTCTAAGGGTACTAACAATTGAATCAAGAAAGTGAATGTGAATACTATCCTTGGAAATATCAATCATAAACCATCCTACGAAATAATAAGAATGGTATCAATACATCATATCCCATATACATTAAAAATAATGGGTTTTTTCATTTAAGAATATAAATATTACAAAAATATATTTAAAAAAAATTCTTAAGGAAAATATATTTTTAATTATTAATTTTTTTTATAATTCCTTTTCTATGAAAAAAAATTAAAAACATATATTAAAAACAAACATTTTAATAATGAAAATGAATAATCTAAGGAATGTTGGAGGGTAAATCCAAACATGTTGTGTAAGGTAAAAATATTATTCATTATGCATGGTAAAATGGATAGAAAATTTCCTTGTCTGGAATGTGATAAGAATATTCCTTTGAAAGAACATGTAAACAAAAAACGGGTAAAAATTTATTTAATAAATCTATATGGAAATCATAAAATAGTTTTTGAAAACTATTTAAGAAAATAGGGTTTTAAGAAGAAAATTATTTTTTGTCTTACGAGAGAAATGTAGCCAGGTTTTCTTAAAAACATTTTCTAAATCATTTTGAGTACCAAAGAGTGGGAAAATGAAGTTATTACTTTATAAAGGTCATCATTAACCATAGGAGAATAATATGAATGGTTTTACTGAATAATTATAAAATAATTTCCTCAAATTTAAATTCAAAATGTAAATAATCTTGAGTGAAATGAAATTGTGATGAAAACACTCGAAAATACCATAATGTTGATCTAAAAATCAATCAATCGATTGATTATTTTTACCAAATGTAACATTAAATAAAAGAATTGAGAAAAAATTATTATATTAAAAAAGTGGTTATAAACATAATTTTAGAATATTAATTACAATAAGGAAGTAATGTAACCTAATAAAAAGGAATCAGGTTATGAAATTTCATTACAACTTTATAACATTTAATTAAAATCATTATAGAAGAAATAATTCAAATTGAAACTCAAAATAAAATGAAGTTAAATAAATTCATGATATGATATATCAAAAATTTTAGTATATACACCACAAAAAATAAGAAAGTAGTGAACAGTACATTTATCTCACATATGTAAAAGGGAGATGGAAATTCTCTACCCAGTGTTTACTTTAGAGTAAACAGACTTTAACCTCCTGTATAATGGGTTTATAAAAGTTAATAGCACACAAAAAAAAACAAATTTATGTTTATAAGAACATATATTATCCTATTATAATATATTATTACACTTTGTATAATAATATTTCATTATTTTCACAATATCATTTTTTAATTGACTATTTTCTTGAGTATGTCTTGACTTGGTACATGTTGTTTCTATTGATTGGATCATGATTTAATCATCAAAAAAATATAATCAAGATTTAAATATCATATATATCTAGTATATATGTATTTATAATAATCCATAATATTTATAGGTAAGAAATGAAATGCACTGTTAATAGAGACGGTAGGTCATACGTATTCATGAATGCTCCATTCATGTTTTTTCATATTAAAATAATGAAATGTAAATAATAAATATTTATATTATGTTTATATTGTAATATTACTTTCATATATGTCATATAGTTTTATTAAAATCATCCTTAATACATCATATTTATTGTTCGAACATATCACATCGCTTTGAGGAGGCAGTAGTACTCTTGTCCACAAGCGATGTTATCGTATTTACACAAAATAAAATTCTTTATGTTATATGTTATAAAAGAGTTATATAGTTATAAATAAATAATAAATATCAGATATAACACAAATAAACATCATTTACTTCATAATTACCATCCATTATAGGTGGTAAATTAACTACATCATTTCTTGAGGCTGTAATTCACGATATAACTTAATGGAAAGTTCATTACCCATTAGATGAGAGTGTGTTAATGTGCATATAAAACCCTAAAAATAAAAAATATAAGTACTTTTATTATACTGAGATTATTATATAAGTAAGTAATAATAATATTTGCGGGGTTGTATAATGAAAATAAAATAAAATATCTTGAGGAAGGATGTTAATTCTTCTTTGGGTAACTCCTTTTGGTTTTCACCAAAGAAATTCCTAAGATGGATTTCTGCCTAAGGGAAGGCATCTTCATTGAGTAGAGGTATTTTGAGGAACTATATGAGCATGTATTTTTTGATCCAAAGTGGATTTAGTGGTGTGAGGATATTGGAGAGAGGAGGCCTTTGTATAGTGGAGGAGGAGTGGCACTATTATATATTTTCTGAAAGGGAATTTCTTCCACAGTTTTCCCATGTTATGTGGCTCTTAAAAAGGTATCTATTCGATAAAATGACGAATCAGGTTTAAGTGTAGCTATAAAAAAGATTTTGGACATTTTATAGGCCTTTTGGGCACTTAATTTTAAGTTTTAGTACTTTTTTAAGATAATTTTTCTCTTAATCATTGTAATTAATTTTAAATACTTTCACTAATATTTTTGGTAAAAATCAAGGTCGGTCTTATTATAAATTATAAATTATCATGCAATATCCTAGGCCTACGGGACATGTAATATATGAGCCTACAGGAATTTTAAGGGTTCCCCCTCATCCCTTGAAAGGGGGTTATCAAAAATCAATAAAAATGAAGGCATTCAGGCCATTCATGATGACAATGATAGTTTTTAAAGTAAAAACATTCCAATGTTGGGTAAGATTTTATATCAATTATCACTGTGAAATTGATTACAAGGACATCAGTTGGATTAATTTATATAAAAATTATCTAATTATGCTTTAAAATAAATTAAAAACAAAAAGTATCCTTAAAAATAAGTTAGACGAAAAAAGAAGTTTTGAATTAAAATTCTGTATATTTATTATTCATCAAAAAATGAAACTTCAAAGAAAAAACCAAAAATTCACTATAATATAATTTATATGATTTTATTTCACATATTAATTTTATTTTTACATATACAATTAATAAAAGTACCTAAAAATATATTTAAAATTGGTTCTCAATTAAAAGTAGCAAAACTATGTTTGTAGATATATAGGTTCTTATGTTTAAAATTGGATTTGTTCTTATCTTATTCATATAAAATATATTAGATGACTAAAAGAGATATTTTATTGGATATATAATATATATATTTCATTAATATCATTCCTTAATAGTAATTAATTTAGTTTATTTAGATAAAACACCTTTTTCAGTGTAAAAATAAAAATATTTCCTTTATATTTGATTGGTTTATATTTCAATTTCTAATTAATTAGAAGCAAATAAAATCCTGTTATATTTGTTTAAAAATATATTTTAATAAGTTAATTAATAATATTAATAACTAAAATTTTAACATTAATGTTATATCTTGTAAAATAATAATTTTTTAATAATATATCATTATTCGGTAAAGCTCGATCTTCCGTGTAAGGAAAGTTGTCGAATAAACTCGTTGTTGTGTACGACGAAGCTAACTTGGTGTTGTTTGGATCTCAGTATATAAAATATATTAAATATATTTAAAATAGGAAATATATTGTAAAGTCTTGAGATGTTATATTCCCTTACATGATGTGTGTTTTTTTCCGTACACGCAATTGAATATAATGTTCTTATTTTTGAATTGTGGGGCATTACATTTTAACCATTATCTCATTGCCCCCCCCCCCCCGCATTATCCAATTTGATAATTAACACGATATAAATTGTTTTTCATGTTTAGGGGTATTAAAGATACTATAAAAGGCCATGTGACCCATAAGTATAGCATGGTCGATATTCTAAACTATATCTCTTTCCCTTGGCCAAAGATAGTATTTTTTTAATTTTAAATCATTTAATAAAATATTATTTGTCAAAAGATGCCATAAAAGTCATTATTGAGACTATTCAAATGATTTGAATTTAATGAAAACCAGATTTAAATGGAATAAGAATTTAAATTTTATTTCATCACTAATATGAAATATTTAGGTATAAAATATTGGAACATAATAATTAATCCATGTTGTATTACTTTTACAAATCTTAAAAATATATATATATAATTTTTTAATACATGAACTTGTACTGTGTCGGTGTTATATTATAATTTAAGGTAATTATTCTAATACTAAAAATTAAATATCAATTAAAATGACATGAAAATCTAATAATATTTAAGATAAATAACTAGAACTATACATAATCACTTTTTATCCTTATAAAAAACTATTAGAGATATTAAAACAAAACGAGTGACATTTTTTAATTATTATTTACATAAAATAATATTAAGGTTATTATGAAAGAAAAATTATACCAAGATTATGTATATTATAATATTTTTTCATGTTTATTGAGATAAAATCTTCTAATATAAATATGGTTTGTGTTAGATATATTTTTTAATCCTTATAAAATTATTATTAAACATAATTAGCCAATTTACCCTTATCTTGGTGAAAAATGTTTATGAAGATTACAATTCCTTTTGAATAAAAATAAAGTTGGCCTATTTACCAAATTTCAATATTGTATTTTCTAATATGGAATCCATTTTTTAGTAATAAAATGTAAAAAAGTAATCATTATTAAATAAAAGCAATTTTTATTGAAATATTTTTTATGTAAAAACTAGAATTATTGTAATTCCATGCCTAGTAAAAATTATTAGATGAATGATAAAATATTTGATTGAATATGTAATAAATAAATTTTATTAATGTAATTTTTCTATAGTGTTTAATATAATTTATTAAGACAAAAACACATTAAAATCATAAATATATTTTTTTAGGAAAACCACTCATTTTACTATTACATACTTTTATCATATGATAACCGATGAATTAATTATACACATGCGTAAACAACAGTTTATCATAATTTAGTTAGTCTTATTAATACAAATAAATCCAATGGCTATGAGATATCATATTGATAATTAAATAGTATATCATGGTTTTATTAAACCTGGTGTTGTGTGCGAAGCATGTTATCAATGAATTATTTTTAGTTAAAGAGAAATATATCGTAAAATTTTAGTGTGCTAAAAAACCAATAATATAGACACATATCAATACCAATAGGGTCTTTTAGAACATATCATTCTTATTACATAAAAAACACAAACCACATGATCATGTCTACCCAGATCCATCACAACCAATAGTACACCAAGAAGTGAGATTGGGTATTTAGGAGTAGTTATAAAAGTGTTCTTTTTTTAACATAGATATTAGGGAAAAAACCTAATATCCACACATATGGAAATCGGCATAACATAGATGAATCGGGAGGGTTGTATTTTGAAATCTAATGAACATATAAAATCATATAGTTACACTCAATAACTAGTATAAGGGTACAAAATAAAAAACTAAATAAAGATCAAACCACCACTACAAGATAACCACTACCCATCAACAATTGATATACCTATATTATACAATACAATCATGGATCACATAAATAAAAACACATTATCCAATGATGAAATACCCTTTAAACATTTATTTAATGAATTCTATATTTTCCACTTTCATTCCATAATCTATCAATTATGTAGTTTATTTTCCATATTTAATACTAATAAATTATAATCCAACTACCATAACCTAGTTTCATATTTTACATTACCAATCCATTCTGTTTCACTCTATTTAACCATAAAAAAATTTTAGAATAGAATATAACTTTTTATTCAAATCTTCATTCCATATTTACGTATTATATGTTACAAATCTATCACCTAATATTTTCATACCATCAACAATTACTAATATAGGGTATATCACACTACCAAAATCAAAATAAAAACCCCATAATACAGAAAATGACATCATTTTTTGCATATATTATTTACTAGACTCCTAAAATATATAGTCCACGTGTCATTCCGACCCAAAATTGAAACCATCACTTTCTCTACATCCTACTACATCACCACTACAGAAATTTCTAGCCATAACAAAAGAATAATATTACTTACATAATTATAGAGTAACATACCAAATTAATATTTCTAAGTATATACAATATCAAAAACACAATTAGGGGAAAGTACATTCATCATTTAAATATAATCATCTTAACCCCCATTTTAAGTTTCTATCTTTCGGTAATTTATTCTTTATAAGAATATCCAAATTTTTAATCATAGAAGAATAATTTCATTCAAACATTAATGCATACCCAACATCTAATGTCATCATATTAATAGGATAGAATGTAAATGTAAATGTTTCAAAATTAAGGAGGGAAAACACTAGAGAAATACATGAATTCCCATGTATCTTGTTTTTAAAAAATAACATAACTCGTTTACAATTTTATTTGTATTTTATTATTCATGATATATATTCCAGAAAATTATTAATATAAAATCAAAAGAATTAAAATAGTAACTAACTATAAATAAATTCATATAAAATACCTTTTCATTTAACATCATTTCATTTTTATTTATCATTTTATGTTATTTCAATTGATATACCTTGATAATATGTAAGCATGATAGTAAAAAATTAACAATAAAATTTATAGTTTTCTAAATACCTTTCCAGGTAAGAGTCATTACAACATACTGCATAAGAAGAGGGGAAGAGTGAGAGATGACAATATCTTGTGAATTGAGAGATTAGAATTAGATTAACATAGAACTACAGTTCTATGTTTGAGACAAATAAAGAAAATAAAAAAAAGGTAAGGGTTCTATTTTTTAAATAATAAATTGGTGATTCACTCATAGGTTACTTTAAATATTGTTCCAAACATCCAATTTAATTCATATTAATTCACTCATATGTCATGAAACATATAATTAATCTTAGTATTTTAAAATATATCACACTGTAAAAAATATTTGTTCAATCCCAAAAAAGACATTAAATGTACCATTTTTATTAAATATACTTTTCTAATTTGTATCCTAGTTTCAATTTTTTTTATGAGTATATAATGATCTCTAAAATAAGATTATATTTACATTTAAGATAATATTTACATTCAAAAGAACAATATATTATAAATAAAGTTCATGTTCATGAGAACCCTATGTTTAGATTAGTATATATGTTTTGGAGGATCATTATGATCAGATGAAAATTATTTTTGGGTCAAACGCAATTATCTAGAGAGAATACACCACTACTAAAAATTCCAATTTATCAAGAACTGGGGTTTAAATAGAGCTAGCTAAAGGCACTGTTTAAAACCCCCATTATCAGCACTAGAAAATAATTGTTAAAAGGGGTCTTTAACAACTATTTTTTATCACTATTAAAGTGGGTATTTAACAACAATAAAGAATGTGTTGTTAAATGTGGCCCTTTATCATCTCTTATAAAAAATAACTGATAAGGGGTGTCCTTATCCATATGTGTTGATAAATGGGTGTCTTTATCAGTGATTTTTTTGAATCACTGATAAATATATCCAATTATAATATCATTTTTAATATAAATTGTAAATTATATATTTCAAGAAAACAATTTATATTCACATAAATATAACATATATTTCTTAAATATGTTTTAGCTAAGGAAAAATAGGAATTTACAAATAAGATGTAAGATATTCCATGAAAATTACCTATAAAATAATTAAAAAAATAATTTTAATTAATAAATTTTAAATTTTATTGACTAATAGTCCATTAATAATAAATTAAAGATTAAAAAAACATAAAATTAAAAAAAGATCTAAATTAAGTTGAAATTTAACTCAAACTTCAAACAGCCGAAACTTTTGATCTCAGAGTCTATTTGGGCTCTACCACATATCAAATTAAAGTATATGATGATATATACACCCCTAATGAAAAATATAATCAAATATCATGTTTCTTGAGGCCTAAAAAGTGTATAAGTCCTCAAAAACATATTTTTTTGTTGGGGCACCCTAAGTTGTTTTTACATTTGGTAGATTTTTAGCCTCTTTTTAAAGGGGTATTTTCTCTTTTTTTTAGTGGCGACTAATTTATCCCCAAGTATTAAATTCATATTGATATTATGGATTCAAAATTTAATTGTTTTTTAAATGTAATGTTATTTATAACAAAATATATAACAATATATACATTTTTTATATGTATTCACAAATAAAAATTTAATTTTATTAATAAATAATTAATCCAATTTACATATAAAATATATTTCCCAATATATAATGTGTGTGTGTATATATATTTGTTTGTGTGAATTGAAAAATAGATATATATATATATATATATATATTTACCTATATATTATAATATTTTTATAAAAATATTAATATATAATATATGTAAATAAATATAAACATGTATAACTATATTTATAGGTGCACGTATATATTTATAAATATAAATGATATATGTGTCTTTGTATGTATTGAAAAACACACAGACACAAATATATTTTATATTTTTATTTAAATATATATATAAACATATCGTTAAAAATGTAAAAAATTGTATATAATATATAGATATATCATGAAATTTAAAACAAAATAGTATATGTGAGTGGAAAAGGAATTGGTG
Source organism: Viscum album (assembly GCA_963277665.1). Lineage (NCBI taxonomy): Eukaryota > Viridiplantae > Streptophyta > Magnoliopsida > Santalales > Viscaceae > Viscum > Viscum album. The sequence continues at coordinate 1,396,370,963 of OY728166.1, forward strand.
TATAAGATGGAGGTCTCAGGTTCGAAACTCGCTGGAGGCAAGGGTGTGTGCGGGAAGCTTGGATTCTCTATAGTGATGATAAAGGGGGGATAACTGACAAGGGGGTGGGAAGTATCGATAAAGGGGGTGGGGCGTGGAAACAATTATACCCTTTATTAGTGGGGCCCTTATCAGGATTTTTTAGCACTGTTAAATGGGTACATTAACAGTGCTAAAAATCACTGATAAATTCACCCATTATCTGTTCTTTTTTTAGCATCATTAAATGGGCCCTTAATTATCACTTTTTTTAGAGAAGTTTATGATAACACTTTTACATCACTTACATTATCAATGCTTCAATAACACTAATAAATCCCACTTACTAGCATTGTTAAGGTCTTGATTTCAACTAGTGTATGTTAATTAGGTTTTATATACCCATTATTAACTCTATATAGGATTAAATATATTATTATAATGATCTCTATGCTTAGGAGGAACTCTATTTAAAGTGAATTTTTTATTCTTAAAGAACTCTATAGTCAGGATAAACACTATTATTAATGAATTATCGATTCAAAATGAACTTCATGTTCAAGAAGATATCTAAATAATATGAATTCTAAATTTTGAGTTACTTTAAAATTAGATATAAATACCAAAATATATTAAAATTTATTTATATATCAACTTTTATAGGTAATGAAACACACTAAAATAAAAAACCTTGGGCCACAGTGGCATAAAAAACACACATGGATGCCTCAGCACCCAACGATGAAAAAGAATGATATCATTGATTATTCTAGCCTTTATAGTAGTTGTTGATCAAATAATTTTCAATATTTATGATAAAAAAAATAAAGAATAAATTAACAATAATAAACATAAACATCCCTAATAAATTCCTCAAAAATAGGATAAATATACCACTAAGACAATATGTATCATAGAGGCATACTAATTTCGAATGAATATAATAGAATTAATAATCTCAAATAGACTAAGATAGAGTCAAAACATTAATCATCCACCAAATGGTATAATGAATAAATTGGTATACTATGAGTTCATCTATATCTCATTTCCCACATAACTTCCTCTATACATTCATGCATACAATGATTTTTGACAAATGGAATAATCCAACCTTTTGGCACAATCTCATGATGATCTATGATCTTGAATAGTTTCTCAATGAATGATACATCTTTATTTATAGCTATCTCTCATCAATAAATCTCATGAAATCCATCATGAAGTTACAGATGAGATAATAACATATATAAGACACTATGGATATTCTCCAATAGTGGACCAAGAATTAATCTCTATGAAACCTTCCAGTCTCAACGAAAAACAGAAAAAAGTAAAATAAACCTTGGACCATGTTTAAACCCTTATAAAAACATTTTTAACCATTATGAGTAAAAACATTCAACAACACATGATTTCGATCGCAATGAACTATGAATCTACTCCTCTAAATTTCATAAGAAATTTTTAGGTTATATACTATCTTTTTATCTCAAATAAAATAACCTATACCTTATTTTTTTTACTATACACAACACTGGATCCACATATGATTTATTCCAAATATATGTCTACCATAATAGTGATCTACTTTATTTCTTGTAAAAATCTCTCAAAATGGTCATATTTATAAAAGATTGAAAGTTATATTTATATGAAAAATATAACTATGGAAACTAAAACATAATAGAATCATAATAATATAATAAATAGGATCACAACATATCACCTAAAATTTTGTTATTCCACTCTATATTCTTGTATGTGTATGAGTATAATGTTATTATAACTCATAGCTATGATCTAAAGGCACATAGATTAACACCAAATACTCATGAGCTAAAAAATGATAAGTATTAGATATTATATACCATTTTACCATTTGAAATCACACTTCTTCATCAACATACCCCATTAAAATGTAATCTATTACACCTGACTCCTTAATTCCTTAAATGTTTACTGACATCATTTAATGGTAAATTATCACCCAAATAGAATCTTACCCCATTTTAGTCATTGTAATTTTGATATTATGACTGATAATGTATCCAATGGTTTTAAAAAAATCTCTCAAAAATAAATACTATGTCTTTACATGCTGTCAGGTTAGACTCTGTAAAAAAAATATTGCAACTAGTCTCTTTTTCACAATCCAATATACTTGAATCTTGTACACAAGATAAATCAAAGAGATAGCTGAGAATACATTTAGTTTTGCGGAGTGGAAATCCTAATGAACAGACTCACACATCTTTGATGTAATTAACATCATCCCATTGAATTAAACCTTATATTTCTCATCCTTATACCACACGTTTAGGGAGTTTCCATAATTTAAAAAATATTGTATCACATCTACCATTGTCTACTATAATTGAGACTCCACTACCTACAAATTATGGGATATTCCAAAACCAAATGGTAATGGTAACATCTTTAACTAGTCTCCTCATTATCAAGGTGCATCATCATTTGTTTCTTTATTCCTCAAAACCCATCATTAGACTCCCAAAAAAATATCTCCATGTTACTTCTCACTCAGCATGTCAGCAGCTTCCTTCCTTTTTCATACGGTGTAGGATATCTCAAAATCAAGGTCATGGATAAAATTATTCTTACTCTACTGATGTAGACTCATATCTTGAGAGATAAAAAATACCTCAATATAAGTTTTCAAGGAATCCTATAAATCATTCAATAAGAATATTATTCCACAATTACTTTCGAATGAGATCCACTACTAGCAACTAAATAACATATGTGGAATTGTCTTACTTTTAGTAATAGAACCAACTAGACTTATAATAGATAAATGGATTATATTGAATCAAATCATGCATATATTCTAGGTTGGAAGTATCATAAATAACCGAAATATCACACTGTCCTCTAGAAGAAATATAATATGATATCTAATAAATTGTTTCTTTGTTTGGTAAACTGACTCCTAACATAGGTTATCCCAAATATTGGTCTCAGTTACTTAGTTATATCTATCAAAGTGATATAAATATAGGGGAATCCAGAATCAAACGTCTCATAATAGTAAAATGAATAAGAATCTACATATATAAACCATGTTCTTGGGTGAATCACAAAAACAAATTTCATAGATCATAAATGGAACAATTGATTCTACCTCTTAGGAAAAAAATATACAAGGTTCTGTACTTATCATACATTGATCATGGACATAGAAATTTTAAACAATTTATAATGAATTTTGATCAAATATGTAATAGTATAAAGTTTCTCATCCTAATATTTACCTTACTTCAAGTATAAGAGTATTTCATCATTGAATATGACAACAGATTTTTCAAAGAACTCATGTAACATTGATTTTATGAGCCCCATGAACACAAATGCATCACTTATAACACCTAATGGTATGGATAAAAACACAATGTGTACATATCAATATTGGAAGTATGTCATAATAATATCTTCATCCTTCAACCTAATATCATGATACCCAAACCATATATTGATGTTTCAAAAAACATTTCTCCCATTAGTAGATAAAACATTTCATATATAATTGGATTGATATTGATATTTTTAATCATTTATCTATTTAACCACAATTAATCCACAGATACCATCAAATAACCATTTCTCTTCTTAGTGAATAACACTGGGGCATAGTGAGAAGATATGATATGATAGATGAATACCTTATGTATTAGGTCATCAGTATAAACACTCAAATATCACACCTCAAAAGTTATTATTCAGTATGATGCCATAAAAATTAGTGAGATACTTAATTGATACTTCTTTTTAATCTCACTATCTAAATTATCTTGTACAGTTACAATCTTATTATGGAAAAAATCTTGAAATTCAAAAAAAACATTGGAAACTCAAAACTATGATCCCTTATCTGGTTCATGGTCAATTCCCCTAACTAGGACTATAATTTCTCTTAGAAAAAACTACAAATATAATAATATATCTCATCAGGAAACACTTCACACAAACATTCTACATTGAAAAATAAAAACACCCTTCAGAATAAATCTATAAAAGCGTATAAATTATGGAATCAGGACACGCTGTGAAAGAATATAGGATAAGGAATTAAAAATATTTCATCAATAAACTTAACTACATTATATTTTGTGATAAACTTCCCAGTAAAAAATTTGAGGCTCTGTCATGAATTTATTTAAGCATAAAAATAAAAAACACAATTATCTCCTTCGATTTGTAGGCTCTTTTAAGAAATGATCATCATTTGTGATTATTTCTTGAAGGAACTACAATCAGATCCTTTTATATCATGCACATGCACTTTGAAGTTCTATAAAAATTTAACATGTCTATATATGGGTTGTATCATAGAGTATTGTAAATGATTTTCTTATCCTAATGATCATCACAATGTTCTTCCATCATTCCATTAAAGAGAACTCAGATCAATTAATCAAACCTATAGATTCTCTCCCTTTGATATGAAAGAGATGAGACAGAGGATCTCCAACTCATTTATGGAATAGTTTCATAAATGAGAGCCTCTACTTACTTATGTTGTGAGGTATGACATATATATAAGTTTTTCATCATACCCTGAAGGTGTAACTAAATATTCCATAAATAACAAGTTATGACAAACTAAATTCTTCATAAACTTATTTATGATATTTTAGCTTACTAATAATATAATAAAATATATTATGAGATAAAAGTGAGTCATTGACTCAATTAATTATTCCTAGAAAAATTTAAAAAAACCATTAATATTAAAATAATACTAATTTGTAAAATTGTCTAATGTATTCACTTTAATACTTGTAAATAGAATAAAAATATATATCGAATAAAATTATTCTAAACTTGAATAATAATAATTAATTTATTCCATGGTGATTGTTGAGTCTCTTACATCACTAAGAAACCATGGTAGGTTGTGACAATATGGTTAAGCTATGTTCTGTTTAGAATTTTTAATAGTTTATACTCCGTGATTTGAGGGAATAATATAATATATGGGTGGTTTTATAAAATATATCAGGTTATTAAATATCTTTAGGATAGGTTAAAACCATGAATCATATATTGATGACATGAATTAACTCTAGGAATAATTATTTAGTTTGATTCAAATCATAAAATGCAATTAAGCTGTGAATAATGTTCATGCGATGAATGTGTCACTCGAGATTTTTAATCTAAAGTGAAACCATTTTTAGAAAAATTGCAATTATAGGAATTAAAATTGTAAATATATGATTCCATAGATGAATCCTTTATTCCCAGTCAGATTTATCACATTACATGTAATACCATTATTTCATTTGGTGTGTGTCCTTCTCGGTTGAAACCTATGTTTTCTTCAAATTTCATTCAATGGATTCCACTCTTCTATGCCACTTCTTGAATATGTGATCTTATCTTTAAATATTATTTTATTCCATGGGAATATGAAATAATTTTGGGTTGTGTTTAATGGATATGTGATAATATTATGTTGTTTCTCTAATCCCTTATCGATCAATTTTTTACTTTTCATCTGAAGGCCAGATCTTGTGGGTTGTAGTGTGGTCCATGATAATGTCAAGGTATATATTGATATAACCTCACTGTTTACCCTTTTTACATTGTAATTTGATTATAAAATGTTATAATAAAATATAGGGGATCTATTTTTTGTTCTGAATTATTATTCATCTTGTGTTTTTAGATCTCGTTGGGTTTAGTGTGCAACCTGAGCTTGAGGTGGGTGGTTTCATCTCTAGCATATAGAATCTGAATCTTGATTTCTCTTAGATTTATAACTTATTTTATAAATGAATAGAAATTATCTTGGAATTGGGGGATTTGTGTTTGTAAATAGTTTTTTTGGTAAAATATGGGTTCCCCCCATTTTGGTGATGGAATCTTGTTTTTAAAAGCATTGAAAATGGATTTATAATAAAACATCATAGAATGTTTTTCGGAAAATTGTTGTTTGGAATTTGTTGTAAATTGATAATTCCTTTTGAACTGACTAATGTATGTTTCACATCGGATCCTTGGGTACCTAGGATGAGGTTTTGGTATTAGGAATTGTACATGGTTCTTATATGGGTTTCACTCATGGGATGTTCCTTTATTCCCTAGGCCAAGAGTCCTAGGTACTTAATCATGATATTATAGGATTTTCACAAAGGGGTTGTTCCTCTATTCCCTAGGCTCTATGTCCTAGGGACTTGAGTGTGAAATATTCATTGTTTTTTCACTTGGAATGGGTAATCTAGATACCTTAACCATTATTATCATTAGTGTGTTAATCATTGTGTATTGGATTATTCTACTTAGCTTTGATATTCATGTTTTGATTAAAATTAAATGTTTTATTAGAATTATGCTTTGAAACAATATCAGTTAGATTTATAAAAGATTTATAAAAATGGGAACTATTTACAATTATTTTTAAATAAAAAAAGTTTAACTTCTTATCTTACCTTATTTTCTTATATTTTAACATATTGGATTATTATATGAATCCTTGATATAAATTACCTTGGTGGGTTCTTATGGAGTCTATTTATCTCACACCCTAAACACTCTCTCGGAAGTGTGTAGACCTTGCCTTGTCTTATGGTGAAGGTAATAGAAAGGCACCACGGTGTGGTGGAGATTCTTATATCAACTGGATACATGTAGTTTGGGGTGAGATGGTGGGATGTTTTCCGTATATCACATGAATTAGCTATCTAGGGTTTTAGTTTTTATATTGGGTTGTTAGACATGTACCCTGGGTTTCCATCTAGCTATGTTGGGGTTTTCCACTACCTTTTATATCCTATTTAATGGAATAAATCCTTATGGTTGTTCTTCCACTATTTATTTATGCTTCACACACACACACACACACTTATATATATATATATATATATTATCCTGATTTCAGTTACAAGAAATAATTCCTTCTTATTGTTTATTGATGAATGGAAATTATTATATAGGAAATAGGGATTGGGAATTCCATTTAGGTTAGTAGAGTATTAGTTCGAGTACCAGTTATAGATGTTGTCTCAGGTTTGTTCATTAAAAATTTTATTAGGGGCATGGTTTATGCTCAGTCTTGATAATATGGTAGACATGAGATAGGATTGTTGGGACTTGATAGGTAATTTGTAGGGAGTTCATGGCCATAAATTCCCATGATGATCCACATTTAACCATGGTATGTTGGGATATTTATCTCCTATATTGGGCTTGGATCTTGATCATAGTTTCTACTTATGGTTTTTATAGATTAAAATAAGATTATCTTATTCTCTAATCATTTTCTTTTGTCTATGGTGTGTAGTAATATTTCTATGAGACATCGTACAATGGTTGAATAAGAAGGGTCTAGAAATAGATTCTCCTCAAGTTAATCCTCCTATAGATTCAAATTTTATAGAGTATTTCATATGGGTAATACATATCGTAGGCCATAATGTCCTACAAATTTAGTACCAATATATGAGGTGTATCTAGGAGCTATTTGAGATATGAATCAGTCTCAAGATCTCCTACATGAGAACCTCACATCTGTTAAAGTTATAAATAAACCATAACATGTGGAGGAATTGAAAGAATATATCAATCAAATCATTAACTTCAAATAGACACATAAGTCTATCTAGGATAAGAGAACAATGTTCAGGATTGAGGGTTACAACAAGAGTTTTTTGGATTCTATTTTATAGGTAAATCAATATGTGGGATTGGATTAGAAGGGTTTCAAAACCCTATTATTTCATCAGTTCATCCTAGAGTTTCTAATGATGGAAAAGTCTCCAGATTTACTTTCTTTGTAGTAGGGAGAACAGTCGATATCAAAGTAAACCAGCCTTTTTGTTGAGATAGTTCAATTTTCTCTAGAGGTGGTGGTAAATGATCATCAAAATTATAAGAAATACATACATTGACTAAAATCAGACATCCTATCATAGGTATATATGCAGAATATTTAAACCTATGATGATATGCTAGATAGGGTGATGATGGAGAAAATGGTTATGGTGGTAAATATTAGATTCTCAAGATCTTGTCTTCCATTAAGTGTTTATTTCATTAGTGTATATAAAAAAAGGAAAAATTTGTATGATAATATCAACGGTGGGGGTGGTGGTTACTGATATAAAGCATCATCTATATCATCATTACTATCCATTAGTGTTCCAATAACTTTCTATTCGTGTATATAGGTAGAGAACACCAATGTACTTTTCCAACATGTCCTATGACTCTCAACCCTTGGGGCCACTGAGGCCATTTGAAGTGGTTCTTCCAAGATATATATACATTATACTATATTCAGGGAACATCATCTCAAATTACCATGGTGATGCGGTGAGAATATTCAATGTCTATAGGGATATATTCATATTCCTTATGAGTTAAGAATCTTCACATAATGGATGAGTTTCTAATAGAGTTTGATGTGCATCCAGTGACAGTGAGAGATACCATTTTGTTGCATCTTTTATAGAATATGTAATATTTTATACATGTGACTCATGCTCTATTATATATTACTTTTTTATTAATGTCATAAAAATTCTAATAAATCTCATTTCCTTTGTTATAGAGTTGGTGAAAACTCATGAAAAGATGAAAGAAAATGGGTTGTATTGTATCGCATGTCCTTTATCAAAAAACTAATATAATTTTGGTTTGGGATTTCATTTTTCATAATATAGATATTTTCAATATCATCATCAAAATGGATTGTTTTAGTTTCCCATCATACTGATATTGATTTTTATCATGAGCATATTTTCGTTCCTTATAATGATCGGAGATCTCAGGTGTTTCAAATTGAGTGGGATTTGAATTCCAATCATATAGAACCTTCTCGTATAGAGATTTAGAGTTTTTTTCCTACTATTTCAGTTAATTTTGACGATGTTACTTCTCCTTGAAATCTACCCATGGTAGTTAGAGACTTCCCTAATTTCTTTCTAGAAGTCTTCTCTTGTATTCCTCTTGAAAGGGATGTATAATTCATGATTGATATGGTGCTATGTATGAAGCTGATCACGGTACCCTCTTATTGAATAGAACCAACCTATATAACATTTTTCAATATATAGCTTGATGATCAGATAGAGAAATATGTTATTCAACCTAGTGTTTCATCATAATATTCCCTCAAGATCATTACCAAGAAGGTATATGGATCAATTCAGTTGTGCATAGAACATCAGAATATGAACTGGGTGACTATTAAGATTAAGTACCCTTGGCCCCATGTAGAAAACGTATTCAATTAGTTGGATAATGTATTTTTTGAAAATATAACATTGATCATGATATCATCAAATCCAGGATTAGGAGTTTTATATTCCAAATACCACATTCAAGAGAAGGTAGGTCCATTATAAATATCATGTGATGCCTTTTGTCCAGACTAATTATCCGTTAGTTTTTATATCCTTAATGAACCATATATTCTATCAATATCTCTACACATTTTTCACCATGAGTTTGTATAATGTCATGGTTTATTCATGATTTGAAAATGAGCATGAGCACTATCTAAATCTGGTTTTCTAGATCCTTAAGATTATCTCATATCATGGGAAGATTTCAAACTTCAATTTTGAGATCCAATAAGTGAATTTCATAGGGAATGTGTTTCATAAAATGAACTTTTAGTCGATCCTGTGAATTCTTAGGTTGACTTACCATTGGAATAACCATAAAAAACATCCAGATATAGAGAATCCTAGGTATTTTTTGAAATTATAAGAATTCCATCATGGATTTATAGAGATTACTATCACATTTTAATTATCGTACTAATAAATAGTTAAATTAACATGGGGTATTAAATTTAATATTTCTTTGGATGATTTGAAATTTCTTCTATCATTGACTCATATTCTAATCTATCTAGATTGTGTTAGGGGTATGTGGTATACTATGATGTTTCTGGTGTTGATATGGGTTATGTACTTATATATGATTACCACAGTGTGGCCTATTGATCTTGTTATGTTTGGTGGTATGAGAAGTTAACCCACTCATGATTTGGATATTTCATCTATTATCAATGTCCTTAAGTGTTGGTGGCACTAAATTCTTTGGGAGAGTTTCATGGTCTTTTTAGATCATAGGATTATGAGTTATATATTTTATCAGAAGTAGTTGAAACTCAGGAAGTTATTACAGGTTAAATGTCTTAGGCCACTCAATTTAAACATTAAATACACCCCATGGAAAGGTAATGTCATTATGGATTCTATTATTAAGGATGTTCCACAACAAGATGTATTACAATCAGAGGAATAGTGGAGTGTTATGTGATTGTTCACTCCATCTCATCTAGATGTATTGGGGAATGAGATATGTATAGTTTTTATTAGTATCTAGTTATCATCCTCTATAATTGATTCTATTATATAGGAACATATGTAGAAAAAGGATTTAATAGTAATCAAGGAAAATTTATATGGAGGGGAGACCATTTTTGGTCAGTCTCTCCCTTTTGATGGTTTTATCTTCTTTGTGGTTCATTTTTCATCCAATTATTTAAGATGAATTCAGTGATCTATAATTTTCATTGATCTATTATATTCATCCATATTATAAAAATGAAGATGTATTATGATATTTGATGATGTTCATAAGGACTAGGTATGAAGTGTGACATTGTAGGTTATGTGTCTCATTATTACACCTAATAGCAGATAAAAGCAAAGCACCTAAAACCTTTTGGTCTTCTCTAACCTCTAGAAATGATGATTTTAAAATGGGATGATATAAGCATAGACTTCATCATTGAATTTCAATGTAACTCTTTAGTGAATAATGTTATCTAGGTGGTAATTTATGTGTTTATTAAATAATATTATTTTATTCTGATTGGGGACACAACTACGGTTGAAGATATTGGAATTATATATGTGTATAAGCTTTTAAGGTTGAATGGGGATCCCTCTACCATTTTATTTTATATAAATCCCATGATTAATTATATACACTATAATAGTATCGAATATGTGATGGGAACTCAAATCATATTGAATATATCTTACCATCGACAAATAGATAGTCAGAAGAAGAATGTTATTTATATCTTATAGGATATTCTCCATGCTTTCCACTTTAATTTCCATGTATTATGGGAAACCCATCTAGGACTAGTTGAATTATATTATAATTATGGTTACCATTCATTGATCCAAATCGAACCCTTTAAGTTCTTGTATGATCACTCATACCGATCACCTCTTTATTAGGACGAAGTGGTTGAGTCATCTCTAGTAGGAATAATTCTTATTCAGGAGATGTCATAAAGGATCCATTATATGTGTGTTTTTAAGGTTAAGATTGTAGTCTGAAGAAATAATATATGGATAATCATAATAATCCTTTGTATTTTGTTGATACCAGTTTTTCTTGAAATTCTATCCTCGGTTGGGTTAACATCAGCATAAAAAATAGTGGACTCTTGCTCTGAGATATGTTGGATTTCATGAGGTCACTAAGTGGATAAGTTAGGTGTATTTTCAGTTTGAATTACATGCTCAGTCAGATGGCATTCATGTTATTTTCCACAAAACTATGTTCAAGATATACCACTCCGATCCTTCCCATATTCAAGGTTATGATTATATTGAGTTGGATTAGATTGATTCATTTATCGAATAACTAATAGAGATCATTGATTTTTAAATTAATGTCTTATAAGGGATGTAAATTCCATTGGTGAAATTTTTTCTCTATCATGGATCAGACTCTCACAATACATGGGATCATGAATCGTCGGTGATGGAGTTATGGTTTCACCTTTTTTCAAAGAAACCTAACTCTTCAGAATTTTTAGGGATGAAAAGTCATGTGGTGGGGAGATTTTAACATCCCGGTAAAGTTAAATCATCTTTATAATTTTTTAGAGTTTGTACTATTGGTTTGGAGGTTGTCATATATAATTTGATTGGTTTTATAATTGATGTGACGTTGGTATCTATAAATAGGATAATTTCATACCATTAATCACTTATTCATGATATCAATTAGCTCTTGAAAAAATATGTGAGTTTGGTTCAAATAATGAAATATATTCATATCATTAATGGTGTTAACACCATGAAATGGTCACTCATGATTTTCAATCTATGATTCCCCCTTTTCAGCATATATGTAAACCTTGAAATTATTTTTCTGAATCTAGGATTCATGACATGATTCCTCTCTTCCTATAAATTTTTTTCACACTACACACCTAACCTTATATTATTTGAAATGAAGCCTTCTCACTTAAACCATAGGGTAAATTTTGAATATTTGTATTGATTCCACAATTATGAAATTATCTTTGTAAGTATGACCTTATATTACTATCTACATCACTTCCATGTAAAATGGTAGTTGTGATGGTCTATGTTTAATGGATCTGTGATCATATTATGATGTTTCTCTTATCCCTTCTAGTTATGTTGTTGAATTTCTTCTGGAGGTCACATTATAAGGGTTGTGGTGCATAGTTTAAGAATATTGAGGTATGTATTAATATAAACTCTTTTAAAAAAAAATAGTTGAAATTAAATTATAAAATATAAGAATCGATGATAAGGCATTAATTTTTTGTTTTTCATTCCTCTACTTTTTTTGCATGGATACCACCACATTTGGTGTGCGAACTGAACATCAGGTGAGTGGTTTTGTCTCTTGCCTATGTAATTTGAACCATAATTTCACTTTGTTTTATAATTTATTTCTAATTTTTTTTATAAACCAATAGGCATGATCTTGGTAATTTTTGAATTGGGAATGTAAATGGGTTATTTAAAAAATATTGTTTCCCCTTGTTTTGGTAAAGGAAATTTTTTTTAAGGCATTAAAATATGGATTTATAAAATGTGTTTTTAGATATATTTTTTTTAAAACAATATTGTTGGTAATATATTGTAAATTAATAAGCTCTTTTGAACTGATTGGTGTGTGAAACACACTGGAACATTGGGTTACTATGTAGAGGTTTTAATATTAATTTTTATCTATTATTCCCATTGGGGGTTCACTCATGAGGTCTTAATCCATTATTTAGGCTAATTGTTTTTGGTACTTGATCTTGACATTGTAGGGGGTTCACTATTGGTGTGTTCCTATGTTCCTTAGGCCCTATGTCTTAGGGAATTTAGTGCACACTAGTCCTTTATGTTCATCATGGTATGATTTGCCGTTCTAACACCATCCTTGATGTTTTCACCATCACTAATTTTCCTATTTTATTTCACACTAATATAAATTCTTTGATGAAATGTAAAGGCATACTTTGAATTAATCATTGAAACTATATCACCTGTGGTTATGAAAGATTTGTAAAAAGGTAGATTATTAATATTACTTTGATATAAAACTATTTCACTACATATCATTCATTATTTTCATAAAATTTATCATATTGGATTATTATACATCGACATGATATGGAATAACTAGGTGGGATACTACAGAGTCTGTTTAGATCACACTCTATACACTCCATCAGGGGTTTGTAAAATGTTATTTTTTTGATACATGAAAGGTCAAAACACTATAGTGAGGTGGTGGGGTTTCTATTTTCTAGATACTGATATATCATAGTGAAATGGTGGTACATTTCTTACAACTTTTAGGGAGTTTATTTTTCTAGTTTAGTTGACCTTTTAAGTTGTTGAATATGTACCATGGGATTTTTTATACTTTGGGTTGTTTCGATAAATTTTTATTCCTTGTTAAGGTCATATACCCTTATGGTTATTATTACTCTATTTATATCCACTATATATGTATATATATATATTCCATGTATCATGTTTCAGTTTGGGAGAAAAGTTCCCTTTTTTATTTTTGGATGCTAGGGTGTTATTTTCCATGACTTTAGGATCCATAACACCTTTTAGGTCAGCACTAGATTTATTTGGGTGCCAATCAAAAGGTTATCCTAGGTTGATTCATTACATGTGGCTAACTTTCTCCTAGACAATTATTAATTATAATAAGATAGAACTTTGAATATGCTAATAGTGTAACCCTCAAGGCCCATATCTCAATACCAGTGAATACTATTCACAAACCAATAGTGGATTATATAAACCCATCAAGCCTCATAAGCATATAAATAATAGTTATAGTAATAACAACCATTCCAATGAACACACGTGTAATATAATCTCCTTGTTATATAATATATCATAAAGAAATACGCACACTTTGTGTCACCGTATTTTCATACTTTATAATTTATTAACCACACTAGATGGGAAAAAATTATTATACCATAGCCATAGATTTTTTGAAGGTAATACTGTTATGATAAAATGGTCCCAAGATATCACTTCCTTTCAAAAGAAAAAAATTTATCATAATTATTTAATTAATTTCATACTACCAATGGTGAACCACAATAAATCTACCACTCCATGACATAAATATCACAGTTTTTTTCATATATCACAGTAGTTAATCAAATATTATGCATGGATAATGATCTCAAGTGAAGATACCATTACATGTGTTTATATATAGGAAGAACATGTGACACCAAAAACATATGGTGTTTCTATTTTGGGGTTTCTGCTCATGATTTTATATATATGAGTTCTCCATATTCAAATATCTTGAGAAGAAGTATAAATATACTAAATATTATATAAGAATAATAATTCTACTGAGATATGGCTTTAGTCTGGTGGAATTCCATGTTTTCCTCCATAGAAAATCTGCTGACAGTGACTTCACATCTCTATGTTAAATCTCTCAAGTGATGAACATTCTATAGTATGTGATTTTACCTTGGGTGTGACCGTGTATCCTTAGAAATACCAACTATTGTAGTATTAACGCAATATATAGGAACTAGTATTTTACTTTTAGGATAACACCAATGTCTATTACAAATATTTATATCTATACTAACACCTTATTTTCATTGTAAGTTTCTATATAGTTGGATTCTTAAATAGAATTAGAGAAAACAGGTTTATTCGTGCTCCTCCATCTCACCTCACCACCATTCAAGAAAAATAAATATATTGTCTATGATTTGAGTTCATCGTCACCTGTAAGGAAACAAGAATTAGAGTATCCTTACACTTCTAGTTCCTTACCTCCTCCATGCACAAGGAATATATCCTTTGTATGTATCATGCATTTCGGGATTGTTTTTATACCAAACCAGTGAACCTATCCTATATTACATTAATATATATTTATAGTTCTAAAATAAAAGGAAAAATGAGACATATTATATAACATGTAATACATGATTGATCCCACTGCTAAATAATAATAGATTATACTCATTATTTATATCTCATTCTTATGTTTGTGGAAACATTCTCTTAGAGATATTAATACGATGTGACATTGGGAAAAAAACCCTCTCTTGGATTGTTTCATATCTTATATTTGGATTACCTTACCAATATTTGTATATTGACTTAGACCAAGAAGCCTCTGGCATCAATCATGATAAATATTGATCCATGGGATGTAGGTTCCTTTACCTAATTTCTTCATGGGGAATCATTCCTTTAACCATGTATTAACTAGCGGTAAGGCTAGAACATTTTTTCCAATAATTAATATTTCTTCAATATATAATAAACATAAAAAAATCATTCCAAATAACATTCCAATAGAAACATGGTATGATTTAAATCTTGAAAAAACCAAATTCTCTCATGGAATCATAAAAAAAAGAATTCCATGATTGTGGTTCATACTTTATTTGATAAATGGATCCTATTGATTGAATACCTTATTAGAACTATTTGACATAATGAACATTTTTTATTCATATAGAAATCTTCAACCAACATCCTATTTTGAAAAGATTTTTTTACATAATTTTTCAATGTTTCATAATCATTTATGGTTGTTATTTAATGTTATATTATGATAGACTTCAACCTCACAACTTATGATAATGATTCATTATATTATATTCCTAGACATATCTTGAATTCCTTCAATACCATTAATCTGTTGTAGGTATTTACTTTACCATCCATTCCCATATTTTTCTTGAATACCAATATATAGCTAATCGGTTTTACCTCAGTTAGAGGGTCTATAAAAATAAAATTTTTGTTTTGTTATATATAATCTATCTTAGATGACGTAGAATATTTCTATTTAGAAGCATCTTTGCATTCAACTAATTACTTGTAGCTTATATGTATTTTATTCTCTAAGGTTATTTTATCACATGCCTGAATGGCCTGAATGCCTTTATTTTTATTTATTTTTGATAACCCCACTTTCAAGGGATGAGGGGGAACCCTTACAAGACCCATAGGCTCATAGATTACATGGAATGTAGGCGTAATAGATTACATTACCCGAAGATCTTATGGAATTAAACCAGACTATCTACAAGGAACTGCCCCTTCCCAGCATCTGCATCTTGATAATAGCTCTCCACATTCACATGGCCATTTGGCTAGGCTTCCTGTGCAAGCATAGGCTGGTCCTGATGGCATAGACATACCCTTTCATTCAAACAAATCCATTTAGCTATGCACTGGGGAGTGCACCTGCTCTGAATACTCTTCTTGGGATGATCATTTTTTGTAGATTCTTTCTAGGCCAACTACTAGTGGCCTGAAGGCCTTGAGGTGGCCCAAAGGCCTTAATGGTGGACCAAAATCCCAACTAACATGAAGGTCTGGGTGGCCTGAAACACTTATGGACCCCAATCCCAAACCGGTGGCCAAAGGTGAATAGTTCTAGATACAACAGAACCAAATTGTACCTGCAACAGTAACTGCTATTGTGCCTGCTACAGTGCCCGGATAGTGTATAGTTCTGCTATAGCCCCACATAGTACTTGTGCCTTGAGAACATGTAACATCTCATTACCAAAATTCAGTTACAACTAACTCCTTATTTTTATCATACATAGCATGGACATTTTTCAGGGTCATTTTCTTATACCTTTTGAGATTGTTTTGGACGTCCATGGGGCTATGCTTGGTTTCCACAAGGTTTGGAAATCTGTTTGGTTTAGCCTAGTGTATAATAAGCCTTGTTAAGAGGAACTATAGGTGGTACAAGGTTAGTTTTAAACCATACATCCTTTTTATAAACCTTGTAGCATTGGAAAGTGGGTATTTACAATGTTATCACATGGTTAAACTAACCATGTTCCCAAACTATGCACCCTTTCAAGAATACCGTTAAGTGCACATGATTATGCACACATTCAGTACAAACCATGCTGCCTCACCTAGAAAAAAATGTCAACATGTTCTTAATTCCCTAAAAATTATAATTAAAATACTAAAACCCATAATTATTATCCTAAACACCTCACATTAAACCATAATTTGATTCTGTGGATTTGGAGGATCTCGAGAGGTGAATTGACTCCTCAAACCTCTCTTATTTAGGAATCAGTGTGTTGTTGGATGCATTTTTTATCGTTTTATTAAGTGAATTCTCATTGATTTAGAATTACCCTTATCTTATCGTCACTATTGAATAAATAGTGATTATTACTTATATTCATTATAGATTGGATCTATAAAGTTTTCGATTTTAATTAATTAAATTATTCATTGATCTTCCCCACCTATATTTCTTCATTAGTGATTCTCATCTCAGTTGATTAATTGTTTTATTGTGTGACTTCAATGTTGGTGGTTGCATAAGAAAATTTCCTATAATTGAAACCTTTATTTCTTTCCTAAACATAAATTTATTATCAATTCTTTCATTATACCTTGAATTGTGATGATTTTGATGATTTATTCCAAAGTTACTATATTTTTTATATAAAACCCATTTTAAATGTTTTTTTAAATATGTTTTTATTTAATGAAAATGTGGATTCAATAGAGAAATAAATCAATCAAAATATTTGATTTGGATTAATGAAAAAATGTTTTTAAATGAAACATTATTTTGAATTACGTGAAAATAATGATAACCTTTGATTTTTTTTTGAAACTGATATAGCATGTTAGAACATGAATTTAAACAATTTAAATATGGATGATGATTTGAATTGAAAATGACCAATTTTTTCATGATTTTTTAATTGATTAATTTAATAACATGTGATCATGGGTAGTTATTGTGTGAATAATATAATGACCCTTTGAATGTGAATCACTAGAAATGGATTGACGATAAATAATCTAACAAAAATGAGTTCCTTATGATTTCCCTGAATGGGATGTTGATTCGTTTTTCTAATTTCATGACCCTTAGGGATGTGTCAAGAAGCATTGATCCTTGATTATTAACTAATTTTTTCTAGAATAAAATTTCTAAAAACAACCATATCTTATGTATTAGGAATATTTTTATTGATTTTGACTTGATTATTACATTTCAGTGTTTATAGAATTCTTTTACCCATTATTCTATTTTATTAAAATGTTCATTTAAGACCCTATTAATATATATTCCATATTCTTTATTTAAAATCATTTTTTGACTAATAAATTATCAAATTATTTTCTATGACTAACCTTTATTTAAAATGAATAATAAATGGTTTTTTATTGGATTGTTTTGTTACATTTGGTTGAATCCAACTAGGTTATTTAGGATACACATTACTTTTTTACTTTGGGTATTTTTAGATTATAATTTCCAAGTCACAAAAAATAGAAATATCCACATGTAGATAAAATGACCTTGGGTGATAGTGGTGTCCAATGGATTTTTAGTCTACAGGGTTTACAGATATTCTGAGTTTAGGTTGATCGATACAGTTTCATCTTTTTATGATGTTTTACATTAGGATGTTCATCTAACTATATGTGGTACTTTTATCCTTGATGATTTTTTATCATACTGACTGTTAATTTATTTTATATATATATATGGTTTTTTATTTTGTAAAAATCATTCCCCTTGATCATTGAAAATATGACACATGCTATTCATTATACTTTGGGGATGGGGAATGCCCTTTGGGCTATGTTAGGACTTGTTCGGGAACCAATGTACCAGGGTATGAAAAATAGTTCATGATAAAATGTTATCAAAGGTATGAATTTATATTATTTTCATGATTTTAATATGTTTCTTTGGATGTCCTAATAGACATGATGTAGGATTTTAAATATTTAGGATATAACTAGGATTGAGTGTTTTATCAACTCTCATTATAGTGATCCTTAAGTCACCATGGGTTTTGGAAAAAGTGTCAACAAGGAAGTGGTTGATATGAATTTGGTATTTCTATGTTTGATTTGAGATCTTTGAAATCCTAGAAATTTGAACTCTATTTGATGTAATTGACATTCTCGTATCTCTAGATTCATATGATGAATTGATTATATTTTTAATGTTTTAATGTTTCTTATTGATGTTGTGTTGTACCATGACCCCATGAATATATTTTAATAGACCATCGGAGGGAGAAACATATAAACTATGCTAGACATACCCTCCAGTTTATTTGAGTAGGATTTTGAGATAGTAGTGTGTTCTATCCAGGATCTAGGATAGGTATCCACACTTGTTCCTATTTACACTCCTGTAGTGGATCCTCAAAGTGAAGAAACAAGGGAATGTAAAAATTATCTAATTTTGAATAATCCACCATCTTTCCAAAGATCAAATTATCCACAAGATATATAGGATTGTATGAAAAATGTTTATCTTATTTTTGAGTTATTTGAGATTCCCAATTCAATAATGGTAAAATGTACTACATTCAATATTAAAGGGCATAGAAGGATATGGTGGGATTCAATGGTAAAAGTGAATAAAAATGAAGGCTTTGAGTGGAAAGTCATAAAATTCATCTTTAATGAGTACTTCTATATTTTTTATTTTTTATTGTCAAAGAAGGTGGAGTTTATCATCCTTCAATAAAATTATTGGAATGTGACTCAATATGAAAACCACTTTGCAGAATATGTTTAGTTTTCTACTAAGGTTGTCTAAAATGAGAAACATAAGTCATGAATATTTGATATGGTTTTTTTATCTGATATTAAATATTATGAATTCATTATTAATATCACTTTTTCAATAGACATAATAGACAGAGTGTTTTTGGATGATCTTGAACTACATGGATTATCATGGTTTATGGGAGTTTCTCTTACTCCCAGTGGCATATATTTTGGTTCATTTAAAGGAAATAGGAATCATTATGAGTATCATGATGGATCATAATATTAAGCATCATCAAGACCTTATAATGTTGTTGGAATGGAACTGTTGAATTTCTTTTAGTGTGGTATGGTCGGTCATTATAAGATATATTATATGAAGTCAACATATATTTGTAGTTTTTATGGTCATTTGGGACACTTGTAGAAGGTTTTTCATGACATTTCTACACCACACAGTGCTATAGACTCATTATCTCCAAAAATCATTAAGTCTCACTTAGATTTTTCTTGAAATAATAGATTCTAACCATGGGAATCTAGAATGAATCTTCTTCACATAGTGTAATAGTCTCCAGATGAATCTGATGTCGGCCTGTTGATGGTGATATGTACCATAACTATGGATTAATCATTTGTGACTACATTATTTAGTAATTTTCATCTCATTCATTTATATTAGCCAATGTTATGACTTTTCTACATCATTTTATAGTGTTTATTTCTTAGGTGATTCATATTTCTACACTGTTAAAAATAGAGAGAGTGAAAGGTCTCTAATTCCCTTCTGGTTTGTTATATTTATCATAGATCGAGGTCACCCTCAATTTATAGTTATCAATAAAAGTCTTATAAGAGTTATTCTTATGATGGAATGACTTATTATTAATAAAGCTTTTATTGACTGTTATCATCAGCGATTATCCTTTATAGCCCTTGATGGGGTTTGTTGTGTGTTTCGGGGAAAATGGGACCCGAGATAGAGTTGAGTTTGGCCTCCACTTTCATATTTGGGAAGATTGATATCTATTTTTTATTTTTATTAAGAGTAATAATATTTGAGTGGTGATGTTCTCCTAGTGGTCATTGAGTTTCCCTTTGTGTTCTGAAATGACATTTCTAGTTTTCCCCTAGTGAGAGAAGTATATTTTTCTATTAACATGGTGTCAAGTACCATGTCTATCATTGTTCCTTCAAACCAAATGGAACATTCTGAATTGAATGAGTAAAAAAATTAGTTGGATGATGTGTTGGATAAATGATTTGTATTCCTGAGTGTGTCAACTGGGGAATCACCTGTTTTCTTTATATCCAATGTTGATGGGACACTTCAACTTTGTAATGATTAATGAAAAATTAATCGAACCACAACAAAAAATAAATATCAATTTCCTTATATGGATGATTTCATTGATTAGTATAATGGATATAAGTGGTTCTCAAATATTGATCTTATGTTGGGATATGAGCAGTTTAGAATCAAATAATCTAAAAACTACTTTTATGAGTAGTAATAGACATTATGAGTGACTTATCATGCCTTTTGGTCTAACCAATGTTCATGTTGTTTTTTCAACATTGATGAATAGTATATTTCATGTGTACCCAAAAAAATATTGTTAGTCTTTGGGGATTACATCTTGATACACTATAAATATGAAGGGGGTAATATATGTCATTTGAGGGTAGTTATGGAAATTTTAGAGATCGAAAGCATCAGGAAACTTTATTGAAATTTAATTTCCTAGATTTAGGATGGGAATTTCATAGGACACATAGTCTCAAACCATGTTATTTTAGATGATCTTGAAAAAGTGGATTCTTTTATGAACTAGAACAAATAATGAAATGTTTTCAATATTTAGAATTTCTTGGGCCAAGTAGGGTATTCCACTAGTTCATCAAGTACTTCTTAAATTTGGTCTCTCTAATGAACACTCTCACTTAGATAGGGGTAAAGTACTTTTGGATTCAATGTGTCAAAAAAAATTTGATGAGAATTATATTATTTTTAATTATTTTCTTTTGTTGACTCTTACATATGATGGAAGGGCTATGTTGAATTATGTGACACATCTGGTTTGATTTTAGGATATGTGGCCTTTTGTAACACATCTGGTTTGGGTTTGGGATACGTTCACTTACTCGAAGATAACAGAGTGGCATATGGTTCCCAATAACAGAGGATAAATGAGAATAACTTTCTAACCCATGACATTGAACATTAATTTGAGATCCAAAGATTTAGGGGAATTACCTTCTTGGATAAATATATACCATTAATTCTAATAAAACAATATTAAGTTTTATCATTTCTCATAAAGATTTGTATATCTTTCTTAGTCATTAGGTAGAGTATCTATAGTCTTTTTATTTCTAAATTTCCTATAATCCAAGAACAAAATTCATTATTGGTTATTTTAGTAGGAAATTTCTAGCCCATGTCATGAAATATTTGTTTTAAGTGTGGAATTTGATGTCTCTCTTTGCATATACACATTTTCGAGTATGGGATAACGATCCTAAAATCATTTTGATGAGGGTTCAGGTAATATCCTATTTTATTGATATGCTTATTCATGATTACCTACTTGATGATGAGTTTTATAAAATTAAAAACTCTCTTTATGGTGGGGATACAATTAGTGAGTGGTCGTTGTCCCCAGAGTGTATACTATGGTTTCATAATCTTTACATCGTACCTCTTCCCGTGAGAAAATATGTGAGGGGGACTTTCATAGTTCTAAGTGCTAAATTCACCCTATCACCTGGAAGATGATACATGATATGAAGTGGTTTTTCTAGTGGCTAGGTATGAGATGATACATAGCTAACATTGTTTCTCATTTTTAAACCAATCATTACTTCGAGGTCATGTACCTGAAACCTTTTGGTTTTCATCAACCCCTTCATGTGCTGACATGGAAGTGGGATGAGATTAGTATGGAAATTTTGGTTCTCTTTAAATGTACCATGTGAGGAACAAATTTTTTATAGGTTTTGATCTGTCATCTCACCAAATCACCACAATTTGATACCATTCAATAAACAACCAATGTTGATGAATTTTGAATCTTGTATGTGTATGAGATCAATATATTTTTTAGAGTTCCATATTTTATAATGTCATGAAGGGATCCTAGTTTCTCTCCCCATTTTTTGATATTCCAAAATGTGGTAATGGGATCCAAGGTTAGTTTATGTAGGTCATATCATCTTTATATTGATGTCTATATAAAATGAGAAACACATATTTTTGAAGACATGATTCATGATTTCCTTCCTACTTTTGGTTCTTTATTGGAGAGTCACTTTGGGCTAGTAGAGTTTTCCTATAATTGCAGTTACTAGTCATCCATCAGGATGACGCACTTTGAGGCCTTGTATGACCAACCATGCAAATATATGTTATGTTAGACTGATATTGGTGAAACATTCTTGGTTGGGCCTAGTTTAGTATATGATAAGACGACTAAAATCCTGTTGATTAAAAAATTAATAGTGATGTATTAGAGCATGTAAAAATATTATGTTGATAACTATAGATTCCGTTTAGAGTTACCAATTAGTGAAATTTTGTTTTTGATATTTTAATTTTATTTGGGTCTCTAATGATTGGGAAAATAAGGAAATATTGTACTGAGATACATGGGACCATTTTAGGTTTTTTAGTAGATTTACAAGGTGGATTACCATTTAGATTTTCCACCTCTATCGATGTTGATCCATAATATGATTCACATATCATATCTCATAATGTATCTCTCTAACCAACATCAAGTTTTGATGTTGTAGGACCATGACGTTGAACCATATTTATTCATGACTGAGTATCCAATACATATTGTTTATTCTAGGATGATGGTTATTTATAAAATATTCTATACCTCTTGTTTGGGTGAAATGGTAGCATAGTTTAAATTCACATGAGATGTGATAGCATGATGCACTGATGAGAGATAAGTGGCCTCATCTCTTTGAAATAGTGTCTTCTTAATAGGCTTTCTAGGGTTGAATCATTTACGGTTTTAACATCCCATTACTAGCTTCCAAGACAACTAAACCATTATTCTCATCATAATTTATTTGGGTCTTAATATAGACCATTTTAAGGTAATTTTTGAGACTTTTTTGGAATTCCATGCGGCTATTCATAGTAGGATCATGGATAGGTAGTACCATGGGATTTTCCCTAAAACCTATGTACCCTGTTGTGAGGAACTAGAGGGGGTGAACAGCTATTTTAAATCAATGTTTCCTTCACACAAACCAAAATTCCTTTGAAATTGAGGGATTTCATGGTTATAACATAGTTAAACTAAAAATGTTGCCATACCATGCACTCATTGAAAAAAAACTAATCATGGTTCATGATTTGGTGCTGAGTTAGTACTAACCAAGTTCCCTGACCCTAAAAACTAGGTGAATTAGTTTTTAATTCATTGAAAATTATAATTTAAAACTAAATTCGCCAATTATTAATCTTAAACATATCTCATTCAACCCTAGAAAGAGTCATTAGATTTTGGAGGCCCTAAATAGGAAATTAAATTCTCCAACCTCTTCATCTGAAATCAAAGTGATGGTGTATGTGTTTGATCTCTCTCCCATAAGATATTTCTCCATGATTTGAAAATTACCTTTTTTTATCTTCTCTCATCCATTGAGAATGATGATTCCAAATGTTTATGTATTGGATATTTGATTTTATGGATTTTAATTATTTTAATTCCCCAATTATCTTCCTCAAATTCAGTTTTTTCTTAGCAATTCCCATCTCAGGTGATAGATCATTTGATCATGTAACTTAAATGGAGGTGGTTACATAAGGATTTTCACTAAAATTAAAAACGTTATTTCTTTCTCAAATTAAAACTTATTTTCAATTGTTTTCTAAAACATTAAATAAAATGATTTTTTTATTGATTTCAAAGGCATGAAATTTTTTAAATAAAACCCATTTTCCTAAGGATAAGGAAATATGTTGTGATTTTTATAAAAGAAGGCTTCAATTGAGAAATCATTTTATCAAATGATTTTATTTTTATTTATGAGAAAAATTCATTTAAATGAAGGATTGTTTTTAAAGGGCACATGATCCTCAGCCCAGTTAGTGTGGACTCCTTAAGTGCATCTAGGGGACACAAGATCAAATCCTGGCATAGGGTAATTTCTAGACTATAGTAGTATTATAGCAGTATTGTAGCAGAATTGTAGCAGTATTGTAGCAGGTACTGTAGCAAGTATTATAGCAAGAACTATGCAAAACTGTAGCAGGTACAGTACTGGGAACTATAGCAGGCATTGTTTGGCACTGTAGCAGCCGAGAATATTCCCCTGTTTGGGCCTTCAGTCCAAAATTTGGTCCTTGATTCCTTTAAGGCCTTTAGGCCACCCATTCCTTTGGGTCAATAAGGCCTTCAATCCACCTCAACGCCTTCGGGCCACCTTAAGTGAAGAAGAAAACTAGACAACCTAAAAATAACAAGCTTCATAAGGAGGAAAATAATGAAGCTTTCACCATAGAAGAAGCTAAACATATTTCAAGAATAATAGGGTATGGCACCTACCATTCGGAAAAACATGTGCATGCATGGGAAAGCCTAGCTGAATAGCAATGCGAAGGTGGATAGATGATTTCACGATGAGTATTCTAGGGAGGAGCATTTCCAAGTAGTGATTCTATGTTTTATGTAATGCTTGTATCCTACGAGCAATTAATTCCTCTATGGCCTATGGGCTATTTAATACTTATGCCTACAGGCCTTAAAAGGTTTCCACCTGAACCCTTGAAAGGTGGATTATCAAAATCAATAAAAATAAAGTCCTTCAGGCCAATAGAGGATTGTTTTTTAAAGTCATGAACCAGATGAAAAGCTATTATTTTTTTTTGAAATAGAAATGGCATGTTGAAATTTGAATTTGGGAAATTGATTTGTTAATGATGATTTGAATTTAAAATTTATGATTTTCCAATGATTGATTAATGAAAATGTTAGCATGGGTAGTAACTAGGTGACTATGATAAGCATGCTTGCACTTTGAATCTCTAGAAATTTATTGAATATTATTACTCTATCTAATTCATGTTTGGAATGATTTCTCCAAATTGGGTGTTGATTGATTATCATAATGATATAATCATTAGGGACTTATGTACACACTTTGATCCATGGTGTCTAACTATGTAATGAAAGGATATTATACCCATGAACTAACTTATCTTAGGTCATATGAACATGTTTCTTCATTTTGGCTTGATTATTATGTGTTAGTGAATATAGAACTTTTTTATTCATTCCCCTATTTTATTAAAATGATCATTTACTCCTCTATAAATATATTTTCAATATATTTATTTGTAATGATTTTTTGACTGAAAATGTATGAAATGATTTTTCATTCCTTCACTTCATTTAAATTGATTTATAAATAGAATATTTGTATTGGGACTACATATTTAAAATTTTTTGGAATACTACTGGGGTTTTTAGATCACACCCTAAATTTTACATTGGGTATTTAAATATTATATTATTCTAGGTTTTGTAAATAGGGATGACCCACTAAGAGGTTGAAGATATGCTTGGGCATATTGAGCTCAAAGCTATACGTCTTACTATTCCATACCTTTTGTTTTGGAAACAAAAGACTCTTTAATTATTCATATTTTTAATAAAATTTTATGTCCTAAGTGTTTTAGAATATTTTTTTAGAATAAATTATATTTTACCACAAATAGAATAAGTTATTAAGTATCATTAATAAAATCATAAAATTCTTTATTAAGATTATCATAATGGGTTTATGTCTGATATATCATACTCACCTTTATCATGTACCTGAGGTCAGAACATCTATCATGTATATCATACTGAAAAAGTATTGAAAAAAATATAGATACTATAATCTAAACACTAGTTTCATACTCATAAGGATTAGAAATTTTCCAATCGTATGGATGTTAATAAAACTAACTTTTCTTATAATCAGATTACAAAAGAATTTTTTATATCATAATGGAATATCTTTAACATTGTAAATATGTTAAGCATGTTTGACATCAGGTAATCAGTTACAATAGAGATGTTTAAGAGAATGGTGTCTATGTAGTTTCAAAAAAACTCATATAATTAAGATTGTTGGGAGACTGAGATGACCATTGGTAGGAACCTATAAATACCATTTCATTCAAAGAGTTTTAAAGTTGATCTGTTTTGAAATTCCTAACTTCTACAAGAGATATAATGATTAAAAAGCTTAACCATATTGTCCCTAGTATTTGTAATTATTTTAGAGCATTGTAGTTCTAGGTAAATCTTTCTGACTTGTCCCCATAAAAACATTCATTGTAATTGTGCATCTAATTATTATGATTATGATTGATGGACTCCAAGTATAGGAATATAGAGAATTTGATCAATTAGATTGAGGGATACCAGAGTTAGGTAGAAAAATATTCTGATCATCGTATTGAGGGATTCCAGGGATTGGAATAATAATCAGATCTTCATATCGAGGGATTTCCATGATGAGGAAAGACAGAATTTCTTGTAAGTATAAAATAAGGGTTACCTTTATCCAATGTTATTTAATACCTTACTCATAAGGGTAAAGAATTATTATCTTTTTAATAAAAGTTCTACGTAATTTTTACATAATGTTTTTATTGTATTACTTGTTTCTTTACAAGTAAATATTATAATGCATTTATATAAAAGAAAGAGAAACATCATATTCATCATTCATTACTATTTTTTTATTTGTACTTACCTGATTATGATAAAAAAAACTCTGTTTAATTATAATTATAGTGATTATGATCTCTCTGATAATGATATAATCAGTCTTACTATAACAATGATTTTGATTAGACTCTTACTAAATAATTTTTATTATAATTCTTATAAAAATGATATACAAAAATCAATCTTGATTATAATTGGGATGAGGGATGATTGTGTATCAATCATTATTAATTAAAATGGGTTGTCTGTTTATTAGTTTAATTACTTCCCACTGAAGTTTTAAACTACAATTCAACCCCCCTTTTCTATGTGTAGTGATCAAAAGATATTTAGATTAGATCATACAATTTAATAATTGGTATCAAAATAAGATTCTACTCCTTATATACTTCCGGTGTTTTTACTTTATTTCTACTAAAAGTTTTGTTAAATTTTTATTATAAAATTCTTGTTTATAAATTTTTGTTACAATAACATGTATCTATGGAAATGATATTTTTTTGTTTTAATGATGGAAGGTTTAAATGTTAGTTCAATAGAGAACATGAATACCAAAAGACCACCAATATTCAATGGTGTGAACTATTTTTACTAGAGGGATAAAATTAAAACTTTTCATATCAAAACTGGGATAGATAATTTCTTTATGTCGATTGGTGACAATAATATTCTAAATAAGGAATTCACTATTTTACTAATCAATAAAAAAAGTAATATTAGTTAAACTACAGAGTAAAGAATATATACATTGGTTCAATGACATGAAATATCTATATTCATATTTATTCTTGCAAAGCTACTAATAATATTTGGAAAAAGTTGTAAATTACACATTCCATAACATTAAGAGTTTTTTTAAATGAGAATAGCTATGATAAGAGCTGATTATCGATAATATTAATTCTTTCTTAGATAATCTATTTCTATGATGCATCACATATTCATGACTATTATAAATAGTTTACAAGCTATTGGTCATTAATTTATAAATGATGAAATTATTATAGATAATATAAGTGATATTATTCCTAATGAATGGGAATAAAAAAGAACCAAAAATGATGAAACTATAATGTTGAATAATCTTACTTTTGGTAAACATATACGCACCCTTACAAAATATAATGGAATACTGAAAATAGATGCCATGATAGCTAAGAAAAATAACAGAGGTGTTTCTTTTTCTGCTACATCTGTAATTCCTACAAAATCGGAAACTCCCAAAATAGTAGTTAAATGTTCAAGAAAAAAGAAAGTTGTTTTAAAATTTGATTCAATAACTTATGAAAATTTAGATAATGAATTAATAAATATATCTATAAGAATGAATAATAATTTTGTAAAGAAAGAATATTATTATAGAAATAATAATGTTCATAAGGATAACAATGAGAAGAAAGATGATGTTTATTGCAAATAATGTAAGAATGATGGACACATCAGACCAGATTATCCAAGTATGAAGAGGAAATATGAGAAATATATAAATTTTGAATGGAATTAAAAAATATTTTATAAATATATAGGGAAGAAATTGTTGAATTATTTTTCCTCCTAGAGTTCTAGTGGTGGTGACTCTTCAGAAAATCCTTCTGAGAATGAATGTTTTTCATAGAGGAAGTTATGTCTTCTGGAAAACAAACATTTTTTAAATAATTATCTTATTGATAAGTAAGGAACTCACAAAAACCTTACTAATAGATATTTAAATACTAATTACCATAATGGTAAATGTTCTACATATTTTAATGAAGAATCTTCCTCTATAAATGGAAATATTTTACCTTCTTATGAATAAGTATATCAATTTTTAAAATTACTTCAAAAATGAAAATTACATTTTTTTTAAATACTAGATATGTATTATTCAAGAATAAATGTCTTAGAAAAATAAATATCATATATATTTAATGATATTGATATGAAAATGTTTTAAAAAGAAACTATTTCTAATGATTTGAAAATTTTATATCTAAAAACGATTTTTTACAAACTAGTTTTTATAAAATAGTTTTAATAATTATACTGATGATGATAAGAATTTAGGTATGAAACTAAATTCATAAATTTATTCATTAAATAAAAATTTATCAATGTTTACTATCTGGAAATAATATTTTGATATAATGTATCAATTTATCAGACCTCATATAACTAGTTTTGGAATGGGTTATAAACATAAAATACCTATATCCATTAACAATTATTTTGTTCCAAAAATTGTACATTTGATCCCCAAATCCCTGAGTGGAAGACATTGTAAGAAATATTAATCCTTAAAAAAATTCAATCACTAGGATTTCATAAAGAATATTTTTCTAAACCAATCTGAATTCCAAAATATATTTTTCTGACATTACCAGACCCAAGAAGGTTTGGTTGTCGAATGTGTAATGTTTTTATTTTCATTAAAATAAACTATGTACCAACAACAAGAATACCTGGTACATGTATAGTCGATGTCCCCAATACATGACAGGTAACAAAGACCTCTTCAAAAATTTCATATATATGTAAAGTGGGAAAGACACTTTTAGAGATAAATCTCAAGGTGTGATTGCCAAAATAGGTGACATCATTCTTCTTTGTAAAGATATAATTTATAATGTTTTATTTGATAATGTTCATAAGAACAAAATTATAAGTATAAGTCAATTATGTGATGAATGTTACCTTTTTAACTTTATAAAGGATAAATGTGTTGGTTATAGTTCTAAGGATGAATATTTTCTATCTTCCCATACAAAGGATAATTTAAAGACACATAACATAGAAGACCTTAGGATCCAAGACTTACTTTGACTAAGTTAAATGGAAATTAATATAGGTTATAAAATAGATGCATTGGACACTATAACCTTAGAAACATATCTATGTTGGCTAAGAAATTTGTTTTAAGTATTTACTGAAATGTGGGTTTGTTTCATAACAATTTTGTGACCCTTTTAAATATGGTAAGAAACATATGTCATGATTCCAATATATTAGTGAATTATCAACAAATTATGCATTACAATTAGTGCAATTGTATTTTTTCAGTCCTATAAAAACTGGGAGTATTGGGGGAAAATAATATGTATATTTCTTAGTTGATGATTATACATGACATACTTGGGTTTATTTTCTCACAAATAATTAAAAATATTTAATTTATTTTAAAACATTTGTATCCCAGGTTAAAAAGGAGAAAAACCTTTCCTTAATAACTATTCATAGTGATCATGGTAGAGAATTTGGAAAATCTAACTTTGAAACTTTTTATAGTAAGAAACTTATATAACCCAACTATTTAGCTCCTAGAACCCCCCCCCCCCAACAATTTGGTGTTATTGAAGGAAGAAATATAATTATTCAATAAATAACTAGAACCATGCTAAGTGAATACTCTATGGCTATTTTTTGGGTAGAATTTGTTCGTACTACTTTTTATACTATAAATCAAATTTTAATTTGACCATTTCATAATAAAACTCATTTTTAGTTGTATAAGAGTAGAAGGGAAAAAATTTCTTACTTAAAGGTTTTTAGTTTCAAAGTACTCATTCAAAATACAAAAGATAACTTAAATAAATTTTCACCCAAATATGATAAAGGAAAATTTTTCAGGTACTCCACTACTTCAAAGGATTATATAGTTGTCAATAAAAATTGTAATACTATTTAAGAAATGGTGTAAGTTATGATTTTTGAATCAAAACATTTTGTTTTCAAACAACCTCAACCAACATCCTTAGATGGGATTTCTAAAACTATTTTTCAACCATTAATTGAAAATACTTTTTATAAGGAAACAACTCAAGAAATAGTTGGTGAATTTATTCCCAAGGAATATTTTTTACCTTATGTTGAAGAACAATATTTTCAATACCCAAGAATTTGGTTTTTTCTTTAGAATCATCCTAGTGAGAGTATCATTGGAAATTTTTATCAACACATTAGAACTAAAAATTCCTTATGAAATGAAATTGATCATGTACATTTCTTATTAAAATTTGAAACTAATAATACTGATGAGGATTTAGGTGATAATGATTGGCTAAATGCTATGAAATGTTTCCTTAATAAGTTCAAAAGGCAAAAATTTTGGAACGTGGTTGAAAAACCTAAAGAATCTTATATAATTGGAATAAATTGGATTTTTAGAGACGAATATGATGGGAATGGAATAATTTTTATAAATAAATATAGAATTTTTGTTAATGGTTATAAAGAACCAGAAGGCATACACAATGAAAAAACCTATACAATAATATCTAGATTTTAAGTTATTCATATTCTACTAGAATTTATATTATTCATTAATTTTAAACATTTTAAAATGGAGGTGATGTGGCCATTTAATAATGGATGTTTTCCGGAATAATTTTATGTTGAACAACCCCAAGGTTTTGAAAATAAAAAACATATGGAATACACTTATAAACATACCAAATCATTATATGCATTTACAAAAACATTTATTTCTTAGTATGATAGGTTAACAGGATTTTTCGTACAAAAAAAATATAAAGGGAGATATGAATCCTACATTATTCCAAAAAGAAGATAAAAAGGATTTTATGATTCTTAAAATCTATGTTGATGATATTATATTTGGATCAACTCAAAAATCATTAATGGGTTACATTACAGATCTTATAAAACTGAGTTTGATATGAGTGTGATGGGTGATTTAACATATTTTGTTGGTTTTCAAATATAAAAAAATGATGGAACATTTATATAAAAAAATAATAATGTAAAATATATTCTTATGAACTTTTGATATGAAAATACTAAATGTTTTAGTACTCCCATACGTACCTCAAATACCCGTGATCTTTATGACATTAGAAAACCAGTTGATCAAAATATTTTTGGTGGTATGATAATAAGTCTACTTTACATAATTTCGAGTCATACATATTTAAGTTTTTATGTATTATTTTTTGCAATATATCAAGAAAATCCAAAATAATACCGTTGAAAGTTTTTAAAATAAAATTTTCGTGATCTTAAGGTAACTTTGGATTTAGGACTTTTCTATTATTGAAGATATGTTTTTGAATTAAATGGTTTTTCAGAAACTAAATTTGGTTGTTTCAAAATGGGTTGGAAAAGTACATCTAGAACATTTCATTTTTTGGAGATTCTTTACTTTCATAGTTTTATAATAAATAATAATCATTATTGATTTCCATTTTTCAAGCTGAATATGTAGTAGCTGGAAGTTGTTGTGCTCAATTGTTTTGTATAAAACGCATACTCTCTTACTATGGAATCAGTTTTATAAAAAATTCAAATACTGTTTTATAACAAAAGTTACATTACCTTATGTAAATACTAATAAAATCACTAACGTGATAAACACATAGATATAATTCACCATTTCCTTTGAGATCACACACACAAAAAAAGATATGATTTTAAAATACATTGAAATGCAAGATTAGTTTTCTGAAATTTTTAAAAATCCTCTTCTATCTAATAGATTTGAAGATATAAAAAATTCAAGTAATGATCAAAATAAATTAATCATTCGTATATATTTATTCTTTACCCATTTCCATGCATTACGTTACATATTTTCATAAGGGTAATACATATGTTTTATATTTTTAAAACAAAAATTTTAGGTTTCTTAAAATATCTATCATAATTAGTTTTCTGGACACATTTATTTATAAAACGTTCTTGAGTTATAATCCTCAAAAGGATTTCAGGAACTATAAATTTTAATAAAATTTTCCATATATATATTTTGTTATAATGTTTTTATTTTTGAAAAATAACATAATATTTTTTTAAATAAAACCATTATATTTTTCAAAAAAACATCATAGTTATTTATCTCCAAAAAATATTATAATCTTATTTCTATTGAATTTTTTTTATTCAATGTTCTAAAATGAAAAATACCATAATTATTAAAAATCATGAGGATCAAGTTATTTTTATGTATGATTTTCTTCACTGTGAAAGGTATTCTTCTATATTTTTAGCCTTTAAACTATTTCATTATTAGAGCTCTTTATTTTATATTTTTATACTTTTAGTTATATAAAAAAAATTTCAAAAAAAAATTATAATATTATTCATCTTCAATATGATAATAACCTTTAAAACCTTGAGATTTCAAACATATTTTTTGAAAATTCCTCTGAGGATTTTTAATCATGAGGTTAGACTAATTTGAATATCCCACAATGGATTTGTTTGGAAGATGAATTGTCACAATACTATACCTATATAAAGGGATCCCCCCATGTGTACCACATCGGTTGGCCAAATCTTTTTCTCTTGACTTGCTCACATTTTAAGCTCTCTATTTAGAAAATATTACTTAATCCCAATTTAATTACTTATGTCTCAAATATTATAGATTCTAAGAAATATTACAAGATGTGGTTTGTATTCTAGGAAATTTTAGTTGAAAGATATTTTTTGGGAATTATGAATTTTCATTGAGAAATATTATAAAATTTCAAGTATGGGAATCAGTATGTGTAGAATAAGTTGAAAGATATTTTTATCATTTTATCTTGATATTGTTCAAATGTTGTATGCTACTAATAGGTATTTCATAGAAGATGGAAAACAAAAAATTTGATTTTATATATATGAGAGATGATACAAATTATATTATAAGAAATCTATAATTTTGGTAAGAATACCCCCAGAAGGACAATATTAATATCCTTCTCACACGTTTCATCATGATCTTGCAAACTTTAATGGATAGAAAGTATAAAAATCATTGTTTGACCATTACAAAAAAGTCAGGAAGCTTACTCATATGACAAAAAATATTTTCATTATCACCCTATAGATGAAAGGGTTTCTTATACCATGGATGGGATATTAAGATATGATTAATTTTTATATTGTCTTTGTTTTACATTTTTTATTATACATGAGGAAAATAAATCTTATCAGATTCATCATTCTTGTCATCGACAATACAAAGCCTCAATCTATCGAATAAAAAATTATTATGTTTCAGACATTGATAGAAAAAATTAGTGGTTGAATGAATACTGTATTTAAATATTTCTACTGAATAAAAAATGAAGAGCTAAAATATTTTATTCATTAGTGATGATATAATGAAAAGGATGAGGTTTAGTTTTGATGAAAAAACTAAGTTGTTTATTGAGAAGGTTTGTGGTAAAACTTTATAAGTAAACCCATCAAAAAACATGAGAAGGTTGAGAAAAATAAGAAAAGTAAGGTTCACACCTCCCTCACAGAAAATAAAAAGAAACAAAAGAAGGTTCTGGATGATGTTTATGATGAGTGGATTAATAAAAGTGGAAAAAAAATATGTCAATAGGTCCACAAATTAGACTTGATGTTGCTTAGGCCAGAGATTTAAAAAATCATGTTGCCGATTAGATACAATAAGAAGGAAAAAGGCAAAATATAAAAAGGTTATAGGTGTTTGATTGTGTGAAAATGTTTTGAAAGGAGTAGAGAAGGATTTAGGAAATGTGGTTCTGACACCTCAGACTGATCAAAAAAATCCAAAATATGTTATAGTTTTTCAAGAAATATCTATTGTTCCTATATATATTCCTTTAGTGGATTATAATAGAAAAGTAAATTTATTGATGAGGAATCAAAATCCAAATTTCATGAAAACTATTCATCATAGACATCAGTTTGACAAAGTAATTTAAGAATAGACAAATAGATTATAGTGGATCGCGATAAGGCTTTTGATGAATAAGTTGTAGGAATTATAAAATAGGAAATATAGAGAATAAAATAATAAATAACTAAATATGAAATAGATTAATAATATGTTTAAGAAGAGGAAGGGGAAGACAATGAAGAGAATTATGATGAAGAAAATGGGGATGAAGAATATGATAATGAAAAAGAAGATGATAATGAGAAATCTCAATCTGATATGTTTTCTTTAAAATCATCTAAAGCAACACCATCAGATTTTCCATTTAGGTTTGGTCAAGAAGAAAAATCTAAAATTTATGAAAAGAAAAAAATAATCATCAAAGGAATAAGCTGAATCTTATTCAAAGAAAGATAAATAATATCGCAATTAAAAAACAAAGGATAAAAAATCTTAGACTTATGATAGAGATATCAATGAATTATCTGATGGAATTGAAGTTGGGGATAATGTTGAAAAATATGTCTAAAATAATAAAAAGGAGAAAAGAAAAGAATCCCAAATTGAAACCATCCTTGTCAAAATATCTAAGATAAAAAATGTCAATAAAATTCATTGAATATGATTATTGTTCAAGAATTTTAAAATATGAATTAGGATTTAAAAATACTTGAAGGAATAATTCAATATTTATCAATACATGAATCCATAATAGAATTGATTCATGAAAATCAAGGTGAGAAATCAGAATCAATCAAGATGTTAAGAAAAAGGCTGATTCTGGATGAGGAATAACTTAATGTTCATTAAGAAATCTGTCAGACACATAATATGGCATGCAATTATGTTGTTAAATGGTCTCATAAAATCAATTCCAATATAAAGAAGCATGATTAACGTTTTTAATATGTCAATAATATTATGCTTGAATTTGATAATTCCTATAATCAGTTCACAAATTATTTTTAAGAAAGGGTCAAGTTTCAGGATTATTTCATAGGAACAACTGATAATCGAAATTAAGATCTAAAATCTATAAATGGTAAAATCCTATATCTATAGTTGGAGTTGTCTAGAATCAAATCATATGGATATGAAATCAACTCTATGGGGAATGGGAACAAAGTGTTATCTCATAATGTCTAATCTCATGGAGAGATAATAGAAAATCTCTAGGAGGACCAAAAAGTGTTCAAGAAAATGAAAACTATTGTGAAGTCTTTAGTAAAAAAAAATTTAATTCTTCCATTTTATCTCTTGTTTTATTTTGTAAAAACATTTAAATGAATAAAAA
Source organism: Viscum album (assembly GCA_963277665.1). Classification (NCBI taxonomy): domain Eukaryota; kingdom Viridiplantae; phylum Streptophyta; class Magnoliopsida; order Santalales; family Viscaceae; genus Viscum; species Viscum album. The sequence continues at coordinate 1,396,407,470 of OY728166.1, forward strand.
TTCCATTCAGTACAAAAATTATTTTTGTGGAAGATTAGTTAATTCTTTATTTTGTTTCATACTTTTTTCCTCTCTATCATTTCTAGAAACTCAAGACTTTTCCCCAACCCTTTGAAAATGACAATGGGGGAAAATTTTTTACTTTGGAGGAGAAGTGTTTTTATTTTAGGGATAATGTTTTACATAGGGAGAAAACTCTAACAAAGGGGGAGTTATCTCAAAGGGATAACATTATATAAGAAATAGTTAAAAATTATTTAGGGAAGAGAATACAATCCTCAGGGGGAGATTTTATCCTAAGGGGGTGTTTATCGTATTCAACATAATACTCTTCTTCATATTCAGAATAATGATTTATGGTTTTATTATATAACTCTGAATACAATGGTCATAAAAAACATGGACAATAACATTTTAATTTTTTTTTTCATATAAGTCATTAGGTGTGTACTTTCAAAAAGGGATATAATTTTAAATCAGAAGATATACTTCTTAATTTTCCATTACTTTTGTTTTAGAAATCACAGATACTTTTTAAAAACATATATTTACTAAATTTTTATTTTCTAGGTGATTTAGAATGTTTTTTGGAAACCAATATATGTTACTATACTTACAATAAGTTATTATATATCATGAATATAAACATAAATTTCTTCATTAAAATTATCATAATTAGTATGTGTTTGATATATTAAGATCCCCTTTATCAAATACTTGAAGTCTGACTTTATATCATGTCTATCATACTGAAAAGTTTGTCACAATCAGATTGATACTAGAAGCTAATCATATGATTCATACTCATAAGGATTATCTTGTTGAAAATCTGAAGAAATTCAGTCAAACTAGCTATATTTATAATCAAAATATGATAGACTAGTTTATATCGTAATGGAATAAATTTATAATTGTAATGGTGTTAAACCAATACGATGATAGAAAATCTGTTACAATAGAGCCATTGATGTTCCTGTTGTCCATGTCATTGCAAAAAACATGGATAATTATGATCATTGGCAGAACAAGATGACTATTTGGATATTTACAATAAATACCAAGTCATTAAAAGAGTTTGAAAGCTAATCCATTTTGCAATTTATCAACTATGATAAAGATAATACGATTTCCAAACCTGGACATTTTGTACATAGTATTTGTAATTGATTTAAATTTTGGTAGTTCTAAGGAAACCATATCAGACTGTCTCCTTAAAAACATTTGGCATTGTAATCGTGCATCTGATTTTTTTATTATGATCTAGGGATTATAAGGGTAGTAAGATAAACAATCCTATCCATCATATCAAGGGATATTAGGTCTAGTTAGAAAGAGAATAAAATCAACATATTGAGTGCTTCCATGGCTAGGAAGATAGAGATAATCTTCATATCGAGGGATTTCCTTGTTGTGGAAAGTCAAATGTTATCGTAGGTATAAAATAAGGGTTACATTTATCCAATGTTATTGTATACCTTACCCTTAAGGATAAAATAGTGGTATCTTTTTAATAGTAGTTTTAAGTCATTCTTACATTATGTTTCTATTGTATTTTTTTCTTCTTTACAAGTAACTATTTCACTGCATTTATATAAAATAAATCCACGTGATGTATTCATAAATATTTACTATATTTTTAATCTATACATAACATATTATGATAAAAAACACCATATTACCGTACTTACAGTGATTATAGTCTTTTTAATACTGATATAATCAGTCTAACTATGCCACTAATTTTTTTTACATTCTGATTAAATTATTTTGATTCTAATTATGATAACTCAGATATATTGAAATCAATTTTTATTACGATACTTTGTTTATCGAACTGAGGCCTGATTGTCTTTTAATCATTCTTGATTAAAGAGGAATATGTATTGATTAGTTTACTTATTTTAAACTAATTTTTTAAACTAAAATTCACCCAACCCTCTTATAAAAATAGTATTCACAAGATATTTATTAAATATCATATAATTTAATAGGGCATGGGGCCTTGTGTGATGGTGGTGACCAGAGGAGCTATGATCAACCTGTTTTATGGAGATTATGATTTTAGTTTGATGGATATTGTGTAAACTTTTGAATGGTGTTTTACTTTGGTATTTTCATATGACATCTTTGGTACTTTTTTCCTTTAGGTTATTTTGTGATACCGACTTTTTACTTCTTATCCTCCATTGTTATATATATTAATGATTTTTATTTTGTAAAAACCATTCCCCTATATCATTTTGAAGAAGACAATAGCTGGTCTCAAACCCATGGGGATCTAGAATTCCCTTATGGCTATGTCAGGATAGGTTCGGGTACTAATTTACTAGGGTATCCCAGATGGTTATTAACATAACAACTTCATCTCTAACTGTTTCATATAGAGATTTTTCATATTCCAACTCTTATACATCTCAAGCATCAACATCATCAAACTCAATATTTATCCCACTTTTTCCATTGAAAATTTATTCCCTTTCTAGAAACATTTAATGTCGTTCCATAATCACTTTTCTATATGTAGGGTTATATACTTAATATCTATTAGTTTTATTAGGATATCATATAAGTATTCACTTAATTCATTGGGATTATAATTTGTAGCTTGGTATAGCCTTGAGAAAAGCCTCACATCCCCACGCATGTTTGTATGATAGCCTAGGTTCCTTTCACTCCGACCATTCCATTAATGTATATAAGGAGGAGTGAGTTGATATACTCTCCCATACTAATTTAATTTATCAATGAAAGCATGTTTGACATATTCTCTAACTTATTCTGAGAAATTTTCCTTATTCTTTTTCTAAATATGGTTTTATATCTCAAGTAGATATTCCTAAAACATGTGAAATGAATCTGACTTATTCCTTATTATGTAGATATATCGGTACCTATAATATTCATCGATAAAAGTAATATCATTCAAAATCCCACCAATTTCCTTTACTAGAAATCGATGAAATACATCAGTGTGAATTAATTTTAATAGTTCAGTTTCCCAAACTCATTTCCTAGTAAAGGATGTTTTAGTAATTTTCCTTTTTAAATAAGTGTGAAATTTAACCAGGGTTTTTAACTCAGTGGATTATAAAAATCCATATTTATGAAATTAATGTAAATATGTATCATATACATGAACAAGCATAAAGTTCCATAATTGGTTATTATATGAATCATGATGGATGTTTTTTCATTTACGTACAATATAGGGTTTTTGATATCTAGTATATACAATCTACTATTAAGATGCAATATACCATAGCATATGTTTTCTTAATAAAAGAGACAATTTAATTCCAAACATGAAAAAAAATCCCATGGTTTCTAATCTTGAAACTAAGATTTTGTTTTTGTTAACTATTGGAAAATATAATAATTGTTTAATACAAATACCAATCAACTATGAAAACATAGATAATAATAATCTATGGGCAAGGCTACAAGTCTCACACTATATTCATTCCCAAAATCTAAATCACCCTTTACAATCTTCTAGATTATTATTATTTCATTTATATGAATAAAAATTCATAAGACGCATTTTGTACCCAATACCGAACATGTAGATAAATTTATATTGCATTCAATAATAAAAATATCTCAGTTAGAATAATGGCATTAAACTTTTTTCCTAGCCATGGAATTATTCAACAAGTGGCCACTTTTAACACTTTAAAAGAATATATTATCATTTCCATTTCCCTCCCATTGTATATTTGGTTTTATGGAAGGATATTTTGGTAGTTTCTTCATATTTACTTTACTCTTTAACCCGTTAAACATTAATGTTCTCCTCTAATTCCATATAATGACTAAAGAGTTTTTATCCATCATATCCTTAAAAAATTGCTGAACTAAATCCAATAAATATGTGAGTGACATTTTAATGTTACTCATATTGTAATTTAAAATAAAATTTAAGAATCTTGGAAATAAATAGGTAATAATGATATCAGTTTCAAGTTCATAGTTCACTTTGAACCCAAGGGATTCAATTCTCTTAGGGTACCCAATAATCATGAGTATATGATATCCTTCTTCATTTTCATCTACTATATTTCACCCATACAATTCACATGATATATCATATCCTTCTTACCCTTGTCCCAACAGATGTAACTCTTGTAGATGAGATAGATTCTTATAGGCATCTTATAGTCATCATTTATTTTTTATAGATTAATAGACATAGATAAAAACATGATACATAATACATCTAGTGAATTATCTATATTCTTTTTATATAAGTATATTTATCCACCATTATTACCAATTTGGTGAGACATTTTTCATGAATATGGACCACAAGAGTATGTGGTATGTGTTATCTCATATAGAAATTAATTTACATCTAAGTTGTTTGGTAGAGTACCTATAGACGTTCAGAATTGAGATGATGTGTACTCCTATAAAATGGAACATTATCGTAGATTCTCTTAATAGGAAGATGTAATATTTTGAAGAGAGAACATCATATTTAGAAATGAATCTGAAGCCCTAACAAGAAAATTTTCATGTTGGTGGGACTTAGTATAAGGGAGTAGTGTCTTGTGTATTCTTTTTTATCACATCCTCATAGGTAGAGAGAGTAAAGTCTAGTCAAGTGTATGATCATGATTGTCTTGTGATGTAATAAGGGTTTCTAATAGACCAATTCATTCTAGGATATACCTTAAATGGGATTGATGTTCTTTATATTCATGTAAAAGTAGTGTTTCCATTTTCTATTAGGGAATAAATAATGAGGGAATGTCAATTTTTTTAGTGTGAACTGTACCCAAGGTCTTACAATATGTATCACAATATCATACAACAATTCACGTACCTTAGACTGAATAGGGATATTTCATGTTTTTTATCTTACTATTAGGACATTCATATGATAATATTTGACCATAAAAGACTATATGGGTTACTTTATCCACTTTTGGTGCCTTTCGGGTGTTGGGTGGAGGGAAGATGGACTTTATCAGGGGTTTTCCTAGGATCCTAAAAGGACAAGATGGTGTATGTTTTTTAGTTGATTATTAAACCAAAGTATTTCATTTATTTATGAATTGAGAGACTTATTTTTTAGATAATCTATGATATCTCAATGTCCCTTTGATTATGTGTCTATTTTGAATAACATCGAGCATAGTGTCTGAAGATATACTCGTTTTACTTCATGATTTAAGGAAATCATATAGAATGCAATGGGAACTCATTTTAAGTTTAGTACATATTATTATTCACATACTAATGAAAACTGATAAGTAACTATTCTAACCATAGAGGTTACTCTTCAGGCTTGTTTCTTATACTTTGAAGTATCATGGGATGAATATATGGTGTAATTGGAGTTAATGTCTAATAACAGTTACAAGTATTTGATTCAGATGGATCTATTTGAGACTCCTGATATACATCCAATCTGTCCATCCCAATGTTTTCATAAGTCTGATGATTCTTTATTTGTTGGCCCTAGTACGGTATAGGAGTCTTCAAAATGGGTTTTGATTATTCAAAATCAATTTTTTACAAATAAAATTACAGAGTAATCTTATATTGACTGGTTGAGATGACATTTGTAGTTTGATGTGGGACACCAAGTCTTTATGTAGGTGTTCCCTTGGTTAGGTCATTGATGATTAGGAAGGGAGGGTAAATTTGAATATTTGTTTATTATAATATTCAAGATCATTAAATGAAATATGACATCGGATTGTTAGTTAGATACTTATATACAATATCAATGTATGCATAAAGTTATCCATGTGTCTTTGATTTAGAAGGATGATCCTAATTCTACATGTGTTATTTTATTCAAGGATTTTGAATTCATCCCATATGAATCATATTTCAAATAACCAATTTGTATTGTAGATCAAGGTGAGATGTTTTTTCTACGAATGGATGTTCCTCTTATTCTAGTTCAATATTAACATGGGTGTATCCTTTAATAGACTTGGGAGAAGGAATCAGACATTTGGCAGAAATGGCTCATGATGTTCAAGGAGACATATAATGATACTTCTCAAGGATAAGAAGCAATTTGATGAAGAATTTTTAGAATCCTTAATTAAAAAAGGTTTTTTTATTGAGTTTTATAATTGTTTAATATTGTTTCTTGATTATTTAGAGGTTTCTTGGAGGCTTATATAGTGATTTTGGAATTTTTTTGTTGCGCCAGGTGAAAGACTAGGCCATGGTGTAGGTTGTTTTTTTCCAAAAAAAAGCTTGTGTGAAATTGGATGGACCATCATGACCACATATGGGAGTTATAATGGTCTTTTAGTTCTACAAGTTCACTTGTGGACTATACCCAGAATGGATACACGATTCCCTGATACGAGGATTTGTGGCACCAAAACATCCAACGTTTTGACAACACCTAGTGGTGATTGGCCATGTTAGGTTACCAAATCATGTAATGTTTGAGGCCACCATGACCATGATGGGAATCACCATGTTGTGATGAAAAAAAAATCAGAATTTAAAATAGACTAATCAACTGTCAATCTTTTAGGATTTTGTGGTATTTAAAGGGGAAACTAATTTCATTATTTAGAAGGATTTATTGGTGTTGTTTTGAGTAGATTAATTCCATAATATAAGCCTAGTTTCTTTTATTATTATAGGTAAAATGATTCATATTAATATAGGGTAGAATTTTTTGATGATTTCTACACTTCTCTTTGGTGTGGGAATTTGATTATTTAGGGAAGGGGATTGGGGTGATGACCATTCATTTGAATAAGTGCTAGGAATATCATATATACCTCTCATATCTAATCCTATTTCTCTGTGTTGTATGATAAAATTGGACTAATCGAGTCCATAAAATATTGACTATATGTAAATGATGTTTCATTTATTACAATATTTATATGTATATAACCTAGTGGGACCTATTCTTGATGAGATCCATATGTGGTGTGTGGGTGTTTGTGGCCTATTAAGACATATGCTTGATGTGATTCACATGTAGTGTATGTGTCTAGCCCTATAAGACATGTTCTTAATATGATTTCAATGAGTATATTTGTTGGATATATGATTCTTACATAACATGACATGAATACGAAGTATCATTTTATATAATTATGCTTTACATGTTTAGTTTATTAGTCTTTAAAATTGAATGGCTTGGTTGAGCATAATAGGATAGTCTCTATCTTAAAGGGGGGATTCGTGATGGGATTCCCGGAATCCACAATATTGGGTCGATTCATGGTGTTGGAATTCCATTGATTCGGGGATTGCATTAACATATACAATGGATTTCACTAGATTCATGGGCTTTCTCAACATGATTATTCCCTTAAAAGTGGTTGTCATTATACATTCAAGGGGTATGTGGATAGATGATCTGTTAGATTAGTTTTCCCTAATAATGTATTACTTTCCCACTATCATGGAGATTAAATAGGTTGATTCATTCCTAATGGACTTGTAATATGTGTGTTCATGTATGATTGTTGGTTGTTATTTGTACATTAATAATAGTCATGGAATACACATGTGTATATTTTAAATAGTTCTTAAGGACACAATTTTGGGGGTTTACTAGATTTTATACTCACACAATACATGAAATTCTCAGTTCATGTGAAGAATTTATGATTAAGGATCCAGTAAATGGAATTCTGAAACACCCTATGATTCTAAAAGAAGAATTGTGTATTAGATAAGGTATATGATGTGCAACACTGAGCTTAAACAAAATATGGAAGTTATTTTTAAATTTTAATCTCAACAATAGCTTGCGATACGTGCAACCCCAGGTCTAAAAGAACCATAAAATATTATATTATTATCACCGAATGTTTAAATTTTTGGCTATTAATAGAAAAATAAATTAACAAAATTATTTGGTAAATAAATTTATTATAAATAAAATAATAATCACTTGAAGGAAAAAATTCAAAAAACTATATTTTTCTAATAGGGGGTCTCATCACGCTTTGTGTATATACATTAAAATTTATTTTTACCACTTATAGAAAATAAATTTAAAAAAATGAAATTTATTTCTGAAATCATCATGTACAAACTATCTTAGAGTTAATTTTTTATAATTTTTTGAAAAGATTAATTTCTTCATGAACAGTAAAAAATACAAGTTTATATCCAAAACTCCTCATCATTTAAATAATTTCGAAGTTATATTATAATTATAAATTGTTGAAAAAGATAAATTAGTTAAATTATATTATATTATATATAATTTGGGTTATTATAATCATTTTCATATTTAATTTTTATATTAATAATTTCTATACTTATCTCTTCCATGGTTAGAGAATTACCCATTTTAGAGCATTGTAGATTGTGAAAAATATGGGCATCAAATTTTTATTTAAAAAAATCCATGTGTGTCTCACCCCTCACATATAAATTGAAAATCACATCCTATCCTATTCAAAATATAGAAGTTTTTTTAAATCCAATCCATACTCAAATATCTTCCTTACATCCCTCCCCTTTTCCTAAAGGCATTGTCTTCATAAAAATCCAATATCGGAAGGCTTTATGTGTAATCCTAAAGTGGTTGTCCAGAGAAGAGGTAAAGTTATTAACCATGCATTTTAATTTTAGATATTTTTCTACCACCCAAAAAATTTATCCAAATATGAAAAAATTATAACACCTATATTTCGTATATATTAGGTTTTTATTAGGCTAATGGAATAACATATATGCATATCCACTTCTATCAAATGGGAAATGAAACTGTTGATTGTGTGTGCATTGGAATACCACCTCCAAAATCAATGTAATTAATTTTCCATCACCACATCTCATGGATAGATATTATTTTGGATTTAACATATCAACATTATATTAATGAAATTACTTTATTTATGGAATTATAATTTTACATATACCTTATTTCCATCCAATCCATTTGAAAATAATAACATTGCTCTTGCATATGTTTTGACTACTACATCCATGTATATATGTGAATAAATATTAATTTTATTTGGACATATATGGTAATAATAATATATTTAATTAATATAAATGATATATTTTATATAATAATTTTTCTGGAAAGGTGAAATATTGTTTACCATTATTATGTTCTATCTGTTTGAGAAATAAGAGTGGCGTTCATGCATACGTAAGTCCTACCATCTTAATGATTGGTGTCACTAATATTCTCATATATAAATATTATGAACTATTAAAAATACTTATATAATGATTATATGTGATACATATATCATGGTTTCATTCTATAAATGATTAAATAATGATCGAAGTAAAATAACCAAAATTTCTGAACCAAAACATTCCTGAAAAATGAAGCAATTATCACCCTAAAAAGTAATTTTAACAAGTAATTATTAACTGAAGGATCATAGAATATTGTAATTAAATAAAATATTGTGTCAAATATATTATTATAGTTAATTAATATACAAATAAAAATTCTATGTTTATTATACATGAGGTATGGAGTCGTATGAGGGAAATCAAACCATGGGTTATGGTTTATTATCACAATTATACTTCTGTGGGACATATTCCATATTCACCACTTAGTTAATTTGTGTGGTTTATATATCAACCCTTTGATATGATATATAATTAAACCCTTTAACTTCATGGTATTTAATTTTTCATATCAAGTTAGTTCTTTCATGTGACTTATGATTCAAAAATTTCAAAAGTGGGGAAGGTTTATGTTACAATCCCATTCTTATTAGGACTGATCATTATTATGTTTTTTGTATAGACATATTAGGATATTTTTTTAACAAAAAACAAGAATTTTTCCCCTATTTTTATTTCTAGATAATACATTTTTTCTTCTCATTTACAATCTTTATGAACAAAGAATACCAAAAACATTTTTTAAAAATAATCATTATTTCACTATTTAGTCAGAAACTTTTTTTTTCTCCTAAATCCATGTTTTCTAAAAATGTTTTCAATAATGTTTTAACATTATAATAAAATTAAGGAAATTTTACAAATGTTTTTTGTTTTAAAAAATGGATTGAAATTAATCTTCCTATTATTTTTCAAATGTGGCACTTTAATCCTTTTTAGAGTTGTGTGATAGGAATGTTTCTTAACCTATACAGCATGTATGGGATTACCCACCTTCATGAGCACTCATTTATTTGAATATTACATTACATGTTTAAAATTATATTTTTAAATAAAAATCATAATATTATGGAAATGTTTTGGTTTTTGAAAGTGATTTTTAATGTCTAAAATATATTTTTTTCCAAAATGTTTTTCAAAAACCTTTATGGTAGTTATGTTCACTAATGAAAAAAAACACATTTCACTTATTACCCAATTGTAATATATTTTAATAAAACCCCCATTAATGTTTATCTAAATCGATTTTGATCAATTTGACTAGGAATATACTATTTTGATATCATTCACCATATTACTCTGAATGATTTATGATTAAGTTTATTAATTGGGGAAAGTATTAACATTTCATATGATAATTTTTCAATGTGGATTTTTATGTTAATATTATTTTAGACCTTTCATAAGAGGAACACATTGGACTTAGTATGTGATGGGTGGGGCCCAATATAGCCCCTCGATGCATCTATAGGTCTAATGAGGCAAACTAGCTTGAGTATTTAGCAGAGCCCTTACCCATTTAAGTAAGTTGTCTTTGAATTAGGCCTTCTTGGTGTGGTTATAATGTTTAATATTATTCATTACCTTATTATGAGATTATTCATTTGTGTTCTAGGTTATTATATGATTAGTTAGAATATCAATGTTCATGTTTTAAGATCGTGTTATTATTTATATGGAATTATATGATCACTATTTATTCCTTCCATATTTTTCATCATGTTCAAGTTATTTATTAAATGGAATGTGTCTCAATTATTTAAAAATAATATATTGAATATTTTTCATTTATTAATGACAAATTATGATGAACATATATCCTTATTAAGCATTACAGCTCACCCATTTCTTTTGTTTACATTCCCCAGGATGCTAAGAAGTGTGTTATGATTAACATAAAGGGATATGATAATGAAATAATGGTGTACTAAAAATAAATTCTATGTAATATTTTATATTTTAAATTGAATGTGAGATTCAAGTATATATCTAGTTTACACAATCTACTAAACTATTTATTCCTTCACGAAGTGATTCCTTGTATCTAGTTTCAATTTAATAAAGTAACCAAAAACTTGTGGAAAGTAGGGTTATGTTCATTATAGTTGGTATCTGAGTAAGTATAGTAGAAATATTGGGAACTATATTTTGGAAAACATATATTATAAAACATGAACCTAATATTGACTTTGAGAATAATATTAGAAGAAAATCGTAATTTTTTGCAAGGGAATAGATTATTTGGTTTTCAATCCGATACAAATTTATCTAGATACCTAAAGTGTTAGAGGATCAGGAAAATTTTTACATAAGTTTATTAATATTGAAAAGGGTGAATTGGGAATTAACATGATCATCACCCGGGGCATGAAAGCTGGCGCTACAAAGAATCTGGTTTTACAATCTCTAAGGATTTTATTTGGTAAATCCAAATTTTCTTTACAAACCATTTTAAAGGGTTTATAAATATTTTTTTGACTTAAATATTTTCCCAATAAAACCATGTTATTGATAATAAGAAAATACATGCAAAAAAAATAATTTATATTAAGTTTTTCACTATTTTTGTGATTATACATTGTGTTTCATAATGTTATGATCTAATCTAATGTATTCCATTATTTAGAAATGGATTCTATCAGAGGGAATGGTACCTGTATCGATACACATACCCCATGTAAATATTTCCCACATGGTAATGATAATGAATATGTAGATAGTGAAATATATAGAACTAAAAATATTATAACCATGTTAGGGTAGAAAACTCCCATTATAAATAATTAACATGCCTATATAGAGGACCATTTGATCAACAATGTATTTTCATAATTCTATATCACTTCATGCATCAAAAACCCCTTTCAATCAATTGGACTACAACTCTATTTGTAGCTTAGAAAAGGATAAATTCCATAGAGAAAATATTTATCACTCTGGTATATAATTAATGGGAGAAGGTTTTCATGGTGTTTTATCATCTCTCAGAGGATATGGATCAATGGTGTTCATTGATTTAAAACTCAATGGATGAGGAGGAAATATTGATCATAGAGTATAAAGATTTTAAGGTACTATTATTTGTAATAAATTTCTTCACAAGCAATGAGTGGTTATAGAGGGAAAATTCTTGAGTCATTGAAAATTTTAAGAGGAAATTTTTTCTAGGTATAAATTTATATTTAAAATGTTACTAAGAAATTTTTTTGACTATTTACATTATCCCAAGAGAAATACTGACTGTTTCATTGATGGTCTTAATCCAATACTTAAAAGGGTTCTATTCCCTAAAACATTCTCATAATTAAATGATGTAGTATTATATTCTATAAAGATAGAGAAATGATATTAAATATATTATTTCATATATGGGAATAAATAGAATTAGAAGATGGTGGATTGTAAAATAGATAAGGGGAACAAAAAAAGAAGGATTTTTCAGCATGTGATAAGTTGGTAATGAAACACTATTGTACTTTCTTAAAGGGAATGGGGGTTTTCTTTTAGTATAGTGATAAAGTCCATAATTCATGTGAATATAATGGGAAGAAAAACATTTAATGTGTTTTCATTAAACTACAAAGAGATGAGGAACATTGAAAATTAATTCCTCGAGCATCAAGGGAACATACATTAGATGAAGCAAAGGTTTGAAACCGAATCATATGTTATTGATATAGTAGATGTAGAATGATTAAAGGTCTTGGGTATTTGTATGAATGAATTATATTATAGAGGTTTTGTTATGAATGGTGTTTTTTATAATATTCATGAAACATCTAAATATTGTGTTAATTTAGTAAGCATATATATCTTCATATAAGTTTAACTTAAGAGTTATGCATACCATCATTTTATTGTGAGTTTAAAGATAATAATATGTTAAATTTCATAAATACCACCTTTTTGGATATTATATGTTGGTGGTTTATAATTATTAAGGATATTTGTTGGGACATTTATGTAAATAAAAACCATTTTCTTGTTATATTTTTTAGTGAAAAATGTATTTAAGGAAGAATTCCATTATATTTTGTGGACATAAGATTAATGGAATTGGTAACATTTAATGTTTATATTATATTCGATTTTGTGTTAATGATATTTCATTACAATGTTTTAATTATATATGAATTATATTTAAATATTTTGGAAAAAAGGACTACCCACAAGTCTAATGATATCTTGTCACATCATGTGAGGTTGTGAGTCCTGATCACCCAACAGAAGGGAGATAGTGGTGCGGATCCTACCACTAACCTACATGATAAATTTCATAACATGACATTATTTTTAATTAATAATTTGATGGATCAATAATTATGAGATTGATTGAGTTTACTTTTGGGTGTTACTATTATATTTTTAAACAATAATATATTATTTTAACATATTCGAATCATTTTCATTTCTGTAAATATTTAGAGATAAAGGGATATAATTTTCACTTGTTTATTGATCTTAGGATCCATTACATGTAAATTGTTTTCCTTGTGAATAAAATATTCATTTTTGTATATTAATCTTAGGTAATAACTGTTGAGTTGAAATTTTATTGAATCGCAATAAAAGGATGAAATATCACTTCTGAAATGGAAAGACATCAAGTAAGTATATTTTCTTATTTTCATAGGCAGTAAAATAATTCCTTGGTTTTAAGAAAATGGACTTGAAAACAATTACACTATTACCATAATATATGACTAATTCATGGTTATTTAACTCATAACATATTTATGGTTTATTTTTCATTCACTTTATATTGACCATTCACTTTCTATTGATAAAAGATCTCTATCACTGTCCAAAATTATTTTGGTTTTTCTTCCATGTCCACATTGTCACTTCCCACCAATGTTATCCTACTTAATAAAATAGTTTATTTTTATTCTATTTGAAATAAATATTCCATTTTCATGTTTTCATGTGGAAGTTTTATTAACCCTTCATATGATGTGGGATTTTAATAATGATATTTCCAAATGTCAAACCCTTGATCTATGAGTGAAATTTTAAATTGAAAGGATGAAATTTATTGAAGGTGAAGAGAATGTAATAACATGATATTCTAAAATGAAGAATGTTTTTTTAAATATCATATTTTACATTAATCACCAAACTTAAATAACCCCTGAAATATATTTCTTTATATTCAATCCCTCCTATAGTTTGGGATACATGTAACCCTAAGTCTAAAAGAATTATAAAATTGTATACTTTCAAATCCTAGAAATTAAATCGGAAGGTATGAATAAGAATAAATAAATTTAGAAAAGTATATGGTGAATAAAATTTATTAATTATTAATTTATTATAAATAAAATAATATTCATTTGAAATTAAAATGAATTTTTCTCTAAAATAGGTTGTTTTTTAATTTCTCCATACTTTGAGCACAAAAATTGAAATAAATTTTTAATATTTTTAGAAAATTTATATTTCAAAATGAAATAATATTTTCAAATAATAATTTCAAATTTATATTATTTTGAATTTTTTATTTTTTATAAATTTTAATTTGTCGATTGATAGTGGAAAATATTGGGTTTTATTTAAAATACCATTTTTTGAAGAATTTAGATGTTTTATTTTGATTTAAAATTATATTAAATGTAAACACAGTTCAAATAAATTATTATAAATACAATTTAGGTCATTGGAATGATTTTAAGAAGGAATTTTGAAATAAATAATTTTTATATATGAGAATGTTCCCTTTGAAAAATTGATTCTTCATCGTGTAAGAGGGATTAATATTAAATTAAATTATGCAACTCTTATTAATTAAAATTGAAAAAAAATATTTTATATTTTTTATAAAAATATTTAATATTATAAAATAATTTCATATTAATATTTTTATATAATGAATAATAAAAATAGAAATAATTTGTTGATGCATTTAGGGTTAAAATGGTTTTACTGAGGGTTAAACTAAAAAGAAAATTGTTAAAATTAGCTATAAACTTGTCCAATTCCTATTTTATGTCCATTTTCCAACCTTATATATTCCATGGTTTGATATTGAGACATGTTTAATCCTTATGGCTTTTAAAAATGTGGGTATTACTTTTCCTTTTCAAAAATTCCAAGTGTTTCATATCCACTACATATAAAATGCCAACTGATATCCTCTTTTCTCTACACTCACAAAACCATTTAGTTAGGAAATAACTTCATAAATATATTACTTACATCCATCCCTACATATTATATTCCTTGGTTTGATCAGAAACCCAATCTAGTAAGGCTTTATGTATAAACCTAATGATGTTTCCTAAATGAGAGGTATGGTTCTTAACCATACATTTTCCATTTACTTATTCCAATAACACCTTAAAATATTCTCAAAATATTATAAAATAATGTAACAATTATACCCTCTATACTGGGTTGTTATTATATTAATTTAATAAAATGTATCTATCTTCTATTGAATTAAGTGGGAAATGAATCCATCGATCATGTGTTTGGCGGACTACCACCTCATGAACTGATATAATTCATTTTCCAACATCGCCTCTCAAAGCATGATATAATTATGGATATTTACATAGGTATATGATATTTATTAAATTAATATAGTTATAATATTATAATATCACATATATATTCATACCTTTCAAGCTATTGGAAAATAATAATGTCGCTCATGCATACATGTGGACTACCACCTCTACAAAGAGATGTGAAATGTTTTTCATTTCATTTTGACCAGGATAGTAAAAAGGGTAAAATTAATGAATTTAAATGAAATATTTTATATAATAATGGTTCTATAATGTTTAAATATAAATTACCTTTCATACATTACATCATATGGAAAAATAGAAACATCGTTCATGCGTACGTACAACCTACCATCTCCATGAACTGCGTAATTAATTTTCCCATATATTAATTTTATGGACTATTATAAATAATTACCTGATTATTATATATGATATTTTTATGATTGTTAAAATTATGGATGTTATGGAACCAGGATCAATGTAAAATGATCTAAATTGCTGAATAAAAACATATATGAAAAATGAAGAAGTTGTCACCTGAAATAGAAATTTTAAAAAATAATTGTCAATAAAGGGGTTATAAAATACTATTATAAAATCAAATATTTTACGAATTATATGATTATAGATATAAAATAAATTTATAACAAAACAATATTTTTTATATAGGTGGTATAGACCCTTATGGGGAAGATCGAACCTTGTGTAAGGGTTTTTTATCTGACTTTTATTTCCACAGGATAGTGTAACAAAGTCATGGATTTCCTCACATTAATGGTGGTCCAAGGTGATAAGATTACATGATTCCTTAGAATTCAATTCACTAAACATAAGGGGTGAACCTTGTGATAGGGGATTCTCTTGGGCTCCATTATTTAAGGCCACCTTAGTCTCTAGTGTCATTTGGATCCCCTGAACTTCCTTGTTTAATGGTTGTATCCTACACTCTATGAAAAATAATAAAAATCAATATAGTAGTAGTATATTAAAATCTCATTAGTAATCATGACTATTCATTTTTATGATTTTGATGATGAAATATTATGATCTATATTTTTTAAAACAAATTAATTTTTTTCTAAATTCGTTATTTTTAAGAATACATTTTTTTCTATAACATTACTCTCTTTAATAATAAAACATACAAAAATAATGTTTTTAATGAAATCTGAATTCATTTTTCTTTTCATTAAAACCCATTTTTATTCCATATCCAAGTTATATAAAAAATCAATAATTTATTAACATTATCTAAATTATTTATTAATGTAATTTTTTCCATTTTTTTAATTTTTACATAATGGTTTGAAAAGAATATTCTATTAATTTTCCAAATGGAAAACTTTTAAAAATTTTAAAATAGTATGAAAGGAATTTTTTAACATAAATGATCTATACAGAATTACATTCCATCATGAACACTCATATCTTTGAATCTTCTATTATAATTTTACAAGAATATTTTTTTAAAATCTTAATATTCATGATTTTTATTTTGAATGTTATTTTCAATGTGAATATTACATTTTCTTCAAAAATGTTTTAATTGAATTTTTATGGTTTTAATTTTAATTAAATAAACATATTTAACTTATTCCCCAATGGGAATATGTTATAATTATACCATCCATATTAGTTATATGTATGGTTTTTTATTAGATTTACTAGGGATATATTTTTCTAATACCATGCGAAATATTACTCTAATGGTATACAATTATGTTTATTTATTGGGGAAAGTATTAACATTTCATTTGATAATTTTTCAATATGAATTTTTGAGTTTATTATGTTTCACCCATTTCATATGATGAATTAATTGGACATGGTAAGTGATATTTGGGGCCCACTATAGCCCCTCTATGCATCAATAGGTTTATTGAGAAAAACTATCTTTGGGATTTGGATGAGACCATACCCGTTAATGTAAGATGTCTTAGAATGAGGCTTTGATGATGCGGTTATTATGAAACATATTATGCATTACCTTATTGGATATTATTTATCAGTGTTCTATGTAATTATTAACTTAGTAATTATATTAATGGTTATGTTTCAAGTTCGTGTTATTATTTATAATAAATTTCTAGATCATTATTTATTCCTAACAAATTATTTATCATTTTTATGTTATTTATTAAATGTAATGTGTTTCATTTATTTACCTTTCCATATTAATTATTCTTTATTTATTCATGATAGAATCTATTGTACATGTACACTTTTTGAGCATTAGAGATCACCCCTTTAGTTTTTTTCCATTCCCCATGATTCATGGAAGTGTATTATGATAGACAAGATGGGATATGTTAATGGGAATAATGTTTAAATCGAAGAAAATACTATTTTTTTAATTATAATGTAATATTCAAGTATGTATCTAGTTTAAAAAGATTAATTAAATATTTGGTCCTTCAAGAAGTGAATCTATGAATCTAGTTCCAATGTAATAAAGTAACCAACAACTCTAGGCTACTAATGTTTTTTCTTTCCACAAGAGCTATGTGGTATATATTTGAGTAGGAGCTTGAATATGGTGATTAGAAATGGTAGGTGGATATCAGGACATAGATATGTTTATTAATGTTGCATAATTTTTTACCCTACTTTAGTATGGTTACCCATTGTTTGCGGGGGTCCCTAATTTGATTACATTATAGTCAACATGTCATATTCTTATTGCAATATTTCTTTACCATATTATTGTTTTTATTGTTTTTCTTTGATTAATTAACTAAATTCTATTCTATGATGGTTATCTCTTACAAAGGGTATAGTCTCCACATAATATCAATTAGGCACTCAACCCTAGTAGAAAGTATCTTACATAATGTTAGGCATGCTTAAGGTCATGTGGAACTCTGCCCTAGGCCTAGTGATTTGATTTGAGGTGTTACCATTATCATATCACTCAATGGTGTGATTCCTCAATCACACACTCCCGAATTTGATTCCATAAATGACTAAATTAAATAAATTATTTTATACCAACTAAAAAATCATTGATATAACCATTCATAATTAAAATATCAAAAATGAATATTGAATTTATTATATCTAAATTATTTTTTTCTTGTTTATAGCTCTAGATAATAATGAAACAATATAAATTGATAAATCCTTTATTATTTATTTACAATAGATAATTTTTCAATTATTTAAAAATCTACTTGATTCAAGAAATGTATTCAATATCTCCAAAAAATCATTCACACATGTTATCCTTTTAAACATTTCGTGTGTACTATTTTTCTCAATAACGTGGGGAAAGGGAAACATAATAATGGGTTAGATCAATCACTCTATAAGGGAAACATCTTATAAAGGAAATCATTCCATAAACATGGAATAAATATTATTAAAAGAGTAGATAAACAACATTAATACATAATAAACATGAAATTTGATGCAAGTTATATCCATAATAATAAATGAAAACATGGATATCTATAATATTGATCTCATACCTTTTTCTGACGCTTTCGCCGGGGTGCACACATCCGTCTATTCGAGGACGCGTAGCTATTTCCCCGCATTCCCGCTTTCCAAAGGCGTACAGAATCATTCGCTTATTCATGGACGTTTACTCCTTGATCAAAATAGGATGATGGGATGTTGGTTCCTCCTTCCATGGATTCCTCCTCAGAACTCGTTTACTAGTCTGGGTCTCCCTTATAGACTTAAGACATTATTCATAAAACTATTCCCAGTGCCATATCCTCATGGGAACCAGTTTATTACACTAATTCTTTTGGGACATTCCAAGGGGTCAGGTCAGGGCAGCAACCTTCGATCAGGGGAGTAGTCAAGTTGGACATCACTGGCATGTGTGGATGCTGGAACACTAGCATGTATCAATTTCTTCCCCTTATTATAGGGATTCTCGAGGGCACAGAATCCTGAGGGATCCCACATTGAACGTGGGAAATTATATGCCATAGGCATGTATCTGAGGTTTTCCTCAACTTCATATGTTTAACACATGGTGTGTCGCAAGTTTAACATCTAGAATATATGGATTGGACTGATCAGAACACTGACTATAGTTGATCAGATGGGTGTGACCCCCGGAGGAAACACAGATGCTAGGAGGTGAATGAGCATGATCTCACTGGGATGTGACGGCCTTGGTAAGAATAAGGATGGATGATGTATAGTTAAATAAATTGGATGGATAATGAGACGGAGTTGACTTGAGGGCGATGGTGATGTTGGGCGTGAGCCTCAAAGAGACCTCCTACTTATCCTCGTGGCAAGGAATCAATGTTCGCATAATTCATGAAGTGATGGGACACCTAAGGAGGTGACCCGTATTGATGGGACCTGAAAGAAGTGGAAACTCCAAGTTGGGGCATGAAATTGGGGTGTGTGCGAAGGACAATGACCCAATGACATATTGGGGCTTACATGTGATTAGAATACTGAGAGTTGGTCTGATGCCACTAGGATGGACCAGCAATATGGGACCCAACAGAAGGGACAACAGTGGATTACCATCGGTCTTTTATTAACAATGGCTTACCATTAACATGGACTCACAATGGATTACCGGTGGATGGGGACACAACAGATAACCACTGGATCGGGTTACAATGTCTAACCACTGGATGGGGTCACATTGACTTACTGTTGGATGGGGTCACAACGGCTTACCATTGGATAGTGGATGCAGTTTAATGTCATGCATGATGAAAAGGGGGGTTTAATTTTAACTTCATGTGGGATGAAGGTGGTCTAATGTTAAGTGCGTAGGAACTAATTCATGTTAGGATTGTTTCTTAGGGAGGCTTCCAAAATACCTTTACATGGAAAGGATCAAAGTCAATGTAGTTTGGTATGAGTGTAGGTTGAACTGACATGAATATGGTTTGAACCAACAGGTGTTAGACTTGAACCTCAGGGAGGCTTCCTACGTACCTTTCCTTGGTAAGGATCAAAGTCTATGTAGTTCGGGATGGAGTGGGAACTAATGTGAAGGGGGTCGGAACCAATGGTTGTTGGGATTGAAACTTAGGGAGGCTTCCTATGTACCTTACGTTGGCAAGGATCAAAGACCATGTAGTTCAGAATGGTGGGAACCAACGTGAAGGGGGGTCAGAACCAATTATTGTTGGGCTTGATCCTTAGGTATAATTCCTACATACCTTACCTTTGAAAAGATCAATGTCCACTTAGTTCTGGATGGTGGTAACTGACATGAAGGGGGGTCGGAACCAATGGTTGGTGGGATTGAACCTCAGGGAGGCTTCCTATATACCTTGCATGGGCAAAGATTAAACTATGTGTAGTTGGAGAGAGTGTAGAGCTTACACTCTAGGCCACCCATAGAGGATTTCATGGTCAGTGCTTTATCTAAGCCCACATGAGTCATGCTTAGTGTGAGAAACCAGTGGAAGTAAAGACCTGACGATCATGTTGCATAAGGTTCGTCATTGGGAAGTGGAATGTGGGCTTACATATGGTCAGTGGCCCATAGAGGAAACAAGGTCATACTTTTGGTTATCATCCCAGAGATGAAACATGGTATTATGCGTGTTTATCCACCCAAGTTGATGGATATTGGGACTTACTTTAGGATGGAGGCTCGGGTGGCAACAATGTTCAATTGGAGAGGGACGGTATAACAGAGGTCTCGGTGCCCATATCTCCTCTATTCTTTGGAAAGGATGAATATAGGAGGAGTAGGGGTGTTGCCTCCTACTTGAAAAGATAGGGGCTTACATCAAGGTAGATTCCCTATCCATGCGGACAAATGCTGATCCCATAAAGAGGATATCATTACCTGTGAGGAATGATTTCACTCTCGTAGAGACTAGTGGGCATAGAGAATGTCTGAGATGGGGCACCCTGCCTATGATGCACAAGACGAGGCCACATTTTAACGTCACATGTTGGGGATGATGGTGCTTGGCAGTTTAACGTCCATTAGCTCAGACAAGGTGGGTTTTATCCGCACCCTTAGGACTTACATAACCGATAACCATCCTCCCTTGAGGTAAGGAAGGCATCGACAATGTGATGGAGTGGGGGGTGTCGTGGAGTGGTCTACTGAGGGTTCCACGTTAGTGTGGCTATGCGAATAAGCAATATATGTTAGTGTGACTATGAGAAGATGCATGAGGCATAGCAACACAATAGGAGACACCGCCCAATGGACTTTGATGTGATGTTGTATGAGCCTAGAGAGTCGTATAAGTGAAGGGTCATTAATGTAGATCTTTTGGGTGGAAGAGGCATCCAATGATGATTTCCAGAATAGGGACATCAACACATGCAGAAATGTATGCACAAGGAGGGAGGCTCATGTGTGAATGGAGAATCAGTGCGGAAAAGGCCGGCGTGAGTGGTCCCGGAGGGTTATTCAAAATTGATTCACAATTGGAATAGTTGTGCGAAAGATACCATGTGTGCGTGCAATCAGAGAGATTTGTGTGCGAAGGGGAGCTATGGTTTTTCATGCAGACTAAAGGGATTGCATGTAAGGTTGGGCGTGAAAGTCAGTGTAGTTGCGCAAAAGAACCGGTCGATGTTTTGAGCGCAAATGGGGAGGTATTTCACACAATGGAAATGGATTGTGCGCCAGGTCCGTGACTTAAGGGATTTGGGTGAGGTTTAAGCCCAAGTGGTCCTGCCTGAAGGTAGACCCCTAGGAGAACTTTTGCAAAAAAATCCCATACCTGAAAGCCATTTTTTATGCTCTGAAGAGGTTGATTTCACACAAGGGAGGCAGTTTTTATTCGTCAGTCATCAGAATATGTAGGGGCACCCTTCTATTTATAAGATCTTTGGGTCTTTGGGTCTATGCAGAAGTCGGTTGGCACGAAAGATTTCATGCTTGAGTTGGTTGCGCGAGATATTGTGCACCTGGGTCAGCGGCGCGAATGATTCAGTGAGTGTGGTTAGTGGCCAGAAAGATTTGGTGCTCGCGGCCAGCCATGAGCATGTTTCCACCACGATGCAGAAAACTCCCTCAAAACCCGCAGTTTTATATGTTGGAGAGATGTTTTTCGCACGCCACATGTATTTTTTATGCGACCCTTCTGGTCCTCCTGAAATAAATCGCTGAGTTGGACTACACCATCACTTTATTTTTAAATTTCCTCTTTTAGGTCTTGAGTGTTTTTTGGCATCTACAACTGCCCCCCTCGAAATTGGATCGGCGAGGGTAGGCAAAGGTCGGATAATGAGAAAAATGTCGCGATGCTCAGCCTCCTGGGGTTGGTATGCGCTAAAAAAAGACTCGGTGCGTAAAAGCTCAAAATTGCGTGGAAACCGTGTTTCGTGCACATGAAAACCCCAAACCATGAATATAAAACATATCGCGGGTCCCTCAATCTATATGGATTTTTCTCGCACGACAAGTCCTAAGTTCTCACGTGCGAATAAAATATTCCTTGCCTTGCACGAAAACCACTTCTGTGTCGCATAATTCCACGAGTTTGTTCGTTTATTTTATGTGTAGGATCAGAGTTTTTTATAACGTTGCCTCATATTTTTGTGTCGGCCCTTGATTTTTTGCACAATGTAGCATTCTTGTCGCGCTGACTCATTTGGAACTTGCCAGAAGGTGATGGCTGCTAATTAGGCTAACCCTAAGAGAGAAGTTGTGTTCGCCCCTTGAAGGGCCGAGATGGATGCCTATCCTATGGTTAATAGCACCCAAAAGATTTTTTCTAGCAACCAAACTCACTTCAATATGTTGAAACTAGCTCAGAAGAAGTATGTGTTGTATGACAACTAACTGATATGGAACTTTGGTATTTTGGAGGAGGTACTCATGCCAGGATTTGAGGTCGACACACCGCGGTCATGGGTGACTCATGAGGATGAACTCACTCAATATAATATCACTAACAATGGTCATCCTGCTAGAGAAACCAGACATATAAATGTTTACGTCCAGAACCCCAGGACCAAAACCATTTCGGGAAGTGACCCAGTCATAGAGGATTTTCCAGCCCATTACACAAGTGATTTTTGACAGAGTTTTACTGACGAAACCAAAGGTTGGATGCAGGATTGGGATTTGAGGTCTAGAAGAAATTTCAAAAGTGAATGGGCCTGGGTGTATTGGGTATGCCATATGTGTGACAAGTTTTGTGACGAACTGTGGCACATTGGGATCTTCGAGGCGGTGTAGACATCGCATTTTCATTTCTTCCATCAGCATGAACTTGGTCTAGAGCTGTTTACTCGATAGTCCCCTAAAACCAATACCTTCCATCTTCACCATAGGGAGGTTGGTATCATCCTTTAGGATGATCATTGCATCAGGGGTATCCATTTGGATGTGCACCAGTATGATGAATTCCTTCCAACGAGGAACATCTTGGGAGACATATCATGAACTCTCATCTTAACATGGCATATGTTGGAGTTGGCAAAGGAGAGTCTATTTGTCAAGGACTTTCTGAAGTACATTGCCTATAAAAGATGGATTATCTTGTTTCTACAAAGGGATCCTGAAGTCAAGATGTCGGGGTGAGGAAGACAATGTCCGACCGCAGCATAGAGGAGAAAAACCATATCATACTACAGGATCCTGGTGGTGGAGTAATATCAATCATGCACTACTAGAATTTATAGATATACCAAAACATTTATGCCAATGGTTTGAACAAACCGTTGGCATAGGTGGACTACCCCAACGGTATAAAAAAACCATTGGTAAACTCCCATTATTACCAGTCATTCCCAATGGTTTTCCCAAACCGTTGGGAAATGCCTACTTTTTTCCAACAGTTTCAATGAAACTGTTGGTTAAATTCCCATTATAACAACCTATACCAATGTTTTTTAAAAACTATTGGTATAGAATACATTTCCTGGTGGTTTTTAAAATCTATTGGGAAAGGATTCCCCAAAAATATAGAAGCCCCAATTCTCCTCTGTCTGTGTGACTGCAACCCTAAAAATGAAGATCTGTCGAATCTCTCTGGTTACCCAGGCTGGGAATATTGTTCCATCCACTTCAATCGACATCAAATCTGTAAGTCCTAAATTACTTTTAATGTTATTAATCTATTTTTTTCTTCTCTATTTTTATTTGGCCTAAACCATAGGTCTTTCTCTTTACCTAGTCTGGGAAACTTCTTCCACCTAATAGATCCATCTTAAATCAAAAAAAAATTAGTTCTACACTCCAAATCCGTAAGTACTACCTTATTTTTAAGGTTTTTCATCTATTATTTTTATTTTCTATTTTTATTTTGTCTAAACCATGTCGTGATGTCCCTGGCATGGCATAACCAATAAGTAAACATTGATTTGTTTTCTATTTTTGTTCAACACTTAAGTGTCATTATTGTATGGATCAACTTTATATGAAGTCTTCATAGCCAGTCATTCTGTGTAGTTATTGAACCATATGAACTAATGGAGTTGTTGGTGATATGTATCCCAACTCAATGATGGTAAAGGGTTTGTTTAGTCATATTGTGTCGAGGTGGGTAATGGATATAATTATGGTCCATGTGGAGTGATTGGGGACGGTTGGGGTAGTGGCATATGTGGTTTTCAATTTCTTTAGTGGGGTGATAAGGTAGTTTCTATGGTCTTTTGTTTAGTAGAAAATTGGATTTGGATTTTGTTTTTACATATTTGTTCAAGGAATAATGGGAATGGTAGTGATATTGAGGATGAATTGGTTTTTGGATGGGTGATTGATTAGAATTGTGATGTTGGTTGGATTGGGTAAAGTTAATTTTCGATGTATTATTTAGGGATTGCCTCCCTTGAACACCACCCATCCCCCTGGACCCCCTCACCCCTGGACCATGGACAGCCCCTATGACATAAACAATTTATTTGAAATGGATTCTATTGATACTTTAGGAAAACGATATGTGTGTCCTTTCGGATGTGTATGAGTCAACCCTGCTTCAATATGAGGAACGGTGTAGACGATATCACTCTATGTGTCTCACTTTTATTTGAAATGGACCGGATTTTAATTGAAAACAATAACTGGCATATGAAAAACTACACAAACACATTTGGATTGTGTTGATACTGTATAAAAACCATTAATGAGTCATTTTTGACATGTACCAGTCAACCCAACCTCAATTTGAGGCACGGTGTGGTCAATATCACCCAAAGTGTTTCTCTTTTATTTGAAATGGTTACGATTTTAAGTGAAAACAACAACTGACATAGAGAAAACCAACCAAAAACATTAATATTATGTTGATATTTTAGGAAAGATATCCATGGGTCATTTTTGATGTGTATCAGTCAACCTCGCCTTAATCCCAGGCATGGTGTGGCCGGTATCACTCTAAGTGTCTCTATTTTGTTTAAAACGGACAACATTTTAAGGAAAAACAACTTGCATATGAAAAACATACCAAACACATTCGGGTTCTATTGATACTTTATCACCATGATCCATGGGTCATTTTTGATGTGTATGAGTCAACTCCGCCTCAATCCAAGGCACAGTGTGGCTGGTATCTCTCAAAGTGTATCTCGTTCATTTAAAATGGATAGTATTTTAAGTAAAAACAACAACTGACCTACGGAAAACAAACCAAACACATTCCTGTTGTGTTGATACTTTAGAGAAATGATTCATCAGTCATTTGTGACATGTAATAGTAAACCTCCCCTCAATCCAGGGCATGGTGTGACCGATATCAGCAAAAGTGTCTCATTTTTGTTTGAAATGGACAACATTTTAAGTAAAAACAACTACTAACATATGGAAAACCGAACAAACATATTTGGATTGTTTTTATACATTAGTATGATGATCCATGGGTTATTTTTGATGTGTATGAGTCAACCTTGCCTCAATTTGAGGCACGGTGTGGCCGGTATCACTCTAAGTGTCTCTCTTTTAGTTGAAATGGACAGGATTTTAAGTGAAAACAACAATTGCATAGGAAAAACTGACCAAATGCATTAATATTGTGTTGATAATTTAGTAAAAAAATAAATGGGTCATTATTGAAATGTGCGAGTCAACCCCACCTCAATCAGAGTCACAGTATGACCCATATCAATCAAATTGGCTCACTTTAGTTTGAAATGGACAAAATTTTAAGTGAAAACAACAACTGACATACGAAAAACTGACCAAATGAATTAATATTGTGTTTAAAATTTAATAAAGCAATAAATGGGATATTTTTTATGTGTGAGAGTAAAACCCACCTCAATTCGAGGCTCGGTATGGTAGGTATCGCTCTAAGTGTCTATCTTTTGTTTAAAATGGACAACATTTTAAGTAAAAAACTAGCATATGGAAAACAAGCCAATGGAATTCGGATTGAGTTGATACATTAAAAAAATGATCCATGAGTCATTTTTAATGTTTATAAGTCATCCTCTCCCCAATATGAGGCATGGTGTGGCCGGTATCACTCAAAGTATTTCACTTTTATTTCAAATGGACAGAAGTTTAAGTGAAAACAACAACAAACATACATAAGACCAATCAAACGCCTTAGGATTGTGTTGCCACTTTAGAAAAATGATCCATGAGACATTTTTGATGTGTATGAGCCAACCGCGCATCAATATGAGGAATGGTGTGGCCGGTATCACTCTAAGTGTGACTCTTTTGTTTAAAATGGACAACATTTTATGTAAAAAACTACAAATGAATTAAGAAAAACCAACCAAACACATTAGGATTTTTTTGATACTTTAGGACAATAATACATGAGTCATTTTTGACTTGTAAGAGTCATCCCTACCTCAATCTGAGGCATGGTGTAGCCGGTATCACTCTCAGTGTCTCACTTTAGTTTAAAATAGATAACATTTTATATAAAAACAGTCGACAAACATAAAATCAACCAAACCCATTTAGATTGTGTTGATATTTTAATAAAATGATCCATGAGTCATTTTTGATGTGCATGAGTCAAACCCTCCTCAATCTGATGCATGGTGTTGCCGGTATCACTCTAAGTATCTCCTGATTAAATTTGACAACATTATAAGTAAAAGACAACAACTGACATACGTAAAACCGACTAAACACATTCATATTGTGTGGATACGTTATTAAAATGATCCATGAGTCCTTTGTGACATGTATGTGTCAACATCGCCTCAATATGAGGCACGGTGTGCCCGGTATAACTCTAAGTGTCTCTCTTTTGTTTAAAATGGACAACATTTTAATTAGAAAACAACAACTGACATACGAAAAACTGACCAAACGCAACTTTATTGTGTTTATACTTTTTAAAAATAATCCATGAGTCATTTTTGACATGTATGAGTCAACCCCTCCTCGTTCAAAGGCATGTTGTGGCCAGTATCACTCAAAATGTCACTTTTATTTGAAATGGACGATATTTAAACTAAAAACAATTGGCATACGGAAAACCAACCAAATGCATTAGGATTGTGTTGGTACTTTAGGATAACGAAACATAATCCATTTATGATGTGTAAGAATCATCCCAGCCTCAATATGAGGCACGGTGTGTCTGATATCACACAAAAGTTCACTTTTATTTCAAATGGAAATGATTTTAAATGAAAACAACAACTACCATACAAAATAACTTAACGAATGCGTTCATATTGTGTTGATAATTTAGTAAAAAGATACATGGTTCATTTATGACATGTACGAGTCAAACTCTCCTCAATTAAAGGCACGGTGTGACCGGAATCACTCAATGTGTCTCACCTTTGTTTGAAATGGAAAACATTTAATGTGAAAACAATAACTGACATACGAAAAACCAAACAAACAAATTTTTTATGCGTTGATACTTTAAGAAAACAATCCATGGGTCATTTTTCACGTGTACGAGTCAACCCTTCCTCAATATGAGGCACGGTGTGCCTAGTATCACTCAATGTCTCTTTTTTTTTAAATGGGCAGGATTTTAAGCTAAAACGACAACTGGCATATAGAAAATCGACCAAACACATTAGGATTGTGTTGATACATTAGTAAAATGATCCATGGATCATTTTTGATGGGTATGAGTCAACCTAGCCTCAATCTGAGGCAGGGTGTGACCAGTATCATTCAAATTTTCTAACTTTTGTTTGAAATGGAAAACATTTTAAATTAAAACAACAACCGACATTCGGAAAACCGACCAAACAAATTAAGATTGTGTTGAAAATTTAGGAAAGTAATACATGGGTCATTTGTGATGTTTTTGAGTCAACCCCACCTCAATATAAGGCAAGGTATGGCTGGAATCACTCTATGTGTCTCTATTTTTTTTAAAATGGACAACATTTGAAGTAAAAACAACTAGCATATGGAAAACTGACCAAATACATTAAGATTGTATTGATACTTTAGAAAAATGATCCATGTGTCATTTTTGACATACACGAGTCAAGCACACCTCAATCTGAGGCATGATGTGTCTACTATCACTCAAAGTGTCTCACTTTTATTTTAAATGGACATCATTTTATGTCAAAACAACAAACGACATACATAAAACCAACCAAATGCATTAGGATTGTGTTGATACTTTATCACAATGATCCATGTGTCATTTGTAACATGTACGAGTCAACTGCACCTCAATCCGAGGCATGGTGTGGCCGGTATCACTATAAGTGTTCCTCTTTGGTTTAAAATGGATATTTTTTTTAAGTAAAAACAACTACCATAAAAAACTGAAAAAATGCATTCATATTGTGCTGATACAATAGCACAAAGATACATATGTACGAGTCAACCCTGCCTAAATCTGAGGCACGGTGTGACTGGTATCACTCAAAGTGTGTCACTTTTGATTGAAATGGACACCATTTTAAGTGAAAACAACAACTGACATACGGAAAACTGGCCAAACATATTTGGATTGTATTGATACATTACGACAATGATCTAGGGATGATTTTTGACCTTTAAGACTATTCCTCACCTCAATTGGAGGCATGGTGTGATGATATTACTCAAAGTGTCTCACTTTTGTCTGAAATGGACAGCATTTTAAGTGAAAACAATAACGTTCAAATGAAAAACCAACAAAACGCATTCATATTGTGTTTATACTTTAGCAAAACGATCCATGGGTCATTTTTTTATGTGTAAAATTCAACCCATTCATTGTTTACCTTAATGAGTAATGATTATCATGGGTCAGATAATAAAAACATGGGTTTCATATACCCTATTTTAGGTATTTGGATGTTGTGATTTAGATACCATTGGGTTTGGATCCCTATAACCATAAGATACTTTTTTGTTATACTTATAAAGTTATTAAAGGATATCAAGATTCCATAGAGATATGATGAGTAGAGGACTTCATCCCCCCTGTCACTCCCCAAACATCCTCTCACCCTATATCTCCCCACTCTTTGGACAAGTCCCCCTGGATAGACCCCCCTCCCCACCCCATACTCCCTCTATGGACATCCCAACTCCCTCCCCCCTCCCCTCTCCCTGGACAGACCCCTCCCCTCTCCCCTCCCCCAGATATCCCCCTCCCCTCTCCCTGTACATATGTGTTTTTTTGTGCTATAAGGTATTTGTGTGGTGTTTGATGTCTGTTTTTATGTGTTCTTTGTGGTGTTTTTATGTGTTTTTTGTGCTGTATTTTATGCAGGTGTATGCAATGGAGAGGTGTATGCATTGGAGGTATTATGTAGGCTAGGTTGCAGCTCTGAATTTTGAGTAAGTTTTTACAAACGGTTTAATAAAATCGTTGGTAATGAAACTATAATAATGCTTCACAACAATTGTTATTATGTTGATCCCTCAATGTATAACAACGGTTCTATTGAACCGCTGGTAGAAAAACTTATTCCAATGGTTTATAACCATGTGTATAGCCTAAAAAAAAGTGCTGACAATATTTTTAGAACCGTTGGTGTAAACATATACCAATGGTTTCATTGAAACTATTGGTAATTTGAAACGCATTCTACCTATACCAACGATTTTCATAGAACTGTTGGTATATGCATATACTCATGGTTTCTGTGGTCATGGTTAGGGAAACCATTGGTATACTATATACGAACGGTTTTGTTGCCTTTACCAATGGTTTTGAACCATTGAGGGTAAAATTCTAGTAGTGATGGGGCTTCAGTATAAATGATATTCGGGACCCGAACATCTGGTATGTCAGATTTCCTGCAACCTTCCTGAGTGGGTGGCTCTTACCAGTGAGAGACACAAGGATGGTAGTTCTACCAATGACATTGGTGATGGCTGGCATAATGGCCGCTAATTAGAGGTTCAATTTGGGAGGCCCTGTGTTGGCCCATTTGTATGCCATTTTGGGACACATTTTGAGAGGGGGGTCACTGAGGAGGATTTTTGGCACCTTCCAGATCCTTCATGGCCGGATCGCTTCTCATTGCAGAGGGTATACCTTTCCAAATGCTATTCGTCCTTCAGCTAATGGCCAACGACCTTCCTTGCTGAATATCATCGAGGTCATGCCATTGTCACTCAATAAAGAGGGGATAAAGATCAGGATCTGAACTCATATTAATTTAACTCTTAGTTTATTACCCACTTCGACTGGCCAAATGATAGACAATGGGCATGGCTCGCTGGAGTGAAGGGAATACTTCCAGAGCAACATAGGTGTGGTGCTTGTGGCCCGAGTTGCCGGGAAGATCCTTTGCGAGCCCTATGTGCCGTCATGATTTTCTAGGCTATTTGGATGCCTTCAAAGTATGTCGAAGAAAGTGTATACAGATGTCCTAGAGGAGTGGAATCCCTAAATTCTTCTCTAAATATGGTTGATGTTCACAACTCATGGCTCTGGCGACGTCATTACCCTTACCCCCACTGGAGTTGATGCTGGCCTCTCAACAAGATATTCTAAACAGTGGGTTGTCGCATACCCTGTGGGGTTTTGCAGAAGCGATTCTAGAAGATCAAGGTGGCCAGTGTAGAACATGGGTGGTGAGAGAGAATAAAATGCACTGTTGGGGAGGAAAGGCCAGAGAAAATTTGGGTAACTAGGCCCACACATA
The DNA here is from genome assembly GCA_963277665.1 of Viscum album. Lineage (NCBI taxonomy): Eukaryota > Viridiplantae > Streptophyta > Magnoliopsida > Santalales > Viscaceae > Viscum > Viscum album. The sequence continues at coordinate 1,396,439,020 of OY728166.1, forward strand.
CTGGGACTACATCAGCGGGAACGTCGCATGGCATGGCCATGCCCTCATCGTCTAGGGGGAGAGGGGGATCACGTAGAGGTTAGGGAGCTTCCTAGGAAGCATGTAAGGTACCTGATTCATCCTTCTGATGATGCAATCTTCCTAGCATTGTCATCCGCTTGGTTGACCCTACGACAGTCGATGGGAACCAAACCCCTCTGGAAAAAGATAGTACGAGATGGAATCCAGCTGACTGAGGTCAAACTCATTCAGATTGATGACAGCTTAAACTTCCCTCGACAGCACGCGTACATGATGGACATGGATGTGTATTCATGCCAATGGGGTCAGCATGACAAACCACCTTTCCTGGTGAAGGTAATGCTTTTCCCAGAGCATGATACAAAAAGGATGTCTTCTGAGGTTGACGACGTTGATGAGGATCTAGATGGTAGTTATTCAGAATAGGATGATGGAGAAGGAGATGTTGGAGAATTGTGGGAAGATGAAGAGGATATTGGTGGTGGGGGGTCTCAAGTGTCAGCCCACCAAGGAATCCTTCAGAAGAGTGGTGGGATTTTTGGCTCTGATGTAGACATAACTAAGCTACTTAAGGTATTCCTCATTCATTATCCATCCTCCCCTCCCCCCCCCTCTCCTTTTTTTTAATTTCAATCAGATTTTTTTATCCTGCTCAGGAGTATAGTGGTTCCAAACGAGAATCTCTATCTAAAGGGGGGAGGAGGTTCCAAGAGAACATGTTGGGGAGCCCACACCCATTATTGAGCTAATGAGTGTTGATGGATCCCCCACCGTTACAGCTCCTACGACAACAGGAATGCCAGAGGCTGATGCGCTGATTTCTTGTAAGCTTTCTCACTTAGAAGCTTGTATTGTCTATTAGAGAACCCATCCGATTTGGTCATTCATTTTTTTTTGCAGTAATCATGGCATTGGAGGATCTGTAGGCCGCCGAACCCAGATCATTCACGAGTGAGTCGATGGAAAATGTGCCATCCCATTTAGGGCAGAATTCCCAAATCGAGTCGACCCAGGCACTTGGTGGGGAAAGGGTTGTGGATATTAGCGATATTAATGTCAGGTTGAGGCTTGAAGTCAGAGAAAGAGCTTCTGAGACTTAAGAAAGTGAAGAAGGTCACACATATGTGGAAGAACCTCACCCCTTGGAAGGAATACCTGAAGAAGACCCTACTAATAACCTCTTGGCTGCTCTCCCCGACTATCCACCTATAGATCTTGAGGAGATAGATGACTTCGATTTAGAGGTGTCCGGTGAGAGTCTTATGATGCGGCGCAAGGGTTGGATGTGTATCAAGCTCTTTCTTAGTCAGCCTCATATAGAATGGCTAAAACAGATGGGATTTCACCACACCTGGCTGTGCTTTCTCTATGCTAGAGGGGTGGATGCTCGCCATATTTATTTGATAGTCTACGACTACATGGACGACAAGCTATGGGAGAGCAGCTAACACTCTGATGTTTCCCGGTGTCATAATGAGTTAGGGAATACCCAAGAATTTATGAAGGTAGAGAAGGAGGCCTGATGCCTTGAAGAGCAGATGAATGAAATTGAGGTATTCATTGCAAACTGTTCTGAGCTTGTTGAGAAAGTGAGGGCCCAGGTGTTGGACGCCCAAGAGCATCTAGTGGAAGAAGGTCACCAAATGTCTGAACATAAAATTGAACAGTCGCAATAACAGGCTAGGTTCAGTGAATTGTGCTATGTGGCCACTGATCAAGAGAAGGTTCTCAAGGGCGGGAAGCAATCCCGGTGGCCATAAGCCAAAAGGTAGAGGTGTTAGAGCGATCTATCCAAGATGTTGATCCTTAAGGGGCCCTATTTTGGTCGCACTCAAAAACCTATTTCTCTTTACTACCACTTTTTCAGAACAACATCTATGAATTGATTTATTTACATGTTTTTTTGGTTTAATGTATTCAACCACATTCATGAAATAAACATAAATCCATTCCTAATCTCATGTTGATCATACCCGGTGTGAGAAACATTTGATGCCCGCACTATTACATCATGTGAATGTAGGAGTGCTAACCATGTTTAGGGAATCCATCTTTTGTATAACCAACCTGAATTTATGGGGAGAAAAGGGAGATCCCGGGAAGGGAGTACATGATGCGGTATCCATAAACTGGACATAAACGAGGATCTGGAGCCCGGTTCACACCACATATCCCCGGGGGAAGTTCTTTAGGTCAAGGGAAAAACTAAAAAGTAGGCTGGCCCCGAATCAAGGAAATTGGGCCTTCCTACGTACCCCATGAGGATGGGAATCAATCCATATGTATTTCATGGAATAGCATGGTCAGAGACCAATGCTGGTAGGGGGAATTCTCTCTAGCAGGGAAGTTGACGGGTCCCATGATTATAATGGGGCATCCTGAACTTGTTCGGGGTAGGGGACGTAGTTTAATGTCATGCGTTGAGTACGTGGTTACCCATAATGTAAATTCAGGGTGGGGTGTACATACCAATTTGAACAAGGACAGAAACAGTCCACACCACACCGCACAATCACTGGGGTATCCTTCGGGTGAGGGCTTGAAGGTGAAAACTAGTTTGATCTTAAGATGGGTTGTCTGGATGTTCCTACATATCCCATGAGGATGGGAATGGGGCCAAAAAAAGTTTTGAGAGTGTAGTTTAACGTCATGAAGGATGATGAAAGGCATGCGTGGCATGGCTGTGTTAGTACGCGTCCTACCATAACTACTAAGACCACATGAGTCGTGCTCTATATAGGAAACAAGGAGTAGTGATGGGACATTCCTAACACAGGAAGGAACATGTCAGGGGTGATGGAATTCTAGGTAAATGGCATCCCAATGATGTTGACCTGTCTATATAACACACCTAGATGTGTGAAGGGGTAAATACGAGTATGTCAGAATTCCACTTGATCATATGGATTTGGAAATATGTGAATCATGTTTCTTGAGATATGGACCACAATGATGGTGGCATGACGATAGAGGATAACTATTGACCATGTTCAAAAAATAGTATTTATTTCACGTTAGCCTGGAATAGGGACTGACAAATGAGGGTCGACCGCTAACCATGTTCAAAACATGGGACCTTTTGAAAATGTCATCTGAGGTCCTCAAGGACATTGTCCCAAGATGGTAGGTAAGCCAATGTGTCATGAGACCAGGCCATAAAGGGGGTCCCTTCAGACGTGAAAAAATATGGGCATCCAAATAACGGGCTCATAAAGCTTGGACATGAAGTGGGGGAATTTCCCTGTGAAAATTCCACACTTCGGGCTCCTTGTCACAGCACATCTGAGTACGACAATACGACGTATTAGTTAATGGGAATCGAGTCCCCCTATAAGAAATAATATCCATAAGTTGAATGCTTCCAGCTTAATGGTCATAGGATGGGCCATTAAGGGGGCTTGAATTAAGGGACGAGGCGCAGGGTGGTGAAGTAGTTGAACCCAATGCGTAGTTCCCAAAGGGAGACCTTAGTTTAGGGTCATAGAACTCGGACCATGTTTTAAAAAAATATGTGGCAGGTACATGTTGTGGCTATTGAAAAACCTGAAATGAATGAGAACCCATGAGGTAATCACCCCAAGACATGTTCCCAAAATGGTTTGGGCCCAGGGGCTGAAAGATAGGGGACATGATTTTAGATTATTGGGGATAGACACAAATATGAGATTTCTGGGCATTCATTTGTATCCCATAAGGATGGGAATCAATCCATATGTATTTCTTGGAGGTGGAATGGTAAGGTACCAATTCCAGAGATAATTATGTCATGTGGGTCTGGCCATCACACTGAAAGAAGTTGTATTTGATAGATCTTGTTTGTCCTTTAGAATGAATGAGTGTTGTTTTTTTAAGCGATGGACCTAGGATTGAAAATCCAGGAATTTTCATCAGAATAAATCCATGTTATGGAATTGAAAAATGGTATGGTGTGTGGCTGATACCAAACATGATGTCCCCTCATGTGTGGACACCACAATGTAGTGTCGTTTTTCATCTTGCGGTTAGGACGATAATGTCATAGTTTAGGGTCATGTGATGGGACCAGGCAACATATTTTAACATCATATGTCTTGGACGTATATAGGAGGGATGAAGTTCAAGAAGGAATTTTCATGGTGTGATATAGCATACCCGACGTGAATGAGGATGAGTTCCACATCACACCGCGCGTGATTCCTTGAGATAACCCTCGGGCTGATGGGGCATATAAGTTTATAGGATATGGGATACGAGAGTCTAGCTCTTAGTTGAGCTAGATCAGAAGATGAGATGTATGGGTGTACCTACATATCCCAGGACGATGGTAATCAATCCACATGTAGTTATAAATGAGATCTTAGCTTGAGGCCTTAGTTCTCAAACCATGGAGAGGCGGAATCCTTCCAAGTAGGTGCAGCCCTCAGTCCAATCCCTAAGCCAACGAGAGTCATACTCGGTGTGGGAAACATGTGCGGAAGAGGTTTTTCAATACCTAGAATGCACACTAAAGGGAATTTTATGCGGAGCCTCGAATTATTCCTTACCACATCTTCATTCTCCTAACATTCAAATGTGCTCTTAGGGATAATATCGAGAGGGTTGAAATTCCACTTGGACACAATGGGGTGGAAAATGATGTGAATCTTGTAACCGAAATTTAAGGCATGAAGGGGTTGGTGTGAATATGGAGGATAACTACTGACTATGTTCGAAACATAGTATCCATATCATGTGACCAGAAATGGGAACAACAAATGAGCGTCGAACGCTGACCATATTCAAAATGCAGGACTTGTATCAATTGTTTGTCTAAAATCCTTGAGGACGTTGGCTCGTAATTGTAGAAGAGCCATTAGTCCTAGCATCCATGCAATTTGGGGGTCCCTTTAGATGTGAAATATAATGGAAACCCAAATAGAAGGGAACACAAACCCTAAAAAATGGTTGAAATCATGTCTAGATAGAATCTGACACTCCATTTTCTAGACCAGAGTAGCCATGGTCCAATTTGTGAATCACCAGAGAGGGTCGAGGAACTCGACTTAAGGGAACTTGACTCAAAGAGATGAGAGTAGGGAAAGGGGTAAAAGGATTCTTAGGAGAGAGAGGTATGTAGCGTGGTTGTTATAAACCCAACGTGAATGGGGACATAAGCCCATAACACATCGTATACCCCTCTACTGGAAGAACACGATCCAAGGGGCCAAAATGGTAGGGAGGTTTCTAAGAGTTAGGGCTGGGCCCAAAGAAGAAATGTCCATGCATTCCTATATATCCCATGAGGATGGGAATCAATCGATACATATTTATGGGGGTGTTCTATTGTTTAATTCCATGTGGTATGGACGAGGATAGTGGCAAGGTGTCTCAACAAGGGATGTGTACGGCCCGTGGAGTAACCCGAAATGAATGAGGATATAATCCCACACCAAATTGTACAACCCTAAGTGAGACCGTGGGAAAGGGTCCCAAAAAGGCCAAGGGTCCTGTGGCTGGGCCACAGACAGAATGTCACAACCAGCTTGCAGTTTAACATCTTGCAGTGAGTATGATTGCGATCATAGTTTAGGGTCATAGTGCATGGAATGTATATGCCTAGTTTAATGTCATATGCATAGGAAAAGGAGGGAGAATCATCATGACTATGGAATACCACAAAGCAGAAATGATGATAAAGGACAATTTTTGACCAAATTCGTAACACCATATCCACCCTTGGGTGACCAGAATTAGAGGAAAACAATTGATCATCATCTGTTGACTATACTCGTAACACGGTACTTATATCAATTTTCCGCCTACAATCCTCGATGATGGTAGCCCATAATGGTAGGAGGGCCCTTGGGTTGAGCATCCATACCATTCAGGGGAACTTTTGGATATAGAAGGTGATGGAAACCCAAATGATGGGGATCACAATGCATGACAGGGCATGTGTTATCCGAACTGAAGATAAATGGAGGGAGGGATGTCTCAAGGGGATATGTAACTCCCAGACCCCAGTAACCCAGGAGTCAGTGCATTATTACATAACATTGGAATGATACAAAGAATCACGTCCTGAAGGAAAAATCATTTTAGTAGTCTTGGAAACAACATACATACATAAGTTCAACATTACAACTTGAAAAGTAAAACAACACTAATTTATTCCATTAAAAACATCCAAGCTTCCAAGATTATTCCTGAAAGTCACTCATAACTAAATTCTTCATATCCTGGGAAAATAAAACATGAGAAAGGGTTGAGCTCAAATGCTCAGAAAGAGTATGAAATATAGCGGAAGATAACATAAACATTAGGCACGGTGAATAATTTAAAACACATGCCTTTAAAAATAATAAACATGAACACTTTATGGCAGTAATATGAGCTGACAAAATAATGTAACAAAAAAACATAGTCTTGAGTATTCTACTAGTGGAATAACCACATGTAATATCAATAGTTAATCTCATAATGATGGAATGCATAATGTCAGTCATCATAAACACATAGTCAAGGCCTCGTGCCAAGACTACAAATAAGATTTTTTTCAAGTCCTTATGCCAAGACCCTAGTTTGTCTCATGAGACCTACTGATGCATCGAGGAGATATAGCAGGATCTACCCATCACTTTCTAAGTCCAATGCATTCCTCATATGAACATAAACATTCTTATTAAAACATGCATACGAAATGTCAATACTTTATCCATAAACTATAAATGGTATAAAAATAACACATCCACAGTCAAACATAACTCATTCAATATAATATGGAAGATTGTATTATACTAAATCAACCTCAATTGATAATAATGAAGGACTTTGAAATAGATGAAAATAATCATCAAGACTATTTGAGAGAAATATCCCCCTTTTTCTTGAAAACATTTAAAAGTCTCACTATTTATCAACAAGTTGTTTAAAATTGATTTTTGAGTCATAGTGTCCCAAACCACATTGAATCTTTTAAAAGGAAATTTAATTTTAAAACATTAACATCCATATAAATAAATCCTTAAAACCATTTTTAAAACAAGGACATTGTTGATAAATATTTATAATAATAAATCGTTAAAACATTTAAAAATGATAATTTAGTTAGAGTTTCTAACCAAATGAGAGATGCTTGAATACAAATAATTGACGTAATAAAAACATATAATATCATAAGAATAAAGTATTTCATGATATACTATGTCAAACTACACTATATACACCAAAAAAAGTGAGTTGGTGCATAACAACAAAGAAGACTCAATAGAATGTAAGTTGATATGAAATCCCTTATAAAGAATGTATCTTTAGGTTAAGGATAAATCAATGAAATAATTATGTGTGAAAAATATAAATACACTAATTATGATTCAATATTATGTGTAAATAAATCATAGGACATTCAGGCACATTCATGTAAAAACAACACCAATGAATTGGATGTTTAACTCAATGAATGGAGATTGAGTTAAAATTACTCTTATCAGGTTCATATCGATGACTTGAGAATTTATCAATGGAGTGATTATGTGTATAAAAATTATATATATAGAAAGGGGAGTAGAAATTACTAAAAAATAATAAATTGTGATTCCACACATAATCATGGAGTAAAATAATCAGTGAAGTATGCGTAATGCCGAATGAGTGGAAATTGAAATTCAAAATCACCTTACTGATTTGCTAACATAAGAAACATACATCCCGTGAAAGAAGGATCATAAAAAGAAGATGTAAATACCCATAAATTAAAGTATATTACACCCTTAATTCAATCATGGGATAGTACATAAACCACACAAAAAAAGTAGTAGTGGCAATATAGCATGAATCTCATGAGAATAAGAAGTGAGATGAAAAATCTTTACTAGGTTGTAATCAATCGAGTCGTAAGACCAAAAGTTAATAACCATAAAATGAATTAAAAAATAACATGAATATAAAGAGAATCAGGATAATATATATCAAATTTCAGTACAAAATACACCACATTTATAAAATAAGTGTTGAACAATGGAAATCTCACAGAATTAAAAGTGATATAAGAAACCCCTTACCTCAAGTCAGACTTGTCTTGTATGTTCCTTGTTATTCCTAATTAATAAACTAAATTTAATTTCTACTTGATTAAGAACATTTATCAAGTTTATTATTTATATTATATCACTTATTACTTTTCAATAACAATTAGTTAATTATTTGAGTTTATATTGGATATTTTATCAATGTTTGGAACTTGAGTCAAAAATGAACTTGTTATAATTACAATGTTTCCATGTGGTCAAAATTCCATTATCTCAAAAATGATATAAATGATATTAGATATCGTATATATATTATATATTCAGTAGATATATTTATTTATAATACTACATAACATTTGGATATAAGAAATGGAATGTACCGCTAATGGAGACGGTAAGCCGTACGTACGCATGGATGCTACATTCATTTCAATTTTGTATTTTAATGGAATTAAAACATAATTATACATAGGTATATTATATTTACAGTATATTATAATATATAATATCATTAAATCCATAATTTATACATCCCATATAAGTCATTAATGAGTCATATCATTTTGAGTGGGTGGGAGTCCGCACTTCCTCCAATGAAATTATTACATTTTACACATAATGGCAACCAAAAAATAATGATATAAATGGAAAATATAGAAGCATAAAGAAAATATAAACCTAATATATATATATATATATATCATATATAAATATAGTTCCATCTTAACTACCACCATGAGAGGTGGTAGGAGATAATCGAACAATCATCGTTTCGGGAGGCGTTAGTTTTCCATTCACATAAATAGTATGTTATTCATCCATTAGATGGAGGTGTGTGTAAGTGTAGTTTCAGTCCTTATAATAAAAAATTCCTATTATATTGGGGATACATGTTTTGTTATTAAATAAAGTAATAAAAATATTTTAGGGGGTTGGATAAGTAAAATAAAACAAAATAAAACAATAGAATTTAAGAGAAAGCGTTACCTTTAATTTGGGTAGCTTCCTTTGGATTAAACCAAAAGGACTTATTGAAGTTCCTTATTGCTAAGGTAAGGCTTTAAAGAGGAATATGGGGATCTTGAGAGATTATTTGGCCCATGTTCGGATGATCCAAGGGGCTTGAGAGGTGTGTGGAATGGGTTAGAAGTGGTGTCCTTTTATAAGGGGGAGAAGGGGTTCTTTGGGAAACTGTGAAAATATTATTTTATTATATAGTAATATTCAGTTTCTAATGGACAAAAACTAATTAAAGTCTAATATAAGATGACTCATGTTATAAATAAAATCATCCAATAATAATTGTATAGGTTTCAGATATTGTTTTAATATTAATAATCTTATATATTTAAATCATTTATTGATGAGGTAAATACTACATCACTACAGTGTCAAAAATAATTTAATTTATTTGATGTCTTAAAATTATAAAAAAGTTACCATAATATAGGAAATATTTTCATATTTCCAATTATTATTTATAGTCGAATATATGACTTATATAACCACATGTAAAAATTTATATACTAAAATATTTTTGTTAATATCATTTTAGTCTTTACTTTAAGTTAATTAAAATAATGTTTTATAATCATTCTTAAGTGGATCCTTGGGGTCCCAAAATCGTCCCAAGGATTCACATGGTCTTACATTACCCATAAAATAAGGTTAGTATAATTTGTATGTTAATTTTTAATTATTATAATATTCTTTTTACCTTGAATTACCCTATTTACCATTAATTGTGGTAAATAAAAGTCAAAAGTTACTATTCACCAAAAATTATTTGAGTCTTACTGAACCACATTTTACTTACTAAAAACAACCATGTTTCTCAGATTTTCGAAATTCAATTCATAGAAATGGTAAAATTTCATTTAAATGAAAAATTTGGATTTTTAACTACTACCTAGTGGTTTCACTATTCGTCAAAAATTGAGGTTTTTTGTAAAAATACCAAATATTCAGCCCAAGATATATTTGATATTACGAATTCAAAAATGATTTCTATTTTACCAAATTACAAACAATGATGTTGGATTAATTAATTTATAATTAATTCTCGTTGTCAAAACAAATATCGTGTTTTTAAGAAACAGTAACTATCAACTGATTCACATTTGTTTATGTATAATTTCAAGGTGAAATTAATTTTAATGACCAAAATTGGATTAAAGGGTAAAAATATAATATAATGACACTACAAAACCAATTTAAAAGATAATCTAACCATATAAATAAATTATATTAAAATTTAATTTTGAATTAAAATACTTTATTTCTCACTATTCAAAAAAATGAATATTATTAAAAAAATACCACAATTTCATCCAAAGTAAATTTTGATGTCCCGATTCTAAAGAAGAATTTTATTTTTCCAAAATGAATATATAAAAGTGTAAAATATTGTATTTAAAAATGGTTCTCCATTAAAAGGTGGAAAAAATTGAATTTTTTTTAAAAAATACATTTTTTTCTTGAAATATTGAATTTGTTCTTATAATATGTCTATGAAGCACATTATACATAATTTAAAATTATATGGAGTATAAAATTCAAAATCCAATTAATACTATTCATAACCGCTTTTGAACGGCTAGTTTGGTAAGTCGTGGTGTACTTGAACTCGGTGTTGCGTGTAGTGCAAGATATTTAATATAAATAAATTAACTTACTATGAAATCATGGGGTGTTACATTCTCCCCTCCTTCAATAAATTGCATCCTCACAATTAGAAATTGTTCTTTGAAAATAAAAGGTTAAAAATAGAAAAATACTTTTGTGGAAAACCCAAATCGGAAAATTGGGCTACTAAAATATAGTCTAAATAAGAGGGAAAGAGATATCAAAAATCACCACCAAATTATGATCTCTATTAGGAGAATATTGGTGGCAATTAGAGACACATAATTGGAGGGAAAACGTAAATATATATAGGGATTGATTGAGTTTATCCATCAAAAACTAGTATAATATTGAGGGCCTCAAAGCCATCAATCTATAACAATTTAAAATATCATTGGTTCAACAAAACATAAAGAATTAAGATAACACATTTTTGGCTTTAAGCCCCCTTCTATATGGTTTAATAATTAATTTATTCATTAAATAAGAAAACAAAAACATACTTGACAAGTAGAGTATCATCCTTAATCTAATTCTTACTACAAACTCATCTTTCACTCCAAATGATGATTATTAAAGATGAATTTGTCACATATAAAGCAGTAGAATCAACATATAGAGAATCACATAATCCAAAATAAAAACATAGGTGAAAAAACACCATTAATCTTCAAATGAAATCCTATAGTATTCAATTTTCATTAGGAATATAGTATTTCCAATAGAGCGAATGTCTTCCAAAACAATATTTATCACTTAATCACCAAATCATTTTCCTATACTAAGGATATCAATATGATAAGAAATAAGATCCCAAATAAACTTATTATTGATCAATAAAATCATTTAACTAAAAATAATTAGTCACAATAACTAGGGACTTCACATAGTCCAGTGGTAGGCGATAAATCCCAATCGCACTATAGTTGTGGGTTCGATTCCCATAGCGTTGTCCAACGCGACAGGTTGTCACATGGTCTACATGTTTTCCTTTTTCAAAAACTATATAATTTTAGAATATTCCAAAAAACGAGATAGATTCTTCAAAATAACTATAACATAATTTAATCACAATTTTTATCTCATACCTCACATTATCATTCCAAAATTTAATAACTTGTAACTGCCTCAAACTCAATGATCATATAAAACCAAATGGTTATTTATAATGATATCCATAAGAGAAAAGATAATTATTCCTCATATATCATTTTCACATGACAAACTGTAGGGTTAAAAATACCAGAGAAAAGTCTTCCAAATTAATCTCATTAACAAAGAGCACTAATACTTTTTAAACAAATAACCATCCATTTATTTCTACATAGCTTCTTCCATGACTAAGAGGATATCCTATAGGATAGGGAATTCACTCGGGTAATATCTAGGTTCCCTACATTTACGGAAAATGACTATAAATGGATTCTTGGGACAATTTTTATTTTCTTACATAGTACTCTTCATTTTTCCTCAAAATTTATTTACTTTATTTCCTTATTTCCCACACATAAAGAATTTATTTGTTCCATTAAGATTCTTTCCTAGGTATCTCATTCCACATTTCCTGTATGATGGAAAATGATATTTCATTTCTCCATGGTCTTCACTGCTGGATCTCTTATCATTCACCACTTTACTCTTCTTTGTTGAGTTCGGGAGTTGGTTAATATATATGTTGTTGATCATATTTTCTGAAAACTGATTCTGCACGAACATGATATGTTTTATATCTATAAACATTCCATTTTTTTCTCTTTTCCACAACCATTCAAAACTTTTACATCATGCTCAAAGTTACTATGACTTCCTTTAAATCCAGCCATTTACTAAAACCAGAAAGTATTGTGTGAGTAAGAATAGCCATAAAATCATTTTGAGAATATCATGACACCTTAGTTTCAATTGAAAACACATTAGGATTAAACAATGTCATTTATTCTCATCTTATATTAAAATCCTTCCAATGTTTTTGTAAATAAAATGTATATTATCCTAAGGATATCACATGGTAGTGTCATAACCAAGAGTGCAGCAAGACATGTTGTCATGTACCAGGATACCTCGAGTAAAGCCTGAAACTCCTTGTCGGAGTTTTCAATCTTAGGTACATCTGTGCCAGAGCTACCTCTACCTACTCCTATGCAGATAAGGATGTAATTATTTTAAAATACACAAAATTTATACATTACCAGGATTCTAGGAAGTTATTCTATGATAATCCTCAAAGTCTATCTTAGGGTAATGCGCTCTAATCAGAGTATATCAAATTTTAGTTTCCTATGTTTGTATTAAACTTCCTCTTATAACAACTATGAAACCCCGAACCCAGTTACCCGGGATTTGGTGCATTATTAAATAACATTATCATGATACAATGAATCATGTCCTGAATGACCAATTAGTTTAGTAGTTTTTGAAACAACATACATACATAAGTTCAACATTACAACTTGAAAAGAAAAACAACACTAATTGTTTCCATTAAAAACATCCAAGATTCCATGATTATTCCAACAAGTAACTCATAACTAACTTCTTCATATCCTGGGAAAATTAAACATGAGAAAGGGGTGAGCTCAAACACTCAGTAAGAGTAAGCAATATAGCGGAAGATAACATAAACATTAGGCACGGTGAATAATTGAAAACCCTTGCCTTTAAAAATAATAAACATGAACAATTTATGGTTCAAATATGAGTTGAGTAAATAATCCCATAATAAAAAATAGTCATGGGTATTCTAGTAGTCAAACAACCACATGAAATATCAATATCTAATCTCATAATGATGGAATGCATAATGTCAGACATCATAACACATAGTCAAGGCCTCATGCCAAGACTACAAATAAGATTTTGTCAAGGAATTATGCCAAGACACTAGTTTGATTCATGAGACCTACCGATGAATTGAGGAGCTATAGTGGGATCCACCGATCACTTACTATGTCCAATGCATTCCACTTATTAAAAGTTTTAAATATAACATAAGCATTCGTATTAAAACTAGCATATGAAATGTCAATATTTTATCCATAAACCATGAATAGTATAAAAATAACACATCCATGGTAAAACATAACTCATTCAATACAATATGAAAGATTTTAAAGTACTAAATCAACCTCAATTGAGAATAATGAAGGATATTCACATAGATGAAAATAATCATCAAGACTATTTGAGAGAAATATCCCCCTTTTCTAGAAAACATTTAAAAGTATCACTATTTATAAAAACTTTGTTTAAAATAGATTTTTGAATCAAAGTTTCCAATAGAAATTTGAACACTTAATTGGAATTTTAATTTTAAAACATTAATGTTCATATAAATAAATCCTTAAAACCATTATTAAAACATGGTCATTAATGAGAAATATTTAGAAGAATAAATCTTTAAAACATTTAAAAATGATATTTTAGTTAGAGTTTCTAACCAAATGAGGGATGCTTGAAAACAAATAATTAAGGTAATAAAAACATTATAATATCACGAGAATAAATAATTTCATGATATACTATGCCAATGTATAGTATATGGACCAAAAAATAGCGAGTTGGTGCATAACAACAAAGAAGACTCAAGGGAATGTAAGTTGAGATGAAATCCCTTATAAAGACTTTATCTTTGGTTAATGATAAATCAATGAAATAATTATGTGTGACAAATATAAATACACTCAATATGATGGGATATTTAGTGTAAATCAATTAGAGGAAATTCACACATATTCTTGTAAAAACAACACCAATGAATTGGATGTTTAACTCAATGAATGGAGATTGAGTTAAAATTACTCTTATCATGTTCACATCGATGACTTGAAAAATTTATCAATGGAGTGATTATGTGTCTCAAAGGTATATCCATACAAAGGGTATTGTAAATTAATACACAAATAATAAATAGTGATTCCACACATAATCATGGATTAAAATAATCAATGAAGTATGTGTAATGTTGAATGAGTGGAAATTGAAATTTGAACTTCCGTTGCCAATTTTGTAGCTTATAAAACATACATCCCATGAAAGAAGGATAATAAAATGAAGATGTAAATACCCATAAATTAAATTATATTAAACCATTAATTAAATAATGGGACAGTATATACACCACAGAAAAAGAAATAGTGGCAATATAATATGAATCTCACGGGAATAAGAAGTGAGATGAAAACTCTTTACTACGTCGTAATCAATCGATTCGTATGACCAAAAGATAATAACCCCCAAATGGATCATAGAATACCATGAATATAAATAGAATCATGATAATATATATCAAATGTAACTACACAATACACTACATTTAACAAATATGTGGCAAACAATGGAAATCTCACGGAATTAAAAGTGAGATATGAAACCCCTTACCTCAAGTCTGACTTGATTTGTATGTTATTTTTT
Organism: Viscum album; assembly: GCA_963277665.1. Taxonomy (NCBI): domain Eukaryota; kingdom Viridiplantae; phylum Streptophyta; class Magnoliopsida; order Santalales; family Viscaceae; genus Viscum; species Viscum album. Next base: position 1,396,454,061 of record OY728166.1, read on the forward strand.
CTTCCTGAATAATAAACATAAGTTAATTTCGACTTGATTAAGAAAATTTTGGATGTTTATTATTCCTTTTATATCACTTATTAATTTTCTATAACAATTAGTTAATTATTTGAGTTCATTTTGGATATTTTATCGATGTTCAGAACTTGAGTCAAAAATGAACTTGTTATAATTACAATTTTCCATGTGGTCAAAATTACATTATCTATAGAATTATATAAATGATTTTATATATCATATATATAATATATATCCAGTATATATATTTATTAATAAAATTACATAACATTTGGAGATAAGAAATGAAATGTACTGTTCATGGAGATAGTAAGTCGTATGTACGCATTGACGCTACTTTCATTTCTATTTTGTATTTTAACCGAATTAAAACATAATTATACACAGTTATATTATAATTAAATTATAATATCATATATAATATCATTAAATCTATCCTTTATATGTCCCATATAAGGCATTAACGAGTCATATCATTTTGAGGAAGTTGTAGTCTACACTTCCCCAAATGAAATTATCATGTTTTACCCATAATGGAACCCATAAAATAATGATATAAATGGAAAATACAGAAGAATAAATAAAACATAAACATAATATATATATATCATATATAAATAAATTTCAATCTTAATGGCCACCATGAGAGGCGGTATGAGATAATCGAACAATCATCGTTTCATGAGGCGTTAGTTTTCCATCCACAGAAACAGTATGTTCTTCACCCATTAGATAGAGGTGTGGGTAATTTTAGTTTGAATACATCCCCTAAAAACATCCTAGTATGTTTAGGATACTTGTTTTGTATAAAATAAATGAATAAATAGAGTTTATGGAGTTTTAGAAGTAAAATAAAAAAAAATAATTTAAGGGAAAGTGTTGCCTTTATTTTGGGTAACTTCCTTTGGCTTGAACCAAAAGGACATCTTGAAGTGCCTTATGCCTAAGGTAAGGCTTCAAGGTGGAATAGTTAGATCTTGAGAGATTATTAGGGTAGGTTTTGGATGAGCCAAAGGGTTTGAGAGGTGTGTGGAATGGGTTTAAAGTGATGTCCTTTTATAAGGGGAAGAGGGGTTCTTTAGGAAAGTGTGGAAATATTATTTTATTATATAGTGATATTAGATTTCTAAAGGTCCAAAACTAATTAAAGTCAAATATAGGATAACTCATGGTTGAAATAAAATCATCCAATAAGAATTTGATAGGTTTTGGTTCTTGTTCTATTATTAATAATCTTATTTATTTAAATAATTTATTAATGAGGTAAATACTATATCACTATGGTGTCATATATAATTTAATTTCTTTGATGTCTATGAATTATAAAAAAAATTACCATAATGTAGGAAATCGTTTTAGAATTATAAATATTATTTATAGTTGAAAATATGACTTATATAAACCCATGTAAAAATTTATATACTAAAAGATTTTTTTTAATGTAATTTTTTTCTTTACTTTAAGTTAATTAAAATAATGTGTCATTATCATTCTTAAGTGGCACCATGGGGTTCCAAAATCGACCCAAGTATTCCCATGGTCAGCCATTACTCATCCAATAAGGTTAGGACATGTTTTGAGGTAATTTGGTATAATTATAATATTTTTTTACCTTGAATTACCCTATATACCTTTAACCACGGTAAATAAAAGTCAAAAGTTACTATTCAACAAAAATAATTTCCATCTTATTGAACAAAATTTTACTTAATAATAACAACCATGTGTCTCATATTTTCTAAATTCAATTCATTGAAGCAGTAAAATATCATTTAAATGAAAAAGTCTGATTTTTAACTACTACTTCGTGGTTTCACTGTTCATCAAAAATTGAAGTCTTTCAGAAAAATACCAAAAAATTTTCCTAAGCTATATTTGATATTACGAATTCAAAAATGATGTCTATTTTACCAAATTAAAAAAATATAATTTGTATTATTTAATTTAAAATTACTTCTCGTTGTAAAAACAAATGGTGTGTTTTTAAGAAACAATAACTATCAAAAGATTGACATTTATTTATGTATAATTTCAAAATGAAATTAATTCTAATGAAAAAAATTTGATTAAGTGGTAAAAATATAATCTAATTACACTTAAAAACCAATTTAAAATATAATCTAACCATATAAATAAATTAGACTAAAATGAAATTTTGAATTAAAATACCGTATTTCTCATTATTCATAAAAAATGAATATTATTAGAAAAACTCCAAAATTTCATCCAAAGTAAATTTTGTTGTACCGATTCTGAATAAAAATTTTATTTTGTCAAAATGAATATGTATAAGGGTCAATAATTGAATTTAAAAGGGGGTTGCCATTAAAAGGTAGTAAAATTGATTTTTTTTGAAAAATTATTTTTTTATCAGAAAAATTGAATTTTTTCTTATAATATGTCTAAGAAACACATAATACATAAGTTAAAATTATATGAAGTATATAAAAATCAAAATCGAGTTAATACTATTCATAACCGCTTTTTAACGTCTAGTTTTGTAAGTCGTGGTGCACTCGAACTTGGTGTTGCGTGTAGCGCAAGCTATTGAATTTAAAGAAAATAATTTACTATGAAATCTTTTGGTGTTATAGGATATGTGTGGTGTGGTGAAATATCCTGATGTGAATGAGGACATGAGTCCATTCCACACCACACAATCCTAAATGAGATCTTAGACTAGGGTGTCAAAGGGGTCGAAGGACTTAATGATGGTCATCTCGGCCCATTGTATCCATATGAACTCTCATGCGGGCATTGCCTTCATCGTTCCTAAGCCCATAGGATCAATGATCGGTGTGGGAAACAAGGAGTAGGTTTAGGCACTCCCCATCACATAAGAAACCACCAGCTGGAATCGCACTCCTGCACAAGGAATACCGAAGCTTGAAGAGACAGTGGGGCTGAATGAATCACTACACCCCCTCTTTGGGACATATGGGGGTAGTAGAAATGACAAAGCATGGTTGTTGACCAATTTTGAAACATAGCATATATATCATGGTCCATATATGGGAACAAATGAGGGTCAACCTCTCACCTCAATCGCAACACGGGACTTATATCAACTTGTTGTTCAAGGTCCTCAAGGGTGTTGGCCCATAATGGTAGGAGAGCCCTTAGGCCTGAGTATCCATGCCATTAGGGGGACCTTTAAGATATGAAAGCTGATGGAAACCCGAGGTGGAGGGGATGAGTAATGAATGAATATGCCTGTGCAGGACAAGACTCAGTGTGAGATCTCAGAGTTTGAGTCTTGGCCTACGGACAAAATGCCTTGGCAGTCCTATGTATCCCATGAGGATGGGAATAAATCCATACATAGTTCTGAAAGGGCCTTGCAGTTTAACATCGTGTGGTAAGGACATGGGAGAACTAAAATAACGAGGAGGTCACATGGTTCAATCATCATAACCCTGACATGGGTGGGGCCAAAGAAGTCTATACGATTCCATGCGGGATCCTCCAAATGAACTATGCCCATGAGGGAATAGTCAAAGAGGAAGCTGGTTCTAGACTCAAGACGAGGTGTATAAGTGTTCCTATGTATCTTTTTGGGATGAGAATCAAGCCATACATAGTTATTGAGCTTCAGTTTAACGTATTGGAGGACGACACACGGTTTAATGTCATGTAGAGAATTTCACAGTTTAAGGTCATGCAGGACTGAACAGTTTAAGGTCATACAAGACTGTAATGCAGTTTAGGGTCGTGGTGGACCATCACGTAGTTTTGGGTCATGCAGGACCATACAGTTTAAGGTCATTTAGGACCGCACAGTTTATGTTCATGCAAGACCGTAATGCAGCTTAGGTTCATGCAGGACTATAAGGACTCAGGCAAGGTATTGCATGAGGAACTTGGAATTGGTGGGAGGAGTTATACTCTCACCATATATTGTAACTAGCGAGTACACATCATTGGAGTAAACCTTGTGAATGATGTAAGGTCCTTCCCATTTGGGTACCACCTTTGGTGGTTTCCTACCAGGTATCATTAGTTCCCTCAAGGCCAATACCAAGTCGCCTTGAAAGAAGGAGCGGAGGTGAACATTCTTGTTGAAAGCTCTAGTTATCTTGTTATGATGCCTTTCCAAATTGTGCAGGGCATGATGCCTGTTCTCATCAAGTGCTTCCAACTCAACCAAATGGATTTCTTCTACTTTATCTGGCTCTTGATTATTATAGATAGCTGTGTTCAATGAGGGAAATTGAATCTCAATGGTCAGGACAACCTCCATCACATACACCATGAAATATGTGGTATCCTAGGTGGAATTACTAGTCGTCGTCCTGTATGCCCAGAGAGCGTTGGGGATCTTGTCCAGCCAACTCTTCTTAATCTGACTAACCATTTTCTGTAGAATGTTTGAGAGAGTTTTGTTGAATGCCTCGATCAATCCATTTTCTTGTGCATGATAACAGGAGGTATGAATAGAACTAATGTTGTATTTGGCGTACAATTTCATCACCTTAGCTTCCAGAACATTCGTGCTACTAACGATGAGGACAGTGTGAGGGACTCAGAATCAGTAAATGATATTGGAGCTCACAAAGTCAATGATACAATGGGCCTTGACCTCCTTGAATAGAAATTCATCTTCCCACTTGGAGAAGAAATCCATAGTAGTCAGGATGAACCTGCACTGGAAAGCTTTAACCGGTGGATATGGTACTACAACATGAAGTCCCCATACCACAAATGGACAAGATTACTTGGTATATTGGAGAGGCTCACGCTGCCGATGCATGAAGTTAGCATCAATCTGGCACGCATGGAACCTTTTGGAGAACTTGATGCAGTCATGGATCATAGAGGGCCAAAAGTACCTCAGTCTCTGGATCTGGTGAGATAGTTTTGGCCCAATTTTATGATCCCCACAGGAATCGGCATGAACCACCTGCATGACTTGGGAAATCTCGAATCCTTGAATGCAAAAAAGGATAAACCCATTAAACCCACGCTTGTAGAGGAATTGATCACGACTTGGATTTTCCTGCAGGGTAAACTATAATGCGCGGCATCAGATTCACTCATGATCATCCCAATCAACTGGGAGATTACCATTCTGGAGATACTCAACAAAGGGGTCTCTCCAGTCAGGGGTCACATCAATCACTACATCCAGGGGACCTATGGGTCTGGACATAGAGGCTCCGGTGGTAAAGTGGCTCACATGCCGGTCGTCATCATCATCTAGGGTGATATGACCAATGACTCTATGGTGTGCCACATTGATAATAAGATCATCCTTTATGGGCTCTGCAAGTGATGCTGCTAGGCCGGCCAGGACATCAACTCGACCATTCTGAGACCAAGGGACATGACTAACTTCTAGCTGAGATGGGAACTAGGCCATTAGCTGGAATGTGTGTTCCAATAATGGTATGAACTCTGGATTTCAAACAACTTAGTCACTGTTGATCTTCTTGATGACTTGTTAGGATTCCCCTTTCATATTAAAATTTGGCACATCAATATCAAGGGCCAACTCAAGGCCGGTGATGAGAGCCTGATACTCTACCTCATTATTGGTGCAGCCTTATGAAAATAGGAATGAGTATGGAAGAATGTCTTGTGTCGGGGTAATGAAGATGATACTCAGTCCTACTCTGTTGAGTTTGGGGTCATTGAGTGTTCAATTAGTGGGGCTCTGGGAAGCACGATCGAAGTGCATCTGCCAACATGGTGTGTCTTGTTCTACTGAGAGTATTGCATCATCGGTGGAATCGAGCTCCAAGGACTTGTTAGTAAGAGACGGATGGGAAGCAAGGATGTCTGCCAGTGTTTTCCCCTTAATAGCCTTATGAGGGAAAAACCTAATGTCGAAGTGCTGGAGAATCACTGCCCACTGAGCTAGATAACTTGTCATCATGGGGAGGTTCAGGATGTACTTCAGTGGTTCTACTCATGACACCAATTGTACCTCGTGGTGATGCAAGTAATGTCTCAATTTCTGTACCACGAATACCTGCACAAGGCATCTATTTTCAATTGGGGAGTATCTGGTCTCTGTATCAAGGAGCATGCAGCTGAGTTAGTAAATGTTGTTCTTTGTCCCCTCATTATTCTTTTGGGAAAGAACGGTTCCGAGAGATCATTCCAGGGTGTTGACATAAAGGACCAGCAGATTTCCAATGATAGTTGGAATTAAGACTAGAGGCTGGAGAAGATACAGGTTGATTTCCTCAAACACAGTCTGACATTCTTCATCCCACTCATAGTGGTTCTTTTATTCAAGACCTGAGAAAAGGGCTTACACTTTTCAGCCAAATTCACGATTAATCGGCATATGTAGGCTATGTGGCCTTGGAATCCTCAATGTTCCTGAATATTTCTCAGAGGATACATCTGGCTAATGGCCTTGATTATCTCTAGGTCGATCCCAATGCCCCTGTATCTCACACCGGAGTCGAGAAACTTTCTAGAGCTAACACTGAAGGCACACTTCAATTGGTTCATCATCAAGTGACTAGAATGGAGGAAGTTGAACACTTTCTCATGGTCTTTGAGATGGTCTTAATGCTAGCGAGATTTGACCACCAGATCGTCCACATAGAATTCCACCAAAATTTTGAGGATCGTCTTAAATATGCGATGCATAGCCCATTGGTTGGTGGCAACTACATTCTTTATACCGAATGGAATGACTTGGTAACATAAATTAACTTGTGGTTCCCTGAAGGCTGTATAATCCTCATCCTTGGGGGCCATTTAGATCTGGTTATACCCGAAGTACCCATCCATGAAGGAGAGGTCTTGGAACCCAGATGTAGAATCAATCAACAATTCTGTCACAGAAAGGGGAAAATCATCCTTCGTACATTGATGGTTGAGATCCTAGAATTGATGAAGAACCTAATCTATCGATTCTTCTTCCTACCTAGAACAATATTTTCCAACCATTTAGGGTACATGACCTCCTTAACAAAATTGTCTCTTATGAGCTTTTCAACTTCGGCCTTGACCATGTAACCATTGGAAGGATGCATCTTCTTGGGAGGCTTCATGAACTCATGATGATTTTCCAGGAGACTGAGGTTGTGGAAGGCTACCTTAGCATCTAGTCTTAGAATCTCATCATAACTCCAGGTGAATACATCATGGTGTTGTTTCACAAAGTCTATGTACTGTTGTTGCTCCTCGAGGGGCATGGCGGCACTGATCAATGTGGATTTCAGGTCTTCCTCACTACCGAGGTTCATCTATACCAACTCATCAACCGTAGTAGATATTCCCTCTTCAAAGGCAGAAGATGCATCCTCTAAATCATCTTCTCTATATATGTGGGGGTAATCCTCAATGAGAGGAGTTGCATCTAAGTCAACTGCTCTTTATTGGAGGCTAGTACCAGCCTGAACGAAAATGGACACTACATCAGGGAACTCCTGTGCTGTTGCGACCATAGTAATGAAGGCAGTTGATCCAATTCCATCTATTCATTATCCTAAGGTTCCACACTTGATGATATCAAAGTAATAGTGGTGAGTCGGCTTGAGCCGATTAATTTCGGCCTAGCGGATCAAGCCAATATGACGTATTGTCCTCACCATGGGGCAGACATCCTAATATATTTGATTTTATTAATATTTTAATGACTTATTATATACTCCCTTTACTAATTTTATATTAAATGTGCATAATGTTTGTGAAATATTTATGTTTTATTATTAAGTATAATTTTTGTGCATTTTTAGAAGTAGTCCGATTGAGTCAGTTTACTATTTTGTTTATAACTATCTCCATACTGATCCAAATTGTGTGGTTTTTCCTTTTTTGGATTCCTACTTCAATATAAAACATTTCATTAGAATGGAGTATGGGCCGATTCATCCATTTTAAGGTCCATATGGATCACACAAGAGGGCCTACAGAATCTGTGAAGAAACTGTACCATCCATGAAGATTGAATTAATGGGATCCATTTAGAAGTTAAAATTCCTTCATTCTCATCGAAGATTTTTGGGATAATTTAGGGAGTCTTTGATAAAAATTTCAGGGACCAAATACAATCATAAGGGGCCCAACTGATTCATTTAAACTCAGCCAATCATTCTGCACGAGAATTAAAATCAGAACAGCATTCAGGACATGTATCCTGATCTATTAATCAAATAGATCTAAACATTTTTACTGTGAAATATTCTATATATTCTACCAACTTTTTCGAAGAAATAATTCTTATTAGAAGGCATCTTCCAATTCCAAAATCCATTCACATGTTGGCCATTGAAAAATCATGGATTGAAAGAGACAGTTTAACTTTGTTTAATAAAATCACAATAACAATGGTTCCATAGGTCCAAATGACTCCAAATGTTTAGATAAGTCGGACAACGTTATTATATACAACTTTTAAGAAGGAGATATCTCGAGATTCAGCTGTCTAGATATCCAAATCATCGATCCAAGTAGATGGAAATATTGGGAATGCCAACAGTCCACTTCCTTGGGCTATAAATACATCCCCTTCCTATCCTTCAAAGGAGTGGGAATTTTATTAGAGATTAGAACACATTGGCATGACCAAATCCTTTCCAAAATATTTTAAGCACCTTCCATACTCATGTTTTCACTTCAGGGACCTTTCCTCCTCACTTTGTTTTCATTTACTTTTGTGTTCTTCATTATTGTAATCTTGTAAGTCTCTTTCTTTGTAATTCTATGTTAATGAAAATTTCTTCATTAATATATCTTATTCTCATACACCTTCTTTAGTTTAAAATTAATATTCTTCAAATAGTTTAAATATAGTTTAATCCCCTCCCCTTATTTTTCTTCCTCGTTCAATCTAAATTCTATTTCTAATTATCATCATCGTCTGTGTGTGTGTTCGTCGCACCACTCTTTTCTTATCCCTTTATTTTTCTTATCTTATTAATTTATCATCATAATAATTATAAGCAGATTACTAATCATTTCAATGGTTGAGTAAATCACTTATTGGGGTGAGTTATAATTTAGGGATGTTATGTGATTGAGAGTACTTTCTCGATGAATATTGTTCAAATTAACATTGTGTATGGTGGACTTAACATGTGATAGATTAATGACTTGTATTGTTTAACATATGTTTTACATGGATTATTGGAACCATAAATACACTACCATAAACAATATATGATTTAGATTAGAACTATAAGTTAATTTTATTCTTGTATTAAAGCATTAACAGTAAGGAATTCCAATCAACGTTATCTTGTGAAGTGGGTGTTAATTTAAATGCAGTATAAAGCAAAGCTCAATGATATCACAAACTTAAATTCCTAATAATGAACTCACCCCAATCTTTAGTAATTTGTTAAATAAATAGTAATCAATAAATCATTCCATAATCTCTACAAAGAAACCCCCAATCAGAATACAATCAACTACAATCACTCAACTATTAAAAGAGTATCATTGTCGAGGATTCGACCCGAGGGCTGATATACACATTAGCAGAGCATCTGAACATTGACCAGTAGATAGGTGACAATCAGCCACACACATTTCAAATGGATCCTTTTCCTGGGAATGGTGCAATTATGTAGTCATTAGTTTCTGGTTATTGTAAAAAACAAAATTAAATTAAATGAAAAAAACACAAAGAAAAACTCGTCTTCCTCTTTCTTCCAAAATATCTATAAATCCCCCATAGCCTCCTAAACAATCCATTGGATTTGTTTGAACTTGAAATTGAGCGAACACTTCTCCAACATAGGAGGAACATAAAAGATAATCAAATAATTCAAGACCCAGTCCTCATCGAACCTGTTGAATTTGAAATGGAAAATTCTAGGGAACAAACACTTAAATAACTCACTACCCCTGATAAAAATTACCAACCTATTGGTATTCAATATCCAGAAATAGAATCTGACTTCGAACTCAAATCGGGTTTGATTCATCTTCTTCCTCATTTCCACAGGCTAACTAGTGAGGATCCACATCTCCACCTTAAAGAGTTCCAAGTGGTGTGCCCTACCATGAAGCCTCAAGGTGTTTTTGAGGAAAAAATAAAACTCTAAGTATTCCCTTTCTCCTTAGATGACTCTGCCAAGTCATTGATTTACTACCTCCCTCCTGGTTCCATAACCACATTTAATGACATGAAGCAACTTTTCTTTGAAAAATTATTTCATGCTTCTCATATTGCATCTATCCAAAAGGAAAAAAGTGGTATCCATCATTTCCCAAGTGAATCACTCCATGAGTACTGGGAGAGGTTTAAAAATCTTGCTTCAACCTTCCCACACCACCAAATCCCTGACCAACTCATGATCCAATACTTCTATGGGGGTTTATTTCCTTTATAGATAACCCTCAGTGATGTTGCAAGTGGCGGTGCTCTTGTTGATAAAACTACCACAGCTGCAAGAGATATCATAAGAAAGATGGTTGAAAACACACAAAAATTCAATACTTGAGCACATTATCAAGTCAAATAAGCCCAATATAATCAATCAATAGAGACGAAAAAGATGACAGAGTGGATGAGTGAACTTACAGGTCTTGTGCAACAACTAGCTATGGATACCAAATCCCCAACCTTGTCTTCTCCGCAATACATGTTTCATGGACCTATCAAAAACTGTGGAATCTACAACTCTCCATCTCATCAAACTAACAGATGTCCATAACATCAAGAGGATCATTCTGATTCATCTGAACCAATGGAGATCAATGTAGCATTTGCTCAGCAGAACCCGAACCCTCAATAATCAGGTCAGTTTGTTAGAAACTTCAACCAACACCATTCTGAGATTTTCTCTTCTACATATAACCCTAACATGAGGTATGGTAATTTTGTCTCTCATCCCTGTAAATACCCTCATCAAAAACTAAACGAATTATAATATAGTTATGGTGTTGATAACTTCCAACAACCTTACCCTTTTGTTCCTCAACCTCAAAGGATCAATCCCCTTCCTAGATTCCACTATCCTAATGACCCTTCCCAATTCCCAAACCAATAAAATCACTTTACCAAGAACCAAAATCAAGTTAATACCAATTCTAAACAAGCCTCTTCTTTGAAAAAACCATGGGAAATCATTTTTTGTGATCTTTCTTCCTTCACCCGTTCTAGTCTCAAGAACATTAAAACCCAAATTGGTCAACATTCATCCCACCTGAGCCAGCAACAACAATAAAATTCTTCCCAAATCTTAGCTCAACCATTACCCAACCCCAATGGTAATGTAATTGCAACTGCACTTCGATCAGGAAAGAAAATTTCTATGCCTCAAGATAAGCCCTCCAACCCCCCTTTAAATGTTGACACAAAAAATTAAAATAAAATGAAACTTGAAAAGTAATCTGAAGTCATTCCCTCACCTCCTTCCATTCCACTTTGGAAACAAATTCCTTTTCTTCAAGCTGTTTCTATGCCAAAGAAGTCCTTTTAACACGATCCAGAAATACATGACATGTTTAGACGTGTTGAAGTGAATATTCCACTCTTAGATGCCATTAAACAAATTTATAAGTATGTAAAGTTTCTTAAGGAATTTTCCACCCACAATAGGCATCTTAGGACATTTGAAAATGTTTCCACCCAATAATCAATTCCCATAAAGTGCAAAGATCTAGGGACCTTTGTAGTTCCATTCCAAAATTGGAAGTTCCAACTTCAATGATGCACTCATAGACCTAGGAGCTTCATGTAATGTCATGCACAAATCTATCTTCTCCAACCTTGTTCTAGGTCCATTAACTCCAATGGATTTTATCATTCAATTATCCTATTGAATAACTTCTAGTCCTGAGGGTATAATTGAGGATGTCCTTGTTCGAGTCAATGATCTTATATTCCCAGCTGACATCTATGACCTTGACATGGAAGGTGAGACAACTTCTTTCCAATCTCCTCTGATTTTAGGAAGACCTTTCCTCATGACATATAAAACCAAAATTGATGTTCATTCTGGAATATTATCCCTGGAATTTGTTGACCAAAGGGTCAAGTTCAACATTTTTCAATTCATGAGATACCCATCAGAGAATCAATTTGTATTCTCTATCCATGCTTCTGAAAGTCTCTCTGAGATTGTCTTGAATCCCAATCCATCATTTTCTTCCTATTCTACAAATAGAATATTTTGTGAATATTTCATCCTCATTAACCAAGTCATAAATGGAGAAGTTGATGTTGACATTACAAATGAAAACTCCATTGATCTAAATGATCATGAAAAATCTTTTCAATGTCATCTCACCTCTAACCTTCAATGCTCCAACATGGATGGTAATAAATAAAATGAACTTGAATGCTCATTTGTTGATCAAAATCCGATTATCGCACATTCATCCTTTCCTATCCATGATTCTGAAAATTTTGTTATATGTCATGTAAACCCTGGACCAATGTGTTTATATTGTCCCGATGGTAGTGATGTTTGTCATATTTGTTCCCTTATTAATAATGTGATCACTGGTGATGTTGAAATTGACCATTATATGGAAAAAGAATTGATGTAAAGGATATTGAAAAATTTATTCAGTATTATGACTCCACTGATCCCCATTACTCTAAATCAGTAAGTGATGAAATAAATTAGTAAAAAACATTATTGATCTCATACTCTGGTTTCATGTTATCTGAACCATACATAAATGAACCATCATAATTAATACATCTTCTAGAATTTCCAAGCATATAAAATCATCACTTTGTGGATAAAATCATTCCTCATGTTGAAGACCAAAGGGAGGATAGTCATATTCTCTTTCCAACTTTGTAGAATTTCACGTGCAACTTCAAGGAAGGAGATAAATTATCCAATGAACAATCAGGAATCCTAAAGGAGAAGTTTTTCTGGAAGCACTCTGTAGTTGAAAAAATATTGTTTCCACCATTGGACTATGGGTAGTCCACTACAAATTTCCATTTGTAGAAAAATAAATGTTGCGCTTCTTGGGAGGCAACCCGTGTTTTATTTTAATTTTATGTAATTTTAATTTAGTTATAGTTTTTTATTAGATGAATAATTATTTTTTTTTTTCAGGTGGCATCCCAAAATCCTAAAACCACATTGACTTCAATAGGATCCACAGTAGACCCACCACTGGATGGAGATGGCAACCCACCAAATCCAAACCAGGGGGCACCTCTTTCCCTTTAACTCTCTCTTCATCTCTTCCTCTCTCACTCTATCTCCTTCTTCCCCTATCTTTCATTTTTTTACAAATTTTTTTATCAAACCCTTTTATTTACTCTTTCTCTTTTGTGTGGGTGCGTCTTTATAATAAACTAAATCAATAACCTAAAAAACTAAAAACAAAAAAAATAACTTAAAAATATGGAAGAAAGTGAGTCATGATTACTCACATTCCAATTTTCAAATTTTGTCCAACCAATTTGAGGAGTCAAAAGACATTATTTCATCTCAAATTTTTTTTCATTTATTCATATATTTGGATAAATAATATTGTTTCAAGCCCAACAAATTTTTAATGCTCAATTTTCTATTTTCAAATTATTTTCCCCACCTGTGAGAAACAACATTTTCTTTCATGCCAAGGCCACCTATGTACATCATATTAAAATGTGTGTTTTTCACCCCCTTTTTTGAGTCTTGAGTTTGTGGAACTACAAGATAAATTTCCTACTTTAGTGTGCATTAATATGATAGAGGCATTTTACGAACCACATGAGTATCACAATAGCCAAATAGCCTCCCATTTCCCTTACATTAATCCTTCTTTTTAAAGACCCTTCAAGCCTATGAAAACCTTTTCTTTGTTAGCCATATTACAAGCCCAATACCTTATCCCACCCAATATCAACATGAATTTTCAATGCATATTTTTTTAAAAAAAATAAGTGTTCCGGGGGGGATGGATTTCATTTTGGGTACCCTTTTTTGATGTTACCATGTTATCATATGCTTGAGGGCAAGCATCAATTTCAGTGTGGGGGAGAGGTTTTCATTCAGTGGGGTTTGGAAATGTATTTCAGTGTGGGGGAGAGGTTGTCCTTCAGTGGGGTTTGGGAATTTATATATTCTTATGACATATTGTTAAAATTTTATTGATAAGTGTTCAAGAATAATATTTAAAAAAATAAAAAACAATAAAAAAATGGTTCTGTCTTGCGTAGGTCAAAAATAACTATTTCCCAACCATTTATCTTTTTATAACTATTAAAATTAGTGTCTTGAGAAGATACATCATGGATTGGGATATGATTGTGAGATCTATTTCATGTACAACTTTAAAAAAAAAGAAAAAAATAACACTTGAATTATATTCTTATGTAATTGGGAGAAGTTTTGTGTTTTGTAAATATTCCATCTTCTCATTACCTTCATATTTCCTTCCACTTTTGGGTCTTATTTTACATTTTCATTCCCTTGTAAATATGGTTTTCCATTTCCTTCATGTCTCATTTAAAAAAAATTTGCATTACTTTTTCCATGTTGGTGTTTTACCCCTCTTCTTCTCTCTCTTAGACATTATATTCTTACTATATAATAGCCACAAAAAATCCCTTTAAAAGGCATCTTTATTTTTGTGAACTTTATATAGGGATTGGAAGATGAGAGCAATTTCAAACTATGATATTCACTTTTGGTTGGTGAAAGAGTGAACCTCCACAAATGAATTTTATCATCTTGAGAGGTCTAAGTTTTTAGTGTCCACATTTTCAATTTCTAAATTTGAGCATGAAAAAAAGAGTTTTTTTGGAGAATTTCTTCTTTAAAAACTTATGGTGGAATTATATATGGATTAGTGAAAAATTATAAACCTCCCTTGATTGTTGAAAACAAAGTTTTAATATTTGTTGGTGAGGTAAAATGATTTTTTCGTGTTTTTATATTTATTGCACATGAGAAAATTAACAAGACTATGTGTGGGGGAGTTGATGTTATTAATATTTTAATGACTTATTATATAATCCCTTTACTATTTTTATATGAAATGTCCATAATTTGTGTGAAATTTTAATTTTTTAATACTAAGTATAATTTTTGAGCATTTTTAGAAGTAGTCCAATTGAGTTAGTTTAAAATATTATTTATCAATACCACCCTAATGCTCCAACATTTGTGGTTCTTGTTTTTTAGGATTTATAATTCAATATAAAACATTTCATTAAAAGGGATCATGGGCCAATTATATCATTTGAAGGCTCATATGGATCACACAAGAGGGCCTACATAATCAGTGAAGAAAGTGGACCATCTATGAAGATTGAATTACTGGGCTCAATCTAGAAGTTAAAATTCCTTCATTCTCCTCAAAATATTATTAGACAATGTATGGAGTCTTGGATAAAAATTTCAAGGCCCATATACAAATACAAGGGGCCCAAATGATCCATTTAAACTTATCCCACCATTCTGGATGGGAATCTAAATCATTACATTATTCATGACATTTATCCTGATATATTCATCAAATCAGGCTGATATTTTTCAGTGTGAAATATGAGATATAGGCGGCCAATGGTTTTGAAGAACTCACTCGGATTTGAAGTCATATTCTTATTCCAAAATCCATTCACATGTTGAACATCGAAAAAACATGGATTGAAATAGATAGTTTAACTATGTTTAATCAAACCATCATAACATTGGCTCCATAGGTCAAAATGACTCCAACTATTTAGAGATGTCATACAACGTTATGATCTACAACTTTGTAGAAGGATATATCTTGAGATTAGTCTGTCTATATGTCCAAATTATCAAACCAATTGGAGAGACATATTGGGAATGCGAACAACCCACTTCCTTGGGATATAAATACACCCCTGCCTCTCCTTCAAAAGAGTTGGAATTTCAGTAGAGAGTACCACACATTGGAATGACCAAATCATTTCCAAAGGCTTGGAAGGACCTTCCATAATCGAGTTTTCACTTGAGAGACCTATCCTCCTCTCCTTTTTTTTGTTTACTTTTGTGTTCTTCATTATTATAATCTTGTAAGTCTCTTTCTTTGTAATTATATTTTAATATAAGGTTCTTCTTTAATATCTATTATTCTCATCCACCTTCTATATATTAATATTAATTTTCCTAAAATTGATTAAATACAGTTTAATCCCCTTCCCTTATTTTTCTTCCTCATTCAATCGAAATTCTATTTTTAATTATCATCATTGTTTGTGTGTGTGTTCGTCACACCACTCTTTTCTTATCCCTTTATTTTTATTATCTTCTTAATTTATCATCATAATCATTATAACAAGATTAAGAATCATTTAAATTGATGAGTAAATCTCTCATTGGTGTGATTCATAATTTAGGGATGTTAAGTGATTTAGAGTATTTGCTCGATGAATATTTTTCAAATTAACATTGTGTATGTTAGACTTAACATGTAATGGATTAATGACTTGTTTTGTTTAACATGTGGTTTCCATGGATTATTGAAACCATAAATACACTACCATCAACAAGATCTGATTAAGATTATAACTCTATGTTAAGTTAAGGCTTGGATTAAATCCTTATCACATAGGAATTTCAATCAATGTTATCTTGTGAAGTGGGTCTTAATTTAAATGAAATATAAAGCAAAGCTCAAGGATATCACAAGATTAACTTCCTAATAATGAACTCACCCCAATATTTATCAATTTTTTAAATCAATAGTAATCAATAAATCATTTCATAAGCTCTACATTGAAACCCCCCGATCAAAATACAATCAACTTCAAACATTCGACTATTAAAAGAGTTTCAACATTGAGGATTCTACCCGAGGGCTTCTATACACATTAGAAGAGCATCAGAACATTGATCGTTCAATAGGCAACAATCAATCTCTCATTTCAATCTTATTGGAGTAGGAGGCTCTAGGATAACCTTTTCCAGATTTGTATAAGAGTAAGAGGTGATCTTCTGATGTCACTTAGGCCTAAGATTGTGTTACCCCATCGTTCTTTAAACAATGAAGAATTGTCCTATGTCTGGGATTGTGGCCTCCAATCGATGGATCGGAAAGATTTAGGTGTCATCTAGATTTTTCCCTGGGCTAGTCATAGCTTGGGCATTCTCAACCTCATTAGACTGAATCTTCTTGTCTTTTCTATTGTAGTAGTTGACATCCAGATAGTGGGATTCACAAGAGGAAAAGGGAGACGTGTTGCCTTGAAGCATGCCCACTTTACCATTAAGGGTGTACTTGAGGCACTGGTGATATGATGACAGAACTTTCACATGCATGTGGATCCATGGCCTTCTCATCAACACATTGTAGGCGGTGTCTTGGGAGACGACCATAAATTCGGTGCTGGAAATTAGGCCACTAAACAGGGTATTCAAGGTGATCTTGCTGACCGGTGTCTATTCCATCCTGTGATAACCTTGGATTATTAGGTTAGAGGGACTCATATCATCTTTAGAAAATCCCAGTTTTCGCAGTTTCTGAGTCGGTATTAGGTTGATTCCTGGGCCCGTGTTGACAAAACAACGATGAACCTCCACACCAATGAACTGGATGGTGATGTATATTGGGAGAATGTGCCCCTATATGGGAGAGCCTACATTTTATCTATAGAATAAGATGATGGCCTGGAATTTAGCATTCTCGATCGCCTCATCATGAAAAGTCTTATGCAGCTACTACCTTCATCCCAAACAGGGGGGGCTTCTTAAAGCCTCAGTGAGGGCCTCACGTATATCTGATGATAGGCGAAGGGCTTCAAGGATAGAGAAAATTGCTGGAATGCTGGCTAGATGACTTATAACATCTTACTTCTATTCTAGGTGTGAACTTCTACTTACAGGAGGTTTCTCTATTCCAGGATGTATGGTGGGTCCTGCCGACTGGACCGGTGGCTGACTAGTACTAGGAATATCCCGCTGCTCACTAGTCGAAGCCTGCAGAGTGGATACTTGATGAGGCATAGATGACTGAGACTGGCTATTAGTAGGGTGTGGCTTGTCACGTCACGGTCGGGGTGGCTTTGCCTGATCCAACCACATGAACAGTGATAATGGTGGGCTTGATGCCACTATATGAGAAGGCTGTGTATACTGAGATCTGTGCTGGTCCTGCTGCCTAGTTTTGGTCACATGCATAGCTTGGTTGGAAGTACTGATTGAGGTACTCTGATGGATCATATAATTACAACTCCATCGATGCTGATGATCGATGGGGATTTTGGGAGGATCTGTCTAGCGCTCCTCATTGTCAAGAATCATGTAAGGATTTACCATCTCTACGGTGTTAACTGAGGCGTACCCCTGACCATCACTCAAGGATTCCTCCACTATACGACAGATTCTGTGAGGAACAACCATCTCCATGGGAATGAAGTCACCAAAATTATGGGATAATGATGGCATTGGAGGGGGGCTTGACTTTTCCTTACGTTGTTAGTGTTTTCTCTTCTGGGAAGAGGCCGGTTGAGACGATGATGTAGAAGTAGTTGTTGTAGCTTATGAAAGCTCTGGGCGATCCAGGCATGCACGGATGACACCATGGGCATGAGAAACTGTTTTATGAGCCTTCCAGTCATCATACTTCTGGAACCCTTGACTAAAAACCTGATGCCACTCACCCTCACTGTCACTTCTGCTATTTGTCCTCAGGAAGACACATGCCACCAATGCTGGAGCTAGGCCTAAATGGACTATTTTGTTATCTACATGATATTTAATCTAGTCATTGAACACATATCACTACTTGAGAGTGTTCCCCAGTATCCATTGATAAGGGAATTAATTAGGGAGATTAATGAGGTTTGTCTCCTCTGGCCTTCTGCACTCAACATAATGTAGAATCCCTTGCTCCAAGGGACTATGTAAGTAACCAGGGACATGTACGTCGTTGAATGATTAGATCCAATTTCTCCTATGCAGAAAGGGGGCCCTTGTAGGTTGGCACATAAGAGGAGCTAAGGGAGCACGTCGAGGAGGTGGAACTTTGTTATCTCACCTGGGCGGTGGAGAAGCATTTCACGGGGGCACCTTCCAATTCTGAGGTGGAAATTCTTTGTCCAATCATTGTGCATGAGGTGGAGGGCCTCTGAGAGACTACGTAGGCGACTCCACTAAAAACAAATCTAGTCCCCTGGGGGCCTCTATTTGGGCCACTGCGGTGGGCTCGGCCCTGGCGGCCCTTCTCGTAGGGATTGCGGGAGGCAACAGATGTGCCGACTTTGCTTGTTATAAGGCTTCCTCTAGGAACTGGGCCTTATCAGAGAAGTCTTGGAATCCCCTGAGATAATTCTGGGTGATCAAAGAGGGGACCAGTTCCATCTTGACATTCCCTATGCACATCATTAGTAGTTACTCCTGAGTCAATGGCATGTCAAGGGAATGCGTGAGTTCTTTCCACCAGGCGAGAATGCCGTCAACATGCTCATCAGGCCTCTGCTTCTACATGAAGTGGTCCGCGATACTCATCTTCCGAGTGGTGGAACTGAACTGGTATAGAAATTGCCTATGGAGGTCTTCCTTATCGGCTACTGATCCGATGTGAATTTGGTTGGACCAGGAAAATGCCGGACCTTCCTATGTCTGTATGAAACCTTGGAGTTTGGTAGCCTCCTGCTGCACTAGAGTTCCCAACATGGGTCCACATCTTGAGGTGATGTGGGACAAGTGTTGTGGTGGGTCCCCTCTCCCATTTAAGATGAAAACGGTGGGATTCTTGAAACCTTGAGGTGCTGGAAAATCATGTACCCATGCTTGATATGGCTTGCAATCAGGTGGGAGAACCACATGTCACATCTCTAAGGCTTCGAGATGGGAAATTAGTGTCACCATTAGATCCTCTGGGTGAGGGTTCTTGTCTTGATATGGATCCCAGACCACTAGTGCATTGGTTGGTTCTTCAACATGATAAGGCAGCCCAGCGGCTTGTGGAGCGGTTGGTAGAATGATATGTGGGGAAGTTGGGGGAATCCGAGTTGGGTATCGAGGATTATCATGTCATTAAAAAGGATTGGGAGAGACATACCACGCCATATTTCCTTATGTTCCGGCCTCAACCATGTCTGCATGGGCAGGATGGTGAGGGTCACCTGGAAGAAATTCACTGAGGATAAGTTGTGCCTACCCCTGCTGCCCCAACCTAGGATCACCATTGTTTGGATATCTCTCTACAGCATATTCAGCATGGAGCTCATCGACCACCTTCTTCTTTTCGGCGATTTTATGACACAATGTGGCTTTTTCGGGTTCGTCTTCTGCCTTCTGCACTAAGCCAGATGGGTGGGAGGTTTTGTCGGCTCTAAGGGGTTCCTTGCCCTTGTTGGGATTTCAGCTAAGGAGTAGTGCCTCAGTGGGCACAAGAAGACCCAATAGATTTCTCTATTGGTGAGTGATCCTTCCTAATGAGTCTAAGAAGTACTAAAATCCCTCAGGGTGTAGGTCCTCTCCAAGAATCTCTATCTCGTTCTCACCCTCTAGCAGGTCGGCCATGTTAACCGCAAAACTTCCTGAAGGCATATCCTCTATGTCTCCATGAAAATCTGGCTAGAACCGGATAGGACTAAAGAGTAGGGCACCATACTTCCCCCAACAACGGATATGTACGTGTGGGGAAACCTCTTTGATAATCCTTCATAGTACCCTAAAACTCTGAATGCATGGTTGTTGTAGGGCCCTACGGCGACCTGGTGACTCGGGGCACTAGTCCAAAGGGAATGCGACCAAATCAACCAGGCGACATTATTCTCCAATATCCTCGAAATTCACATGGATCATAGGGCAATCCTTCACTAATGTTGAAGACGGAAATGAGTTTCCTAGAGGGTCTGGTGAAAACACTCGACTTCCTCTTGGTTGAGGGATTCTGACGCAACGAAATTCGGTGTTGCAACCGGCCAATACATCTCATTGAAGTGGTGTATTTCAAGGATATCCCATATGCTCCTAGGCTCATATTTAAGGTTTTTCTCTTCATTGCATCACTCTTCAACCATAGGCGGCTGGGGAATGGGTAGTGGTACCTAAGAAGACATTTGGGAGGGCAGGCTAGCCGGTGGAGAATACGGAGAGTGAGCAGACAAACCGCCGCATCTCGGGCTATCCTCTAAAGAGTGAAGTGACTTAGCCATGACATCGCAGTAAGACAGACTGACTACAGTAGTTTCCAGCATAGGTACTATGGCTTCTTGTGCTGGACCACACTATTGTTCATCCACCATTGGTCCCCGTAATAGCTCTTCGTGATCTCAAGCCGAGATAGAGAGTTCTTCATGTGATAATGGTGGCAATTGCATGGTCGTAACCTATAGAGTTGCAAAATTTTCTTCCTATTTAATATACCTATGCAAGGAGGTGGGAATCTGATGGACCTATCATTCTGAAATTATGAGGCTAATGCACCTTATTTCTGCACTAGCCCTTGACATGAAGGATATCGGCGAGGGCTCCATCGTCGAGTCATATTCTACCTCAGAATCTGAGAAGAATACCAATTTGATCTATATATAAATCTTCTCAGTGTAATTTTTTTGGTATTGTTGACCCGCCCTCATACCATGGGATTGTTCTTCAGGACTGGGTAGATTCTGGGCACAAAGAGGTCTTTCGGTCATACTAGTTCTAGGGCGGAGAGGATTCCCACCTAAGTAAGCCGGGGTGCGACAAACATCGGGAAAAATATCAAAGGGGACATAGGGAGGACCTCTATGGGAAGTGATGGAGTGGGTTGGACCTCATCTTGATCTAATAAGAGCATGGGTAGGACCTCCATTCTTGTTCTCCCTGGCTTCATTAGTGAAATGAAGGTCCTCATACTGGTCGAGATGAACACGGTTAGGGCCTCCATGTTGGGTGCTGGTGAAGCGAAGATGGCCTTCACCCCTCTATTTTCATAGGTAAGGAGAAACTTATCCAACTATTGTGAGGACATTGGGAGGCCCCCCATGCTGAATATTGACTGGGTGTGAGACGTCCCCACCCCGGTGGTCTATTCCAAGAGGAATGCCTCCATACCCAATGCAATGAGAACGGGAGCGACGTCTGTGATGAGCATCACCATCGTGGGCTGGTCCCTCCTTCAAACTAAGGGTAGCATGAGGCGGACCTCCATGCCGGTCTTCGAAGTGGGTAAGACACTCTTTCTCCATGGTGGTGGTATGAGGAGGGTCTTCGTATAAGCGGTGGCCACTACCTGCACAAGCAGCTGAGAGAGTCGACCCATCCTACCTGTGGGGAGGTTGGGGCCTCAATCCAGGCCAAGTATACAAGTCCCCCTACTCAGCATACACAAGGGGTTGATGATATACATCAGTAGTGGCCCTAGCCACAATAGTTACTGACATTGACGCCCCTTAGCGGGTATCCTCCTCGGCCTATTCCTGATGCTGGAATCGGGTCAAACAGACTAGGGACAATGGTGTAGGAGCATTGCTTACCGGCTCCTCAACTCATGGGACCAGATGGCAGTGCTGGAGTGGCCTAGTGGGAACCCTCCTTAGGGGCCCCTGAATCAGGATCCCAACTAGACTGGCCCAAATATCCCCTACCTCATTTTTGTAGGGGAAAGAGTCATTGAGGCATTTTGGGGAGAGGCTCCCGAAATGATTGTACGTTGGAGTGGGAAGTAGTGTCTCCATGTGCGGCCCTTGGGGATAGTGGTAGTGATGAGGCGCATACACCTCTAGATCCCGACGATTCATATCCCAATTCGGGATAATCCCCTTCTCAACGTACTGGAGGATGAGGTTGTTGATCACCCTACTCTGAATTAATTCAGATGGTGATATGGGGCATGGGCACCCAACGTTCGTAGATGTGGGAATTGTCGCAAAAGTGGTGGATCCATGCGATACTTGCATGTTGGCATTGCCCCCTCCCCTCCGTCGGTGGACGAGCAGTGATTGAATTCCTACAGTAGCTTGGTTCCTAAAAAGTAGAGAGATTAATCCATTAGATCTGAAAGGAATGGAATCGATGTCTAGTGACCCAATGCCATTCTATCTTCCATGGCAGGTAAGATGGATCCACGCTGACAATGTCACAGACTGAGATTTCCAATGTTTTGACTGCCCCAAATTCTGGTGAGTTTTATTCCAGACCCGTTATTTTCTTGGCGGGACTCGGCTCTGGATAGCTAGATCCGGTGATAGTCTAATCCATTGATGTATCAAACACTACTACTCTCCAAATTGAGGATATGATCTTCATGTTAGGTTCACCATTTCGGTTTCTGATGCTTTTGTCGAGGCGCATGCATTCATCTGTTCAAAGGCGCACAGCTGTTGCCTCGCATTACTACTCTCCAAAGGCGGGTGGCATCCATCGCTTATTCCGGGACGTTTTCTCCATGATCGAAATGGTATTATGGGATTTTGGTTCCTCCTTCCGTGGATTCCTCCTCGAAACTCGTTGCCTAGTCTAGGTCTTCCTTATAGACATAATACGTTGTTTGTGAAACTCTTCTTAGTTCCATATCATCATGGACACCAGTTAATAATAATGCTTCTGTTGGGATATTCTAAGGGGTCCAGTCAGGGAAGCGACCTTTGGTCGGGGGAATAGTCACTTTGGACTTCACTAGCATATCTAGATGCTGAAACACTAGCGTGTCTGGATTTCTTCCCCATATTATAGGGCTTTTTTGGGGTCTATAATCCTAAGGAATCCCATGTCAAATGTGGGGAATTATATGTCATAGTCATGTATATGAGGTTTTCCCCAACATCCTATGCTTAACACATGGTATTCCACTAGTTTAACATCTAGCGGAGATGTATCAGACTGATCGAAACACTGACTACAGTGGATCAGATGGGTGTGACCCCTGGAGGAAACACTAATGCTTGGAGTTGAATTGGCATGATCTCACCGGGATGTGCTGACCCTGGTAATAATCAGGATGGATGATGGATGGCTAAATGAAGTGGATGGATAATGAGATGGAGTCCACTTGAGGGTGACGATGATGTTGGTCTTGAGCCTCGAAGAGACATCCTACGTATCCTCGTGGTATGGAATCAAGGTCCACATAATTTGTGAAGCGATGGGACACCTAAGGAGGAGACCCATATGGATGGGACCTAAGGTAAGTGAAACCTCAAGGTTGGGGTATGAAATTGGGGTGCGTGCAAAGGACAGTGACCTGATGACATGTTGGGGCTTACGCATGATTAGCGGCCTGACAGTTGTTCTGACGCCACAGGGATGGACCAATGATATGGGTCCCAACTGAAGGGACAATAGTGGCTTACCGTCGGGCTCAGATTGACAATGGCTTACCATTGATAGGGACTCACAATGTCTTACTGCTGGATGGGGTCAGAATGGATTACCGTAGGATGGGGTGACAACGGCTTACAGCTAGATGGAGTCACAACGTCATACCACTAGATGGGGTCACAACGGCTTACCACTGGATTGTGGATGCAGTTTAACATCATGCAGGATGAAAAGGGGCATGAATTTTAATGTCATGTGGGATGAATGTGGTCTAACGTGAAGGGGTTCGGAACCAATGGGTGTTGGGATTGAACCTCTAGGAGGCTTCCTATATACCTTGTCTTGGAAAGGATCAAAGTCCACATATATAGGGATATGTGTGGGGTGAACCGACGTGGAGATGGTCAGAACCAATGGGTGTTGGGATTGAACCTCAGGGAGGCTTCCTACATACCTTTCCTTGGAAAGGATCAAAGTCCTTGTAGTTCGGGATGGATTGTGAACAGACAAAAAGGGTGTCAAAACCAATGATTATTGTGATTGAACCATAGGGAGGCTTCTACATACCATACCTTGGAAAGGATCAAAGGCCACGTAGTTCCGAATGGTGGGAACCAGGGTAAAGGGGGGTCAAAACCAATGGTTGGTGGACTTGAACCTCATGGAGGCTTCCTACGTACCTTGCCTTGGCAAAGATCAAAGTCTGCATAGTTCAGGATGGTGGGAACAGACGTGAAGGTGGGTTGGAACCAATGGTTGGTGGGCTTGAACCTCGGGGAGGCTCCCTACAAACCTTTCCTTAGAAAATATCAACGCCCTCATAGTTTGGGAGGAGTGTGGGACTTACACTCTAGGATACCCAGAGAGGATGTCATGGTCAGTGCTTTATCTAATCCCATGTGAGTCATGCTCAGTGTGAGAATCAATAGGCATCAAATACATGATGATCATGTCATGGAAGGTGTGTCCATGGGAAGTGGGATGTAGGCTTACACGTGGTTAGTGGCCGAAATAGGAAACAAGGGCTTATGCGTGGTTAGCATCCCAGAGAGGAAAAGGGGGCTTACGCATGGTTAGCAGCCCAGGGTGATGGAGATTGGGACTTACTCCAGGATGGAGGTCCGGGTGGTGATAAAGACCAACAGAAGAGGGATGGGATAATAGAGGTCTTGATTCCCATATCTCCTCTAGACTTTTGCACGGAAGAAGATAGGAGGAGCAGGGGTGCTGCCTCCTACAAGAAAAGCAAGGGGCTTACACTAAGGTGGTTGCCCTATCCCTACGAACAATCGTTGCTCCCATAAAGAGGATCTCATTCCATGTGAGGAATGATTTCACTTATGTAGGGACCAATGGTCATAGAAAATGTCTAATATATGGAACCCTATTTATGATGCATGGAGAGAGGCCACAGTTTAATTTCATGTGCTCGGGATAATGGTGCTTGGTAGTATGACATTCTGCCGCTCAAATGAGGTGGGTTTTCTCCGCACCCCTAGGACTTACATAACCAATACCCACCTGCCCTTAAGGGAAGGAAGGCATCAGCAATGTTTTGGTGAGGGGGGTGTTATGGAGAGGTCCACTGTGGGGTACACGTTAGTGTGGCTATGTGAAGAATTAATAGTTGTTAGCATTACTATGAAAATAAACATGAGGCAGATCAACTCAACGGGTGGTGCCTCCCAAGGGACTTTGAAGTTACTTCTTACAATCCTAGAGGGTTGTACAAGAGAAGGTTGTGTGATGTAGATCTTTTGGGTGCAAGAGGCATCTAAAGATGATGTCTGGAAGAGGGGCATCGAACACGTGCTGAAAGGTATTCACAAGGAGGGAGGCTCATGTGTGAATGGAGTAGCTGGGCGGAAAAGGCTGAGGTGAGTGGGCCTGGAGGGTTGTGTGCAAGGGGGAGGGTTTCATGGATTATATTCACAATTGGGATAGTTGCATGAAAGAGACCGGGTGTGCACGTAATCAGAGAGGTTTTCTCATGAATGGGATCCAATGTTTTGTGCACAGACTAAAGGGATTGCATGCAATGCTGGGCATACAAGTCAGTGTAGTTGCGTGCAAGAACCAGTCGATGTTTTGCATGCATAGGGGGGTGAATTGTGCACAAGGGAAATGGATAGTGCGCCAGGGCTGTGACTTAATGTATTTGGGTGAGGGTTAATCTTTAGTGTTTCTACGCAAAGGTGGACCCCTGGGAGACCTATCGCGAAAAATCCCATACCTGAAAGCCATTTTTTGCACGCTGAAGCGATTGATTTCTCACACAGGAGGCAGTTTGAATTCGTCAGCCATCAAAAGATGAAGGGTCTCCCTTCTATTTATAGGAACTTATGGTCTTTGGGTCTGTGTGGAAGTATACCGGTGCAAAAGATTGTGCGCTCATGTCAGTGGTGTGAAAGATTCGGTGCCCGCGGTCGGCAGCGCGAAAGATTCGGTGCCCACGGTCGGTCGCGCAGATGTTTCTTCCCCGACATGGAAAACTCCCTCAGATCCTGTGGTTTTTTTCATGTGAGAGATGATTTTTGCATGCCTCTTGGATTTTGCACACAGCCCTTCCGATCCTCCCAAAATAAATTGCTAAGTCGAACTACACATTCGCTTTATCCATAAAGGACCTCTTTTAGGTCTTGAGTGTTTTTCTACATCTAAAATACTAATGGAATTAATATTATAGAGCATAAAAGGCCTATTTTCAATGCCTCGTTCTATGAAACTTTACTAGTTTTTAAGACCAATTTTAATACATGTTTCTGAATTGGGTAGTTATATACCGAATCCAAAAATTATTTTTCCACATTAGACCTATTGATGCATCAATTGGCTATATAATGGTGGGCCCTACTCATCACATGTTTAATTCTCATGCATTACCTATATGTGTCAACAAGATATTTCATACTATTCCCAAAGGAACCTCTTTATCAATAAACCTAGGTTATCCTAATAATGAGAAATATATAAACTAAATACATAATAAACCTATAATAGAAAACAAAAATCATAAAAATGAATACTTTTCCCTATGTCAATAAAAGGGTTAACATTATCATAATTCATCTAGAGGAAGATGTGGGATGGTTAAAAATTACATAGTCAACTCGCTAGTAATCATCCATATTAGAATAACAATATATTATACAATAATACTTTTCCCCATATCAATATTATATCATACTTTCACACTCAACATCATAAAATATTATTTTTGTGAAATGTGATGATCACACTACACAAATCAATGGTTATATGGCTATGAAAATTCTAAAATAACAAGAACATAATCCATCTAGAGAAAAAAGGTTCATGGTTTGAATAGAACACATCCCGAGAAGTAAGAAAAGTTTTTCAATGGTTTTATGTGGTAGGAAAGTAAATCCCTAGAAAAAAATTATAAAATACCACATAATATAATAATGTGACATAATTTACCCAAATTATATTAAAAAGTTAAAATAATGATCATAATTTAATGAATGAAAATTGATTTAATAAAAAACTTCATTATTGGAGAAGAAACTACATTAATATACATGTGAATGAGATAATTTGATTGGGAAAGTAAATACAATGAAACAAAATTATTATGATAAAAATATATCCATGGGTATTGAATACACCATTCAAATAATTCATTGTGCACAAAATGTATTATGTCTCAAAGAATCGGAATTGAGACCAAGAAAACCTTACCATATTTATAATCTATCGAATAAAACCCCGTTGAAAGAGATGGGTTTTAATTAAAATTAAAATACTATTATTAAATTATAATTTCTGATATTATATATCAAATAGGAATTATATAAGCCTTAAAAATAACATTATGAACATAATTAAAAACATGTATCATTGTGTGGAATTTCAGACAAAAACCCTTAACTTTTTTCCTGAATTTCATAATAAAATATTAACCTACAACATAAAAAAATATCTATATAAATCACATACTTTAAAACCTTATTAATATCAATTTTCATTTATAATTTTCATAAATAGTCATTCTCTTCATGTATTATTTTGATTTTACACATCAAGTGTGTATAGTTTTCATTATTTATATTTTTTCATAATAATAGTCTATGTATTCATTCTTATTCAAAAGTTTATAAAATATATGAAAGTTTAGACACTTCTAAGGATTTTTTATAATCATATTTTATGTTCCTAACTCATCTCATTAGTTTTTAGTCTTTATCCTAAAAAATTAAATTGATAAGAATAATATTTCAATGATCTATAATAATCGACGGGTGTTTTCATAATTAATGAATTAAATATTTATATAAAATATCTAGAAAAAACAAAACAATATATAATTATTAATATCATATTATACAATTTACCATTTCCTACTTTTAATTAATGATATAGGTTCATTGTATTGTTTAAATTGGGGTTAAATCGATCCAAACAAGAACATACCTAGATTTAATGAATGGTTATGAGGTTGCTTTATTTTAATATTGTTATACTAGAAGAATAATGATATTATTTGGTGCTTATCGATTTTTTTTTATAATTTTAAAATATTAAAAAGATAATATAACTTATATAAAAACATTTCTTAGAAATAAGTAATCATTATCCTCTAAGTACGCTTATTTTAAATGATAAATTAACAATGTCTGTTTGTTGATCATATCATTAAAAAGTTATAAAATTTTTAATTAAAAAAAATTACTGATATAATAATCATCATAATTATCATTTAATACCAACATTAGCTCCATCCATGTAAGGTAGTGATGGAAAATGAAACATGTCACACTATGATGTGGTTGTTCGCACAATGCTTGAACAATGGTTTTGTTTTCATTAATTGACAGTATATATGAATAAAAAATGAAAATAAAATTTATATGGTAACGTTATTTTATATAAATTATAAAACTTTCATTACATTAATATGGATATAATGAATCTTAAAGAATATAATTATGAATAAAACTATGTAGTTGATAATTTTCACATTGGGGGCATGAATTCTCCTTAGAAGTCACCTTGGAAAAGAAATCATTATTCTAGAAAATAGTGAACATAATACTTTGAACATGGTAAAAGTTTCTAGAAGGATAACATTGTAATAGTTTCAAATTTAAATTAAAAGGAATGGTGTCTCTTGAATTGGAGGAAGGTTTACCTTATTATATGTGAAGGGAAGTGTTTTTTTGGGAGTAACCCTTACATTTTCAATAATTTAAGGTTACTATTCAAGTGTAAAGGTACACTAGATGGAAAAAATAGGAGAGTCAAATGATTTTGGAGACAAAAACACCTCAAACAATACTTTTTTTAGAAATGTTTTGACTTTTATGGAATTTTATATAACTTATTAACTTTTATCCTAATTTATTTTTACTTTAGTTATTAATTTATAACCATACTAATTAATTTTAAGGATAAATATTCATATTGAACTTCATACAAAAAATAATTCTTATAATTCTAAATTTAGGAATAATTTTATAAATAAAATTAATGCTGTGAAATGTTAATTATAAAATAAAAATGAAAAATCCAGTAATTTTTTTTAAAGATATGTCATTTTTATGATTTAAATATATATATAATATAAAATTATATTGTAAACTAATTTTAGGGACATAATTTAAATCATTATAATAAATTAATGTATATCTATCATCTAATTCCATAAAAAACAAAATATCCCTTGAAAATACTTGATTCAATGAAAATTTTGAAAATATATTTTATATTAATGTAACATTTTAATTTGTTCTAAAAATATTCACCATATTATTATTATTCTTAAATAATATTTCAAAATGAATAATTTTATTAAATATATTAATATTTAATCATATAATTGTTTTGAAAATATTTTAGATCATTCTTATAAAATGAAAATTTCTTAAAAATTAAATGTTTTGTGATAATCATATTATTTGAGTAAAAACCAATCTCATTAAAAAAAGCTCAAAAATTCATAATGAGTCAATTTTGATATGAATAATTAAAAAATGAAGTTGTTTTATTAATTTTAAATTAAAAAAATATAAATTCTTATTTTTATTATAATCATAAAATACAAATGAAACAAATTTGAAAGTGTAATTTTCAAATATTATCTTTAATTATTCTTATTTCATATTATCTACATACAAAAATCATAATAAAAAATTATTAATTCTGAAAATAAATCACTAATAATGTTTTTCTTGATATAGAAATTCATATCACATAAAATGTACTATTTTAAAAAAAATATTATTCTAAATAATAAATTATATTATTTTCCATTTGTATTAAACTAATTGAATTTCATTTATACTAAAATTAGTCTTCATTTTATGTATACATATAATTCATAATTTCATCACTTTTATTAGTTTATTCTAATTCAAAAACATGGATTTTAATGGTAAAACTTAAACATATATATTTTTTCTAAATATATTGTGGTTTATTTTAAGTATGATGTTACGTGTGGAGAAATTTATTAAACACACTGAATTATTTAATGGTAAACATATATTAAAATATTGGGGTGTTAAATTTTTTTATTATGTTTTCATTATAGAGAGTTACATTATTATGGATAAAAAACTACATGATATTCCTAATAATCAAGAGTCCATGTAAAATGTGAAAGAAACAAAAAATGATTAAATATGGATTTTATTAGGTTGGTAAAAAATCCCTCAAGGAAACATTGCTGTAATTTTTGGTTGATTGTGTTTATTGAAATATTTGGTTTCCATGGTTAGTTGTGGAGATCCAGGAAGATTATTAACAAGGTATGTTGACCAAGGTCTAATAAAAATGAATTTATGGTCTTGTGGGGGTAATAAAAGTTATGTATACATGGTGGTGTCATTTTAGAGTGTTTTCGAAATTTTTGGGGTCCAAAATCGGGAGGATAGTAAAAGGGGGTTTTGGAAAAGGAATTATTTTCAAATATGAGTACAAAAATTTAATCCAAGGGTGACAGTGATTTTAAAAGTTTCATATAATTAAATATTTGGGATCATCACATCAAAATATGGTAAAGGAAAGTATTGTTCGCAATATCTAAAAGTGCATGAAAGGAAATTTTTCTTGAAAAAAATAGATAGTGTTGTGTGTACCAATGAAAGAGAGTTATGTTTCAAATAAGACGTCAAAAAATGAAGTTACATGGTCATGTAAATGTTACACACACAGAGGAAGGAATGTAAATATTTTTCATAAAAGGGTCATCCGATCTATAAATAGGTAGTTACCCCCCTCATTTTAGTATATAATCCCTTATTCAAAATTAAGGCTCTAAATAGCAAAATTTTTGCACACAAATCATAAAATTTTGTGTAAAACTTGTTGCGTGAAATACTGACTCAAGTATTAGTCGTGTTTAGAATATTACATGTGACATAATGACCAAGGGATTTGTACACAAATCATAAAGGTTGAATGAAATTTGGAGTTCTATGGGAAAAAATAAATATTGATCACTAGTTGTTTATGTTGTGAGAAAGACATCTCAAGGTTGCGTGAAAGACAAAGATATGTGAACTAGAAGGGATTTCGGAGTGAATCTGTGGTAAAGTGGTATTCATCAACTAGATGAAATTATAAGTTAATGATACACTAAATGAAGTGTAAAACATATTGATTCAATTTATCAAAGTGGAATATTCTTAAGGATTGGTGAGAACACTTCAATTGAGAGAGAAGTGGGATTTAATATTGTGTTTGGTTATAAACCAGGAGTGATAGTGATTCCACTCCAAACATTGTAAGGGAAGTGATATGAGACATATAAGCGATCTAGACACAAATATAATTTTACCATTCAGTCTTATCATATTTGGTACATCGACATATTACTATTGTATTCTCCTCATATGTAGGCTAGTGAGGGTGAACCACATAAAATGGATGCATCTCAGGCATGCTTTCATTTCTTTTCATACATTGTAATGGTAAAGGGAGATAATATTGTTTTCATTAATGAAGAAAAAATATATATGATAGGGAATTTGTTTACATTTTTATACCCAGATTCCCCCCACCCCTCTTAGGGAATTTATTGAAGTTAGAGTAACATTTGGTATCATAGACAATGGTTAATTGTAGTGTTTCTCTCTAAGGAGTTTCAATGGATATTGTCAACCATAAAGGGATTCCAATATTTGATGTAAAAACTTTCAATTATGGATGAATTGGATACATCACTACATCCAATATTTTAGAATGGATGTGTTTACAATAGTGATTATTGGTATTAGTGTGGACAATGGTTCTTTTCCAAAAGCTAATCGATGTGAATTAGATGTTGAAGAAAATTAATCAATGCACTGGGGGTATCCCAATCCAATGAAATCTATAAAAATAAGATTTCATGTAATATATCACATTCTATGTAATACAATTTACTAAATATTTGTGAGGGGGACTCAAAATTATGAGAGGAAACGTTTCAGGTTCTATAGAACAAGTATTAAGATCTAAAAATTCACTTTAATGAGTATGTTGATGTATTATTTGACCAGTTGAATGTGGTTGTGGAAGACAAGTTTGGTATTAGAGAAATTATTTAAGATGTAAATATTGTTTAGTGTATTTTAATAAAACTTACCCCTTGGTTCAATCTGAAAATTTCTTTATTGTAAGATAATGATCCAAAGGAGCTAATATTGGGTACCTTGAACAGTATTCTTGTTTCATACAAGATGAGAAACGATGATAATGAGTCTATGGAAAAAGGGAATTCCAAATAAGTGGTATTAATGTCCCTGAATAATCTCAATATTAAATATGGTTGGTAAGAAGAAAATATTGATGAGGTGATGTCATTATTTCCTCAAATATTCAAGGAGAAAAAGGAAAGTACAAAGGTAAATGTACATATTCATGATTTCAATGTGGAATGGTTGGAAATATGGTAGAAAGGTTACCTATTAAGTTTCAATATGATGATGATGATGAAGTTAAAATTACCATGATGAATAATTCAGCATATGTGAAAGGTAAGAAAAATTTTAAGGGAAATTTCTTCAAAAATAATAATCTCCTTTAAAAATAAAATTACAGTTTAGAATATTTTGAGGATGAAGAGATAGAGAACTGCAAAGATCGTGGTGAAAATGAAATGGTAATAGTTGTAGGTAGATCATAGAAACGGGAAGAAAGTAAAAAATATTAATAATAATTTGGAGTAATATTTCATATATAGGATGAATTAGAAGACTCTTTGTAACATAGAGATGTTTAGAGATCCAAAAAGTGGAAAAAAATGAAGTTGTTAATGGTGCCAACCTCTATATGTAGCAGTAGGATGAATAGAAGTCTTATCAGATGGAAAAATTTAAAATCCATAGAATTAATTTCCATAGGACTCGCAAATGATTGGTGAGTACAAGATCAAAGTTGAAGAATATAAAATGGGGATTGATGGTTTGAATTACATGGAAAAAGAACAAATCAAACGCATTGAATAACATAAAGAGTATTTTGTAAAACTGTGAAGAAAGATTGAATATTATTGGAGAATCTTGAATCCTAATATAAAATAGGGAATGAGAATTACTTTAGTGATACAAAATATGAAATTGGATCAAATAGGTCCAGTAAATAGAATCAATAGTAAAATCCAAATAATAAGTTTAGTATGGGGAATGATCACTAACTGAAAGCTATGGTGATTGATTTTAGACCAAAAGAACCCACATCGAGATCGAATATATTTTTTGCTAAAAATCAGAACCATAATATTCCGTGAACTTAGGGGAAAACCATTAATATAGTAGTGAAACATGAGAATGCACCCCTTATTAGATGATATTATTATGGAAATATAGTACACTCACAAAATTTTTGTTTCATTACCACGAGGTACCAAATAGAACAAGACCAACATAGGCATCCATAGAGATCTCAATATTCAAAAATAAAATTTGACGGTCATTGTTTCAGGTGTGGGGGATTCAGAAACATGAAATGATACTTCTCATCGACAATACAGAGGTATGTTTCAATTAAAACTAAATATGGTCATAAGTAGCATCTAAATATATAATCAAATGAGATGAAAATGAAAAATTGTTTATCAAATCTATAAGATGATATTGTCCCATAATACTTCTAAGATGATCAATATTATCAATCCATATTTTGGTATGAAGAAAAAGCATGGATCAAAAAGAAAATATCAAAGACGGTAGTGGTTGTAGAGATTTCCCCTAAAGAATTAGATCATTCTGTTGTATATATCCTTGACAGTGGATAAATCTAATATGGTAAGTAATAAGGATCTTAATACAAGAATATAATATGAAAATTAAGGTTTTGTAAAAAATTTAAATAATGAAGGCCTAGAGATTATTGGATAGGAAAATCCAAATTTTTTGGCAATGAAATTCGACCTGATAATGTCTTAGTTATTGAAGTTATCAATGACAACATTCTTTGTTTCAGTCAACTATTTAACTTGGGGAATGATATTACCTTTACTAAGAATATGTGGATCATCAAACGAAGATATGGTGAAGTTTTTCTCTAGGGAAAAATAACTAAGGGGATTCCCTACCTTATAAGTGGAGAAGAATATATGTCTTTTTTGTTCATAGAGTAATAAAATATGTCATGTCAAAAATGAATTTTCCATATATTCCCTCCATCACTGGAAGATCTAGTCAAATGTGATGCAGCTTGAGATCTTCATAAGCTATCAAATGATTGTACTCATATGTGCAATGGTTGTGATAAAGGGAAGATCATCAGAAATATGTAAAAATAAAAGGAACAAAATTCAACTATATTTCTTGAATTAGTGCATGAATATATATGTGGACCTATCTCACTATGTTCCATTGAAGGAAAGATGTATTATGTTCTTTTCATAGATGATTTCAGTATGATGTAATGGGTATTTTTTATTTCCCACAAGCCAGATGCGTTCAGTTGTATAAAACAGTATGAAAGGGAATCTGAAAGGATACATAGACAGAAGATTCTCAAGTTTAATACTAAAAATGGTATTGAATTTACAAACACCAAAGTGGAATATTATATTAAGAAACAAGGGATAAGTCCTCAAGATTTAGTAGTGAGAATTCCTCAACAAAATGGTGTAGTTGAGAGGAAAAATCGGATCATAAACAAAAAGTATAGAATAATTCTTATAGAAAATGACCTACTAAAGAAATTATAGAAGAAAGAATTCTGGATATCAGTCTAGATATCAAGTAGGTATCTGTTGTGACCAAAGGATGAAAATAATTTGTGATAGATTTGGTATAGAGAGAATCCAACATTGAAATACTTTCAATTATCTTGAAGTAAAGGATTTATTCTCAATAATTAGAAACATATGAAATTTAAATAACATAATGATAAGGGTATATTTCTTCGATATTTTGAGGGGAATCATATATATGTTTCAAAAATATTCATGGAATTGTATTTCAATGAAAAAATGTAACTATTTTAGAAAATGCATAGAATCTTCAATAACATGAGGAACAGTTCCCCGATGAACGTGATGAGGAGGTAAGCACATTAAGGGAAGTTAAAGTGGAAAAGTTTGATTAATAATAAGATATTTATTAATAGAATGGGGACTTAAATTCTATATATATGTGAAAAACTAAGATTTCGGCTAAAATTGATAGATATAACATCATTGGTGATCAGGTAGCATTAGTTCAAACATGAAGAATGATGTCATTATTGTAGGAATCCATTTTATCTCATGTAAATACAAACAAAATTGATAAAAAAGCATGATATGTGAATTGGGTTTAGGCTATGAATGAATATCTTAGTCAAATTGAGAAGAATTAGGCATAGAAGATTGTTTTGAGACCAATGGGTAAGAACTTCATTAGGATCAAATGGATCTTCTACAACAATATGAATTAAGACGGTATAATGATTTGAAACCAATCATGACTAGTGGGAAAAGGGTAATCCCAAATAGGGAATATAGATGTTGATTAAATAGATTCACTTATTTTGAGGCTATATAAAATCATATTATTCTTATCCAGATTACTATAATGAAATTTCAAAGGTTTCCAGAAGGATGTCAAGTCAGTGTTTGTGAATGGGGTTCAGTAATA
The DNA here is from genome assembly GCA_963277665.1 of Viscum album. Taxonomy (NCBI): domain Eukaryota; kingdom Viridiplantae; phylum Streptophyta; class Magnoliopsida; order Santalales; family Viscaceae; genus Viscum; species Viscum album. The sequence goes on from OY728166.1 coordinate 1,396,490,242, forward strand.
AGAAGTGTATATTGAGTAACTATATGTTTTTCTCAATTATAAATATGAGAACATAGTTTTTTGACTAATGATTGAACTTTATGGGTTGAAACAAGCAATGAGAGTGTGGTATTCGAGGCTCGATCGGTTTTTAATGAAGCTCATTTTTTAGCGTGGTGGGGTTGATTACAAATATGTATGTCAAAAATAATAGAAATCAAAGGATGATTGTTATGGTGTATATTGAGGACATAATATTTGGTGGATCAGATGAATCATAGAGTAATCATTTATTTTAATTTATGATAAGTGAGTTTTAAATGTCAATGATTGGTGAACAAGCCTTTTTTACTTGGTTTATAGGTGACACAAGGAAGAAATATTACATTTATATCTCAATCCATATTTTCCAATGATGTTCTAAGAAGGTTTTGAATTTGTAATTCCAATGACATGATGAATCTGATAGCTACATTGATGAAACTATCATGATATTAGGAAGGTAAAGTGATTAATGTTAAGAATATAGGTTGATAATTGAGAACAATTTGTACCTAACAGCAAAATTACCAAATATTGTTTTTTCGACATGATAATAAGAATAGTGTCAATGAAATCCCAATGAAATATTCTTACTTTCAGTTAAAATAATACTTTGGTATATTAAGGGTATAATGGATTTTTGTTTCACATACAATGAAAAATATCAGCATGAGTTATTGGGTTATATATATTCATATTGGGTTGGTTCATCATATGATAGAAAATAAACATCATGTGGTGCATTATATCATGGTTGATTGTGTATTTCTTAGCTATGAAATAAACAAGATTGTGATTCATTGAGCACTATGGAATTTGAATATATTACATCTACTCAAGCATGCACACAATTATAATGGATGAAGCGGAGGATTAATGATATGGGAGATGAAGTGTTGTCTACAATTGGAATCAGTTAGGATAATTCAAATTCTATAAATCATTAAAAAAATAAAATAATTCACTCAATACAAAGCACATAGAAATAATTTATAACCTTATCAAGGAAAAGTGGAGAAAATGATTGTGCAGTACGAACATGTTCCTATGGAACTACTGGAATTGGACATTATGAAAAAGGCCTTAACCAAATAAGTGTTCGAACATCATCAATTGGCTCTTGGAGTTCAATTAACTCCCCACACTGGAATATGTGTGGATGTGAGAGCCCCTCTTTTAGAGGTATGATTTGTTTTTTCCTAATGTTATTATATGCGTTCTTTACCCTATTTCAGACCACAAATAAGCAATATTTGGGTTCGCTGAAAAGGGGGGGAATGCGTGACTATAAAAGTGGGAGAAAATTCCATAATCACGATAGGGATAGGATCTGAAAGGGGGAGTATCCAAGTAGGGGGAGTTTTAGATCATACGATTCTAAAGATGTCTGATTAAATGATAAATATCATGACAGGTGAGTTTCATGATGAAATCAGTAAATTGGTTTGGTAATGAATTGATTAATTGATGAAATTTACATAGAACTCTAGTTTTTCACATCGAGAATGGATCATGTGGACTTAGAGTGTGTTTTGAGTAAATCTATAATCACTATATGGAATGAAAAAGTGATTTTTGGTACATTATGAAAGAATAATTATCAATGTATCAAAATGAAAAAGTTGTTAATAAACCCAAAGGTAGAGATCATTGGGAAAAAATACATCAAGGCAACATTGTAGTGTTTTTGGTTGATTTTTAAAAAAAATTGGGGTATAAACATTTTTTATAATAAAAAAGGTTTTTTTGGGAAAGGTATTGTTTTAGCATAAAAGTAAAAAGTTTTGTTCAAGGGTTATAGTGATTCTCAAAGTGGTGTGCAAGTTAAGACTTGGGATCATCACATCAAAATAAGGAAAAAGAGAGTATTGTTCACAAGGTCTAAAAGTTCACAAAATTCGGTTTTCACAACACAATGATATAAAGTTGTTTGTTCCCATAAAAGAGTGTTACACCCCAAATAAGACATTAAAACAAGAGGTTCCATGCTTGTATAAAATTTGTTCACACAGAGGAAGGCATGTAAGGATATAGGGCACAGGGATGGTCGGATCTATAAATAGGTGGCTATCCCCCCTCCCCCCCTCATTTTAGTGTCTCAATCCTTACAGAAAATGAGGGCTTTGAATCACGTAACATTTTCACACAAATCATAAAATATTCATGGAAAAAAAGTACCGTAGAACAATTACTCGTTATATGTTCCGCATAGAAAATGTAATGACCCAAACTTTTATCAATGAAAATTACTCTTAAATGTATTATTATGTAAAATGGTTATATAAAATATGCACTTCCTTGTTTTATGATTTTGTATTTTAAAATACCATTAAGAATTGTTACTATTGCTAATATAGGTGTTGAACTATGATCACAAGATTAGTATAAATATAGGGCTTTAACAAATCCAATTTACTTATACAAAGGAAGCGATGGCCTCATCCAGTAGACCTTTCCTATACGAATCCAATTTTTCAGAGCTCAGAAAGGAGGTGGTGTCCTTGGGCTTCGCTCTTGACCAAGACCAAGCTGAGCTTAAACATATTAAGCTAAAACTGAACTGTCTATGGGAGAAGTGGAAGTTGATAGAGATTACTACCCTAGCAATGTTATACAAGCCACCCAAAGAGTCGGTCACCATTGAAAACCATACCCTTCAGTATTATTCGGGTGTTATAAGGGGTAATTTTACAATACACTAGAACTACGATTATGTACATTATTTTTTTATAAATAATATAGATCCATTTTATATTTGTTACATGGTAAATAGTTTTTAAATAAAAAATTGCATTTTTTAGTTAATATTAAATTAAGAATTATATATTGATGAATTAATGTATTTTTGATTTAAATTATATTTTAATGATATATTATTACTAAATTAATTTATATTATAGACAAATGATCGTATATTTTTTATAAATACTATTGAAATTTTTATTAAGGTTTGAAAGTTGTTTTTTCAAAACCCATGAGTTTTCGATAAATGTATGTTTTTATTTTAAAAATAAAAATTCACATATTTAGAATATTATTTTGATAAAATGAATATTATTTTTGGAATCAAGACATCGAAATTATCCAACGGTGAATTTTTCATTATTTTCTTAGACACTCGAATTTTGGGGTAAAAATTAAATACTCTTTATATATATAATGTGTTCTATGACATCATAATGACCCAATAGTGATGTAATGAAAACTATTAACATTATTTTCGGCCAATATATGTTTTACCATTAAAATAATCTGATTTTCGGTATATTTTATTTATTTTACAAAGCCCTAGTGGACCCTCCAAGACTTATATAACATTTTATCTTTTTAAAATGATTTACTTGAGAGTGTGACGCACCTCCACAGAAGCAAGCCTAAAATTTTAATAATTTATGTCATTGGCCTTATAAAATATTTTTTGACACTCCCCTTTGGAAAAAACCATGGGAAAAAACATCAGTTGGTTTGGGGTTTTGATTAGTTTAATGTGTGGTGGCCAAAACCAAAATAATAACGAATTCCCTCCTTTTTCCTATATAAACCTAGCCATGCTCCCACTTTATCTTCATTAAAAGCCTTTTTAGGTTGACCAACCTATTCCATACTCTCTATAGAGTCCTCCCATGTTTCCCCAAGCTCCCAAGAGGCCTCTCTTAATCCCCTCCAAATCCTTTGGCATTACACTTCCAAGTAAGGGATTTTCTTACATTATCATTTTTGTCTCAATTTAATTATGCTATTATACTCTTTACATTCAATTAAAAATGTTGGTGCATGATTTCTCACCTCCCCCATAATTCCCTCATTATTTTGGAATTATGGGAGACATATTAATCTCTCATTAATGCCTTCCATGTACACAGGTTACCATGCCGAAATTCCGTAAAGGATTTCTCTCTCCTCATTTAAATCCAAGAAATTATTTTGTTTTAAGAATGTCATGTCCATTTCATATATTGGTACATGTATCCATATTACCCCATTACTATCCATTTCATGTAAATATTATGAGACACACCTTTCTATCTCATTAACCATTTTTACTAATTCTTATGTCACGCCGTTATGTTACCGAAATTACACCGCGATTTTCCAAGACATAGTCATTTTGTAGTGAATACCATGCCTATTTATTTATCAAGGGTATTCACCATTATGCACATTTACTTATTGATTATATAGTTTCATGTATAAATTCCACATTCCTTTATCATACAATAAATTATGATATTTAATGAATCCATGTTGTATGATCCATCTGGCACACTTATGCATGAAATGAAATATTTAAGAAGGGTGCGCCCTAATAGTGCTCTAATTCATTGGGTAAATATTGGAATCATGATACATCAAGTGCAATGAGGATTTACTCAGGCTAATTAATCTGCAATGAGGTTGTACTCATTCTCTTTGTTCAATTATCCATGTCTGATGCTAATATCATGTTAAATGTTTTTTCAACATCTCCATGTTATGATAATCATGCTATATCATGCCTTTATGTTCATGTATCTCTTATGATCCATTGATATGCCATTTTCTGAACATGTACTATATTATTCATGTTATTCCTTTTTTAATCCTTTATTGGGCTTTATATCTCACCCTTTTCTTATACAAGTCCTCGAGTTATCCCATGAAATGCTAAGTACGAAGGAATGTGTTTTTTTGTGTAAAATAAGTTTTCAATAAAGATTTTGTGTTTTATTTTCTAAGTTGTTTGGTAATGTTCCAAATCCCCCAAGACAATAGACCTCTCGATCCACTTAGTTTTACTAAGTGCATGTTTATGTAATAAATCTTGTTTAAGTTTGTAATAAAAAGAAGGGAAGTGTTTCAGCCTTGACCCCGGGTATCCCGGTAACCAACAATGGGCCTTGATACACTCTTAGTTACGATACTCCTAGGGGATATTCTTTGGAAAAATCACAGGCATAGTATGAACCATTGTTAAGGGAATTAAAAAATTCCCCTAAGAATAACTATTAGGAAGTAGATCATGGGTAACATAGATTGAATCCTATATATACATAAGTTAAGGAAATAATTGTTATTTATAAGTATTCTGTTTTTACATTGGATTACCCTTTATGTGTTACCCATAACATTCCTTTTATTCCACCCAATGTTTGGTAATAGAAGGACTCAGGCTAAAAACCATTGCGAATATTAATGTGATGACTGTTCTAGTGATATTCCCAATCCAATGGGAGAAGAAATCATAAACATTGTAATGATACTCTCTCAGTTAACTCATGATTTGAATAGAAATATGGGTCAAGAGAAATTTTCACCCCCCCTAAGAAATAATAATTCACAATCAACTGCTTCATGAGATAACAATCTCTTACTTTTAATGGGCCATCTAATCCCTCAATCACCGAACAATGGGTCAACTCCAATGAGATGATCTTGTCCATCAATCAATGTTTTGATCAAGAGATGTTTCTTCAGGATGCTTATTGTATGGAGGGTGAAGTCGATCAATGGTGGACATTGGTCAAAAATATGAAGCATAAGGAGGAGATCGAGGTGTTTGAATGGAAGGATTTCCTGAATTTTTTTTTAAACAAAATATTTTCCTCGCACCATCTGACTTAAATGGAAATAGAACCCTTGACCTCTATAAAAATGACGATGGATCCATCAGATCATAGAAGGAAAACTTCACAAGGTGTTCATGATACACCTCCAGCTTTTTCATTACCCCTAAATGCATGTTTGACCACTTATTTGGTGGGTTTAATGCTAGACTACGGAAATCCTTGGAGATTCGTGACTTCCATAGCTGTAAAAAAATTCTAATGTTCCCACAGGGATGAAATGAAGTTTAGAAAATCTTAGGGGTTTCATAGGGATAATAATCATAAGGTGGAGTTCAATTCTGGTAGTATGATGGATAAATAAAACAGTACTAAGAAAACCCACCACCCCACTTTCCAAAGGTGTAGAATGAACCACCCTAAAAATTTCCAGAAGGGGATGAGGAAATTATTATGGTTTGGAAGAGAAGGGAACCTAGCCATTAACTGCAGTCAATAAAACCCCACGGCTGTGAAAGAGGAGAAGAATGATCCATTCGACTCTCAATGCATTGTTCATTGCTTCAACTATAAAAGACCAGGGCACCTTGAAAATCAATGCCCTAATACAAGGGTTTTCAGAGGAAACAAACCACAACCAATTCATCATGGGCGTTCTTTTCCCATCACTATCACCCAAGTGAACCATGACATCGAAGTGGGGACAGGTACGCTAGTTATTCATTCAATAATAGCAAACATAATTTTTTTTCTAGTTCTATGTATTCTTATATATCTCAAAATATTAGTATAATAATCCCAAAACCACAACAAATCATTGAAGTAAAGATGTCAGTGAGAACGTCAAATGGGGAAATCATTGCATCCCATGAATATAACTCATCCATGGTCACAATCTATGGATTGAAATTTTTGGCGAACCTCATCATACTCCCTCCGGTGGGATTTGATGCAATTATCTGAATGTATTATCTTTTCCTATATAGAGCCAACATAAATTATCGTGAGAGGGGAATCACTCTCTTTATGGAGAATTGAGCCCTGATCCAATAAAAGTGCAATGAGGAAGGTGAATTTTCATTAGATCCATTATATCAGGTGTAGATATTACTACCCTATCAGCATGCATATCTAGATCAGGTGATTGAGTCCAAGGAAGTAACCATCCTTGAAGACATTCCCATTGTGAGGGAATTTGCTGAAGTGTTTCCTGAGGAATTGTCTGGTATTCCTCCTAAAAGAGATGTTGAATTCTTAATTGATCTTATAACTGGGGAATTTCAAATATCCAGGACTCCATATAGAATGGACATTTTGGATCTTTAGGAGTTAAAGAAACATCTATAGGAGGATCTGGATAAAGGGTTTATATGACCATATTCTTCATCATGGGGTGCACTAGTCCTCTTCGTCAAGAATAAGGATGGGACAATGCACCTTTTCATTGATTATCATGAGATCTAAAAAATCATGATAATGGAAAAGTATCCCCATCCCTAAATTTTTGACTTTTTTGATCATATACATGGATAACAATACTTCTCTAAGGTGGATTTTTGTTCGAGATATTACCAAGTAAGGGAGATGAATGAGGATATCCCCAAGACTGCTTTTCGTACAATCTACGAGCACTATGAAATCATAGTAATGCCTTTAAAACTCACTAATGCTCCAGAAATCTTCGTGGAATTTATGAATAGTTTCTTTAGAGATTACCTTGACAAATTTTTGGTAGTTTTTGTAGATGATATTCTAATATACTCCAAAACCAAGAAGGATCATGAGGAACATCGAAGAACTGTACTAAAGAAAAAATGAAAGGAGAATATCTATGAAAAGTATAGCAAGTGTGAGTTCTGGTTGAACGAGGTCTCATTATTAGGTCATATCATCACATGCAATGGAATATCTGTGGATCCCACCATGATAGTTGTAATTTATGGATGGTCAAGGACAACAATAGTAATAGATTTCAGTAGCTTCCAAGGGTTAGCTGGATAATATCGCCGATTTGTGAGAAATTTCTCCCAATTGTTCAACACTCTTACAAAGATACCTTAGAAGGGAGTAATTTGTTATTTGATTTATGAATCTGAAGAGAGATTCAAGGAGTTAAAAAAGAGGCTTATCACTTCTCTCATTCTCACACTACCAAAAATTATAGAACGTTTTGTGGTATTCAGTGGTTCTTTGAAGAATTGTTTGGGTTGTGTGTTGATGCAAAATGAAAATGTCATTTCCTATGCTTCAAGTCAATTGAAATTTCATGAGAAACACTATCCAATTAATGACCTGGATTTGGCTGTAGTGATCGTCACATTAATAATTTGGCAACATTACCAATTTTTGGAGAATTGTAAAATATATATGGACCAAAAAAGCCTCAAATATATATTGACACAAAAATATTTGAATATGCACTAATGAAGATGATTAGAGCTGATCAAATACTATAACTGCTCAATCTATTACCACCCTAAAAAAGCAAACAAGGTTTCAGATGATCTAAGTATAAATGATCCTGCAATTCTATCATTAATGATAATTGAAAAGGATCCAATCTTCTTATATTTGATGAACATGGATATGGGAATCATAAATAAGAGGAAATAATCAATCCTTTTCCAAATTATAGCTTAAATGCCTCTTTTAGAAAGGTTAAATTATGACCAAAAGGATGATGTGGGAATTTAGAAGAAAGTGGAAACTATTAGAAAAGGGAAATCCTCGAAGTTCAATGTTAATGAAGAAGGAATTGTGAGATTTGGGATAAGACTATTAATTCCATCAAATCTGGAGTTGAAAAAATAAATTTTTAATGATTCACATAGTTTGAATTTTTATATTCACCCAGGGAATAGAAATATGCATTGAGATCTCTGAGAGCATTATTGGTGGGATAACACGAAGAGTAAGATCGATAAGTATACATCAATGTGCCTAGTATGTAAAAAAGTGAAGACTGAGAGGCATATGTCTAAGGGGATGATGCAACCATTACTCATACCAGCATGGCAATGGGTAAACATCACCATGAACATTGTCACTGGAAATCCTAACACATCCAAAGGAAGAAATGTTATCTGGGTTATTTTGGATCATCTTACAAATACTACACATTTCATTTCAATTCGAGAGGATTTCTCGTTGGATCAAATAGAAAAAATATATATCGGAGAAGTTTTAAAGTTGCATGGAGTACCAATATCAATTGTATCTAATTTGGATCCAAGATTCACCTCTACGTTTTCGAAGAGTCTTCAACATGATCTGAATACTGTGATGAACATCATTATGGCTTATAATCCTCAAACTGATATCCTATCTTAGCGAACTATCCAAACACTTGAGGAAATGTTGAGAGCATGCTCGATGGACTTTAAAGGAGTATGGGATCAACATATTCCTCTAGTTGAGTTCTCTTACAACAATAGTTTCCAATTAAGCATCCATATGGCTCCTTATGAAGCCCTACATGGTAAGAGGTGGAGAACAACGACACATTGGGGTGATGCTGGGGAGAGAAAACACCTTGGTACCAAAATTGTTGAGGAAATGTTGGAGAAGGTTAAGACCATCTAGCAACACATTAAAGCTGCTATGATTTGATAAATGTGTTATGTTGATAATCATCGAAGAGAGCTAGAGTTTTATGTCAGAGACATGGTATTCCTCTGCATATCTTCATGGAATAGGTTTCTGAGATTTGGGTAAAGGGAAAGCTTAGTCCAAGGTACATCAACCCTTTTGATATCCTTGATTGCATTGGAGTAGTGGCCTATCGAATTACACTCCCATAGAACTTATCCCAAGTACATGATTTATTTCATATATCACTCTTGAGGATGTTCATACCTAACCCATCACATGTACTCAATCTATATGTGCATCTATTGGAAAATGAACTCTCTTGTGAAGAGAAGATGGTGAAGAGCGTAGATCATAGAGAAAACATTCTATGAAATAAGACAAAGCCCCTCGTCAAGGTGTTGTGGCCAAACCAAAAGTTTGGAGAAGCAATGTGGTAATCGGAGGAAGTGATGATCTAGAGTTACCCACATTTGTTTTTGTGTGGGAAGAGGAAATTTTGAGGGTGAAATTTCTTAAGGGGAGAAGATTGTAATGACCCAAACTTTTATCAATGAAAATTTCTCTTAAATGTATTATTATGTAAAATGGTTATATAAAATATGCACTTCCTTGGTATTATATTTTTGGATCTTAAAATATCGTTATGAATCTTTACTTTTGCTAATATAGCCATTGAACATTGATTACATGATTAGTATAAATATAGGGCTTTAACAAATCCAATTTACTCAGACAAAAGAAGTGATGGCCTCATCCAGTAGACATTCCTCATAAAAATCCCATTTTCCAGAGATTAAAAATGAGGTGGTTTCATTGGGCTTCACTCTTGACCAAGACAAAGCCGAGCTTCAACACGTTCAGCTCGAACAGAACTGCTTACAGGAGAAGTGGAAGTTGATAGAGATTACCACTTGAGCAATGTTATCCGAGCCACCCCAAGTGTCTGTCACCATCACACACCTTACCCTTCAGTCTTATGCAGGAGTTATAAGGGGTTATGTAACAAGACCCTAGCACTAATATGATGTACATTATTTTTTTAATAAATAATATTCATTCATTTTATTATTGTTACTTTGAAAATTGTTTTTAAAGAAAAAATATTATTTTTTAGTTAATATTCATTTAAGAAATATATTTTGACAAATTAATGGATTTTTTAATTTAATAATATTTTAATGAAATATTATTAGTAAATTTCTTTTTATTATATATAAATTATCGTATATTTTATATGAATACAATTGAAATTTTTATTAATGTTTGAAAGCTTTTTTTGTTAAAATCCATGAATTTTTTATAAATGACGATTTTCTATTTTAAGAGTAAAAATAAAAATATTTAGAAAAATATTTAGATAAAATAAATATTATTTTTGTAATCAGGACTTCAAAATTATCCTATGTTGAATTTTTCATAATTTTCTAAGACAGTTGAATATTTGGGTAAAAATTAAAAAACGTTTAAATATATTATGTTTTTTGACATAATAATGACTCAATAGTGATATAATACAATACTATAAAAATTATTTTCAGAAAATATATGTTTTAAAATAAAAATAATTTGATTTTAGGTTTATTTTATTTATTTTACAAATCCTTAGTGGACCCTCCAATACTTATAAAACATTTTATCTTTTTAATATGCTTTCCTTGAGAGTGTGACTGACCTCCAATAAGCAAGCCTAATATTTTAAGATTTTTCGACATTGGTCTTATAAAATAATGTTTTCCACTTCCCTTTGGAAAAAACCATGGGCAAAAACCATGGTGTGGTTTGTGGTTTTGATTAGTTTAATGTGTGGAGGCCAAAACCTATATAATAAAGAATTCCCTCACTTTTCCTAAATAAACCCACCCATGATCCCACTTCCTCTTCACTCAAAGCTGTTGGAGCTCATCCAATATCTTCTCTAATCTATCTATAATCCTCATAAGGCTCCCCAAGCTCCCATTAATCCTCTCTCATGCCCCTCCCAAGCATTTGGGATCACACATCTATGTATGTGATTTTCTTCTTTTCTCATTTTTGTCTCAATTTCATTATGTTGTTATACCCTTTTACATTCAATTACATTTGTTGGGTTATGAGTTTTAAACTCCCCCATACTTCCCTACTTATGTTTTAATGATGATATACCCCTTTATCTATCATTAATTACTTCCATGTACACTTGTTACCATGCCAAAATTCCATGAGGGGTTTCTCTCTCCTTATCTACATCCAAGAAATTATTTGGTTTTATGAATATAAAATCCATTAAATATGTTGAGATATGTATCAATATTTTCAGCTTACATTCCATTTCATGTATATACGATGATACACCCATTTCTCTCTCATCAACCATTTTTACAAATTCTTATGTCACGTCGTTATGCTGCCGAAATTGCACCATGATTTTCCGAGCCAAAGTCCTTGTGTGGTGAATACAATGCCCATTTCTTTATCTTGGGTATTCATCTTTATTAACATTTAATTATTTATTATAGATATTTATTTTTTTAATTCCACATTCCTTTATTATGTAATAAATGATTATTTTAATGATTCTATGTTATATGATCCATGTGGCACACTTATGCCTGAAATGAAATGTTTAAGAGGGGTGCACCCTGATAGCACTCTAATGCATTGGGTAAAGATTAGTATCATGATAATTCATGTTCAATGAGAGTTTACTCATTATAATTCATGTGAAATTATGGTTTACTCATGCTCCATGTGAAATGATCCTTGGATCATTCTAATATCATGTTAAATGTTGATGTCACATTTCTAGGTTATGATAATCAGGCTATGTCATGCATTAATGTTCATGTATCTCTTATACTCCATTGATATTCCTATGTACTAACATGTACTATATTATTCATGTTTTTACTTTTCTAATCCCTTACTAGGATTTATATATCACCCTTTTCTTTTTCATGTCATCAGGTTTCACTTGCAATGCTAAGAATGAAGGAATGTGTTTGGTCAGGTAAAATAAATTTTCAACAAAGATGTTGTGTTTTATGTTCTATGTTGTCATGTAATTTTCCTAATCCCAACACACAATAGACCTATAGATCCTCTATGTTGTATTAAGTGTATTTTTATGAAATAAATCATGATTATGTTTTTAATTAAAATCTGGGTTGTTATAGAAAATTACTTATGTCTTCATAACAAAGGGAGTCGTGTGAAAATCACAAAAATTGTGTGAATGTTAGTTTTCTATGTAAAAACTTAAATATTATTCAAATTTTTTTAATTTAACACACAATAAATCCAAATGTTTTGCGCAATATAAATTGTGTGAACCATAAGGGATTTCCTAGTGAATATGTGGTAAAGTGGTATTCACCTACTGGATGAAAGAAGAACATAATGATTCACTAAATGAGGTGTAAAACATATTTATTTATGTGATCAAATATGAATATTATTATGGATAAATGAGCATTATTTAGTTGATAGAGCATTTACCTTTCCTATTGTGTTTGACTGTAAACTAGGGAGGATAGTGAGTTTGCTACATACATTGTAAAGACAAAGAACCTAGGATTATAAGTGATCTAGATAGAACCTCTTTTTGGTTGTGAGCTTTAGTGGATATTTTTACATTGGAACATTTTCACTGTATTCCCCTTCGACATAGCCTAGTGAGGGTGTATCATGTAAACTTTTTGTGTTTTATTCATGCATTCATTTCTATTTATACATTTTTATGGGAAAGTGAGAGAAGGGTATTTTTTTAACAACAAAGCAAGATCATAAGGGAAAATTGTTATAAATTGGCATACCCTGATTCAACCCCCCCAGGGAAATTTAACCTAGTGTGGCTAATATCTTGAAATTATTGATATATAATTATTTCTTGTGGAATTTGTTGATATGAATCAACAATTTATCTACATGAGACCGTTGTTTGAAATTTTATGGATAATATAAAGAATATTATCTAAGTAGGTGTATTTGATATCTTTTTATATTTTTTTACATTATTATTTTTATGATAATATTTTTATTTCATTAATTGGTTTCTTTAATTCACAAAAAAAAAATTTCGACTTTCAATTAATTTTTTTATGGAAATTTTTTTTCTAGAAATCTTATTATTTTGATAACCTTCCATGATATAAAAAATTGTAATTTCATTTAAATCAATAGCCTCCGAATTTATTATAATTTACTTTTAAAAGTATTCATAGAAAATCATTTATATGAAAATGACTATATTTAAATTAAATAAATTTACCTATATTATATTTTTTTAATATTTTATTTTTTTAATATTTTATTATAATCAATTAATAAAAGAATTTTTTTTTATTTCTAATGGGTGTCTTATAAGTATTTTGATACTCTATAATCTATCATATATTGTGTTATATGAGTGATAATTTTATTTTGTATATGTAATGGTGTGATAAATTATTAAATGGGTATAACCATAGGAAAATAATCATTCCTATGTTATTGCATAAAATATAATCTTTTAGGTTAACTTTTTTGATTTATAAATATATTTCTAGAAATATTAATTAACGGATGATTTTATAAATTATTTTAGGTGATATTTAGTAAATAATTATTTTAATAAGATTATTTTCAACTTGTGGGGAAGCTGTATTTAATTAAAGTTCTTACAATGTGTAAATATTTATTTTTAACAATGTTGGGATAAATTAAGTTTCTAAGAATTAATTTTCATGATGTATGCTATTGAATTATTTGAATTCAAAAAACAACTTTTAAATTGATTTTCATATTGTGCATTTAAAAATAACCATTAATTTGATATTTATTTATTTATATAATATTTATAGGTATATATAAATCCCTTTTAATGTAAGAGGCGTTAAATTTATTATTATAATATATATATCTACATTTTATTAACTGGTAATACCATAATATGGTATGTTCTGGCCTAGTACTTGTTTTCTTGGGTCTAAATTTTCATCTCATATGTCAAGATATAGTAAAGTGGATTTATTATTCATTATCAATTTTTATCTATAGATCTTAATATGGTATTATTTCATGGAATTCATATCAATTACATGTGGATACAAGGGATAGTAAACCATTGTTGGTCTTCCTATAATAAATCTTTATTCATTGTCTCTTGATTTTTGTGTTTGGAATTATTTCACACAGTAATATTTTGTAACCTTATGAAAATATATATCATAATGTTATTATCTCATATCATGAATTATATAATTATAATAATTTTTGGTGAATCATTCATTAGAGTTTTATTTTATTCCTTTGCATGTCTTTCCAACATGTGGAAATAGAGTGATACGCATGATGAAATTTTGGGATCCAATTCATGTCTCTGGATTAAAGTATCCATGTTAGGTCATTATAGTACATTAATAGAACCATATTTGAGTTAAAAATGAAAATACATTGTAAATTTTATAAATAATATGATTTCACATGAAATAAACCAAAAACATGAATACATAACCTCTTTATGAATAATATCATTCTCTAAACATGTTTAGGTATAATAATAGTTTATTAAAGTATTACATGATGCTATTGGTTATACCATGTATAGTTGAAATACATATTTAATTGAGACCAGAATGGGTTTATAACTCAACTATGGTTTTATTGTATAAGTATGGGTCATCAAAATTAATATTACAGTATGACGAGTCTAGTGGAGGTTCCACCAGTTATATATAAATATATAGATAATTATATAATATAATGACAAACATTTAATCCCAGACCCATGTTAGTATGGGAATACCATGATAAAGGAATAACATTCAACTTTTATGGAACATAGGTGATGATCTATATATTTAAAGATAATTTGAAAACATATTCAAGACTATCCATTGTACAAGGTACTATTACAATTATCAAAATAATTATCACCATATTATATTTTATTTTATTATAAAATTAAATTATTAATTCTTGATTAGGGGAAATATAGGGGTTTTATGAAGAGTTATAGCCATAAAAATGAATATTGAAATATATTTTGATAATATTTATTAGAAATTATTTAGGTGTCTATCCGTAAATCATAATTTTTTTGTGGATGTCGTATTATAATTTTATTACATAATATAATATTATATAATCATATTAATAGTATTTATCTTCTTAAAAATTCACTATTAATATTATTTCCAATAATTTATGTATTCTTTTTTGTTTTTCAGATAGACTTGGTCATACATTTTGCAGAGAAGGTAATGTTAATGACACTAAATTGAGTATATATATTTAACTTGTTGGATTCATCTATTACCAAATGGAGGGTTTAGAACTTTTATCCATGGATGGATATAAAATCTAAAATAATAATGTTATTTTACATATATTTTAATGTGTTTATAGAATATTTCTCAATATTACATATGTTATAAGAGTATCTTTATCAATTAATTATTTTATAAGATATAATTTTATTTTTCTTCCTTCTCAAAACTTGAAAGTATAGTTTTATGATAATTAATTATGTTGTTAAGTGAATTTGAATATTAATAATTTATGAAAAAAATTATTTTTAGGAGGTATAAAGGTTATTTTATTAAAATTGAAATAGTAGATTTAGATTCATATTAAGAAACTAAATTTTTTGATGATAATGAGGAGGTACCTTGTACCCTATACCAATGATTTATTTGATCTAATACAAGGGTTATTCATACTTTTCTAAAATTGAAAACTAATCTTTACTTCCTAAAGTATATGTATGATATTATAAAATAATTAATGTCACTAACTAATGTTTTTAGGTCCATTACATATTTTTAGTGATTTAATTGTGTGAGCCCAGTATACCATCAATACTCATGTAATTAATGAATAATGACTCTAAATTAATTTTGTCCATGTTTTTGGTTGTATATGTATTGAAATATTTATTGAAATAACATCAAAATTTGATAATGAGTTTTATTGTGAATTTTTTAGTAAATATATGTTGTTATAATATACTATATGAAATGTTTTTTTCAAAAAAAATGATTCCAGAGGAAATTTTTTACAGGAATACTATTTCTATTAATGTTAATTTTGTGGTCCACTATACATAGATGGATTGTTAATGGTAAATGTCCATGAAAAGAATTAATATTTAATTAAATATTATAATAATAATTTTTTTAATGAATTGTTATGAAATTACTTGATTTAACTTTATTATGAAGAACTATACTCAAAATGTTGTAATGTTTTTGTAGAATGATATTTTATATAGGTAATTAATAAATTCAATAGAAAACATACTCCAGTTTTTGTTCATATTTTTTTAGACCGAATAAATGTGTCTGTTATATATTTTAACACTTTTGAATATGTTTTTGTGTGTATACTTATGAAATTATAAAATTTATTGGTATGTGGGTTAAGGTAGTTGAAAATATAAGATATAAACTACCAAATACATGTTATGTAGTTATCGTTGATAGTTAACACTTGAAGAGTTCTAGAAATTACCTATTTCTTAGGAAAATCATGTTATATAAAAATCATTTTACTTTAATGAAATATTCATACAATGAAATGAATATTTTAACTATAATTAATCATTTAAATATTGTGAACCATTTCACATTTATCAGGTGTACACACTATGAAAAGGAAATTATGTAGCCAATGTATTGAGATGAATTACTACTGCTTATGTAGTGATGAATGCTACAAATAATAACCACTCACTATAATAATTTTACAATTTTCAATCTGATATTGATGAATATGTGAATTGTGTAGTTCGTTATATACAAAATATGAAGATTTTATTTCAAAAAAACAAATGAATCAATATTTTATTAATTAAATTATATCAAAATGTAAGTCAAATAATATGGTGGGGGTATTGTGAGTGTTATATTATGATATGGAAATTAAAATTTTCATTCAATTAATGATTTTTTTCTTTTTCTTTTGTTGAAAATTGTTATTAAGTAATTTTATCATTCATATTAGGAATTATATCTCCAAATCACCTAAGTATTTCATGATATATACTTTTTTATTTTGTTGATAATATTTAAAGAAGTAAATTGTGTAGTATTTTTCCTAATGGTTGATTTTATAGTTTGATATGGTAGATCTTTGATGGCCAACTATGTTGTTGTTATTTTTTATTTCAATATGGGTTTTTGAATAAGTATATTTTTGAATCATGATATCATTACCTATATTACCTTTGAATAAATCCATTACCTGGGTAGTGGTCAATCATCATAGGTCGGTACAATTCATACCTATAAATGGGGTTCATCTATATAAATAATATTCATGATTATATTTTAGTAATATTATTCAGAGTCATGGATTTTGAAATATTTTTATTTAATAATGTGATCCTTATTTACATATGGATTCTACAAGAATGTGCATAAATATTTTCTTATATGGTTATGGTGACTATGAAATATCACCTAAACATAATGGAAAGAATGAATGGATTTCATATATATTAAATAAAATAATTTTATCATGTGTTCATGATTATAGATGATTTTGGGAAGATTATTTATTTTTAAATTAGTTTACGTAATATAATATTCATCATTTTATGAAATATGTGGATCTATTTTTGGATTTATGGGAATGAATTTTTCAAACCCCATTACTTTTTAAAAATTGTATTAAAAGGTCACTTTATAAATTATTTTATTATAAGATAAAATAAATTATAATAATTTAGTCTAAAAGTATATATGAAAATTTTATAGTGTTGGAAGAATTATTTTCAAGATAGAATATAGTTACCTTTGAGTTTATAGGTGTACGGTATTTTCATTTTGTTATAATTTTCACTTTCATAACACTATCATTATAGAAGTAAATCAATGTTCATACAATGATATTAAGAAATAGTCAATATTATTTAATATATTTGTATATTTATATATTATCTAGTGTTACCATAATGGTTTTCATTGAAAAATAATATCTGTCACGATTCGTAATTTATAAATTAAAAAAACCTAACTTATCTCTTGTCTTGTATTTGGTCATAATGAACATGGAACTACATATTACTTTTATAGAGTAACTAGAAGAAGTTATAGATCGATGTGAAGTTTTTTTGAAGTAATTTTCCATTATATCAAATTGATTGAATTTTATTTTTTAATATTATTTAATGGATTTGGATAATTACTTAAGTTCACATAATAAAATAAGTCTTCCATGGGATATATATATATATATAGAACTATCATTAATGTAATTATCTTTTTTTTTGCCTATTATTATAAATATGATATTTCATATTGGTCTGATTTTATTAGAATATATTTTATTAATTAAAAATAAGTAATATATCAATGAATTATTATAATTTAGATATTGATATGGAAAACATATTTAAATTTATTATTTGGTAATGTGATAGAGGTTTTTGACAGGTAATTGATGGATGTCCTATTTTATTAATTTTACAATATTTATATTTTAATTATTTTCTCATTGAATTATTGACATGTGATTGATAGAATCCTAAATATTAATGAGACATGGTGAATTAATTCATGGTTATTTAGTGAATGAATCATGTTTACCAAAACCATGATGTTGTCTATAACCTCATGATTATTTATGAAATGGTTTTTTAGTATATGTTGATCAATCATTTTGATGAAATTGGGAGTAAAATTTTAAAATAGTGGGTTCCCTAGACCCAAATATGCAGTACTTTTAGAATAATATATCATGTATATAGTTAGATATACATGATTTTTTCATACAATTATAATTTAGAAATTTTTGTTTCCACTATTTAATAGTAATGTACATAAATTATGTTTTCTGTCAAAATTTTATAGTAGATTTCATGATATAATGAGGACCTTGAGATACACTAACATTAATCTCAAATAATGGTTGTATGGTCTGGATAAATCATACTGACTAGACACGGTATATGTTTTACTATTAGGTGTTGGGGTATTGTAATCATTGAGACTTCTACTAATAATGTTCACACTTAGTGATCTCTAGTAGTTAGATCATTAGGAAAGACCCAAAAATAGGAACACCATGTGTTTTGGGTTTCATTGGTTGTTCCTTTCTGTGGACATGTGCGACGTCCCGACCGAGGAGCAACTGAACGGTGCCCTGAGCTGGTTGGACACAAGCCCTCGAGTGTGCCTCCCCGTATGCCAGAGGGTGCCGACTAGCAGCGAGGGTCTGTTAAGTCAGTATTGGAGAGACTATACCCTCTATTATTAGAATAAACCACCAATGGAAGAAAATAAAAAATAACCAACTAAAAATCATATAAATAAATATAACAATACCATGACATATGATAATTAAAACTAGAAAATACAATACACAACCAAAAGATTAAAGTTTCTACAATAATTCATGTGCCAATTGTCTACAATGTGGCTCAAAGTAAAGAAACAAGGACTCCAAAATGGGTCCTGAACTGCATCTGGTTCCCTCTCCTGTCCTCTAACCCCAAACATCAACCTATCTCAGGGCCTTTCCCTTATCTTGTCCTACAACAACATTTTATACTCTGGTGTCGATCAGGAGGGCCGAATTAGGTGTGAGTACAACTCAGTAGGCCACTACCAACAGTGTCTAAAACAAGTCCAGTCACAGGATAGTGCATGTAGATTTTAGAAGAAATTAATACAATTCATAATTTAAATATTTATCACATTGACATTTAATATTTAATCATCACATTAGTCTAATTCAATTTATGTTTCCCATTTGAATAATCATTCATTATTATCATTCATTGGTGTAGGTCATCATGCCTAGCACCCCAAATCTCAATTGAAGCATAATTCATTATTATCATTCATTAGTTGTAGGTCATCCTACCTAGAACCCCAAATCTCATCGAAACATCATTCATTATTATCATTCATTGGGTGTAGTTCATCGTACATAGCACTCCAAATCTCATTGTGTGTAGGTATTCATGCCTATCACTTCTTTTCTCAATCAGTGTTGGTTGTCATACCTAATATCCCATAATCTCAAGCTTGGATAACTATTGGGGAGGAATGCCATGTCTAGGTCCCAACATCTATCATGTCATGGATTTCATTCCTAGAACCAAAAAATCATTGCAATTTAATCATTCTTTGAGTCATAATAATTTTCCACATTATTCCTTTACTAATCCATCGATTTGTCAAAAATTTCAAAGGCCATTAGTTAACCCAAAAATTAACTAATCACATACCCATTAATTAATTCATCAATTAATTAATCAATCAATACAACTATGATTCCATAATTAATTCTTCATAATTAACTATCCATATCAAAGTTCAACTTATCAGAACAAGATCTCACAATTAATTATCTTTGATAACATCATGATAAAAAATAATTCTCTCAATTAATTACGTTTTGTAAACATCTTGGCACATAATTAATTCTCATAATTAATTATCTCTCACAACCAAACATAATTTCATAATTAATTTTCCCCAATTAATTAGCTTATCACAATAATTAAATATCTAAATTAGAATATCTTTACTAATATAAAATCACCAAAATATCTATTTGGGAAACCCCCCATCATTTGTTTTGGGGTTTAATTATCGATTAAATCACCAGGGATACTCAATTCAATTTCACATTCCTAAATACTCAAATTTATGAAATAAATCATCAAGTGAATCTAAAATATTGTAAACTCTAATTCAGTTAACATAAAACATGACTATGGAAGTTCAATTTAGATTGTCTACCTCTATTTCTTTACCGAATTTCGCACAACGGAAATCCCAAAAATCCGAGCGGGACAATGTCGTTGATCAAGCTTCAGATTAAAATACCAAAAACAATAATTAAGATCAAATGCAACACGATAATTCAAATCTATATCTAGATATAAAATCCTTGATCTATATCATAACTAATGGGTTTAGATCTAAGAAAAGGGTGGAGATATTCCATGAAAATATCTAAAAAAGATAAGATATAGAACAGAAGAAGCATCAGGATTAAATCAACATATTGGGAGGAGAGAATATCATTAATTCAGGCATTCCATCTTGAATAATGTTGTTAAGGTCACCTTGGAATCTCTTCGGGAGGCTTTGGGAACACCTAGAATTTTTCAAGCCTGAGTCAAGGTCGCAAATATGGATGTCACAGGGGATTGAGTGGTTTTCAAAAAGGATTTTATGAATTAAAATCATTTGTGCACGGTATCCTGGGAAGAGGTGCATGGTTATGGAAAACTATGTGCCAACCATGTGGACCCCTCTATCCAGTTTTCATGTTTGGCATTGTTAGTCTAATAGTGTGAAAACCTTATAGACCTCTATGTTCAATTTCGCATGCTTGGCACGGTTTGGTCACACAGTTTTTCAAACCGTGCGCAAACTGTGAACAACACATGTTCTTTTAGTTTTCCTTAAACGTTCACCCAAACACACTCCAAGCCACTAATCCCTATTAAAGTTAATTAAAGGATTCAAAACGTACCTGAAAACATGCCTGAGATTAATCTAGAAAAGGCCAAGATCTTACAATCTCTCCACCTCATAATTGCTCATTCTCGAGCTGCACTCCTAAACTTCTCTAAAATTCCAAGCCAAAATGATTGGTCTATTAAGACCTCTTGTCTGATTCCCATTCCTGTGTTTCCTCTAGAACATTTCCATGTTTCAATAACATATGAACTAACAGCATAGTCTCTCCTCATAACACATTCTCACCACCACCCAGCACAAGTATCAGATGCTCCTCAAAGGATGCATCAATCTCGAGGACAACCTCCTCCACATCAATCACATTATATAGTTCGGGGAGATACCACTATTTTTATGAAACATGGAAAACATCATGAAAAGAGCTATATTTGTTTTGAAGTGTTAATCGGTACGCCACCGGCCTGATTCTCTCCAGCACCTCAAACGGCCCCCCAAACCTGGGCACTAACTTTCCCTACCTCGGTATCATATGGTGACCCAATCTAGGTGAAACCAACAGGAAAACATGATAACCCTATGTAAACTATTGGTTTCATATCAATCTATCAGCATATGACTTCTTCCTATACTGATCCATAGCCATATGATTTCGAATCAACTACACCTACTCTGATGTCTCCCGAATGAGACTTGGTCTTAACAACTCTGTCTCACCCACCTCTAACCAACATAGAGGTGATATTTAAGGTCTACCATAAAGTACTTCATATGGTTCTATCTGTACAGTTTCATGATAACTATTTGTATAGGAAAACTCTACTAAATCCATGTTCTTTTCCCAAGAATCACAAATGTTAAGCACTCATTCTCACCGCATATCCTCTAACACTTGTATGATACGCTCCAACTGAACATCTATCTATGGGTGGAAGGCCATAAATAAATGAAAATGTTTACCAAGATCCTTCTATAAGCCCTTCTAGAAGCATTAAGTAAAGTTTGAATCATGATCTGATACTATAGTCCATGGAACCCCATTCAAACGAACTATCTATCTCACGTAAAGTTCTCCCAAATTCTCTACTGTAAATGTTTCATTGATAGGAAAGAAGTTTTCTACCTTCTTTAGTCGATCAACAATGTCCCAAATAGAATCATTCTTCCTAAAATTATTGTATGTCCTACCACGAAATCCATAGTCACGCCATCTCACTTCCATTCTGGAATAGGTTACGGCAACAAAAGGCCTCCAAGACATCAATGATCTACTTTCACCTGATGACAGGTGAAACATCTTG
Organism: Viscum album; assembly: GCA_963277665.1. NCBI lineage: Eukaryota > Viridiplantae > Streptophyta > Magnoliopsida > Santalales > Viscaceae > Viscum > Viscum album. The sequence continues at coordinate 1,396,513,093 of OY728166.1, forward strand.
TTATGAACCCTATTATATCCTTTTTATGATTGGACACCAAAACAATCATCGAAGTTCATGGTACCATTTTCTCACCCTAGGATTTACCGCCCAAATTGATGCATGAAATTATCGCATGTGTTCGTCTCGTATACTCGTAGGCACAACAACCCGGTTTCTCATATATATGATCTCATCCTCAACTATTTTCTATTCTGATGGTTGCTCCCCACCTTCAAGTATTTCCCTCAAGGCTAAACACTCAGGATCCTCGTACTTCTTATCCTTGATCGATCTCAAGAGTGTATAATCCACTCCTACAGAAACCAGAGTCATCCTATCCTGACTCTCCAATACTACCACATGCATTTGCACCAGTAGAGTCATCATCTTCCACTCTACACTCGACTCATGTACCAACTGAGTCTATGTTTTCCTACTCAAAGAATAATCCACACTATTCCCTCTTATCGGTATATATGCCAGTTTAAAATCAAAGGATTTCATATACTCTACCCGTCTTCACTACTGAAGATTCAAGTCGCACTATGAAAAGATATATTTCATGATTTTGTGATCTGAAAAAACTGTAAACTTTTCACCTAAAAGATAGTGTCGACAACACTTAAGAGCATAAACAAATACTAAAAAATCAATGTCATGCATAGGGTAATTACATTCATGTGGCATCAACTACCGAGACCCATAGGCAAAGACTCTATCCCCTTACATCTACATAGCTCTGATTCCAACCCCAAATGTGTCACAATACACCATGTATTCATCACCCGACACAGGTAATACCAAAATTGTTGTCGATGTAATCTGATTCTTCAACTCCTTGAAATCATTCTCGCATGCTTCTATCTAAACAAACTTTATCCCTTTCTTTTTCAAACAAGTAAGTGATGCATCCATTTGGGAAAATTCTAGGTTAAACCTCCTATAATAACTAGTTAATCCAAAAAATCATCAAATATAAAAATCAATAATAGGTTGTTCACAAGTAATCACTGCCTGCACTTTTTCTGGGTCCACTTCCACGCCTTCTTCTAAGATGATGTACCACAAAAAGTGTACCATGATTATCTGAAACTGACATGTTGATAGATTGGCATATATCGGATGCTCCCTCAGTGTACCCAGGAAAATGTCAAGATGTTGGACATGATCATCATGAGTCTTAGAGTACACCAAGTTGTCATCCACAAACACCAACACAAACTGAACTAAGTGCATGTGAAAGATCCTGTTCATCAAGGCCATAAAAACTACTGGCACATTTGTTAACCCAAAAATAATTACAATAAACTCATAAAGGTTATACCTGCTTCTGAAAGGAGTTCTTGGTATATTATAAGTCAGAAACATCACCTGTTGATACCCTATTCGCATATCGATAATTGAAAACACATTATCCCCATTCATTTGGTCAAATAGATCATCAATACGCGGAAGAGAATATTGGTTCTTCATAGTCATTTTGTTCCAAATGCAGTAATCGACACACAAGCATAAACTCCCATCAGCCTTCTTTTTAAACAAAATAGGTGATCTCCTAGGATATGTACATGGAATGATTAACCCATTATCCTCCAACTCTTTCAATAGTGTTTTTAGATCTTAAAGATCAGTCGATTCCATTTTGTAAGGTGGAATAGATACCAGCTTAGCCCCCAACATGGTCTCAATAGTGAATTCCACATCTCTCTCAGGTGGAAACCCTGAAAAGTTTTCAGGAAAGACATCCTAAAACAGTTCTACTACTGGTGATAGGTCATCATTCCTACCACTCCCATCATCCAGAAAAAGACTAGAAAGATGGTATATGAGCTCTCCCAATCATTGAGTAATTGGACCATATCTACCTACATGGTTATCACATTCTCCACTATGGACATATTGGTCAACCTCATTAGATACAATAGTCACTCTACTGTGATAACAATCTTTGTGAGATCGGTATGCGACTAGAATGTCCATACCCATAATCAGGTTGAAGCCCGTTATTTTAAGGACATAGATATCTCAATGGAAACGATACTATATGATATCTAGAGAACATCCCTTTCATAAATAGAAATATCTAGACCGTGTTACCAATGGTGTATCGATATTCATCACCCTTCTTATAGACTCCACCTCTAGGATCAAGCCATTAAAAATATTTGTAGATATAAAAGAATGAGATACACTAGTATCAAATAAGGTAGTAGATAAATTATAATCAACTAGAATAGTACCTCTCACTGTTGATGGACCATCCTCACTCTCCCTAAGTGTAGGTTCTACTACATGTAAATATCATACCTCCTTCCCTATGGTGTCATCCGACTCCCCTGAGTAGCACTACTCTACTGGTACAGGAGCTCATACCCTGAAGCACCATACCCACTTCATCTATTGCCTCTTCCTATAGAACACCAACTTTTAGACCTATATGTTATAGAATACCCCCTTCCCACACTCTGACTCTGAACAAATTCTCCCTCAAAACTATCCTACTGCTGCTTCCTGCAGAACATCTATAGGTTTCCCATATTACCAAAAAATTGGCACTCCACTGGTGGTTGAGTATAATGTGTATTATAGTGTCACTTCCTACCGCATTGGTGGAAAATCACATGATAAATATCTGGTGTAATTGTTCCTCATAACTATCCACATTTCTTTCCACTATCCTCACTAAGATTCTTTTGATTGTTCTTCCTTCTCTCCGAAGGCACACTCCCTGATCATCCAACTACCTGTCCAGTACTATAATCCCCCTTTAGGTCCCCCTCTAAAATGAGATCCTTATTAACCACTTTTGATAATTTCTTCAACCCAATGATATTCACCAACGACATAATTTCACACTTAAGTCCATCCTAAAATTGTTTTTCAGAAGAAACCTCATCTACAGCCAATGCTAGAGAAAAACACTGTAAATTTGAGACACATTAAGAGTACTCCATTATTTACATTATTCCTTGTTCTAGATGCATAAAAAATTAAGCCTTATATTTCCTCAACGTGTCTGGAAAGAAGCGTTCCAAGAAATTTTCCAAAAAATCCTTCCATAACATCTTTTCATTCTGGCCAGATCTTACCTGAATGTCCCACCAGCGCTTCGTAGAACTCTGCCGCATATAAGTAGACAAATTGACCCACCTTTCAGCCAATGTCTCCAAAGTTTCAAGTATCATATCTATAGATTCAATCTTGTATTCATATCCCTCAGGTCCACCAACTCTGGTAAAAGTAAGAGGGTGTTGTAACTAAAACTCTCTTGTCACCTTAGACATGCTTTTTTAAACCCACCCTGGATCACTCTCCATGAATTCCATGAAATGGGAAAAGTTCTCTCAGAACTCTTCCCATTCTTCCTCATATTGCACCAATGGTGCCTCAACCTCCATGTGTGTAAGTTCATTCTGAGCCATACCCCTTGGTCACCCCCTCAATAAGCATCATGGAGGCATACTCATACAAATCCAAACACATTTCTCGGGTCTCATAACGCAACCTTATAACATTTACATAATAGGAGAAACTAACACAACAACTTTCAACATGTCATTTTCCCCCTTCTTCTCACCACAAAGTTAACGCTGAGGCCTTAACACTACCCTTAACCATCCTACTCCTAAGAATTGGTTGACAAGAGTATATTCATTCTCACTAATTAATTAATCCATTAATTCATCACATTATCTCAAATTAATTAATTAAATAGTTAATTAATTAATCATTCCCATTTCATCAATCAAGGTTCTCATTAAACACTCGTTTATTCTCATTTTTCATCATTATTTCAATCTCGCAAGAAGGAAAAATTATTCATGTTCCACAACATACCCATAACTTGTTGTCCCTTGAGTGCATAGAATGATTCATTTCACAACAACCATGAGTCCCTAGAATGATGCATGCAGACTCATGTATCATGCATCCATAGGCTAGGAATAAAAATTCAACAATTTTCAAAACAAAAACAACATCATGCCACAAGTGAGTCACACAAGGTAAAATAATATTCAACTGTAAAAACAAACAAGATCCACAACAATCCCTCCATAAGTACTCAAAATTTCCCTCATACATGAGTTTGAAACTCCAATGCCCGAGCTCATTACCAAGACTCGACTCTTACTAGTATCTTATCCACCATTAGAAATATATTAAGAAAAAATAATAAGAAAGAAAATAAAACTCCTTTTATACCACTTTGTGACGTCCCGACCCAGGAGCCACAGAACGGTGCCCCGAGCCGGTTGGCCACATTCCCTCATGCCTGCCTCCCCATACACCAGAGGGTGATAACTAATAGCATGGGTCTGGTAAGTCAGTCTTGGGGATATTATACATTGTATTATCAAAAAAACAATAGTGGACGAAAATAAAAATAACCAATTACAAGACGTGTAAAAATAACCAGAACAATACCATAACATATGATAGTAAAAACTAGAAAATCTAATACTCAACTGAAAGGTAAAACATGTTATGAGAATGAAAATTCTAAGTGTCTACAATGAAACTCAAATCAAAGACACAAAGACTCCAAAATGGGTCCTGAATTGCATCTGATTCCTTCTCCCATGCTTTAAGTCCAAACAGTAACCTATAAGAGGGATTTTCCCTTATCCTGTCATGAAAAAACAAAATCTACTTGGGTTCTGATCAGGAGGGCCGAATAGGGTGTGAGTATAACTCAGTAGGCCACTACCAACGATGTCTAAAAGGAGTCAAATCAAAAGATAATACATCCAGATTTTGGATGCAATAAATACAATGCATAGTTTAAACAGTTATCACATTATCATTTAATATTTAATCATCAAATTACTCTAATTCAATTTATGTTTCCCATTTGAATCATCAGTTGTTATTATCATTCATTTGGTTTAGGTCGTCATTCCAAGAACCCAAAATCTCAATTGAAACATCATTCATTATTATCAATCATTGGGTGTTGTTCGTCATGACTAGCACCCCAAATCTCATTGAAACATCATTCATTATTATCATTAATTGGGTGTAGGTCTTCATTCCAAGCACCCAAAATCTCATTGAGTGTAGGTTGTCAAGCCTAGCACTTATTTTCTAAATAGGATTACATCATCATTCATAACACCCCATAATATCAAGCTTTGATAACTATTGGGGAGGAACTTTATTTCCAAGTAAAAACATCTAATCGGTCCAAGGCTCCATTCCTAGCACCACAAAATCTCAACCATTTATTCATTCCATAAGTCATAATAATTTTCCACATTATTCCTTTCCAAATCCATCGATCAGTTAAGCATTTCAAATGCCATTAGTTAAATAAAAAATTAACTAAGAACATACCCATTAATTAATTCATCAATTAATTAATCAATCAATACCATTCTCATTCTATAATTAATTCTTCATAATTAATTATTTATATAAAAGTTCACATTTTCATAATTATTTCTCAAAATTAATTATCTATCACAGCCAAACGTAATTACATAATTAATTTACCCAAATTAATTAACTTGTCACAACAATTAAATATCTCAATTACAATATCTCTACCAATATCAACTCTCCAAAAGATATATTTGGGAAACTGCACATCGTATGTTCCATGGTTTAATTATTAATTAAATCACCAAGGCAACTCAATTCAATTTCACATTCATAAATACGTCAATTTAAAAAATAACTCATCAAGTGAATCTAGAATATCATAATCTAATATTCACTTATCATAAAACATGACTATGGGAGTTCGATTTTGACCACCTACCTTAGTTTCATGACAGTTGTTATGCTAACACAAATCCCAAAAATCCGAGCAGCACACCGCTGTTGATCAATCTCTGGAACTAAATCCCTAATACCAAAATTAAGATCAAAGGCATGAAGATATTTCAAATCAATATTTAGATATATAATCCTAGATCTAGATCTTATCTCATGTGTTTACATCCAAGAAAATGGTGGAGAACTTCCATGAAAAGATCTAGAAAAGATATGAGAAGGAACAAAAGAAGCATCGGGATAAAATCCACTTACCTGGAGGATAGAAGACCCTCAATCTAGGATTTCCATCTCAATTAACGGTGTTTGGATCACCTTTGAATATCTCCAGGAGGCTTTGGGAACACCTAGAATTCGTTAAGAACGATCCAAGCTCAAAAATATGGATGTCTTGGGGGTTTGGAATGTTTTAAAAAGGATTTTCAGAATTAAAATCTTGCATGCATGGTGTCTTGGGAAGAGCCACATGGTTAGGGTAACCTGTGTGCCAAATGTGCGGACCCCTCTATCTAGTTTTTTCATGGTTTTCATGATTTGTTTAGACCGTTTTTCAAATTGTGCGCAAACTGTTTGGACCTCTCTGTCTAGTTTCACACTCTTGGCACCGTTTGGTCGCACGGTTTGTAAAACTATACGCAAACCATGCAAAAATAGTGCAAAACCCACTTTCCATTAGTTTTCCTTAAAAGATCACTCAAACACACCCCAAGACACTAATCAATGTTAAATCAACATAAAAGTTTAATAATGTACTTGAAAACACGCCCGAGATTACTCCAGAAAAGGTTGGGATCTTACACATGTGTATTGGTTTCCTGACATGAGATCATTACTAGTGTGTTCCATTTGATCACATACTTTGATGTAATGAAAAATCCACGATAATGAAATTATGGTGAGGAATCTTGTGTTGTTGGAATTATTAGTGGTATGACATTGGATGAATGGTCATGAAAGGATTTGTTTCTTCCAAGTTGAGGAAGTTATATATCACAGGCCTGGTTGATCTGGATGGTACTACCTTCATAAGTCTTTTGCAGAAGAAATTGAAAGATAAATCTATCTGGTTAGATCAATGAATAAAAAATAAAGAAAAGGGTGATGACACGAGTGTGCATTGTTATTTACGAGATATTTGAAGACAAAAACATTATAATACATAATTCATGTCCGTAGGTTGGTTGTTGTAGAAATGATAATCATTATCTCTTTAGGGGCTTTGATTGGTTACTAGACTCTGCTCTTGGCCAATTGATTTTATTCATTGCTATTGATATAATGTCCTGAAGGGTCACACACAACACCGTATTCAAGAATCCTCCATATTCAGTTGAATACATATATTAGACATGGTGGAACCCACCACAGGGTCTGAGTGTTTTCCATGTTATCAATCATGGATAAATAAGTAAATACATATTATTCTAGTAAAGAATAATTGGTATTGAATTTATTTATTAAATGTATTTACAATTTATGTAAATATGAGAAAATATTATTTGAATAATTATTATATTAGCATTCTATATTTGTTTAATATTATGAGGGAATTACGAGTTGAGTTAATGACTTTGGTTTATCACATAATTTATTTTAAATATAATATATGGATGTGATAAAATAATGAATAATATTTATGATGTAGTTAGTTCATCGTAATTATTATTTAGTGGAAGTTAAATTATCGAGAGTTGCGGAATCCTATCAGGTGTTTCACATATCCACTATAAATAGATAGAGTCTCATTCACAACTGGAACAATTCATTTATTTTTAAATGACATCCTCTCTCTCCTCCCACTTTCTAGAGAGAGAATCTCTCTCTCTAAGTAATATTTCAATAAAACCTTCAAGCATCGAAGGAAAATGATCGTGGTGATCAATGGGATGTCGATGATGTCATTGGATCATCAAACTAGCACAAGGAATTTGATGATTGATGCTCCCGCATATTTATGAAGTGTGTGTATATGATCTATTGGGATTATTATTCAGATCATTCATCCAATGATCACCAAAAACAAGCAGAGGTTGACCACATCTTGAGATCTTAAAAGGGTATGTTTTTCAGTTTATGTTTTTGTGCTCGGTTTATATTATATTAGATCCTCGCACCGTACCAAGGCTCAGATCATTTAAGACGTCATGTCTCATCATCTAGAATATGAAAAAATTTCAAATCCTCGGCCAACTGACTTCTTTTGTAACCCTAATATTTTTAATTGGTATCAAAGGGATCGTATAAAATTAATGAGGCAAGGAAAAATTAATTTGCGAATAAATTAATTAGACTGTTTAATTACAGTCTCAACGGAATAAACGGTGCATCAATCTGATTTCGAATGGTCAAGTTGTTCCCAATGAAATTTTTCAATACATATTGATTTGCGATTATCAGTATTAAAATTGGATTCTGATCTCCAGATTTGCTTTGATGGTTACCGGAGCAATTCCACCCTAATGTGGATTTTCATTTTATTGTTATTTTTATTATAATAATACTAATAATTTTATAATAATAATAATAATAATAATAATAATAAATATAATATTATTCTAATGGAAAATTTATTATCCTTTGGAAATGTTGAATCGGTCATCGAACTAGAACTGGTGGACTACACCCAGCCGCCTCCTTCATTGATCCCGACAATCCTCCTCCACCACCATTAACCAGAGATAAACCACCCTCTGGAAACATTGAAGCTCTAGTAATCACCGACCCAGCTTGAGCAATGTTTCTTTTTCATTGTCGCTCGTCAGTGCTGCCTTCTCCTGAGTGTCATTATCATGGTTTATTATACTAGAAACCCCAGAAACCCCTTTCTTTTATTGGACACATCTATGTACCGCCTACCAGGACACCAGCTGTCGCCACCTAGAAGTGCCTCATTCTCACCGGATCCAATTCTGCGGGCATTCAGATAAACCTACTGTAATATCCTAGATTCTTCCATGTATTATTTTAAAATTATATGGGAATAAATTCGAGACCAGGCTTTGAGGTGGCGTGCAGTTATGAGGCCCGGTGAGCCCGGAACAAATGTTTGAATTTAATATAATGATTAAATAACGCGCGCGGGCAGTTTTCCTAAAAAAGTGGAATAACTCCTAAACGGGTGCTCGAATCAGAAATCAGAGGGTACCAATGCGTTTAGAACAACGTTTTTATCTTAGGTGAGGACTAACATCAGCTAGCACAGGTCAGTGGTGAAATCTAGTTTTTGGACATATAAATAATAAAATATTTAAGAAAAATATTTTCTTTCTGCAACGAGAATCTATTAAATCTTTTATAGTGGATATTTTCCTCTTAAAGAGAGGCTTGCGCAGGGTCCAGGGTTACAAACCTCATAACACTGAAACCCTTGGCGGCTCTGGAGGCTCAAGAGAAAACCTCCCGATGCAGAGACGACGACGCGACGACCAGATCATCGCCAACGGACGCCGCGGATCTAGGTAGGATGTTGTTTGTGATTTTTCATCCCCATTTTTGATTTCCATGACAAACGCGGACATATCCACTAAGATATTATCCTGTGGATCGATCGTTCTTGCATTATTGGATATTTGCGGGAATCGTGGGATTTTGATTCTTGAGTGGTTTTGGTTTTCGTTCAACCTTTCTAACGGTTACGAACCAAGATCGACACTAACATCGATTGAGGTTCATCCCTCTTTATTGTTGTGTTTTTTCTCCCGATTCCAATGCGTTCTTAGTGCACGTTCTTCACGTTCTTGGGGAAAATTGATCGTTTCAATTTTGTATGTTGGCATAACGATCTGAAATCGATGATCCATCTGCGAGACGACCTAACGGAGGTGCGACGACGATGGCGGCGGACAAATCGACGTGGTTCGGATGTTTCCATTATTTGAGCATTTTCATGTGGATTGATTGAGATGCATTTTCAAGGCCGATTGGATGCCCGAAACTGACGGAATCAGTTTCGTAGGGGCGGGACGACCCCAAATCCATAGTTTCATGATGATCGGGTGGTTGGATCAAGATCTGGAGGATTAGCCGAGGCGTATGGAGGAAGAAGACACTTTTGGAAATTACCCGACTACACGCCATGTATTATGGGCTACATGGCATGTGATTGTCGGCAGAATTACATAACATGTACTCCGGGAGTACACAGACACGAGCAGGGTACACGGCCAAGGACATGCCGTGTATAACCCTCCCCGGCCAGACACGGCCAGATACACGAGATTCCCCATGTACTGGTACACGGGCAGACGACACGGACACGGGCAGAGACCGTGCACTGGCACATGGCCAGAATACACGGAGCGAGCCCAGGTGCTCGGACATGACGTGTACCCCTTCTACACGTCGTGTAGTTGCTTTCTACCCAACAATCCAAATGACATGGTTCGTTTACATGGGTAGTACCCGAGGTCATGGAACACAGCGTTTACCTTTTCTACATGTCGTGTAGTTTGGTTTTATATGGCTTGAACGAATGACACGGTCCATTTACACGGGCAGTACCCAGGGTCAAGGAACATAGCGTGTAACCATACTATACACCATGTAACCTTTTCTTCATGGCTTGAGCCACTTCTCTTCTGTGACTTAGACTAGCTTCTTAGGGTTCTCACCCATGGTCTTTCCCCTGAATGTTTTGGTATCATTTCCTATATACGGGAGTATGATCCCTTAACTATGTCTTCCTGAATAGATTTTTTGGATTCCCCTCTGTGAGACGTAGAGCCGGATCCTCAATTCATTTCTGGAACCCTAGTTGGAGTTCATGATATCAACGTGACCAATATTACCCTGGCGCTGATCCTCTGCTTAGCGGATTAGCTCAGACTGAGTTGTTGGAATCACCCCATGGCATTTGGTTGTGATCCTCATCTGAGCGTCATGCTCCCATGTACTTGTGGAGTGTGTTCACTCAGAATGAGTACTTAGTATCTCTCTCTTCATACCTAGGAGTGTTTTCTCCCAGTTTCATACATAGTGTAACTTTCGAGCTGGTTCGTAGTGGCAGTTTCGCGGTGGTCATTTGTGTATGAGTATATCTGGATATTCCTTATTATGTGTTCTTTAGACATATAATGTGTGGAGCTGACTGTATCTTTCCTTTGTGGTATTTTCCCTTTTTGTATTTCCATTGTGGTTTCGGGGTGTCCTTCTGGGTATTTTTATTCTCACCATTGCATGGGATTTTCCCGCACGTGTCATGTCTTGTGCAGACGAGTGAGCCTTTGACAGGATTCTAGGTGGACCAGGGTCGGACGGCGCTCAGTAAGATCAGGCAGGATGAGGTGTGTTCCTATGACTTCATATTGCAGTCCCAGTACATTTCCTTACAGGTTGGACTTTGTTACAGACATTCTTTTTGGTGGGATTTTACTTTTGGCCCAGGGCCTACATTCTTTAACTTTACTTTCCTATTGTACTCTATGGTTGGGTTTAGTGTATGCATGAGTCTTTTGGTTTCAATATTTTTAACTTTTCATCTTTGTGGGCTTAGAGATGTGTGTGCGTGTGTAAAGGTTTATAGGCAATGCCTCCCATGTTAGTAGTATGCCTACTCGGTGCTAGTCACCAGCCCCTGGCCTATTGGAGGCGGGCTTGGGGAGTTGCGGCTTGGGCCCCACTGGGAAGGGTCGTGACAGAGTGGTATCAGAGGTGGTCGGTTCTACCTTAGGACCGAGAGTCTTTGAGTTGGTTTGGGGCAACAATGTTAAGTGTTTCAAGTTTGGATTCCAGGACAGGGTTCCCAGTGTTGGTGCGGTCAGCCGACGTATCCATACACCAGGACTCTTATAACTTGCTTTTCGACTCAAAACATGAGAACACTAGTTTCAATGAGAATTCTGGTACATGCATCATATAGGAATGGGTTGTGCTTTCCATGTCCAATTTGAGTCAGATCTCCAGATATACTCACTGACTGAGATACATCTTGTTTCTTTAACAGGATGCCTCTGTGACGCGCTCCCGCTAGGATCTAGCAGCTCGATCATGAGGATGACCCTCTAAGTGATGAAACCTCGATAGAGGGACCAGATCCCACAGTTTTACCACCAGGTGGTGTGCTAGTTATCCCGCCACCTGTGGAGCAGTGTTTAGTGTCTGCTGTACCAGTGGAGGAGGAGCGCAGGCTGAGCACACTCCACGAGTTCCAGAGACATAGACCCCTCAGGTTTCGAGGTGAGCCTGACCCTTAGGCAGTAGAGGACTGGCTTGAGGTGGTGACCAGAGTCTTCCGTTTTTTCAGGACACCGGCAGACCATATGGTGATCCTCGCAGCGATCCTTTTGCAGGGCTCAGCAAGACGATGGTGGAGTTTGGTTATCCAGACTCATGAAGAGTCGACACTTGCTTGGTCATAGTTTGAGAATCTCTTTAGAGAGGAGTTTTCACTGGTTACCCTGAGAGAAGTACGCATACAAGAGCTTCTCCAGCTTCAGTAGGGAACCATAACAGTTACCGACTATTAATCGAGGTTTACCGACCTCTCGCGGTACTCGATGGATATGGTCAGAGATCATTACATCAAATCTCGGACTTTTGAGCGAGGATTGCGCAGAGATATTAGAGCAATCATCATCCCTATGATCATTCCTACTTATGCTAGGGTGCATGAGAAGGCTTTGGTGGTTGAGAGATTCTTGGAAGAGAAGAGACAGCCGGCAGATGTCAGTAGTGGGTGAGCTGGAGCAGAGACCTCGGTAGCAGGGATCCGACGTTAGGGACCCAGGTGTGGGTGACGTTTTCAAAGGAGATCCTAGGACATGGGATCTTCCGTATAGGGTTCGTAGGGTGCATCAAGCTATCCTCGAGAGAGGCGATGCTACTCATGTGATGGCCGGGGAGATCTCACTCGGGATTGTCCGACCCACTGTACTACTGACATGGGAGTAGTGGATGGACCACCGAGGCAAAGGCTATGTGTGGAGCAGACAGTTCAGCGAGGCGGAAGATGTGTTAGGGGAGCTGGGAGATTAGTTGGAGGTGGTCGTTGTTTTGACCCTTTTCCACCACCACCCCCAGGAGGTCCACCCCAGGCCCAGGGAGCTGGTGGATAGAGGCAGGGACAGCTGTAGGCGGTAGAGGCTTATGACCCTAGTACTCCAGGAATGATTAGAGGTACTATCTGTGTCTTTTCTATTTTTGTTGCAGTATTGATAGACACAGGTGATAGTCATTCCTTTCTAGCTGCTTATCATGTTGGAGACCTTGAGATTCCAGTTGATCCGTGGACTCGACCCTTATGCTTAGAAACACTGACTGGAGAAGATTTAGAGATCACACACCTCTGTATATAGTGTGACCTGACCATTGGAGGTGAGAGTTTCAGTTGAAACCTCCTGGTGGTAGTGTTGAGGCATTACGATGCCATTCTTGGTATGGACTGGCTATCTATAGTTCATGCCCAGATCAATTATTTTAGGAGAAGGGTGCGGTGTGTCCATAGGGATGGAATGAGGTTCTTTTTGTCGGTGAAAGAGAGACCAATGTAGCGCATGATGAACTCGTGCATAGGAGGGAACAACCGATTTCACATCAGTTGGCTAGCCTAGCCCTTGGCGCAGCAAATGTTACGAGTTTCTAGTTTCTAGCAGTAGTGGCTGAGTACGAAGACTTCTTTCAGAAGGATGTCCCCGGGCTACCTCCCCATCAGAAGATAGATTTCTGCATTGAGTTACAACCCGGGACAACACCAATATCAGCATCAACATATCGGATGGCTCTTGTAGAGCTTTGTGAGCTGAGGGTGCAGTATGATGACTTGTAGAAGAAGGGTTTTGTGAGACCCATCGTTTCACCCTAGGCGTCCCTAGTGCTGTTTGCCAAGAAGGAAGAAGGGAGCTTGAGGCTATGTGAGGATTACCGACACTCGAATCAGGTGGCCTTAAAGAACCGGTATCCACTACCGAGGAACGATGTCCTCTTCGACCAGTTGAGAGGGGCACGATGGTTCTCGACGGTTGATCTACGATCAGGCTATCACCAGTTGCGAGTACGGGATGCGAATATACCGAAGATGGCCTTCCGATGTCGATATGGTCACTATGAGTACTTAGTGATCCCTTTGGCGTGACAGATGCCCCGACAGTGTTCATGGGACTCATGAACCGGATCATTCAGCCCTACCAAGACCGGTTTGTAGTGGTCTTCATCGACGATATCCTTTTGTACACTGCGTCTGAGGAGGAGCACGTGAGACACCTATGGATGGTTCTGGACACACTCCGAGAGCACCAGTTGTATGGGAAACTCTCGAAATGTCAGTTCTGGTTACAGGAGGTCCACTTTTTGGGACACTTTATCTCAGAAGCTGGTGTAGCAGTGGACCCAGCCAAGGTGGAGGCAGTGCTAGTGTGGGAGCCACCCCGGAGCGTGATGGAGGTGTGGAGTTTCTTTGGGTTGGTAGGCTACTATCGGAGATTCATCCTTGATTTCTCCAGAATTGTATCACCCATGACATCTTTAACTCGAAAGGGGAAGCCATTCATGTGGACAGAGAGATGCCAACAGGATTTCTAGCAGTTGAGACAGAGTTTGACGAGTGCCCCGATCCTAAGATTACCAGAGGAGGGTGTCGAGTACGTAGTGTTATGTGATGCATCATGAACCGGTCTTGGTAGTGTCCTGATGCAGAGGAAAGTAGTGATTGCCTATGGCTCACGTCAGTTGAGGCCACACAAGCAGAACTATGCGACCCATGATCTTGAGTTGGCAGTGGTAGTCTTCGCATTAAATATGTGGTGTCACTACCTGATGGGCGAGCGATTTACCATCTACTCTGACCACAAGAGTCTCAGATATATCTTTTCTCCGAAGGATGTGAATTTGAGACAAAGGGGATGGCTTGAGTTTCTCCACGATTACGACATTGATATTATTTATACTCCTGGGAAGGGGAACGTGGTGGAAGATGCTCTCAGAAGGAAATCGAGTTCATTGTTGCTGGATGAGGCAGTGAGGTAGTTGGCCTCCTTACAGTTATCCATCGTGGATGGAGATGAGGTAGTTTAACTTCAGTCGATGGTTGGTACCCCTCCACTCTTATAGTGAGTCAGGGATACGCAACGCGAGGATGCTAGATGTGAGACTCTACATGCTCAGATATCCATTGGTAATGCTGCTGATGGATATTCAGAAGGTGGGTATCACGTTGTTCTTTTCAGAGGGCGTATGGTAGTACCAGTGACCTTGTGGGAGGAGGTTTTGAGGGAGTTTCATACATACCCTTTGGAAGTGCATCCAGGTGAGCAAAGATGTATCAGGACCTCCGACGTCGGTTCTGGTGGCCATGAATAAAGAACATTGTGGTAGAGTTCGTCTCTCGGTTCCTTAGTTGTCAGCAAGTAAAGGCTAAGCACCAGGTGCCAATAGGTTTGACTCAGCCCCTTGAGGTGCCAGAGTAGAGGTGGGACGGGATATCTATGGAATTCATGACAGGTCTACCACATACATCAAAGGTACACAATGCAATCTGTGTGATCGTTGATCAACTCACCATGTCAGCCCACTTCCTAGCCATACGGGATCGGAGTTCAGTAGAGAGATTGGGATGCCTCTACATGAAAGGGATAGTTCGACTTCATGGAGTGCCATCCATGATCGTTTTAGATCATGATGCTTAGTTCACATCCCGGTTGTGGAAGGGATTGTTGGAAGCCTTTGGGACTCAGTTAAGCTTGAGCACAATGTTCCATCCCCAGACTGATGGTCAGACAGAGCCGACCATTCAGGTCCTAGAATATATTCTTTGATCTTGCATACTTGACTTTGGTTGTAGCTGTGAGGATCACCTACCACTGGTGGAATTCTCTTATAACAACAGTTATCATTCCACTATTGGTATGGCACCATTCGAGGCTCTGTACGGGCAACCTTGCATGTTGCCACTTTACTGGACTGACCCGGGAGAGTCAGAACTCATGGGCCCAGAGATGGTGATAGCTACTACAGAGAAGGTTTATGTCATCCAGGAGAAGATGAAGACTGCATAGATTCGACAGAAGTCATATGTCGACAGGAGGTGGAGGCCCTTATAGTTCGAGGAGGGGGACCATGTGTTCCTTCGGGTCTCACCTCGACAGGGATTGTAGATATTTGGCCGAGGCGTAAAGATATATCTTAGGTTCATTGGCTGTTTTCAGATTCTGAGTAGAGTTGGCGAGGTGGCATATCGCTTGGCTCTACCTCCTCAGATGGACCGGGTACACAACGTATTCCATGTGTCGTAGCTGCAGAGGTACATGCATGATCCATCACACGTCATCGACTAGGGCGAGCTGGAAATCGATGATGGAGCGACCTTTGCTGAGTACCCAGTGTAGATCGAGGATCGATAGGAAAAGATCCTTCGTGGGTGAGCTATTCCCTTGGTGCGTGTCCGGTGACAGCACGGGGATCTTCAGGAGAGCACGTGGGAGCGGGAGGCTCAGATTCTCGTGCAGTACCCACATCTTTTTGAGTAGCCTTTGTTTTGGCTTTTCAGGGACGTAAAAGCCCTAAGTTGGGTGTGATGTAATGTCCCACATTTTTCCATGTATTATTTTAATATCATATGGGAATAAATTAGAGACCAGGCTATGAGGAGGCATACAGTTCCGAGGCCCGGTGAGCCCGAAACAAATGTTTGAATTTAATTTAATGATTAAATAACACACGTGTGCAGTTTTCCTAAAAAAGTGGAATAACTCCTGAACAGGTGCTCGGATCAGAAATTTTAGGGCACCATTGCGTTCAGAACAACGTTTTTACCTTAGGCGAGGCCTAACATCGGCTGGCACAGGTCGGTGGTGAAATCTAGTTTTTAGACAAAAGAGTAATAAAATATTTAATAAAAATATTTTATTTCTGTAGCGAGATTCTATTAAATCTTTTGCAGTTGATATTTTCCTTTTAAAAAAAGGCATGTGCAGGGTCCAGGGTTAAAAACCATATAACCCTGAAACCCTTGGCAGCTCTGGAGGCTCTAGAGAAAACCTCCCGATGCGGAAACGACATCACGGCCACCAGATCATCGCCAACGAATGTCGCGGATCCAGGTAGGATGTTGGTTGTGATTTTTCATCCACGTTTTTTATTTCAATAATGAACACGAACTAATCCACGAATAGAACAGCCCGCAGATCGATCGTTCTTGTAGGATGGGATATTTTCGGGAATCGTGGTATTTTGATTATTGAGTTGTTTTGGTTTTCGTTCAACCATTCTAACGGTGATGAACCAAGATCGACACGAAAATTGATCGAGGTTCGTCCCTCTTGATTATTGTGTTTTTATCTCCTGATTTAAACGCGTTCTTCATGCACGTTCTTCGCGTTCTTGGGGAAAATCGATCGTTTCGCATTCGTTTGTTGGCGCAATGATATGAAATCGAAGATCCAACATCAAGACGACCTAACGGAGGTGCGATGGCGATGGCGGAGGACAAATCAACATGGTTCATATGTTTCCTTTCTTTGAGCATTTTTGTGCGGATTGATTGGGATGCATTTTCAAGGTCCATCGGAAGTACGAAACCGACGGAATCTGTTTCATAGGGTCGGGACGACCCCAAATCCGGAGTTTCGTGATGATCAGGCAGTTGGATCAAGATTCAGAGGATTATCCGAGGCGCTCGGAGGAAGACGACGCTTCTGGAAATTTCCCAACTACACGTCGTGTAGTATGGGCTACACAGAGTGTGTTCATCAGCGGAATTACATAACGTGTACTCTGGAAGTACACAGAAACGGGCAAGGTACATGGACAAGGACACGTCGGGTATACCCCTCCCCGGCCAGACCCGACCATATACATGGGATACCACGTGTACTGGTACACAGGCAGATGACATGGACATGGGTCGAGACCGTGTATGGGCACATGGCCAGAGTATAGGGAGCGAGCCCAGGTGCTTGGACATGGCATGTACCTCTTCTACATGCCATGAAGTTTATTTCTACCCAACAATCCAAATGACATGGGCCGTTTTCAAGGGCATTACCCGGGTTCAAGGAACACAGTGTGTACCTTTCCTACACGCCGTGTAGTTTGGTTTTATACGGCTTGAACGAATGACACATCCCATTTACATGGGCCGTACCCAGGATCAAGGAACATGGTGTGTAACCATAATACAAGCCGTGTAACCCTTTCATCATGGCTTGAGCCACTTGTCTTCTGTGACTTGGAATAGCTTCTTAGGGTTTGTACCCATGGTTTTTCCCAGAAGGTTTTGGAATCATTACCTATATACGGGGGTATGATCCCTTCAACAGGTCTTCCTGAATAGAGTTGTTGGAATCCCCTCTGTGATATGTAGAGTCGAATCCTCTATTCATTCCTGGAACCCAAGGTAGAGTTCATTGTATCAACATGACCAACTTTACCCGAGTGTCGATCCTCTGTTTAGCGGATTAGCTCAGACTGAGTTTTCGGAATCACCCCATGTCTTTTGGTTGTGATCCTCATCTAAGAATCATGCTCCCATGTACTTGTGGAGTGTGTTCTCCAAGAACGTGTACTTCGTATCTCTCTCTTCAGACCTAGGAGTGTGTTCTCCCAGTTGGATACTTAGTGGAACCTTCGAGCTGGATCCTAGTGGCAGTTTCGCGAAGGTCATTTTTGTATGAGTAAATCTGTATATTCCTTTTTATGTGTTCTGTAGACATATGTTGTGTGGAGCTGACTGTATCCTTCCTTTGTGGTATTTTCCCTTATGGTATTCCCTTTGTGTTTTCGAGGTATCCTACTGGGTATTGTTATACTCACCCCTACAGGGGCTTTGCCTGCATGTGTCGTGTCTTGTGCAGACAAGAGAGCCTTTGACAGGATTCTAGGTGGACCAGGGCCGAACGACGCTCAGTGAGATCAGGCATGCCGAGGTGTGTTCCTATGACATTAGATTGCAGTCTCAGTACCTTTCCTTACAGGTTGGACTTTGTTACAGAATTTCTTTTTGGTGGGCTTGTACTTTTGGCCTAGGTCTTACTTTCTTGTACTTTAATTTCCTTTCATGCTCTGTGGTTGGGTTTAGTGTATGCATGAATCTTTTTCTTTCAGTAGTTTTTACTTTTCAGCTTTGTGGGCTTAGATATGTGTGTGCGTGTGTACAAGTTTATAGGCAATGCCTCCCATGTTAGTAGTATGCCTACTCGGTGCTAGTCACAAGCCCTTGGCCTATTAGAGGCGGGCTTGGGGAGTTGCGGCTCGGGCACCCCTGGGACGGGTTGTGACACCTACCAAATCCTTGTTCAACGTGATCACCCTTAAAATGGATCGGCTGGGTCTTCCTAGTCCAAAACAAATATAGGCTTTACTTGGTCCGTAATGGGTCTACACGGGTTCGGGGCGACCCGTAATGACATAGAGCGGGGTTTCCAGGCCCAAAATATTATTTAAATTAATTAAAAGTAATTAATTTAATTTATTCATTAAATTAATTTAATTAATATTATTATTTTGTTTTAAAATTTATTTTAATCCCTAGGAAAATTTAATTTCATTTTGGTACTAAATTGAATTAATCAATTAATTAAATTTTTGAACAAAAAATAAATAAATCAGGTGACCCAAAAATAATTAAATTAATTGAATTTTAATTAATTCATTTAATTTAACTAATATATCTTCATACTTAATTTATTGAAATTTAATTTTTATCACGCATTTAATTTTACGCATGACTGGTCTTGAGCAACGACCTGAACTTTGTATGACTCTATTTATTTAATTAACTATTTAACACCTACGTGTGGTGGTTTAAATAAGTAGTTAATTAAATGGTTGTCTATGAATTGTCTTTTTTTATATGTATCAGGATCTGTGTTTCTATTTTATTTGATGTACATTATACCCCTAGTCCCCCTCATCGACATGCAAGTATATATGTACTTCCGAGGAGGACAATACATGATGTGGACCCCTCCATGATGAGGCGGTACACCAGATGAGACATGAACACCGCCAAGATCAGGTGTACCACAAATGAGATGTGTATCCACCATGATGAGGCGTTGCTCCAAACTAGAAGCAGACATACTGGATAGGGGTGAGGTGCATTACGAGTCAAGCAACAATTCGAGTATGATGCCCCTAGGACGTGCTTGATCCATTGACTTTAAATGGATCAAACAATATTATATGCTCAAGAAAAATTGGGAATTTTATTTCTTTTATGTATTTATTTATTATTTTATTCATTTTATAATAAAGGGAAAATACATAAAATTATAAATAATAAAATACATAAAGAAGCAGTGATTTTTTTTCTGTTAATGTTCGGTTGTGAGTAAGACAACATAGATGAACAAGATTAATATAAATGGTTTACATTAATCAACATAAAAATTACAAAAACCCTCAAATAAATATTTACCCATAACTTCCACCCATCATTCAAATTTGGAAAAAACAGGGTGTTCGGGGTGCTCGTCATTCTATAACTGAGGGTGCATATTACAACCGGGCAGTCCTTATGAGAGTGGTGGTTTGACATAACTAAATTGGTAGAATGGATTATTCATATCTAAAATGCTATAATTTTAGAGGCATGTGTTGATTAAATCAAGTTATTATTTTAAAAACTAGGACTTCACTCAAAAAATCGAGGAACCACAAGTTTATGCAATTGGCCAGTCAAACGCCTAGCTTAAACCCTTTGAGTAGTGGAATAGCCATAGATTTTAGACTATGAGGGGAGATTCAAGTTTCATTATCATGAGAATACTAAAGAAATTGAGTGTTCCAATTCTAGTGAAGAGGGTTATTAGAATTTGATAAAATATTGGGAGGCATGTAATGAAATAATTTATCAATCATGTCTAATTCGATAATCAAGTTATAAGTATTATCTGCTAGAATTTTATTTTTTGTAGAAAATGGAAAGTAATTAAATAAGATAAAGTACACTAAATATTGGAAAATTTACTTTTCCAAACTAGCATGAATTTCCATGTGTAGTACAGATGCTTGCACATGCTACTATGATTTAGGAAATTCGAGGTACTGGTGTTCCAATACCTGTTAAGCCACATCAAGAAGCGTGGGTGAAAAATTTATTATAGGATACTCATTTATATAGAACATGATGGTTATTCCATTATGATATCATCAACGTCTGATATTTTTTGTAGTTACAACATCGTTGCATGGATAATATAACATGTAGTCTCCTCTATGAGAAGTTTATGAGGATAAAGTGAATTGAGATATGAATGAGTAATCAATTACACTGAATTTGTGTAAATATGAAAGATAGTTAAAAATATTTCAAGGTGTCCCACTTTGAAACCCAATTACTCTATCTTTATTTAGGGTTAAAAAATTAAAATAAAGGATTAAATGCTTCATTACCTATTTAGGTGAGGTTTTCTAAGTAAGTGAGAATATAAAAGATAGATTAATCTTTAATTCTCATGGAAAAAAAATTGAAAGGCAAAGTGAAAAGGACAATGGAGAGTGTAATTCAAATACACGTTAGCAACATCATTCAATAAAATGACGTTGGTTATAAAACATGAGGTTATTTGCTTTGAAAAACATGAAATTAATTGATTGAAATTTAAATGCAATGAACTGAATTAAAGAAGAATGTACCTGCTTCTTCTTCATTGGGTATTCGTCAATTATAAATATTTTTTCTAACATACTTCTGGGGTATTAAATACAATATTCTGTTCAAATATGTGTATTGAAATATAGTAACCAAGATATTATAGAATCATTATAATAAGTAAAGTTTATTTTCTAAGACGTTGAGAAATGTTGATACCTATGTCAGTATTGAGAAACACAAAAATTATAATTTCCAAGTTTATGATTCAAGTTAAACTATTATAGAATATAACCAAAACATTTATCTAATACTTCCATTGGAAATTAGGAGACATTATTCTAGGTTCAGGAATGAATGTTGTTTGTGGTATCTCATACTCGATTAATTGTTCAATGGTAATCATAGGAAATAAGTGATGAAAATAAAATGTAAGGCTTATTTACCCAGTTGTGGAAAGATAATTATTTTTCAAGATAATCAAAATTGGACATCAATAATATACCAATTATGGTATTTAGACTTGTTACATCTAAACACCTTTGGTATAATCAATTTATTTAGTTTGGATAGAGAAAACATTAGCAGTAAAGGTATGCAACAAAGCTTTTAGAATTAGTTCACCAAGAACTATTCTAAAGTTATTTAAGTGGTAATGACACTTCATAAGATTACTTTAATTTATTATGGATTGTGATAGTGAAGTATATTCTTGGTCAAAAATATATGTGTTTCTTAGGACCATCATGCATAACAATATCATGAAAAATAATTCATAGATCATAATAATATAGCAGGGAGTAACTCCTAAACACACATTACCTTACATCATGACATTGATGATAATAAAGAGGATTGATGATAAGTCTTACATATTATTATTGATCAAAAGAGTATTGTGTGGAAAAATTCTTAAACACACGTTCTATATATCAAATATATGATATAATTAGTATTAGTGTTGAAACCTACAGAAATGTCCATTATATTTTAAAACGTGCTTTGAAAATAAACGGTGATTTCCCATAACCACATGCCAAATATAATTACTAATGGATATCATAATAGTTTTATTATGAAGGTAATATATTATGTTAGAAGATCATATATTTGGATGAAAAGATTTTGTTAGGAGATAAACTAACTTGCATCAAGCTAAACATGTTGTGTGTCTTATTATCCTAACAGTTACTTATGATATTATATAAATCTCTAAGATAGAAGAGTTTTAGTCAAGAGATATAATACATTTCTACAAAATGGCGAACTTATCTACACGTGATAGTGGTATCTAGATAGACACAGGTTTAGTAAATGCTCAAGATTCACAAATAGATGGGATAGGAACAAATTCCACAAGTGGTGTGGAAGAAAAATATTCCAGAGATACATACTATGTAGGAATGTTAAAACCGTAAAGATTTTTTTTATTTTCACTGTGGTAAGTGATTCATTATTTAGTGAGAATAAGAATTCATAAAAGTAAGAAGTATATGGAAATCGTGTAATATTGACAAGGTCAATTAAATTAAATAATGGATTCCATGTATCAAAATGAAAAGGGTCTTATTATTTTCAATACAACAGTGGGTATTCAAATTTTATTATACATGGATGGTACAAGTGGAGTACAAATAAATCTCTATTGGTAATACCATGTTGGTATGATTAAATCCATTATAACTTTACTTGTCATAGCTAATGTATAGGATCTTTTAATTGGTCATTGAATGTTAAGAACACTTTTGTGGAAGGTATCTATATGACACCACTAGAATGGGATGGTCACACCGTAGGATTCAAATAAGGGTTTCTAGTTACTAAAATACAGTTCAGGATTAATGTAAGTAACAAGATCATAGAAAATTCATTTGGAATGAATATTTTCCATGTTTTTATTAGATGTTAGTGGGAGCGCCATAGTTTTCCAAGTGTAATATGTTCTGTAACATATAGAAAATAGATATTGGACTTAAGGTTGGTCAAGACCGTAATTAAAGACTATATTCTCAAGTGATTAACTTAAAGTAGCAACCAATGTTCTAGGGAACATGATCTATTAAGGTAAATATAATGGTTGCTTCGACCTAGTCAATCATACATATCATGACATAGTATTGAAAAACACACATTGGAATAATTCAAGAGAAGAATTTTTGTCAGTGTCACATGGCATAAATCTCTCCAAGTAGACATGCAAAGGCATTTGTGGTGATTAAGTGTTGAGTTGAGTTCCATACGATTTAGTGATAGATCAATCCCTTCTACTATGATATATAGAATTTTTTTTGATATTTCAACAATATAATTTATAGTATGAAAATATTAGTTATATCTAGGAGCACTGAAAAGGAAGCAGTTTGAACTATTTGATTGTACATCAGCAAGTACAAAAGATAATACCTGGTATGTGGAGAAGAAAAGATACTATTTTTAATGGGAAATAAGGATTCTTCCTTATATCCATGTGATATCGTATCATAGATATCCAAAAGGTGATGAGCGAGACAAGCTCATAAATATATTGATATCCATACCTACAAAAAACGAGTACGTTGTAGCATCAAAGGTAGCTAAAAAGCAGTTAAATTCAACAATTTCCTCTAGTTCTTGGAATCCCACCTAGTAAGAAAAGTATTATCATAATTTAAATTATTATATTCTTACTATCCAATATGTCAAGTTATGAAAGTGGAAAAAAGGATTATAAACGATATTTACATCTCTTGAGAAGTTTTACTAAAGTAGATGAGGTCGTATATAGTGGAATAGCCAATTGGTGGAAACATGGATGTCCTGGTAACTAAAGAAGTTATGTAGAAGAAACATGATCTTTATCTTTTGAGTGATAACATATTACGTTAGTAGGTTGGATTTAGTGCAATTAAGAGTGTTGAAATCTTGGGTTACATAAACCCAACTAAAGGGTAACTATATATTACTATATGGTGTATATAGTTAGATATACATGATGTTTTCTTACCATTATAGTGTATATATTTTTGCATCTACTATTTAATGGTAATAACCATATATTAATAATAATATCAACATGTTATAGTGGATTCATGCTATAATGAGAACCTACAAATACTATGGAATTAATCTTAAATAAAGGTCACATGGTCTACATACATCTTATCGGCCGAACACAGTATATGTATGATTATCAGGTATTGGGGGATCATAAGAATTGTGAATTTTACTCACGAAGTTCACATTTGGTAATCTCAAGTAGTGAGATCACAAGGACAGACCCACAAATAGAAACAACACAAGTTTTAGTTGTCAATGGTTGTTCCTTTCTATAGACATTTTTATTGGTCTCCAAACTTGAAATCATTACCAGCGTGTGACATTTGATCATGTACTTTGATGAAAGGAAAAACCCCATGATAATGAAATTGTGGTGATGTAGCTTGTGTTGGGTGCATCATTGGTGGTATGGAACTGGTTGAATGGTCAAGAAAGGATTTTTTGTTTCCATGTTAAGAAAGTTATATATCTCAGGCCTGGTTGATCTAGATGGTACATCCTTCATAAGTCTTTGGCCAAAGAAGATGAAAGGTAAATCCATCTAGTTAGATCAAAGAATAATAAAGGAATAAAAGGGCGATTACACAAAGGTGCATCATGCTTTATGAGATATTTAAAGAAAAAGAGATTATAGTACACACTGCATGTTCGTAGGATGGTTTTCCTTGCTATTACAATCCTTATCTCTTTAGGGGCCTTGATGGGTTGCTAGACTCCATTGTTGTTCTATGAATTTTTTTCATTACTATCAACACTATGGAAAAACTGTATTTTGCAATGGGTTATTTATGATGGGAATAAATCCTATCGTAAAAAGTCCATCGAAGAGGTTATTTGCGACATGTGAATGAACCTGTAGCAAATAAGTAATTATTTATGATGGGACTAGGGGTCCCGTAGAAAAAAATTACATGCAATTTGGCGCATTTGCGCGCCAAATGGCGTGGAAGGGAATTTGCGACGGGGAGGCACCTCTCGTGGAAAAAACCAGGAGCCGGTAAAGACTATTTGCGATGGGATGTTGTCCTCTCGCAAATAGTGTGTTGGCAGGTCACTTTTTGAGATGGGTCCCATCGCAAATAAAATTTTAACCGTCCACAGTAATTAATGTAGCCGAAGGTATTTGTGACGGGTCCCGTCGCAAAATGTACTATTTGTGACGGGAATCCCGTTGCAAATATTCTCATCGCAACTAATATATCCTATATATAACACCCATCTATTTTTCCATTCCCCTCAATTCCTACATTCTCTGTTTCTCTAAACTCTAATTTTAGAGTGAAATTTTTTAAGAGTTAGTTTTTTTTACGAAGTTGTTGTGAAGCCGCCTACATTTATAAGATATCATGTTTTTAGGTATTTATGTTTTATTTAATTTACTATTTCTTTCTTTTTTTTATATTAATTTTAATTATTGTTGATTAGTTTTAATTAAGTTAAATTTAAATTATTTTGTTATCAATATTTATTTGTAATAATAAATTCAAATTATTAGTTCTAATTCTTAGTTATTAGTAATAATCTATAATTATTAACGATAATAAGTAATGTATATAAATAATTAGCAGTAATTTGTAATTATTAGCTGTAATATGCAGTAATTAATTGTAATTAATGCTAATTAGTAATAATTAGGAAAAATAGTAATAATTAGGAAAAAATAATAATAAATATTTACAATTAGTAATAAATACTAACAATTAGTAAAAAATAATAATTAGTAATAAAAACTAATAATTAGTAATAAATACTAACAATTAGTAATAAATACGAATAATTAGTAATAAATAATAATAATTACAAATAATTAGTAATAAATAGTAATAAATAATAATAATTATTAATAAGTAATAATTAATAGTAATAAATAATAATAAATAGTGATAAATAGTGATAATTAGTAATAAATAGTAATAAATAGCAATAAATAGTAATAATTAAAAATAATTAGTAGTAAATAATAATAATTAACATTAATTAGTAGTAATTAGTTATAAATAGTAATAAATAGTAATAAATAGTAATACATAGAAATAAATAGTAATATATAGTAATAGATAATAATAGATAGTAATAGAAAGTAATAGATAGTAATAGACAGTAATAGATAATAACAGACAGTAATATATAGTAATAGATACTAATAGATAGTAATAATACTTTATAAATAGTATTAATTAGTAATAATTAGTAATAATTAGTAATATTTATTAATATTTAGAAAACATTAGTAAAAATTAGTAAAAATTAATAATAATTAGTAATAATTAGTAATAATTAGTAAAAATTAGTAAAAATTAGTAATAATTAGTAATAATTAGTAATAAATAGTAATAATTAGTAATAAACAGTAATAAACAGTAATAAATAGTATTAAATAGTAATAAACAGTAATGAATAGTAACGAATAAAAATAAATAGTAATAAATTAGTATTAATTAGTATTAATTTATAAGAATTACGAACAATTAGTAATAATTAGGAATAATCAGGAATAATTAGTATTAATTAGTATTAATTAGGAATAATTAGGAATAATTAGGAATAATTAAAAATAATTAGGAATGATTATGAATCATTAGGAATAATTATGAATAATTAGAAGTAATTATGAATAATTTGGAATAATTTGGAATAATTTTGAATAGTTATGAATAATTTGGAATAATTAGTATTAATAATTAATAATTAGGAACAATTAGGAATAATTAGGAATAAATAGCAATAAATAACAATAATAGAAATAAATAAGAATAAATAGAAATAATTAGTGATAAATAGGAATAAATAGGAATAAATATGAATAATTAGGAATAATTAGGAATAATAAGGAATAATTAGGAATAATTCGGAATAATTAGTAATAATTATTAATAATTAGTAATAATTAGTAATAATTAGTAATAATTTGTAATAATTAGTAATAATTTGTAATAATTTGTAATAATTTGTAATAATTAGTAATAATTAGTAATAATTAAGAATAATTAGGAATAATTATGAATATTTAGGGAAAATTAAGAAAAATTAGGAAAAATTAGGAATAATTAAGAATAATTTGCAATAATTAAGAATAATTAAGAGTAATTTGGAATAAGTTGGAATAATGAAGAATAATTAGAAATAATTAGGAATAATTAGAAAGAATTGGGAATAGTTAGTAACAATTTGTAATAATTACTAACAATTAGTAACAATTAGTAACAATTGGTAATAATTAGTAACAATTAGTAAAAATTAGTAACCATTAGTAAAAATTAGTAACAATTAGTAACAATTAGTAACAATAAGTAAGAATTAGTAACAATTAGTAACACATAGTAAGAATTAATATGAATTATAAATAATTAGTGATAATTAGTAATAATTATTAATAATTATTAATAACTAGTAATAATTAGTAATAATTATTAATAATTAGTAATAATTTGTAATAATTATGAGTAATTAGAAATAATTAGGAATAAAATATATTGTAATAAATTGGAATAAATTGGAATAATTTTTAGTGGGTTGGAAGCACTCCTATTACTCGATGACTCTTCTCCTTTCAACTCTCTCTAACTCGAAACATTATAAAAAATATGATTCTACATATGCATATCCAATATCGTATGCACGAGTTTGAATATTCATTCATAGGACCACATTTTTCATAATGTTTTTAGGAGGTGACAGTTTCAAGAAGATGATTCATCGACGAAAATGGGGCTCTTTTCTCCCAAGACTCATTTACTTGCATCATTCCCACACTTAAATCACAATGAAAAATCTACTCAGAGGTGTGCTTATACATTCTCATATGCATGAGAATGGATATGTGTACCTCTGAGCAGATTCTTTATTGTGATTTCAGTCTGCGAAAGTTGCAAGTGAATGAGCCATCGTACAAAAGAGTATCCATCGAACCACTAGAAATTTTGTTGCCCATAATTAATGGTAATTATTAAGAATTAGTTGTAATTATTTATCTTCTTTTTTTCGATAGGGTTTTTCTATTTTCAAAATATTCAAAAATGGTAATGATTTTATATTTTTCATAAAAATATGGAAGAAGGAAGTCGACAAAAGTCATTTTTAGATGACATTGCTTGGATACATCAGCGTAGAAATACAAACAGTTCTGGTTTAAATCCTGTATATATTGAGGGTGTTGAAGCATTCTTATCATTTGGATTGTCAAAACCAGAATTTTTTTTAGAAGGCACAATTAAGTGTCCTTGTAACAAATGTTCTTTGAGAATGTTTGACACATTTGACAAGACTAGGGGACATCTCTTCCATGTTGTTTTTCGACCAGATTATGATTTTTGGTATCAACACAATGAATTTAGTTCTAGAGAAGATACAAATAACTTGATTTTGGATCCATCAAGATTTCAAAATTTTTTACATGATGTTGTGTGTCTATATGTTAAACAAACCGAAACTCAGGATGATATTGATTTAACTACTGAGTTGAAAGCATCTGAATTTTATGATTTGTTGAGGTCTATTGAGGATGCATTATATCCTGGTTATAAGATAAGAAAATTAGAAGCGGTTGAAAAATTTATAGCTATTAAATCATATGATGAAATGTCAAACAACTATTTTGATCAGATATTTTCTTTGGTTAAAAAACTGTTACCAGAAGGAAACGTGTTTCCTACAAATTACTATGAGGCCAAGAGTTTGGTTCATAATCTGGTCCTTAGTTATCAGAAGATTCATTCATGTGAAAATGATTTCATCTTATTTTTTGATGAAAATGAGTTGTTGAATAGTTGTCCTACATGTGGAAAATCGAGGAATAAAGAAGCTCAATCAGAGAAGTATGGATTGATTCTTGTAAAATAGTTGATATATTTCCCTATTACTCTAATGTTGCATCATTTATTTATGTATCAGAACACAGCGTCGTTGATGTCATGGAACAAAACCAATATTTCAACCGCTAAAAGATTGAATCATGCATCTGATGGTGATTCATGGAAACATTTTAACAGACTACATCCATATTTTTCTTTAGAAGCCCAGAACGTGTAATTGGTTCTTTCTATTGATGGTTTCTATACAGTTAGTTCTTATAGTAGTCAGTAATCATGTTGGCATGTCTTTATAATGCTGTACAATTTACCTCTATGGATGTTAATGAAGGATATTTATATCTTTTTAACCCTATTAATCCTAGTACATTTAAAAAAAATATTTAAGTTTATTTGAAACCATTTATTGATTAGTTAAATTCAATATAGAGAATTGGTGTTAGTACATATGATTTTGCTGCGAAACAAAATTTCATATTAAAAGTTGCATTGATGTAGACAATTAGTGACTTCCTGTAATATGACATGTTATCTAGCAGAATCACACATGGTTCGAAATCATTTCCTTACTATATAAAA
Organism: Viscum album; assembly: GCA_963277665.1. Lineage (NCBI taxonomy): Eukaryota > Viridiplantae > Streptophyta > Magnoliopsida > Santalales > Viscaceae > Viscum > Viscum album. The sequence continues at coordinate 1,396,542,796 of OY728166.1, forward strand.
GACAACAAAGTATTTATAATCATCAATGGGAAAAAGAACCTTTCTATTTTGACTATCATCGCTTATTTCTTCTAACTGATCATCCTTTTCGGAGGAGCAAATCTGGTTTCAGAAAAGGCACAATTGAAAGGGATGAACCTCAAAAAATGATATGAGGTATAGAGTTAAAATCAGTTGTATTTTCATTACCTACCATAACATTTGGGCCAATTAAAAACCAATAGAAAATTCATGGCTTTGGTAAAGAACATAATTGGATAAAACAGATCATTTTTTGGGATCTTCCATATCTTTCTAATTTGTTTTTCTGCCACATGTTGGATGCCATGAATATTTAAAAGAACTATTTTGATAATTTATTTCATACTGTTTTGGATACACCTGGTAATACTAAATATAATTTAAAGGCAAAATTAGATCTTGCCCAAATTTGCAGACAACCAGAACTTGAGCTTTTTAGAAATGTCAGATCATAGAGGTTAATGAAGCCAAAAGAAGCTTATACACTGTCCAAAGAGGGTCACTTATTATTTTTTTAGTGGATTGCATATTTGAGACTTCTAGATTGCTATGCTTCCAATTTGGGAAAATGTGTTAATAATGGTCATCTTACCAGATTAAAAAGTCATGATTGTCATGTTATAATGGAAAGAATTATGATAATTGGATTCAGAGGATTGTTGAATTCCATGATTTGGGATTCAATAACAACAATATCATATTTTTTTGATACATTTGTGCAGTGAAAATAGACTATGATGAACTAAGAAAAATAGGAGAATATATTGTTTAAATTATATGTAAACTCGAAAAAATATTCCCGACGGCTTTCTTTGACTCAATGGAATATGTGATATTACACGTTCCATATTAAGACAAATGTGGACGTATGGTATAGTTTATATTGATGTACCCATTGGAGAGATTCATGCAGAAATTAAAGAAAAAAGCACGTTACAAAGAATAAGTTGAAGGCTCAATTACTGAAGCGTATTTTCAAGTGGGAATTTCTTTTTTCTACTCAGATTATTTTGAATCTGTATATCCATAAATACCCAACCTCATGGGAAAAAATTAGGGTAATGTTGATGATTAAATAAACAATCAATTATCAGTTTTTAATCAGCTAGAGCATGGCTTCAGTGGAGTTCATGAATGATGGATTTCATATGATCAACATCATAGAGCTCATATATATGTTCTACCCAACTATGAAGAAATGAAATCATTTGTACTTTGAGTGCTTCTATAAATTATTCTATAATTTATTTTATAATAAGTAAACTTATTTTATTTTTTTGTTATATGATAAAAATATCAAGAAACAACTTTAACAAATTACAGCAACTGCTCTTAAAGAATACCGATAAAAAAATTTCTCAATGGTTTTAAAAACTGGTAAATTAAATTATTGATGGTTTAACAAATAAATTTAGTTTATTATTTATTATATTGATAATTGTTTTACAAATTTTCAATTGTCTCAACTTGATGGTAAAATCGATAAGTGACTATGTATATTGATTTACACACTATCCAAAATGGTTAAATCTTATAAAGTATATGTGGTGAATGATTTTTTATTTCATACACGTGCATACGGGGAATAAAAAACAATTAACAATGGAGTTTTCTTGAGAGTATCGCATCATAGAGAAAATTAAGTTGACTTTTACAGCATGTTGGATGAAATTATTGAACTGTGTTATCTTTGGAAAAATTACATAATAATGTATAGATGTCAGTGGTTGGATACTAAGAGAGGCTCGCGTGTTTATCTGATTCCTGGAATAGTTGATATTAAATAATTAAGTCTTCTTATAGTAAATGAACCATTTATACTAAATAAATAGGCACATCAAATATATTACGAAAAGTATTGTGCTACTTCATGAGACCTGAGTGATTAGTAGAGCATAATAAAAATGAAATCTCAGATAAATCAGTTTACTCAAACTGAATATGGTTCTGCTGAAGTACAAGGAATTGAAATTTTTAAGAGACTACTCAAAATCCATATTTTTTAGAAAGAGACATGAATATCGATGACGACACCCCACAATTAAGGGTTGATGTTGATGATGATGTTAATGATTTGAAATGGAAAGAGATGATGAAACTGAAACTCATATGGATATTGATGATGCTGAGGACGAATATGAAGACATTGACATTTTCAAATATGAACATGATGATGAAGGTGAATATTGACATAGTTAATTGTTTTTTATAATCATAACTAATATTTATCTTTATATAATATTTATTTTCAACTATCTGCTAATAACAATCATTTTGTGTTTTAGATGGACCCTAATGTACTTCGTGAGTTGTAGGAGGCTGAGCTACCTTTGGATGAGGAGGATTTGGGATCATCTGATACTTAGTATTCTGGCAGTTCATGGGGTACACGGAGGAGCCACGGTCTTATGCGACTGATGATTCTTGACCCTATCCCCGAGCGACGTCCATGTATTGTCTTCTATCCACACAAACAAAGGTATGGTAACCTTTGTATTTTAGTTAGATTTAGTTAATTTATTTATATAATAATTTTTTGATTATTTAATCTTTTTTAACAGTTTGAACATGTAGCTGTTAGACAGGGGATCTCTATCTTGCATAATTATTTTTCTCAGCCATGGATCACAAGGGAACAAATTCATGTTTTTTTTCATCTCAGAATGATCAGTCATGGGCTGGTAGATAAATAAATAATATTTATTTTAAATTTTATTTCATTAATAAATTTATATTAAAAATTATTTTTAGGGTTTATGGTATCCCATCAATGACCACATGTGTGACGCTATCCACGCGGCATGGGAGGTATCTATGCATGAGCATTTCTGTCAATTTTTTCACAATTTTAGAAGGACAACCATTAAAAAGCAGGAGTGACAGTATTTGATGATTCGTGTAGAGACCACCGACCAGAGTACATTTAATCTCACGTTTGTGAAAGATTGTGTCCACATTGGTTGAGTGGTGGATTTTAGGGGAGATCTTCATTGGGCCGACATAATCGGGGGAGACAGGAGGTGATACATTAAGCTGGTAGTCGTATCATTAGTACGCATAGATAGAATCTGTTAAGTATCTTTTTAAAATATTTTATATAACATTGAATATAAATAGTTAATTTTATATTCATATAGGCAGTCGAGCATCCTGATATTACGGAGTATGACATTTATTAGAAGATTTACAGTGATCCAGCCACTGGACAGATTAGAAGTGATCACATGCGTTAGATTATGGTCTGTATTATTTCTTTTTAATATAAATATTAACTGCATATAATATTTTTACTATTTTAATTTCAAATTGGAACTGAATGAGTCATATTAGGTCATGACCTCTCAGACATAGACTGAGAGTCAGGTTGAGACGTCTGATTAGACTAGTGCCCACCATTTAGATGAGGCGGCACAGATGTAGGCGACCCAGTATGCCTTCAAGAAGGGACGAGTAGTTGGTATCATCTCTATTTTGACTCGTGTGACATATTATGGTACTGTTGTGATTTCGGTGTCCAGCGCGAGAGGAGATCTTGGAGAGGCATCATCTTCCGGATCACAGTATCAGGAGCAGTTGCGAGCTCAGACTGAGCTTATATAGAGTTTGCTAAATAAGAGGGAAGAGATATGTCAGTAGCAATAATAGTAGTACGAGGAGAATATACATCGATGGCAGCAGTAGAATCATCAACACAAGGAGGATATGTATCGATGGTGGCAGCGACAACACGAGTAGATGGAGTACATGAATCGTCTGACTCGTTGTTTAGGGATGGAATTTCCTCCACCATCTCTGTCAGCTGCTCTATATCCCCTAGATTACAATCCCCCTAGTAATTTTTTTGTTATGTTAAATTCATTTGAGTTCAAAATTTATTTTAATATGCAATATATATTGTTTTTGTCTTTTATATTGATGAAAATATTGCATACTTGTTTTTTATAATTTTAATATTTTAATATTTATTATTACTATTATATTTTTTAATGTTTTTATATTTTATTAATAATAATTAAAATAATATTTTATGATTTTTTTATATTATTTTTCAAATATTGATAATTTTAAGATTTTTTTAATAATATTATCATTATTTTTTCATTAATCATTATTTTATTAATTTTTTTTAATTTATTAAGTATTTGCGACGGGGCCTTTTGTGATGGGACCCCATCATAAATAGTTTATATTTATATATTATAAAAAGGTATTTGCGATGGTAAAAGAACCCATTGCAAATAATTTTTTGTGATGTGCTCGTTGCAAAAAGGTTTAGGTATATATAACAAATATAAATAGAGAACTATTTGTAAATAGACAATGGGCTTGTTGCAAATAATTTTTGTGATGGGCCTATCAGAAAAAGTTTTTATATATATCATGTATATAATCATAGATCTACTTGTGACGGGACGGTTTCCCTTTTCAAAAGATCTTTTTTGATGGGATCCCGTTGCAAATAGCCCATTTCAAATACCACAAATTCTAGTAGTGCAATATAATTTCCTAGAGGTCACACACAACAGTACATTCATGAATCCTCCATATTTAGTTGAATAAGTATATTGGGCATTGGTGGACTCACCATGGGGTCTGAGTGTTGTCCAAATTATCAATCGTCGATAAATACATAATTTCATATTATTCGAGTATATAATAATTTTTATAGAATTTATTTCTTAAATTTATTTACATGTTAAATAAATATGAGAAAATAATATCTGAATGATTATTATTTTAATATTACATATTCGTTTAATATTACATAGGAATTTTGAGTCGATTTAATGACTCGAGTTTTTCACGTATTATATTTTAAATATATTATAGGAATATGATAAAATAATAAATAATATGTATGATGTAGTTAGTTTTTAATAATTATTATTTGGTGGTTGTTAAAATTTTGGAGGCCAGTGAACCTTATCGGGTGTTTCACATGTCCTTTATAAATAGATAGAGGCTCATGCACAACTGGAATGATTAATTCAATTTTTAATGACAGACCCTCTATCCTCCATCTTTCTAGAGAGAGGGTCTCTCTCTCCATGTGAAAACCCAAGAATTCCTTCAATCATTAATGCTATGTAATCATGGTTATCGTCGAGATGTTGAAGACATCATTAGAGCGTCGTGCTAGAACCTGTAATTCGATGGTCCATGATTCCATAGATTTTTTAAGCATGTGTCGATGTTCAAGAGGGATTCAGAATCATATTATTCTTGGAATTATCACCAGTGACAAGAATATGTTAATCACAACTTCATATCTGAAAAGGTTATATTTTTTATTTTATGTTTTTCTGTTTAGTTTATTTTAACAGATATCCTCATATCATCGGAGATGACAAATCTCATTATCCTAATAATAATAAAATTTTAAATCTTGGGCCCACTGGCTTCCTCTAAAACCATGATACCTTCAAAATTCATGTCATGGTTTTGCATCAAAATAAGTGAAATAATATATTATTATTATAGGATTCTTAGTTTCACCTCATATTTTAAAAATGGACTAATAAAATTAAACTATGTTTATAATTTTTTTACTATGTATAGAAATATAAAGTGAAAAATAATTTATACATTTTTTGGGACATAATTATTTGGATTCGTGGTAATCAATTTGATATATTTTAGGTAAATAAACATTTTAGTGTCCAGAAAACCACGATGTGATCAGTTTGGTTTTACTAATTTTTCAATCCATTTTTATTGTTTCCTCATCCCCTTTCTTTGTAGATTTTTGGGATACTTTAGGGGGATTTTTAATGCATCTAGAGATCTTTTGGTGATTCCTATAGATTAAATATTGGATCAATAACTACAATAAATGGAACAAAGTGTTTATTGAATGATTATTTGGTAGTAGTGGACTTTGGATATTGTTATTGTTGATTTAGTGGATGAATTAATTTTTGGGACATTGAATTAATATACTTTTTTATCAGGCTTCATTCCATTTTGATGTTCCTTTTATTATAAACATATATGTGTTTTTTAAATTATATTAGATATCCATGTGATGAATTATGAACTATAATTATTTTATTTCATTTTGTTTAACATAGTTTGATTTACAAGGATTTCCTTTGGGGATTTTGTGGAATGAGGCTACTTATTGAGTAATCGATAAATATTTATTCTCTGGATAGTACTATTTAAAATTATATTTTCAATCACTAATATTCCTATTGATTGAAATGGTCAATTTATGTTTCATTTCATCTATTATTTTTAAGGGTTTAATAAGATAAAAATTATGATTTTTGGTGTCCAATTTTAGTGGTCATTTTTATCTCATAAATTGATACAACTTCATGATAAAATTAAGTTTCTATTTGTAGATTCCTACATGGAATTACCATTTTATTTGTTTCCCTTACCATGCTATAATTCATAGTATGAGGGTAAAAAATTGAAGTTTCCTACATAAGGATGGTATTGTATAAAAATAATCTAGGTATAATGTATAAAATAATGAGGTTATGGAGTGAAATTATATGGGTTTGGGTGGAATTAATTCCATTGTTCCTTATCTTTTTTATTTCACTTTAGTTCGTTTAAAATATTTCTATGTCATATAAATGAAATGGATTTATAATGGAGAGTTTATGGATTGAGCGGTTTTAATATTATAAATAATGATATTTCACATGTTTCTATTATTTTATAGGAAATTAAGAATAGTGGAATGTTTACTATAATAATTTATTTAAATACATTTTCAGTGTTATATAATTGATAATTATGAATAAGTAAAAGCGTGATGGTGTTTTGAATGTGGGTATATAATGATGATTAGATAGAAATCTATAATATTTGTGGTTTCTGTGTATAATTGAAAAAGGGAGGAAGTATACATGTGTGTTTTTGTGGATAAATTATTGTAAAATGGTGTGTTAACAATAGAAACATGATCTATTTTATTTCTCAAAACAATAGTGATGTTAATGATTGGTTTTACTATAATTATAAAAAACATATTATGAGGTTTTTATTTATAAAATTATAAGTAAGTGTAGTGTTAAATGTTTCCCTTATTCTTTAACATTTGTCGATAGTGTTTTAAGGATGTATATTTTTCATTAGTATTTGATATTTTTCAAAAGATATTTAAAAGTAACTAACTATTAATTATAGGAAGTGTTCATTATTTTTTGTTTTATGTTATTGATTGAATGAATATTAGTACTTAATAATCATTGATTTGAATATGAATGATATATTTCTCATATTTTCATGGCTTGCTGTGAATGGATGATATGTTTTGTTTCTTTGTCTTATATTTAAAATATAATTATATTAGAGATTAAGGTGTATAATATATATTATATTATTGAATATGTACGGGATGTTACATTTTTTAATATGTTATATTTATTATTTCATTATTGTTCATAGTTTGGTTAGATTCACACAAGTCTACACAAGCATATTCATTTAACATGGGTGAAAATATATTCTAAAGTTGATCATATAGAGTATTCTTAAGTGATTACCTAAAATATATTTTATTTTCATGTTTTTATAATACATTGATGTTGGAAATATTGAATAAAAAATTAGATAGTTTTAGTTGATTCATAACGTTGTTAGGGAGAGATCCAAGTGATAAGTATTCATTTTATTTTTATTTTTTATTTTGAGATTACGATAAAAAAAGGTTCAGCTATGGAAGGATATTTTTAAAATTTATCCATGAATTAACTTTGTGGTTTGGTTTATTTTATTAGCCATTAAAAAGGAAATGTGTTCAATATTTTCATTTTATACACACAATTATTGTTTCCAGTTATGTATTAATGGAGTTCCTCTTCTATGTTTTCTCTCATCGTCTTTTCAATTAATTTGAGGACATTGTGGGGCCAGATCGTGAAAAAAAAAATAGTCTAGCGTTTGGCCTTTAGAAAAAGTGAGAATATTTTTTATAGTAGGACGACAATATATTTTAAGAATAACACCTGATACGGGATACATATAATGACTAAGAAATATATGCACCATGTAATTCATTTTAAGGACACTCATAATCTTATAAACCTATCCTAGTAAAATTATATTTGTTTTCATAGAAACAGAAGTGGGATATATGTGTCATTTTCATTGATTATAAATTTGATTAAGAATAGGGAATAATGTTTTTTATGTTTACCTATACTAATTTTTATTGATTTTGGAATTATCACTCTCTGGGTGACTATATTACTAAATATATCATACTTATAAATGTAAAAGAAAATTGGTGTCAATTAAAATATTAAGATGAAATAAATTTTATTTAAATTGATAATAAAAATACCTATTGTGTTATAATTTCATTTATAATTTTTTTGTAGTTTTTAATTTAATATGATTATGTGTTTATCATTGGTGTTCATATAACTAATTTATGATAATTTTAAAAATAATTATATGTTTATTGTAAATAAAAAATATATCCAGTTTCTTGTTTAAAGTATCCTCAATAATTTCAAATTATATATGTTAAATGAGATTAGTAAATATAATTCCATGATTAATATTTTGTTTCATGTTTAGTAAAATGAATAATTAGGTCAACATGAATATTATTAAAATTATTTTTAGTATTATAGTCTATTAATAGATATTATGGTTGAATAATGGTGAAAATAAAAGAAATTTTTTTGTTGAACTTTATATTATTACATGCTTTAATTAGAAGATATTTATATCTCATCATATTTTTTTGTGCAAGGATAATGTGATAAAATTAAAAGGTTTTTTTAATTGGTATACTATTAATTTATTCAATGGTATTCTTGGTGGCTAATTATATTTTATTCCTTAGTTTGTAGGAACATTTCCTCTTTGAATATCATCATCCCCTCTCCCATGAATTGATGATTCACATGATTCATTTTCCATTATTAATTGAAGTTTGAATCATGATGAATATCCCCAGGAACATGTTTTTCAAATATATTGAGATTCTCACATAGGATTTTTTTATAACAACACCTCTTATCCACAAAAGTGGTTTAACATGGTCGTGTTGTGGTCTTCGTGATACTTGGAGTGTGCTTCATTATAACGACCCAGAATTTTATCAACAAAATTTCCAACCTTATGTCATAAAACTCATACATAACATAGACAACCCAATAAAAAAATTATTATCATAAACGAATAATGATAAATTAGATAAAAAATAAACCAATAATAATACTAAATATTATAGTGGGACAATAAATAGAAGATTTGGTGATAAGAAATTTTTTTTGGATCTCCTCAATCCACTAGAATAATCGAACTCATGAAAAAATATATTAAAATGATACATAATGATAATAATTTCATATTTATTTTGAATATTAAAATATATAACCTTGAGAGAATTTAGAAGTAAATAAATAATGAAGGAAATAAACAGTATTAATAAAACCTATATGACCATTATAAATTAGATCATTGTAATAGTAATATGATTGTTAGGAATAATAATATAGATTTTAGAATAGTAACCTAACCTATTAAAGTATAAAATAATAATTAGGTATCTTATAGATAAAAAATAATATATTTATATCATGGAATAAGTAAATGAATGTTTTAAAAATAATAAATTATGTGTTGGTATTTTTATAAAACATAAATGTTTATTTACAATTTGTTAATTTATGAAATTATTTATAAAAAGTTTTATTTTAATAAAATATATTCAAAAGTTGATATTATGTTGTATTATAATTATAATATAATTTTATGTGACCTTAATTAATTTTTCAAAGGGCCAAATTTTGATTATAATATTAAAATTGGAAATTTTTTAATAAATGATGATTTTAATTAAAAGATAAATTTCTCATTTTTAGATAATTATTTTCATAAAATGGATTAAAGTTTTGAAATATACACTTCAATAAATGGTTATTGTGACTTTTCATAATTTTTCTAAAACAGTTGAATTTTTTGTGAATAGTGAAAGGTGGTGATTTTCAGTATTTAACATTATAATAATTTTTTAGTCATGGATAATGTAAGAATGGTCTAATTTTACATTTTTTATATCTATAAATAACTATTTACTATATTTATTTTTATTAATCAATACTATTGATATTCTTGATCCAAAATAATAAAGTAATGAATATAATAATAAAAAACACTCTTCTCCTCCCCCTATAAATACTAACCCTTATCCTGACACCTTTTAAGCCTTGTAAATTGTTAATATTCATCCTAATTACCTATTAAATTGTCTTCCCCTTATCCAGGATCTACTAGTATCAAAAATATACCAAACCCAAGTGCCTTAAGGAGGTTCTCAAGGAGACAACATTCAAGGGGTAAAATCCTCAATCCTTCTCTTTTAATTTCTTTTCTTCTATTATTCTCTCCTCACCTCCCCTATCTAAAGAATAATTATAACAAAAGTATAATATATACAATATAATTATTATTGTAATGTAATACCCATATTCAAGTCTCTTATCTTTAATCCTATAAATGAAAACAGTAGTGGTGATATGTCGGTTCACCGCCTTCATAGAAAATAAGTTTTCCTTTTCCATTACCTCCTTCAAGGATGATCATAAAACCATTATTATGGTTAATAAATATATTAATATATATATTATAACATTTTTCATGTTTATAACTAATATATATACATAATATTAGATAACAAACTAGTTCTTGATGATCAAAAAACTACCAAAATAAAATAAAAAATTATCAATAATATTTTATCAAATGATTCATCCTTATACCATAAAACCAAATGATATATGTGAAAATTTAAACATCATGAAGTTAATTAATACCATATAATTTAACTTCTATATAATTATTCCCATTTTACAATAACATCCATAATTATATACAAGTAAACTGACCATGAATCCATAAAAACAAACACTCCCAGAATGACAAAATTGAAATTTATAACTCATCGAAATGCCCATAAATGAACCTTAAAAAATAATAAATAAAATTAATGTGTAATTGATTCTTAATTATTTATTTAATATATCTAATTTTATTATCAAATACCCTATGTACATGTGTAGAACACATTCGAACATAATGTAAGGGATCTCTCTAAAAATCCAGTTTTCCTTTAAGTTATAATTTCTATCTTTTTAACCCAATGTATTTATTATTAATTCTAATATAATTCTCATAAATTCTGTTTATATGCTAAAAAATGTGTATATGTATCAATTCAGCTTTATTTTCTATGGATATACATGTTTTAAAAGGTTCCCTTCTCAATTCCTCTCAACAAACAATCCAGATTAAAGGAAACTTCTCTATTTCTTACCCATTTTCAAGTACACTCCATAAAATTTTTTAAACCATAAATATTTTTATAAAATTTATAATGTTATAATTAAAAACTATTTTAGTTCATTTCAAGTTTTATAAAAAAATTATTTCTTTTCCCTCTTTAAAGAGTCTTCAATATTTTCCCTTAAATCGCACTAATGCGGCTCATTTCTAAAGTATATTAAACACTTTTTCATTTATTCACGTTATTTGGACATCATTATTCATTATTTTTTTATAACTATCCAAAAAAGATTTATTCCATCATTTGATGGATATACTTATGATATAACCTTTGGTTGTTCCTTGTGAAATTAGTATTATATCCATTTTTCCATTGGTAACCCATATGTTTATTCCTTATGTTTGATTATATATGTGGCACACATAAGAATTAATATGTTATGATGGGTTTGAATATATATTTCTCTAATTCATTGGTTAATTTTAGTCTCATTATATTTATTTTATGGAATTAGGGAGTAAACCTAATCTATTATGGGCGTTTACCCACCATATGATATAGTCTTTCTAGTTAGCCATGCCACATGTTTCTGTTATGTTATATGTTGGTTCCACATTCAAATATTTTCCTAATCATATGATTCCATGTTCTATTTTTTTCTTACACAAGTTTATTCATGATACAATCCTTTTATGTTATCATTTTATTCCTTCTAAATCATGAGATATACTTTATTCCCATGTTTATTCCCTTAATTGGATTTTTAGCTCATCTCTTTTGTTTATGTGTTCCCCAGGTCATCTTATGCAGTTATAAAAACTCAAAGGGAGTTATGATATCATTATGGATTTTAATGAAAATATGTTTTAGTATTGTTTCTTGTTTTATAATTATGAACGTAATCTTATAAAGACACTAGAAGTTTCAATCCTTGGTTTGTATTTCATGGATTATTGTTCCTAAAATCATGTAATATTTTGTGTAATAAGATAGTGTTTCTATAGTGGTTATCAGAGCACATTCAAGTTATTTTTGGAGATTAGGAATAGAAAACTTAAGTAATGATCCTAGGTATAAATATATTATCATGTATAATATAGATTAAAGGATTGGGAATCACAAGTTTGGATATACTTTTTATTTATATGATTATCCTTTTATGTTCAATGTTTCCTTTTTATATTCTTATTATATAAGTATTCAAGCCCCCTAATTATATTTTATTTATATTTCTTAGTTAATGGAGGTAAATAGGATAACCTATTATAATAATAAATGTTTTATGAAATGTGATTATTTCCCTAATGAGATGCCAAGCTTAATGGTAACGAGATCCCAGAACATCATGACAGTACTGAATCAACTAGCTCGTGTTTTGAATAATAAATTGAATCATGTGTAACTCCCAACTTATACATATAAAGAGAAAGTTATGGTCAAATACTTTATAAAAACAATTCCTCTTATCTATAGTGGATCCTCTGATCCACTCACCATGGATAAATGGATTAACTCCATTTTGAAGATATTCTTTGTCCTTTAATGCTAAAAAAGAGAAACTTGTACTCGTAGACTATCATTTTTATGGGAAAGTTGATATGTAGTGGAAACTAATTAAAAACAAAAATTATAAAGAGGAAATTGATTCCATGGATTGGGAAGGATCTAGGAAAGTATTTTTCAATAAATATCTTCCCCAAACTCTCCGTCTTAAGATGGATATAGAGTTCATAGGACTGAAACAAAAGGAAGGTGAATCTATTGGGACGTAAGAAGTAACCTTTATGAGGCTTTAGTGATATGCCTATGACATTTCCATGAGAATTTAAAGTATGTTGGATCACTTATTTAGTGGATTAAATATAATTCTATGAAAAGTCTTGTCAATTTGTGACTTTGACAGCTATAAAGATATTTCATGATATGCTCTAAAGGTTGATATATAGATTGGTGAGTCTCTGCGGTCTCATGATATTGGTGATAAAAATAGAAAAAATAGGTTCGTATTGTAGGATCAATAAATAAATCCCATAAAGGAAAGAAACCCCAAAATCCTACATGTGAAAAGTGTTGGAAAAATTATCCTAGGAACTATCTAAATGGGACTAGAAGATTCTTCAAATGTATAAGAGAGGAACATCAAGATAATTATTGTAAAAGGGATTTAATAAATCCCATTAATTTGGAAGAATTAAGGAAGGTTTAGAACAAAACCCATCATGTATTTCAGTGTCTCAACTGTAAGGAATACGGGAATTATGTGAGCTAATGATCTAAGCAATGGGTTGTGAGAGGCAATCAACAAAAACAACCTATAAGGAAGTAAGAAAGGGAATATTTCATCACTAATACTGAGGTGGATCCCAGAAATCATGTGGTGATAGGTATTATTGTTATTTATTCATCAATAGTGAACATACTATTTTATTCTGGTTCTACACATTCTTTAATATCATTCAAGTTTAGTGGAACTATTTTAATTCCTCCTCAAAATATAAAGTTTGAGTTATCTATGAAAACCATTAATGGGGAAATTACTTCATCTAAACTATATTAATCATACTTGATTAATGTTTGGAGACTAAACCTCCTAGTAAATCTCCAATTAATTCCTTTTGTGAAGTTTGATTCTATATTGGTCATGTATTATCTATTATTATATAAATCCAATATCAACTTTTGAGAAAGGTAGATAAGTCTTCATAACCTGAAGAATACTCAAATTTTGTAAACGTGTAAGTAGGAGGATGAATATATTTCTGAATAATCATCTCAATTGTGGATATTATCTCCATATGAGAAATAATATTTATCTCAAATTATAGATACAAAGGAGAAGATCATTCTCAGATACGTGCCCATTATGAGGGGATATAATGATGTGTTCCCTACAGAATTCCCTAGTCGTCCAAATGACCAAGAGGTTGATTTATCAAATGTCCATATACCTGGATCTGTACCTAATTAAAATACTCCTTATAGAATGGCCATAATTGAGTTGGAATAATAGAAGAAGTAGTTATAAGAGAATATGGACAAGGGTTTTATAGGCCTGAGTTCTTCAACGTGGGTTCAATAGTCCTCTTAATCAAGAATAATGATTTATAAATGAACCACTACATTGATTATCATGATCTAAAAAAAATCACAATAAATAACAAGTATCTTCTACCATAGATTGATGACTTGTTTGATTAACTATGTGGTCTCTAAGGTAAAACATTGATTGGGATATCACAAATTAAATGTGAGAAAGGAAGATATTCCCAATATATCCTTCAAATTAGGTATCAAAACTATGAGTTCATATTGATGCCCTTCGGACTCAATAATTCTCTAGAAATTTTCATGGACATAATGGGTAGAGTTTTTATAGATTACCTCAAAAAACCTGTTGTTGTATTTATAGATGATATTATAATATATTCCAAGAGAAATGAGGAACATGAGGGGAATTTTAATACTATGATAAAGGAATTGTTAAGGGAGAAAATATTTTCAAAATACAATAAATGTTAGTTATGGATGAGGGAATTATCATTCTTGGGGGATGTTATCACTAGAAAAGGAATATATATGGAACCTTCTAAAATAATGGTAATTGAGGAGTGTCCCGAACCAACAACTATAATGGAGATCAATAGAATCCATTGTCTTGATGGGTATTACTAATGATTTTAGAGGAACTTATCCCAATTTTCACTAACCAAGTGGACTCATAATGGAGAAATGTATTTATGAACCAGTAAATGTGAAGATTACTTCAAAGAGTTGAAAGGGGGGTTTATCACTACACCAGAACTTTAACTACTGACAAATGGGGAACTCTTGGTAGTATAATGTGATTATATAAGGAATGAACTAGGTTGTTTACAAATGAAAAATGGTAAAGTGATAACCTACACCTTATGGTAGTTGAAATTTATTGAGAAAAACTAACACATGCATGATCTAGAGTTTGCAGTTGTGATATTCTTGTAGAAAATTTGGTGGAATTATCTCCATAGGTAGAAGTGTGAGATATATACTGATCATAAGAGCCTAATATATATATTCACATAGAAGGATTATAATATGAACTAGTGAAGATGGTTATATCTCATCTAGTATTATGAATACTCCATCCACTATCATCCTGATAAATTAAATAAAGTTGTAGATTATTTATGTGAAAAGGATCCTTTAAAATTATCAATTATGATAATTGAGAAGGATCTAATATTCTAATACTTGAAAAGGATGGACATGGGAATCAAAATGTAAGGCACATATTCGTTCTTTTCACAAATGATTACTCAACCATCCCTTAGGAAGAAGATAAAAGGTTCTCAAAAAAATGATGTTGAAATTCAGAAAAAATATTGATGCTATAATAAAGGATAAATCCTTAGAGTTCAAAATTGATGATGAAGGAGTCGTACGATTTCGTTCATGACTATGTGTAATATCAAATCCTAAGTTAAATAAATAGAATTTGAATAATTCACATAGCTCAACCTTTTCTATCCACCTAGAGAGCACAAAGATGTATCGAGATCTCTAAGAGAACTATTTGTGTGAAAATATGAATTAGAATATTGTTGAATATACATAAAAGTATCTAGTATTTTAGAAATTGAAGGATAAAAGGAAAAAGTATAATGGGGTGATGAAATCATTACCCATACCTACATGGAAATGTGAAACAAACACTATGGACTTTGTCACTAGACTTATGAAGAAATCCAAATGAAATAAATTTTTATGGGTCATTGTTGATAAGTATACAAAGACTATTCACTTTATTCAATAGGACTTATCACTCGACCAACATGCATAAATATACATCAGAGAAGTGGTGAGGTCGCATAGCATACCATTATCGGTTATATCTGATTGTGATCCAATATTTAACTCTAAATTCCGGAAAATTATCTAACATGGTCTAAATACTATGTTGAACTTCAGTATGGCTTATCACCCCAAACTGATGGCCAATCTGATCAGACTATTCATACACTAGAAGAATTGTTGAGAGAATGATCAATGGAATTTAAAGGAGGATATGATCAATATATTCATGTGGCCGAGTTATCGTACAATAATATTTTCCAATAAACCATTCAAATAACTTAATATGAATCCTTTTGTGGGAAAATATGTAGAAAACATTCCTGCTAGGTTGATGTTAGTGAATATAAGATGATGGGACCTAAAATGATTGAGGAAACATTGTAAAAGTTGAAAACCATCCGACAACATGTATGGGTTACCCAAAGTCGATAGATGATCTATTAAGATAATTATCCATGGGAATTATATTTTGAGGTTGGTGATATGGTATTACTCTACATATCTCCAGAGAAGATCATTTTGAGATTTGGTAAGATAAGAAATCCAAGTCCCTGTTAAATCGACCCCTCGAGATTCTTGATCAGGTCGGAGTTGTGGCCTATCGATAACACTTCCACTGACCATGTATTAAGAACATGATGTATTCCATGTGTCACTCTTATAGAAGTACATTCCAAATCCCTCAAATATACTGAACTCATTGGTGGTATAGCTAGAAAATTATCTCTCTTATGTAGAGCATCCAATGATGATTTTGGATTATCGAGAAAAGGTTCTACTTAACAATACCAGACACCTAGTAAATGTACTACGGAGAAACCATAAGAATGAAGAGGTGAAAATGGAACTAGATAAAGCGATGATGGAGAAATACAAATACCTATTTTCTCCTTAGTATATAAAATAAAATTTTAGAAATTTTATAAGGGGGAAGAATGTAACATCCTAAAATTTTATCAATTGAATTTCCCTTATTATTCCATAAAACACATAAATCACATAAAAACAAATAAAAAAATTATTCTCAAAAATTAATATTGATACATTAGTCAGAAAATAAACCAATAGTAATGCTAAATATTATAGCGGGATAATAAATAGAAAATAAGAAAATAATAACGTGAAAATCTGTATATGCTCAATCCACTAGAATAACCGCACTCATGAACAAAGATGTATAAATGAAACATTATTTTAACAATATAATATTAATTTTAAATATAAATATATTTAACCTTGAGAGAAAGTAGAAGTGAATGAATAATGAATGAAATAAGTGGTATTGATAGAACCTATATGACCATTATAAATCTAACCATTGAAATATTAATTTGATAATTAGGAGTAATAATTAGGTCATTAGAATAGTAACCTCACCTATAAAAGAAAAAAATAAAATTTTTGTAACTGATAAATAAAGAACTGATATATTTATATCATGGAATAAGTAAATAAATGTTATAAAAATGATAAATTATGTGTTGGTATTCTTGTTAAACATAAATTTTTATTTAGAATTTTATAATTAATATAATTATTTAAAAGAAAATTTATTTTTATAAAATATATTCACAGTTAAATATTTTGTTTTTTTATAATTATATGATAATATTATGTTTCCTTAATTACTTTTTAAATAGTTAAAAAATTAATTATAATATTAAATCAATATTTTTCGAATAAATGATGATTTTATTTAAAAATTAATTTCTCTTATTTAGACATTTATTTTCATGAAATTGTTTATATTTTTGAAATCTACAAATAAAAAATGTCTAGGGATATTTTTTGGGTTTTTTCTAAAATAATTGAATTCGTGGTGAACAGAGAAATACAATAATTTTCAATATTTGGAATTATAAGCCTTTTTGAATCATGGGAGATTTAATAATGATGTAAGAACACTTTGTTTTGAAATATCCTGAACTATTTACTATATTTTTTTATATTAATCAACACTATTGATGGTTTTGAAGAAAAAAAATAGACTATTGAATATAATATTTAAAAACACTTCTCTCCTCACCCTATAAATACCACTGCTCACTACCCCTTATCCCAAAATATTATAGGCATTTTATCTTGTAAATATACAGAATAATGAAATTCCCAAGACTCTTCCCCATGTCCAAGATATTTGGGTCTTAACAAATTACTAAAACCTAGTGTCTTAAGGAGTTTCTAAAGGAGGCAACATTCATGACGTAAAATCCCTAATCCTTCTCATTTAATTTCTTTTCTTTTCTTATTATCTACTCAGCTACCCTTTCTAAAGTGGAATGATAACTCCATTATCATATATATACTATAATTGTATTTTTTAAAATGTAATATCAATCACCAAATCTATTCTATTCTCCTTGTATTCAAAAATGAAAATATTATCCGTTATATGTCGGTTCACCGCCTTTATGGAAGTTGACTTTTCATTTTCCATTACCACCTTCTAGGATGGATGTAAAAACATTATTATGGTTAAAATAGATTTTAATATGTATATTATAACTTTTTTCATGTTCTAGAACTAATATATATACATCATAATAAATAAAATAAAATTATTTCGTGATTATAAAAAAATCATCAAAATAAACTAAACAATTATCATTATTGTTTTATTGAACGAATCATCCTTATAATACAAAAAAATGATATATAGGACCATATAAACATCTATGAGTTCATTAATACCATATAATTGAACTTCTGGAGAATTATTCCCATTTTATAAGAACTTTTATAATTATACACAAGTAAACCGACTATGAAACAATGAAAATGAATGCTCCCAGAATGATGAAATTAAACTTTATAACTCATTTAAATGGAAATAAATGAACTTAAAAAAATTATAATAAATTAATAAATTTAGAATATTATTTTAATTAAGTAATTAATTTATCTATTTTGATTATTCATAACATTAAGTTCAAGTGTAGAACACATTCGTACAAAAGGTATGTGATCTCTCTAAAGCTCCATTTTCTCTTCTGGTTACACTTTATTTCTCTTTACACTTATTTATTTATTATTTTTTATAATATAATTCTCATAAATTAAATATATATGTTCAATACGTGTGTATGTATGTCAATTCGTCTTTATTTGATGGGGAAATACATATTCTAAAATGTTCCCTTTTCAATTCCTCTCGATAACGAAAACTAATTAAAGGGAACTTCTCTATTTCTTACCCATTTTCAAGTACTCTCCATATAATATTTTAATCTGAAATTATTTTTCTAAAATATCTCATTTTATCATGAAAAATTATTTTAGTTCATTTTTGGTTTTATGGAAACAATTATTCTTTTTTTCTCTTTATAGACTCTTTAATATTCCCCCTTAAACCACCCTAAAGTGGTTCATTTCTAAGGTTTCATAAAAAAACTTTTTCATGTATCCACTTCAGTTGGAAATCATTTTTCATGATATATTTTTATTTTTATTTTATGAAAGTCCTAAAATTATTTAATCCATTCATTCATGTATACCATTATGATACACTCTTTGGTTTTTCCTTATGAAATGATTACGATACCCATTTCTTTACATGGGTAACCCTTATGTTTATTTCTTATATTTGATTCTTTATATAGAACACATAAGCATGAAAGTGTTATGATTTGTGAACCCGGATAGTGATCCAATTCATTGGGAATTGTTTAGTCTCATCATATATAATGTGTGGGATTAGAGAGAAAACCTAATCCATTATGGGACTTTGTACACCATCTAATATAGTCTTAGATGTAATCATTGATGCATGTTTATGTCATCTTATATGTCACTGTCACATTCTGGTATTTTCATGATCATATTATTCCATGATATATATTTTATGATTCCATGTGTTTATTCCTGATCTATTCATTTTATTTTTTCATGTTATTCCTTCTAACTCATGTGTTATGATTTATTCCCTTATTTATTCCCTTACTAGGATTTTTAGCTCATCCCTTTTGTTTACGTATTCATAAGGTTATCTTATGAAGATATATGATCTAAAAAGAATTTAGGATCTCATTATGGTGATTATTTAAAATATTTTTTACTCTAGTTTCAGGATTTATAATTATGTACCTAGTCTTCCAAATACATTATACTTTTCGATGCTTGGTTTATATTTCATGGATAATTACTCTTAAAATCATGTAATATTTGGTGTAATTGTATTGGGTCTCTATATTCATGTATAGATAAATTATATTGTAATATTATGTGTTAAATAGTAATTTAGTAGTTGTGTAGTGAACCCCATTAGTTTCTACAAATAAAAATTATATAGGTTATTGTTCTTTGGAGAATCATCTCACGTGGCATGGTTTTATTCATAACACGGACTCCTTATACATATATGTGACCATCAATATGATGATTGATTGGATATTGGTGTCCCTAATAAACAATGAATGTTCAATTATCTCTTTTTAATAAATTACAAGATTGTTTTTCTTTGTACTGATTTAATTGCTATATTACCTCATCGTGTAGTGTTTACATGAAATTTTTATCACTTAAATTATTTTTTATGTTATTATTTGTCAAAGATATTATATGAATTGGTTTTTAATAGTTTAAAATTATTAATGTGATGGGTAATTAACAATTGATTTATTTATTACAATCAAATATCATGTTGATATGGTTTTTAAACATGATATAGTGAATAATAGACTTCCATATGTGTCTTCAATTTACTATGAATCATGGTTAGTGATTTGAACTACCAAAATTAACCAAATGATATCATGAAAGTTGAGAATAAGGTAAAACTTTTGGATTCTTATTTTTTATTTTACATATAATTTTATTCGAAAATTTTAGTTTGACTATTCATCCATATTTTGAATAGAATATTAATATATTTTATTTTCCTCAGCAGTTTTGGTTTCCAATAAAGGGTTTATGTATTTCTTAATTGTTTTTGGTTTCATGTTTTTATGATGATTGAAACATAACTTATAAGAATCGAAATCATTTTTGAGGTTTCATTTTTTTGTGGTTCTATGATGTAACCACATTTATCCCACCATGATTTGGGTTGGATTTAATGTAGGAAATGAATATTATGACTGTGACCATATTTCCTCTCTTTTTATACGATGTCTTGAAAAATTGATTTGTGAATGGTTCTACTGTACCAATGTTATCATTTATAATTTTTATATTTAAAGGTAATCATTTAAAATTTTTTGTTCATATATTTTTTAAGATGTTATTTTCCACATAGTGAGAGGGTTTCTATATTCTTGAGGGATGTAAAAATGAAGATATTTTACAAATGGAAGGTTGCACAAAGAGATTTGGTTTTCATGAATCTAGCATAGATCCCTCTTGGTATCCCTGTGTGATTAGAGTGTTTGTTTGAGTGATTTTCTCTTGTATATTATTTTTTCATAAACATGGAATTGTACATAGTTTATTTTATTCATTTGGAGTCCATTGGCCCCTTGATAGTATTCATAGTATATATAATTTGTATATTTATTTCATGTTTTTTGTGGTGATTCTAGATTCTTATATGATTTTATTGAAGGATGGATACACATTCATCATCAATTATATTGTGATGCATTGTTACATATATTATAGCATTCAATTAAGGCATTTAGGGTGAAGTGGGAGTGGTCAAGCTTGTGTATAAAATTTCATTCATCAACTTCATTAGATTCTTACCTATAAATAGATAAAGGAATCCCTATAGAATATAGTATATGATCATTTCCATATAATTTATAACTATTTTATATATAAATAATTAATTAATATTTTTTGGAAATATTTTTTATTTTTTATTCAATTGACACCACATGTAAAATCACCATCGTAGTGAAGTGTCAGAGAGAATCTCTCAAGAATTGATACACAAAACATCCACAAACCTCATGAAATTAATGTAAAATCTATTATTTCTATAGCATCCCATATTGAACCCTTATTTACTCTGTTATTGATCACAATAAGATTTCTATTAATGGATAATAAGTTCTTCTAGGTGTCTCAAAGATAAGAGGGGTGGATAAGGATCAATGCTTCCATTCCATGAGAGAGCTCTATAGAATTGTCTCTCTCTAGGGTTTATATAATTCTCTTGGGGATGTGTTGTTAACAACAAACATACAACACTAGTAATGATATATGTTGGTTTATATAAATATGTTATGAATTGGTAAATTCATACAGGCCATTACCCAACTAATTTTAAACCCCTTGTCTAATAAAAACATAAATAATATAATTATTTAATTGAAAAGTTCTTCATGAGTAGATAAAATAAATTCTATATCATAAAAAAAATTAAATTTAGAAAAAATTATTTGTTATATCACATCTATTCAGACAATTAACTCAATCCATTTATCATTATCTATAATAATTAAAATGTGAATAATGGATATTTATTTTAAAAATAAATATTCTTTCGTTATTTAATAATAAATAAGTAAATATTATACTGTCTAAAACTTCTGAATAATATTTTATTAATATTAAACACACAAAAATTTCTATAAAAAATATCAGTATCAAATATTTATGATCAACCAACACTAAATAATTATTAAAACATAAATTATCGATAATTATTATTCTATCTCGTAAAATTAAAAACAATTTAACTGATATTTTGGATCCACTATTCTCATGACCCTCTAAGCCTCTTCCTCGATAGAATTAGTTTAATGATTTCTATTCCAAGGTTAACAACTTACAATATTAATATGAACCCATAGATAAAGAATTTAAATTTTGAAATGAGAAATATTAGTCCAAAGTTAATATGGATATATAGACAATTGGGGGTGAATTTTCCATTTCTAAAACTTAAATAAAAAATTTAATGGTTATAATGTAATTTATAATGTTAGTAAAGAAAACATAAAAGAAAATGAACACATGAGATTTTTATATTTGTTAGGATCTAAATGATCATATTCCACTATTAACCTCTCTCAAGAACATAGAGATATAGAATCCACTAAAACCACTATAATGAAATATTAAAATTATTTTTTCCCACTGAGAATCACAACCCAATTACGAGTCCTTTCCCCCCTAAAGGTTTAAAACCAAACCAATCCTACCTTTTTAAACCTACTGGATCAACCTAAACAGATTTCCTTTTTCCAATGGATTCACAACCCCATGCATGAATTTTATTTGGGAGTCACAACCCAGTTACAAAACTTTTAATGATTAGTATAACCCTTTACAATTATATACATATAAAATTAATCGTATGAAGTATAACCACATTACCAAATGCGTTATTTATAGTCAGAGAGATGAGGAAGCAACCAATTCTATAGTAGCAAAGGATCAAATGATTTTAGTTCATTTGGGAGAAGTAGTTGATCACCAAAAAAATGTATCACTTGTAAAATTTAATAATATTTTTAAACTTCCTGTATTTTTTACTAGTTATTTCCAATATATATATATATCCCTTTTTAACAGTAAATTTTAAACATGAAATCCATTTCTTCTTTATTTTTACCAGAAACTAAATTTGTGTTATACATGTTAATTTCCCAGGTATCGATCCATGTATAAATATTTCAGAAATGAAAAATATATATCATATAAGCCATCCTTAATATCCAATAAAACAAATAAAAATTATACATTGGAACTCATTATAACAGTTAATATAGTAGTAAATAATTATTATTAATATACTTCAGATAATCTGTGATAATTATAAAGATCAACCCTTTGTATTTTAGGTCATTTCAATTTGGATATTTCTATTCCCAGGATTTGAGCATGAATATTAACACATTTTTTATCCTATGAGAATCTCATTAAATTCATTATAAACAAATTTAAAACATGTTGACATGCATTCTAAATAATTAATGTATAATTATAAAACAAATTTAACTATAATTATATGTTTAATAAACTATTAGTAAATTGAAATGTAAAATAGCATGTAAAAAATCATATTTATAGGGTCTAGAATATCCTTTTGAAATTAGCATAACCACATAGGTAAATCCACATAGGGGATTTTCCCATTGTCATTTTTCTCCGCGTATGAAAATTGACATATCCAAATCCATAGTCATTTCATATAAAAAAAATTCACATAGATGAATCTATGAAATATATTCATCTAAAAAATTGACATAGACTTTTCAAATATTTTATTTTACATTATCAAATCCTGAAAGTTGTAAATAACATGACTTATAAAATCTCAGAGTTAAAACAGACCTTCTAAAAATCATAATAATATTTAGAACCGATTTAATTATAATTATATATTTTTATTATATTTATAAATAATCAATAATCAACATAATTTTACAAATATATCTCAAGTTATCATTAATATATAGTAGCAATCAAGTTTTGGAAAACTGAAGAATTCAGACTGAAAACATAAAGTGACTTCAAACCTAATTTAGAGCATTATAGTGATCGATTAAGAACTTTATGTTTAATATTAAAATTTAATGTAACACCCTGAGCTTCCAGGATACGCTTCTCATTCAATAATGCAATAGCTTGCATTGTACGCAACTTCGAGTTCTAAAACACCACGACTAATCAATGTAGCCGTTATGAATAGTAATAACCACTTTTTACAATTATAGAAATTTTATATTTCAAAATGGACTTCATTTTTGGATTTGGAATATCAAAATTAGCCTTTGTTGAATTTTTGGTATTTTTCTGAGAACTTCTAATTTATTATGAATAGTGAAAAATACTTAAAAACAACTTTTTTAATCAAAATAATTTATAGTGATAAATTATACTATTTAGTGGTTTTAAAGTATAATTAGAATATATTTTTACCATTTTATCCAATGGTGGTCATTATAATTAATTTAACATTGAAATTGGACATAAACAATTGCCAATCTTTTGATATAAATTGTTTCTTAAAACACGCTATTTGTTGTGACAGCGGGAATTAATTATAAAATTAATTAATGCAACTTATATGTTTGGAATTTTTTAAAATAGACATCATTTTTGAATTCGGAATATCAATTATAGCTTAGGGGGAAATTTTGGCATTGTTCTGAAAAACTTCAATTTTTGATGAATAGTGAAACCACTAAGTGGTAGTTTAATAACTGATTTTTCGTTTAAATGAAATATTACCACTTCTGTGATTTGATTTTCAAAAATCCGACATACATGGTTGTCATTAATAAGTAAAATGTGGTTCAATGATATCAAAATAATTTTTTGGTGAATAGTAACTTTTAAGTTCTTAATCGCGATTAGAGGTAATTAGTGTAGTTTAAGGTAAAAATAATGTTTTAATAATATGAGATGAGCTTGACACTTGTCATACTCCTATTGGATGAGACATGGCCGACCAAGACAACCCATGGGTCAACTTGGGGACCCCATGGAGCCACTTTGGTTGGAAAATGACATTAATATATATATATTTAATGTTAAAATTAATTTGACACAAACATGAGTTGTTTTACTAAAACAGTTTTTAAGTGGGGTTACACATATCCAAATTTTGATTATAAATATTCCATAGAAAGATAAAACGATTTCCTACATCATAGTATTCTTTTTATAATTTTTATACATTAAATAAATTAAATTAATTATGACATCATGATGATGCATCGATGACCTCATTATTTAATGATTTAAATAAAATGGAAAGATAATGTAAAATCCAAAGCGTACAGTTGTCAAAAACCTATTGGATGAGTAGATTTATAACCCTTATCATCTTATACTCGAATTATATAAGTTTTGGACCTTTAGAATCCGAAAAGAATTGTATAATAATGTAACCTTTCCTTACTTTCCAAGAGTGCCCCTCCTCTCCTCTTATAAAAGTCCCCCAACTCTACCACCTCATTCACACTTTCAAGCAATTTGGCTCGGCCAAACTCTTCCCAAATACTCTCCAAACTTTCCCCTATTACTCCTAGAAGCTTCACTTTGGACAGAATTCTTCCCAAGGAATCCTTTGGCTCAAATCAAAAAGAGTTACCCGATTTTTAGGTAATGTCTTCTCTAATGTTGTTTTATTTTATTTTTCTTCTCCAACCCCCTAAACTCTTTTTATTCATTTATTTTGTAACAACAAAAGTATCCTGAATATACTAGGATGTTGTTATAAGAAGTATTCGAGGTACACTTACACACACCTACATCTAATGGTTAAAGAACATACGGTTTCTGTGGATGGTGAATTTCTGCCTCACGAAACGATGATTGTTCAACACTCATATAACACCTTCAAAGGTGGACATTAAGATGTCACTGTATTTATATATGATATATAATATGTTTATGTTTTACTTATGCTTCTATATTTCTCATTTATGGCATACTTTATGATTTCCATTATGGGTAAAACGCAATAATTTCATTTTAGGAAGTGTGGACTACCGCCCCCTCAAAAGTGATTTGAATCGTTAATGCCATATGTGGGATGTATAAAGGATGGAGTAAATGGTATTATACACTATATTATACTGGAATTATATTATACATTTATATCATTATGATTTAATTCCATTAAATATGAAATTGAAATGAAAGTAGCGTTCATGCGTACGTACGGCTTACCGTCTCCATGAACGGTGCATTTCATTTCTTACCTCTAAATGTTACGTAATATTATAAATGAATGTATATACTGGATATATAAGATATATATGACATATAAATCATGAATATAAATCTGGAGATAATGGATATTCTACCGCATAAACAACTTGTAATTATAAGAAGTTTATTGTTGACTCAAGTACCAAAGATCGACAAAACGACTGTTATTAACTTAAATAATTACATAATGTTCATATCATGGTAATAAGTGATATAAAAGGAATAATGAACATGAAAAAGGTTCTTAAGTAAATATAAATTAAATCTAGTTTATTATTCAGGAGGTTAAAGAACGGTCGAGTCAGGATAGGACGCAAGGTAAGGGAATTTCTTAACCCAACTTCCATTCTTTGGGTTAATCTCCTACTTTCAAATTATGTCATGATATTATTATGTCCTATATTTTATTTTTACATTATTTATGTGTAATTATAGTGAATACACATAATAGACCTACTTTATAAAAAAATGATCTTTTTAATGACTTCGTCTCAATCCCCTTTCATTGAGGCATATTTGGTTTATACACAACGTTCTTTTATATGGTTTATAAAACCCTTTTACTTTTATGGTTATTCAAAAGGAATCTTTTTATACAAAGCGTTTTGCTAAATGACAAAAGGGAATGTTTTTCTTTCCATACTTATGCGGCGACAACGACTTCTCCACCGCTGTGACCATTATTTGAGTTTCGGCTTCCTCTACAAGCCATCTTTTTTTAATGAAAAATAAATTCAAAGTTTTAACTTTCTTTTATTTTGTTATTGAAAATGGTTTTGAAAGTGTTTTTATTATATCAATGTGTTTTATTGATATCTTGTGATTGAAATGTGGAAATGTTATGTTTCCTTTATGCATGTTTTATGTGATACGATTATGTTATGGTTTATGATATATTTAAAACTATTCATATGAGGAATGTATTGTACTTAATAAGTGAAGGGTGGAGCCCGCTATAGCTCCTCGATGCATCGGCAGGTCTCATGAGACAACTAGACGTGGAATTGGCCGAGGCCCTTTCCCAATTTTATTTTTGGTTTTGGCCGAGGCCTTAATCATTTTAGACGTCTTGACCGAGGCCTTGACAAAATGTTTCAGAATGTCTGGC
The DNA here is from genome assembly GCA_963277665.1 of Viscum album. Classification (NCBI taxonomy): domain Eukaryota; kingdom Viridiplantae; phylum Streptophyta; class Magnoliopsida; order Santalales; family Viscaceae; genus Viscum; species Viscum album. The sequence continues at coordinate 1,396,570,623 of OY728166.1, forward strand.
ATTATGCATTCCATCATTATGAAAGGGGTTATTGATATTGCATGTGATTATTCGACCAGTAGAATATCCATGTGAATAAGTAAATGGAATTATCTCATTTTACTTGTGCCATATTATGTTGAAGTTCATGTTTAAAAGGCTTTTGTTTTAGTTATACATTGCCTTAAATGTTTATGTTTATTTATGGAAGCTTCCGCAATATTGTTATCCTTACTGAGCATCTGATCTCACCCCTTTCAATGTTTTAATATTTTCCAGGATGTGAAGAAGTATTTTATGAATGGCCTGCAGGGATTGTTAGAAGAGGATATGAGTGTGGTCTATGGAGACTTTGTTATTGTAGTTTTCACTTTATTATGTAATGTAAGACTTATGAATGTATCTAGTGTTTCCAAGGCTACTAAACTAATCGGTTTTTCGAGACTTGATCTTTTTTGATCATGCCAATGTTACGAAGTAATGCACCGGCTCTGGGTAGCTGGGGTTGGGGCGTTACAGTTGGTATCAGAGGCAGTTTAGTACTAACCTTGGAAGCTAGATTTAGATAAACTCTGATTAGAGCACATAGCCCGAAGATAGACTTTGAGGATTAGTATAGAAGAACTTCCTAAAATTTTGGTATTGTAGAGATTTTGTGAGTTTTCCGAGTAATACATCCCTGTCTGGATACGAGCAGGTAGAGGCGGCTCTGGCACAGATGTACCTAGGGGTAAAACCCAAAAACACCGCTTTGAGCTAGACTCGAACGGGAACTGGTGCACGACAACGGGCCTTGCTGCACTCTTGGTTACGACACTCCCGGGGGATATGCTTAGGATAATTTCCATTTTCATTACAAACCACTATGAAGGGTTACGAGTATATACTTCCTCAAAGAAAACATTTTTATGGATTATATCCATAAATAGTTCAATTTATGTTAAGTATCTTACAAGTATGGAATTATGTATTTTGATTCATAAACTAATATAGTTTATGCCATTATTTAGAAATGGCGCCTAGTGGAAGGAATGGAAACCGTATCAATGCACGCACTCCGTGTAGGGATTTCCCTCCTGCTCAAGATAATTATGGTGGAGCTAGTGATACAACTGGTGCTGATCAGCTTCTCACCGTACTGGGACAACTCACGCAGGTTATGAATAACAACCTTACTCGTATGGAGCACCCTGATCCGCAACGTGGAGGATCAATGCTAGACCGTTTCATGAGGCAACAACCACCAACCTTCAATGGGAGTACAAATCCTATAGTAGCTGAGAAATGGATAAATTCCTTAGAGAAAATATTCCATGCCTTGGGGAGTAGTGAAAGGGAGAAAGTTGTCATGGCAGTTTACCGCCTCACTAGAGATGCTGATCAATGGTGGTCACTAATTCAAAACACAAAGGAAGATGATGAATTAACAAACATGGAATGGCAGGAGTACAAAGAGCTGTTCTTAAAAAAATACTTTCCTTGAGACCATCAAGCGGATATGGAAAGGCAATTTCTGAGTCTGAGGCAGAAGGAGGATGAGAATGTCGCAAAGTATGAGGATAACTTTACAAGGTTAGAGAGGCATGCTGCAGATTATATCCGTAACTCCAGAAGTAAGATTGATCGTTTCTTTTATGGGTTAAAACCGTTTCTCCGTCGAGCATTAGTCTCACAAACCTTCTCAACATACGAAGATATTGTCTCATGTGCTATCAAGACAGAAAAAGAATTCTCGAAGTCTTATGGCAACAAAGTAAAGCAAGAGAAGAAGAGAATGGTGGAACAAAAAATGGATAAAGGGAAAAAGGGAAAGAAGTATTTTCCATTATGTGATAGTTGTGAGAAGAATAACCCCGGTG